>CP045895.1:18756087-18837155 GCA_013387185.1 Caligus rogercresseyi
CTTCTACTATCTATTTTTAAGATAAAGCTTCCATTGATAAATATAAGTATTTCCAATCCCGGGATTAACTTACATATTTTAAATACATATTTAAATAAACAGTGCTACTGGATTTATATATACACTATTGTCTTCATAAGCATGGTAAATAGCTACAAATGATAAAGTTTATTCATATACTCAATTTTATATATTCAAAAATCCTGATACATACATCAATAGTTTATCACCTTATAAAACCATGCAACTTCAATGATCATCATAAAAATAGTACATATTTTTTGGATCTTTTTCTTACAAGTAAAAAAATGGCTTGTAACTTTATGAAACAATGAACATCTATATAATAATAAATTGTAAACAAAACCCAACCAGTAACTATCATTCATCATTTACTTTATATACACTTCATATCTATAATAAAGTCACCTTTTAAACCCTAATACCACCCTTCTTTTGTCTAACCGATATTATTCACATTACTACATTAGCATACAAGTGAACAATAGTATATAATATATATATATTATACATAAAAAGTGGATTTAAACATCTAAGATTAAAAACATTTTTAATTTCCTTTTGTTGTTTTTGCCAGTATTGTAATTTGATAAATACATATTTAATCAATATTGTAAATCCTCCCCTTAAACTTCCTTGAAGTGACATCACATCAGCACTGGAAAATGACGCAAGTTTTAAGTTTGTACAAGAAAATCCAGTTGATTCGAACCAAGTAGTATTTTAATTAACTTGTTGTGGGTATTGAAGAATTGAAAAAAATATATATATTTCAAAAATATCCAAAAAAAAATATTAATAACTAACTGCCCAAGAGGTCATTATGAGCTTTTCTACTACTGACCCAAGGCCAATGAAATTAGCATATGACAGCTTGCCAACACTTTTCGCATGCCGAAGTGATGTCATTTAAAACCACCGGTAAATGGAAGAATGACATGTAACATACATATATTTTAAATTCATATATTGCATTCACTCAGGTTTCATAACTATAATATCAATGTATAAACAGTTAATATGAACAAAAACACTCATACATACGTCGCACAATAGCATAACAATTTATCACAATAACATAACATAGGGAAGATAATAATAATAAGATGAATGATGTTTCATTATCTCATGAATACAAGAAAAAACATAGCTTGTATATATCTTGTGTGAAAGGATTTCTATATAGAAGTAAGTCCTTTTTGGAACGGATCGTGATTGTTTTAAAGCAATTCCTTTTTGTATTGGTATTATGCCACTTATTTCATTTGTTTATTTGGTTCAATGGAATGGCATCTCTGCGGCAATGATAAGGTCACTATTTCTTATTTAGTTCCTAGAATATATTTGATCCGTTTTTTCTGAATGGATATTACATATACACACATAACCTTAGATTCCAAGCTAATTCCAAACTAAGCTATGATAATATGAGTTACACTCAATAAAAGTATGATAGCTCAGTTGGTAAACATACTTTATATATAAATTAAAAGAGTCGTTTGAAAAAGCTTTATGATACAAGAACAATATATAATGAAATAAAACAGTTCTTTTATGCTGTTTTTCTTTATTAGTAAAAGTATTATTTATTGCTTAACTCTGTTTTCAAAAGTTTAATCCTGAATTAAATAGATTATTTTTTTCTTCAGAGAGGTGACTTTGTGTCAAGACTTATTTTAGCTGTGAAAAAGCTTTTATAAAAAGTGTGATCCACAGAAATATATTTTATTGTCCTTGAAAATATTTATGTTAGACACAAAAAGATTTTCTTAACTCCTTATGAGAAGAGTTAAGTCATACTTTCCCATAAAGAAAGCAAGTTTCATCTTTTATATCTCCTTCATATATGAGAGAGTGGGGTAATTCACATCTAAAAATTTATCGAAAACGTATAATAACTATACTTTAAAGGTATTGCTACGCTATGAAGGCATATGATGCATAACGCATTTTAAAAAATATATATCTTCATTTATGTTTTCCCCCTTCAGGTGACACTTTTATGGACACCAAGGATCCAAATGAAGGCTTCTTTCATCTCTCCACTTATTGGAGCTAGAGACGAAACAAGATCGACTCTCATATCTGAGATTAATCATTAGTGTCTTTTTACAGTTCTCCCAGCATTGCAAGAACTGTGGCTTCCGTTTCATCATTCTTCTACACTAAAGAGAGAAGACGTCAGGGTCACAGACTGGACCTCATTTTAAGATTGCCATGGCTTACAAGTCCAGCACATTCCAAATATTTATACAATAGTTCACTCGTCGGGAACTTTCAATAACCGATCCCAAAGACCCGCTTGGTTGTCGATATAAAACTAAGTTTTCAGCTGTATTTTTTCTTTTTAATAATGAAAGGGATGTCTTTCAGAGAATGTAAACTTATCTTAAATAATAGTGGATTTTATCATATCTTAGGCTAGTCAATTATGAATATAAAGGATATGGGTAGTGATATATCGTTCCGATTTGTTATCAATTTTGCTACTGTTAGAGCAGCTTTAAATACCATGACTACAATTCATCCATGTTTTTTATTTATTTTCCCGCCACCCTTCAAAAAATGACCCATTTTTCATCCAATGCACTCCCATCCATGCGGCGGGATGTTCAAATTAAAAAGCGCCTTTCTAGTCCTCATTTAGATTTATAAATCTAAAGGGGGCCAATCGAATACTATCTCAAGTTCTTTCGTAAGTGTGTAGCAGAGTCCTTCTCTCTGCTCCTCTATATACATTTGATTATATTTAATTAAAACTTGCAAAATAATATTTATATTTGAAAAAAAGGTATAAAAGAAATACGTCTATTCAAATAAAGAAGAGTTTAGACTAGAAACCAAAGGTGTAAATCACTCATACCCTTTGGTTACAGGTGTACAAAAGATGTAGATAAAAGTTGTTCTTATCATATCAAATCTGTGGGTAGGTTTCAATTTCTTACAGTTGTTTTAGTTCATCGAGACCGGATAATCGATTCAATGGATATTTTATATAGAATGATGCTAGGTAAATACTCATTTCATTGCTCTTGGAGTCTTGTCTTCTCCACGATGTAAACTTTTAATGCACACTTATTAAAGTTTATTATTTTGTCCGTGGGTACCTCAAGTTTTTCTTTCACTTTATCCTCAGATTTAGGATTCATTTACCGTCATATATAATATGCATCATAGACATTAATTATTGTCCAGGGTATGAGCAGTGACTTTATTATATTTATATTAATCGATCCCATTGGAGGACTCATTTAAAGGATTTAATAAGTGACTAGGATCCAGAGATGGATTCCCCTGAGTGCAAGGGGTGCTTTATCTACTAATAGTAATTCTAAGTGTCGTTGAAAGAGACCCATTAGAAAAATTAGATTGCATGTTATATAAGATGCAATTCTTAGCTCTGAGTTGATGCTCATACTTCAACAGTCAGAAGTGAAGGGATGCCTTATTCCAAAATAAATTATAATAATTCAGACTCTTTTAACCAATCCTGTTTATATAAAATCCCAGTGTGGTGTTTTGTTAAATGAAAAATTACTATTATTCTCTCCATTGAACTAAAGTAGCGGTATTCGTAGGAACTCTTTTGTTAAAGAAGAAGATAATATAGTTCACTCTTTAATTACCTCCACCGAAGGAGGTATTGTGTTTTCACTGGCGTTGGTTTGTGTGGTTTGTTTGTCAGCAAGATAACTCAAAAAGTACGGAACGGATTCGGATGAAACTTTGTAAAGTTGTTGGAAATGCCAAAAGGAACAGTGTGATTAAATTTGGGCATCTCTGAGTGCAGAATTAAGATGCAAAATGAGCTAAATACTAATAAATATTTCAAGTTAGCCTACTTGCCAATAGATGTCGCTGTGCTGTAAAATCGGGTGCCGGGAGAGTCTTCCTCTCGGAATTTCTGTCGAGGGGAACCCTACCCCGTCCCTAACGCCGCCCCAGTCGTGAAAAATCCGCCTCGGAAGGCTCATAAGGACCCCGTGACGGCGGAGGTTTGCACTCTTGAGTGTATATTTAGTATATATTCCTAAGATGATTTATTTGCCAGTTATATTCATATTATAATAATATACCCACTTGTATTAATAATTGCTAACAATATAACGAATAACCGAAACATATTCCTAAGAAATCAACAACAATTTATTTCAGATTATTAATATTGACATACTCAAAAATGGAGAAGATTTAAGGGAGAGAAAAATACTTTTCTTGCTTTGTATCATTTTCATCTGATAAACTCTAATTTGTAACATAACATGTTGATTTAACACTAGACGTTACTTTATAAATCTATTAATTTTAATTATATTATAAAATATATCACAAAGTAGGTTTCGTTGATTTTATACATAAATACATTTCTTATGATTCTTCGATGTGTAAAAAAGAAATACCTTCACCTTCAAAAAATACAAAACAATTTTGGTCAACCGTTTTATTATAAGTATATCTACAAAAGGTTTTAGTAATATCTTTAAATGTTCAAGATAAAATAAATTTTGTAAAAATGAACATAGAGTACTTATAGATTCCTTATTAAATATATGTGATATATACCTATATATATAATTATGAAATGTATAAGGACACGCTTTAGAGAAAAAGTGTGTTATCTTTCCATATAGTGTGTTGTGGTAAATTAAGTTCAAAGATTGAGGAAAGTATGTTGAATAATAAAAAAATGTTGAGCATCGTAAAAAAAAAATAACCAAACACATTTTTAGCAGATGATATTTTCATAAGAAGAATACAAAGGAAATAGAATAAAACATTTTATTTATTACCATATATAGACAACCTTCAATCGTGAAAAAAATAATATAAGAATGCTTCTTTCTATTTTATTATTAGAACAATATTTTTGTTCAAGTTCTTTTAAATATTATTTTTGTGCCTATATGGTTCGATAGAATTGCATTCGACGGGATATAAATAAGCATTATAGCATTAAAATTAATCTATCGAACCTAGGATCTTATCGATGAGGTAGACAAAAATGACCATCCCCTCTCGGGATTCGAAACTGTCCCCCCCCCCCCCACCAACAAATATTTTCAATTACAATCTATATTTCGGAATGAAAATACAAAATTGACAATCAAAAACTTGTATAAAAATTTGTAATCCTTCTGCCAAATGAATATATAATATTGATCACTGCATTATCGTGTGAAAACATTTCAAAAATATTGAAATGGTAATAATAGCTTAACTGAATATATCGGCCAAAAATTCAGTGTTTTAATAATAATAGATACAATAAAATCATTAATTTAGTCTCTTTTCAACAGTTGCGATACACCAAAACATAAAATGAACATGAATGGAAAATACTTTTTTTAAACACTAGCTCAACATACAAATTTTTATCAGCAATAATGTCTTAGATCAAAAGACTAAACTTTTCAGCTCGCATTATAGTGTCCTCTTGTTACCATAAAATATGTTTTCTTTTGTTGTTTTATAGGAAGAAAATACGAATAATTAAAGACTTAATTCAATTTATCACATACAATTTTTGTGGGGAAAATATTTGTTTTTTAATAACAATTTTATCATGCTTTTTAATACCATATAAAAAGTTAATTTATATATCAAATCAATGTTAGCAAACAATCGTTTTTTTAACAATTATTGTAATAATATGATTTGAATAAGTTTCAATAAATAAGATGGCACGAGGGGAAGTTCTGTACTCATAGGCCGTCAATGAAATTTAACTGACCTTATTTTTTATGGACAAGTTGCATTTGTAAGATGCTACGTCTCAGATAAGATAACTTTGGTTTTTAATAAAAAACAATATTCATGCATTGGTTAATTTTGAGCTTTAAAAAATATCGATTTGCTTGTTTAGCTCTTTAAATAGTATCGCCTCATCCAAACTTAATTCGGAATCGGCCGGTAGAAATGGACCCTTAAGTCGTTAGATTATTGACGTTTAATAAATTAAATATACACCAATGACATAAATATGAGCAAAAAAAGATTTTCCCTCACATAATGACGGATTCAGACTGAATAAACAAGGGTAAGAGCAATGCCGGAGTCGGCAGCTGATGAAAAGAGAGAAGAAATTATCCCTTTAGAATTCAAAAATACCAAGTCTTGAGAAGTAAAAAACGGTTGTGTGACGCCATTTAAAGAGACTACTTTTAATAAAACATAACTAGACTTTTTTTGCAGAATTTCCTTTTTTTTATTCCGAGAATAGAATCTTATTAAATTGTTTCGAAAATTGAGGCAGCCATCTTTGTCATCAAAGGGCTCTGTCAATGGATGAACTTTTCTTCTCTGTTGAGTATCGAGTAATTATAGTGGTTTACAGCCTGTGTTGAGAAAATCTTTCAGTTCAGAAATGTTGTACCCACAGGTCATACCAATAAGTCAATAAAAGAGTCATGAGATGCACAATATCGTAGAGATGTCGAATAATGATTGGGGCAGGGACTAAACTCAAATATAATTTAAAATGTCAAAGATTCGTTTTGTGGGGACTTAAATTTAACAAAAAAGCATGGTAAATAAAATACCAGGCATATTTACTTCAGTTTTAAATAATTATGAAATGTAATAAATGTCATACTATTTGTGACGTATTAAAAAAATATAGACATAGATTTTTGATATTAAAGGTAAGAGTAGCTTTAAAAAATTTTTTTTGCTGCTTGCCGATTTAAAGTATTAAAAATCGCCAGCAATGTATATGGTCGAAGAGTCCAACAATTCATGTGATCTTAGGTCGATCGACGGCAATGTACAAGTGATAATGAAGAATTATCTATATTACTATCAATATTGACAAGAAAAAGTAGTACATATATATTGATAATATTTGGTTAATTACTATATCAATATATATATATATACCCTTTTATCCTCTCAAATCATTGATAAGCCTCTTTACCATGCAAAAATACATTTAAAAAACATCATAAAATTAGATAATCTTCACAAATATACTCAAAAGACTTTTTAAAGTATATTTTTAGAAATTAGTATAAGCCTAATGGATATTATTATTTATTATATAATAAAAACGAAAAAGTTATTTACATATATATTAGAGAGACTCTTATTTAACGTTGTTAGAATTAGAAAGTGGCCCCCCCTAGGATTTTGCTTAGTGTATAGAGATCATCTTGTGAAAGTTTGAACGAAATCAAATTACGGGAAGTGCCTCCTCAACGGACCCAAAAGTTATGTAGAAAACCTATGGAGTATTTTTTTCGCCTTTCAATCGCCTCTAATGTCCTCATTATAAATGTTTTTTCAAAATAGTTTGATGCAAAATGTAGGTATGATCTCAAGAATTCCAAATTATTTTTTGTTATGTACATTAAAAAAGAAGAAGATAAAAAGTTTTGAAGTAGTATTTTTGGGGTATTTTCAAAAAATGACAATTTTAAAACTTACAGCAGTCGGTTGAGCGAATCTTGATCATAGATTCTTTAATCATAATCCACCATGATACAGTAGTCCGGATGGTGAGGATGTTGAGGTAGGTGTCTGTAGGTGGGACAGACGTTTTTCTTCTATAACTCCTGCTTCGAACAATATGAATACTTTTCCGACTTTTTGCAGCTCTTCAGATCTTTGATGGTAACTTGGTATTAACGTTTATAAATTTTCGGCCTCAGTGAACTAGTATCCAATGGGTAACCACACGGGCTACATGTAATTCCCAGTTCACGCCGCCAAGCCCCGCATCATTAAATAGGCAGGATGTTGTTTTGTGGCATGTTTAATCTCAGTGAGCGTGTCCTCGAAACAGACGACACAATCATTTGGTTGTTAATAAATGAGTCGACCGTGATCGTCTTCTCTTTGCTGAAGAAGATAACTCATTTCCCGTGTATTTGAATCATTTAAGAGGTGTTGGCTGCACTAAATATTGATGTTTTGTATAATTTGTTTAACAGAGGGTTCTTGAAAAACCTCTAGGACATGCCCCTGTCAGCTTTATGGCAGAGCCTCCTTTGACAGTGCCACGCACTTCTTCTTGTCGAACTCGGCCATAGACAAGGAATGCAAGGTTTGAAATGCCTTCTTTGTCTTATCTGGGATCAACTTAGTGGCCTTCGCTTTTTGGACGAGAGACTACATCATCAAGACGTTTTTTGACACGATAGAAAGTGAACTGTTTAACGATGTCTGGGTTGATGTGCCCAGCGAAGGGCAAAGTGGATACTTCCAGTATTTTCTCCTTCCTCGTCTTTCAAGACAAGGACAGAGATACGAGGGACAGCACATTTGAAAAATTAGACCTGTTCTTTTATTGCGTATTAAACCTCATTTTAGATTATCAGATTCATCTCTTCAATCCCTCATCAAAGAGCTGGCGCAAGACTTGGCGTGACGACCCGGTATATGCAACCTTCGTATTCTTTTTTGTTGAAAGAAATATCTAATTGTTACATTAGAGTCATAAAACACTTGAATAAATGAATGGGTTGGGTTTTTTTTTCGTACCCATTTATATTCTTTGAAAAGATGTCCATATCATATATTATCCTTTTTACTTCCCAGAGCACAAAGATGCAATAATGGGTTATTGTTCATGGAAACACAATAGAAATTTACTTCAAAATATAATTTATGGCATATTTACAATACATAAGGATTATTTTTAATGTTTGCAAAAGTAAATAATGTCTGCTTTCATGATAATACTCACTTTTGTTTACTTGGTGTGTTAAAATAGAAAAATTGCACCACGCCAAAGGGTGCTTTATTTTGTGTCACTTAGGTTTAAATACTGGGATAATTTGGTGTTTTACTGTCTTACTGCTGATTATATGTGCTTGTAACTATAATTTAATAAATTATAAAATTAACTCATAAGCTAGGACTTGTCTTGTTATCTCAAAAATATTAGTAAATAAATTTAAGGTTTTTCTAACAATACGAAACGAATTTCAAAATGAAATATTTAATTAAGAAAAAAACTAATACGGGGAAGTGGTACATTATTTGACCTTAGAAGACCTGTCACACAGAGTGTTTGGGCAACCACAAACCAGGCAACCATCTGGAATTCCTTCATTGAGCTTTAGAAGATTAAGGCATTGTAAGAAATCAAAGGAAGTGCTTTTATATTATTTCTTTGCAAAGAAGAACGTTTTGTAGATAGACTGTTTCTTCATTACTTTTATTTTCATTTGGTAGCCTCGATATGATTAGATTATAGATTATACTATGCATAATAAATAATCTGTTCATACACACACACAACAATTTTGACGGGAATGTTGCAACAACATTAAATCATGAAAGTTTAACCATATCTTTAGTGGACGCTCTGAGAAGTTCTTCAGTGGTGCTTCACACTCCCAAAGCGTTCAATACGAACATGCTTCCGTTGTTGAGTAAAGGGACACTGGAATCCACAAAAGGCTAATACATCATCTCGTGGTCTGCCAATCGCTCAAGTCATCATATCATCCAATCTCGTTCTAGAAGAATGTGTTTCAAAGTTGGCAATTTCCCCGACTTGTTCAAGAAGGCGGTGGTCCATTCAATCCATGAAGGATAAGAAAATAACACCTTGGCGGTCTCATTTTACAGACCTGTCTCGGTGCTTCAGACAGCTTTCAATATTATCGAACTCCCAGGGCAACAACATGGGTTCAGAAAGGGCTGATATACAACTAAAGCCCTGATAAATGCTACAAACAAGTGGTCCGATCTCAACAAGGAGTCCAGTGGCGTTAAAGTGGCTGCGTTTGATTTCTACGCAGCCTTTGACGCCCTCAGTTCTGATGTACAATAGGAGTGGCTGGACACTTTGGGAGTGCCGGAATGTGCAATCGCTGGTTCAGGTCTTACAAGTCGGGCTGTAGCCAAAAAGTCAACTGGAATGGCACTGTTTCTGTCTTATTTGTAAAGCAGGGAGTCCGACAGGAGTCCATCTTGAACCGATCCTATTCGTGGTCATGACAACGTTTGTGGCTCTGGCAATCAGAAGCACCTACCTGCAATGCGCCAATGACCCGAATAAATGGATAGACAAGCTAGGCAAACTCTCCTCGACTTCAAGCTCGACACGTGGTTCTGACCATCATAGAATGATATAATCCCTATCACAGCGTTTAGGAACGCTTTCAAGGCTAGAATGACAACAACGGATCCAAAATCAAGTAAAGTTCAGATGATCATCAACAACATTCCCATGATGTTTCTTGGTAAGAAAAGGCTAGACCACGTGACTGTAAACATACTTATGGACATGACAAAACCAGAAACCTTAAGCCAGGCCGTAATTACAAAGTCCTAGAGCTCTCTTATATATATATATATATATCTATTATATATATATATATATATATATATATATATATATTTGATGGTGCTCAATACAACTGATAATAAATGGAATGAAAAAGCAATGCCAACTAAATAATGGTCTTCATTTGGTTGTTATTTTATTTACAAAATAATAATATATATATATATATATAATATTTAGGACGAGAATCTTGAGATTACTTCGAGTGCCAAAGTAATATATCGTAATTCTTTAGTCTTTTCTCAGCAATGGAGATTTAACAAATTTGTCGTTATTCAGCGCTACATTATATATATATATATTTGTCACTATATATTCTCTATGAACAGACACAGTAATAAAATTTAAGACTAGAGTATATAATTGTGTTTTTTTAGTACTTGAAGCAAAATCGTTGAGTATCAAGCTACAGCATAGGCTGATGGTTATGACCCTGTTTATATGTTAGTTTCAAAGAGAGGAGGGGACTAGTAGGAACTAGTAGGGAGAAAATCCTTCTAACTTTTTTATGAAGTACAACTTTCCATTTTATCAGTGAAGGCCATTGGTACAATAAATCAAGCTCTGCACTGTGAACTTTTTTCGTTAAAAACATGATTGGAAATCGTATTAAGAACACTCTGTGAATATATATATATATATATATATATAAAGCTATATTTTTTTGTATGAAAAAGGACAAATATTGAAAAATTACCGCACATCCTGTCACTTCGTTACTCGTGTTTTTTCATTTTGCTCACTGGTCTATAGAGCATATAATTTATATTAAATGTATTAAAGTTGAGTAGAATAAAATCCACAAAAACCTGATAGTTGTTTTTATCTCGACAACGTATTCTGTTTTATCACGGAAAATAAAAAAAATATAAGCTTTAGTGGATGGCATGACTTCTTCATTTATTTCAGTTTTTAAAATATTTAAAATAATTATATTAAACAAAACATAAGTATACATTTTTTTTAAATTCATACTTTGAGATAAAACAATAACAAATAAAAGGATAAACAAAAAAATATGAAAAAAGACACAATACATATTTTAACCAACTTAGAGTTCTATACTCATAAGGGTCTAAACTCAATTGGATGATATGTTTTTGATAAGTTTGCATAAGGAAGTGGTCGTTTAAATACCTAAGAAACAATAAAGATAGTGTATAGTTTAGAATATCTAAAAATATATCATTTCTGTATTTCTTCGATTCTTGTTTGATAATTGATTCTGACAAACTAAAGTATAATCATTCAATTAATAGGGTCAGGAATAAAGATAAAGCCCTTTTTGCCAATTTAGTTCGATAGAATTGTATCTGTGTGAATATAAATGATATTATATCTCATTATATTTATTTAGAGCATTTTGAATGTTCTGACATAGAAGAAAAGATCGTATAAAAAAGTAGTAAAAGACGTTTGTAAAGTGCTAATGATGGGACTCAACTGTCATGAATTCAACTGTTCTCATATATATAATCAGGCATATTATCTAAACTGTTGACGTTTTTGGGTATAAATGTCCAAAACACTTCACATTGATTTTAACAGATAAACGCAGAGAAACAAAATTTCATTTTTATGTAACTAAATAAGGGCTTACTGCACGAAAAAAATAATTAATTGAGTTTATACTAATTCTAACTTTTACCTGTGTAAATGACCAGTATATTTACATTTATTCTTCCTCTTATAATATAATACATTTATTTTCTTTTACAATTATCTACAGTGTTGATACAATGTACTTTCAATGTTTTGTATACTGGTGACATTGAGGGTTTTTAGACGTTAATATAATCATTACAAGTAACTTTCGAACGGACTATGTCCTCTTACACATTTATCGTAATAACACTATTATTCATAATCTTCCTGTAGGTCCTTTCGACACGATATTATCTATTGATACTCTTTTCATCACTTTTTATAGATAAAAGAGTTATATATATACAGGGTGATTCACTTAAATGAGACTCACATATACAAACTACATACAATCTTTGTATTAAATTTTACAAAATAATTTTAAACAAAATGATATGACAATGTGTATTTAAAATGTATTTCATTAAATTTTCACATATCCTTCTTTGGCCTTCACTACAGCTTTGAACCTCCTCACGGTGGAGGCAACACAGGCAGGAATCTCTTCTCAGCTCAGACATGATGAGGGTGGATTTGCCTTCTGAAGAGAGTCCTCAGCTGCACGGGGATTGTCTCCTTTTTTCAAGATAAAACCCGGTCATTCTGACTGTTGTGGGTGGCCTGGACCGTGAAAATCTTTGTCTGAGAAGAGATTCCTGCCTGTGTTGCCTCCACCATGAGGAGGTCAAAGCTGTAGTGAAGTCCAAAGGAGGATATGTGAAAAATTTATGAAATAACTTTTGTAATTACACATTGTGCTATCATTTTTGTTTAAAAATTATTTATGTAAATTTAATACAAAGATTGTAGTTTGTAATATGTGAGTCTCAATTTAAGTGAATCACCCTGTATATATACTTCATAATTCGAAATGAAGCTACCAGCCACGTTTCTGGATCAATACGAAACGGACATTTGCTTCGTCGGCAGCTAGAGTTTGGAATATCTCTCCAGAACTCAGATCTGCCCAGGGTCTGAGGGAGCCAGCAATATAAATTGCTGAAATACTGACCACAACAGCTTCCACCTAGTCCTTGTTCATGTTGTTTTTTATACTTTTAAAGTATTTAAATACATTCAAATATTCCAAAATGTTTAAACTTCGTATTTAAATATTTTAAACCGCCTATATTCCTAGCAGAACGTTACATTGGTAATACTTTCAAATACTAGTTCAACACACACAGAATAATATTTCGGCATAAATGGAATAAATACTGAGTCACAAAACAAATGATTTAAAACGTACACTTATATACTCTCTTTTAGAGTTAAAAGACTCTATAAGTTCTGGATAATAAATGTCTTACCTTTTTTCAAATAACTCAAAAGATATTAATCGCCCCTTATGTAATATCACTTTTTAGCCTTGTTCGTCTTTCTAGAAGTCTTTCCTGACTGAGCTGGATTTGAGCCTCAGTTTACCACCACAAAAAACACACATATAATTATTTAAACTTTACGCACAATCACATTTAAAGAATCACAAACAGCAAATCCATACACTTTTTAAAAAAGTTCCTTCTGGTTGAAGTAAAATGTTATACAATTTATCTATACTTTGTTGTTGTTTTTGCTTCAGTAGGAATGATCACCAAGGAAAGAAGGAGAAAAATAACAAGTAAAAAGTCGCTGGAGCTTGCTTCTTCTTCTCCTTTTTTTCATAAGTAAGAACTACATTCTGCGAATAGGGCCAAAATGCGCCCTCGTAGCTCCTACAACTGCTTTTCCCCTTCTCTACACTGTTTATTTTTCAGCTTTCTCCTCTCTTCTCTCTCTTCCTTTCTTTTTATCTTCTTTACTTGCTCCTTCTCACAAAGCAGCGCCAATGCATGCTAAAACATATACCCCCCCCCCCCTAAGAATGCCTTTTTGGGATCAATATTTACTTTCAAATTGTCACTTTAAAAAATACTCATGTTATTGCAAGGATGGATGGATTTTACTTACTGTTTGGGATATCTCTTTTTTTCTTATATTAGGACATGTTTTGATTCATGTACATATTGCCCCCCCCCCCCCCCAAATGTTGCTTTCTATTTTGGTTGTTTTTCCTTCCGTATTGTAACTACGGACTTCTTAAACCTTTTCATATAGGGGTAGAGGGGATGGGGATCTAAGGGTCTCTAAGATTGAGTGGCTTGATGCTTTGAGTATTGGAGCTATTTTGTTCTATACAACTAAATGCTTTATTCATAATCCAAACTTATTAGCTCTTCTACAACACATTGCACTCATATTAAAAAAATCATATTCACCCTTTAAAAATTCATATTTGCTCTTATAAGAATTTATATTCGCTCTTAAAAATTCATATTCGCGTTTATAAAATTTAAAAAAATTATTTCACAAAAAAAGAATTCACAATCACATGTATTAAAAATTAGTAACCATGTCATAAAACCAATACAATTCTCTATTTTTATAAATAATAAATGAGGGGAAGTTTATTGGTTCTTAATACAAATAATAAAAACAACGACTTTCAGGGTATTTATGTTATATAGAGTTAAATTTAAGTTAAAAAATAAACACTCCCCAAAACTCTCAAAAAACATATCACTTCTCGACGTTTATTATATGAATGTAAAAAATAAAAATTAAAGGCTGCATGTATTTATTTATGTGTCTTTAGTAAATAAGTCAATTGCAGAATGTGCAAGATTATTCCCTCTGTATTTATGTCATCTTGTCAGAACAATTTATTCACCAGACCGCCTACCACACACTTTGTCTGGCCTAGAAATTTCTTCTGACCACTTTCAAGCAGAATGTGAGAGATGTTCAAGCATGCTCCTGGTTACGAATTATGAGTGCTTTCCCACTCGTGTTTCAGTACATCTGATTGGTTGGACCCAAAATCCAACAAAAATAATAGTGTTCTTCTTCAAAGGAATCGATGTATGACTATCGAATTTCGTTAAATACACATTGTTATGACATAAAAATCACCGTTTCTTAGTGAGTTTGCGAAACCACCTTTTTTCTATCCTTAGATATCTACTCTCAAGAGGTTGTGAGCCATTTGGTCATTCTCCTTTATTTTGAAAATGGCATCCCGTATGAAACATCCACTTTACTTTCCCTCACATACCTATCATGCTCTACACAATTTTATCCAACATATTTTTACAATTTTCCATCAATATAATATTTTAATAAACCTCGAATCTTTCTTTTTGATATCTTACGATAAGACAACTTGATACATTATTTGCTTAGAGGGGGATATTATATGTTATTATATTCATATAATAGACCTCCCAAAAAAAACCAACTTTAGTTCTTTTACATATACCCAGCGATTCTGGTTCATTTTTGGATGCTGAAAACGAGTATCTAAATAAAAAAATTCTAGCATTTTTAGAAATCGGACGTCACTGGTGTCAAAGGTTTCGTTATGAAGCAAAACTTTTCGGTTTTTACTTATTTTGAAAAAAACTAATTTTACAAAATTTAGCTATGATCAGTTGATGACTTTGTTATTTTTTGCAAATTTTCGTCAAATAATATTTAGTGCCAATAAATGAACATAAGTGCTGACGCACCAACCATTTTTTAAATAACAGCTCCTACTAGGGTTCTTTATAGTTTCAGGAAGGAAAAAGAAAAAGAGGGTACTCAAGTGATGTTTTTAAGTTATCTTTTAAATACAATACAATAACCATTTAATCTTATTTCATCAAAACCTGTTTTTATTTATAAACACGTGATTTAAACACCGTATCAGATTCAATTTCACTCTTTGATCTATCAGTCAAGTGCCTTTAACATAAAATGGAAACTCGGACACTGAAGAAGTGCTTAAGCGAGGCACTGGGTATTGGTTATACTCTAGAAATTTTCAAACCAGGTCCATTCCCGTTAACCGAAGAGGTGATACGGTACTTTTACTTTCATCTTTGGCTTTGGGTAGACCGGACGCGCAGCTAGCTGCCCGTAGCACCGCCGATTCCCTACTTCGTCTCTGGGCACCGTCTTATTTGCCACTCATGGCGAGGAAAAAATGAAATTAAGAAGCTCCATCGCCTCCATGATCTATTTCGTGGGGTGGTGGATTCACTGCGACGGAAGCGAAAAAAACGCCGAGGAGAAGAAGGAGCTCTTTCTCAAGGAATTGCAAACTCGTTTCGATGTCAGTGCCGAAAGTGCTTTGGACATCATCGAAGCCGACAAAACTCTTAGCCGGGTAAACATTCCTTTAATAATTGTAATAAGCTATGATTAATTTACCAAAGAATAACAAGAATTTTTATACCAAATGCCACCACCTATATCTCATTGAGCGTTTCTACCTTCAGCTTACAAACATCCATCCAACCTTCTTGGAGCTCCCGGTCACACAATGGGCTTCTGATTCAACATTCATTGAGTTAAGCGGCATCGTCACCTCTCTTCAAGTTGTCAATGACGCGGCAGAGAGGGCCGTCAAGTTCGGGTCTGACTTTACTAAAGTGCTGACCAAGAGCGAGAAACAGCGTCAGAACATTCTTCAGGCTGTTGAACTTTCACGTCGTGCGTTTCCTCACGCAACCCGAAAGTGTTTCAATCGTGTGACAACGCTACCAGCTCTGTGATTGAGCTGATGGTATCGTCTGGTTATGACGCCCGTTAGATTCATTTACGGAATTCATAGTTCAATCCATAATTTGTGATTGATTCAAATACATAATTTATATATATGATATATTATATATATAATATATATATATATATTATATATATATATATATATATTTAATATATAAAATATATAATATATATTTGAAGAAAATGTCTATTGGCGAATTCACGAGATTACCATAATGACATTTCCATTGAAAAACTGTATTTTGAGGAAAAACAAAAATTAAAAGAATTGGTATCAATACTGATGAAAGGGATTCAGAGGGAGTAGATTGGGATTCGATGGGGAAAATTTACTATCATTAGTCGTTTTAAAAACGTAATAAAAAGATAACTTAAAACATCAACATGAGTACCCTCTTTTTCTTTTTCCTTCTTGAAACTATAAAGAACCCTAGTAGGAGCTGTTATTTAAAAAATGGTTGGTGCGTCAGCACTTATGTTCATTTATTGGCACTAAATATTATTTGACGAAAATTTGCAAAAAATAACAAAGTCATCAATTGATCATAGCTAAATTTTGTAAAATTAGTTTTTTTCAAAATAAGTAATAACCGAAAAGTTTTGCTTCATAACGAAACCTTTGACACCAGTGACGTCCGATTTCTAAAAATGCTAGAATTTTTTTATTTAGATACTCGTTTTCAGCATCCAAAAATGAACCAGAATCGCTGGGTATATGTAAAAGAACTAAAAAAGTGGGTTTTTTTTGGGAGGTCTAATATATACATATAAAATTAAATACATTTCAAAGGAAATTGAAAGGGAGCAAGGAAGAGGCAGCAATGTATTATGCAAATATATAATCAATATTAATATATATATAATAATATTATAATATATATATATATATATATATATATATATATATACAAACACACACACATAGATATATACATTACATATGTGTGGTGTTTGTATATATATATATATATCTATGAAAAAAGATATTCGTTTCGAGAGTAAATTTAGGGGGCTTTGTGTAAAACAAATTCATAACCTTGAGAACCTTATAGAAAATCAACCTATCCAAGAATTCTTTAATTCCACTCAGTATTATTATTCCTCTTACTTTGATTGATATTGGAAGAGAAAACTCTAATGGATTTTTTTTGTACATTTACATTTTACTTCGTATGTTCATACCCTTCATTTATCTTTTTCTTTGTACCTTTCTTGAAATGACTGCCCATTATTCTTTAAAAAAAGTTTTATTATTTTTTCAAGGCCTTGTGCACACTTTTTAAAATTCTAAGATGTAAAGGGTTGAGAGAAAAATAACGACCAAAAGGATATTACATATGTTGAGTGACTGTCTTCTTTTAGTGTGTCTTTTTTCATGTACCTTGATCGGAATCTTTGATTGGAGTCCAACAAATTACTTTTTACTATAAATTAAATAGAGGCAATAGTTTATACTCACTGAGTCCATGAATGGTACTATGTTTTATCTTGCTTGACGAAAACGAGTTTACTTTCTGTCGATACGATAACAATAAGAAAAAAACTGCTAACGAGGGTTTTTATTTATTTATGTTGATTATCTATGACAAAAGTGGTACTCATTTCTAAAGATAAGACATACAAAAAGCCAATTGCCAACTGAAAATAATGGTTATTGGGGAGTCTGTAAGACACCCTTTAAAATCTTTAAATATATTAATCAATAAATATATTGAGCTGATGAAATTACTTAGTTTATCTATAGTTAGTTTAGATAATGTTATTGACTTTTTGTCTCTACATGTTTTTTTAATGGATCCAATGGACTTTTGTCTTTTATTGCAGTTATATATTAAACCATTAGAACAAAAAAGGTCTGAATTTAGCATGACACCGCTGGAGGCTGTGATTCAATGGATTTTCCACCCGACAAAATTAAAATATATGTTTTTGAATTATATTATCTTTATTTCTTAACAAAAGTATGATTAAAAATGAATAAATATGGTAATACTTAGCTTTGAGTTTTTAAAAGTTATTTTTTAACTTTAGCAAAAAGATTAATAAAGAGAAGCCATATTTAGAACTATTAGAGACATAGAACGATTCCTCTCAAAGATTTGATCCCCATTTGGCTTGAGGGAAAGAAACAGTTGAATCCATAATATGGCTATAAGATGATTATCAGTAAGACTGAACCTGGACTTATTAAAGTTCAGATGGAAAAGAGTTTTTTGTACAGGTGCATCATTCAAAAAGACACTGATCCGCTCAGGGAAGTTGGGAATAATTCTCTCAAAACTGTCCAACCTTGTAAACTTTTCCATTGATCCCCCTATATTTCGCTTCGCCTTCAGAGTTACACTTAATTTAAATAAACTAATAAATATCTAAACACACTTTTACTAGACCCCCGCCGGACTGAGTTGTGCTGGCGTAAGGGGATATATCGATTAAAATTGATTATTTTTACATATTTAAACAGTTTTATTTTTATTTCTTCTCCAATAAATAGTCATTAAAATGCCCTCAATATTACTCAAAACCCGTTACGTAAACTATGCATTAATATATACTGTGCACCACAATGCGAGCTCTCTCGCATCAGTTTCATTTTTTGATTATAAATCGGTTAGGCACTGAATTGAAGTTTACGATAAAGATTCTAAGGAATAAATATATATTAGCTGATACAAAAGAGGATTGGTATCCTTGTATGTTATTGAGACGAAAAAAACAACCAATGAATTGTCCAAAACCTTGTTTTTCATGCATAACTTTCTTATTAAGACCCTTTCATTGTAAAGTATACTTAAAACAAAAGCTACGACTTTTTACAAGTAGAAATATGTCAAAAGGGATGTCAAAGGAAAAAGTTGAAAACTCTCCAATAACAAAAATTTATATTGAATATATCAAAACATTCACTAAAGTTAATAGGACGACACAAAGAGTGGCATCTGTCTCCAAGGAAAAAGTTTTCTTTCGTTCCCCTCAAAGTTTCCAATAAAAGAATAAAATTAAATCAAAATTCATGAAAACTAAAGTTTACAAGAAAAGCCAAAAAAGGGGTCCTTAGTATACTATAGACTTGAGTGTGATAGATGGATGTACGTCATCTGATCTTAAAATACCAAGGAAGAAGAATATTTACAGAGTGTAAAACAAAAATCAATTGTATCATAATCGAAATCAACATATTCAGTCATTTAAAAAGCTAAACTTGTTATAGGCTTCACACACCATCCTGGGAATGATGTATATTTGTCGCAAATAATATCATTAAAATATCTCAAAAAATACGAAAAGCATTTCATAAAATAATATACTGTGGGATTAAGAGAGGTGGTATACCATTGGTATACATTATTGACAGTCTCATCATTTCTATATATGTGTCATCCCATATAGCCAATGGATATAATTTGTTTTTTCGCAAACAACATTTATATCCAGAATAGGGTAATTTCATGTCAACTAGATGCGTCACCCCAAGACATGCACATTCCGATTTTGACAAATTTAGTCACACTCATAGAATATAAGAAGGAAACACCTTATTAAAATGTCATGCAACAGGGACCGTTTTAGGAACATTTCTGAAATATGCCGATAAAACTATGCCAACATATGATTTTAAAGACGATTGTTCAGATTTTGCAGAAGTTGATAGCTCTAAATGTTAACGGACTTGATAGTATTGGGTGAATGCAAATCATGTGTACTGTTTGGAGTAATGGAAGGCCAAACCCAGTCCGAGAATTGAAGGCACTGGAGTGTTCTTTATTGGGTGCTAAATCACTCATTGTGAGCAAACTCTGCAAAATAATCATGTGGACCCGGAGGAAATAAGAGCCGTTCTAATATCTTCTGTTGCTTGTTATTCGTCCTTTTCTTTGAGGTTTCGAACACTTCTGGCAATATGCGGCGGATTTATTTAAGTTCTACCCAAAGCTTCGGCGAAGTATTTTACAATGTTAGAACATATAATTAAATCTTATGAAACCTTAAAATAATTAAATTTATTTGAATAGTTTATAATGTTTTTAAAGTGTGTGTGTGTGTTTGAGTTTCAAATATGTATTGCTTTGGCATTTTTTTATATATGTTGTTGTTGTCCTTTATGTTTTGAAAGGCACTCAGGCGAGGAATAATTTTAAACTAAAATGTTTATTGATGTTATACACATAATTCCTTCCCCAAAATATTTTATTAGATTTTGTTGTATTTATATCTTATATCATAAAATATTTTTAAGCCTCAATAAAAGACGATGACTCTTTCATATAAGTCAGATCTTTATTTTCTTTCCATAAAATACTCAACGTATAGGGAGCTAACCATGTGAATCATGTGTGAATAAAACAAATCACATACTTCAATATAGTGTTTTTGTTTTGATATAAAGTTAAGCTTGACTTGCGGCTCTTGAGAAGCTAACATCAATTCAGAGAAAAAAAATCATCCTTTAAAATATTCATTGTCATTTACATACAAATCCTTTGAATAGACTCCTGCTATTCGACCTTTTTATATTAATTTAATAAAACAACTGTTCATACTCAAGACCAAAAAAGAGTGTTTATTCCATCATCTCTAACCATAAGTTGATCATCACTCGAGCGTAGGAAAATAAAGAAAACAGCGTTATCAATTTAAAAAAATCAGGTTTATTTGGGAGTTTGTGACAATCATTTTGTTATCCCTAACAATAATTCTCGCTAGCTTACAAATATCTCTTTTCAGTTGATAGCTTTCTTTATTTTTTAATACACCTTGTAATTACGTAAGGCAGTGCGATAGCCGTATGCGTTTTGACTCTCGATGTTGGGGGCGTAGATTCGAATTTGAGAGGGATGGTCTTTTTTGGTCTACCTCATTGATAAGATCCTAATTTTAAGTGACTAATTTACATGCTAGTATGCTTATTTATATCCACACGGGTGCAATTATGTCGAGCAAAGGTATTTTTTGAGTAATATGTATTAATGTATTTCTTATAGTGCAAATTATAATTAACGTCCTCACCAAGAAATAAGGGAGTGCGAATCCCGTGTGCGGTAAGGCGTGTTCAACTCTCGATGTTAGTGCCGCAGGTTCGAATTCAAGAGGGGATGGTCATTTTTGGTCTGCCTCATAGATAATATCCTAGGCTCGAGTGACCAGGGGCGGAGTGGCCACCGGGAGTACCGGGACTATTCGCGGTAGGCCGCTGGCCTCAAGAAACATAAACGGCCGTTGACAGCCTCCTAATGGCATATTTGGGCCTGTATAAGGACGGTGAGGGCATAATTGTCCTGGTGATAAGTTCTTCCCACTCCGTTCCTGTGAGTGACTAATGTTATAATGCATATTTATAAACTATCGGATACAATTCTATCAAACCATATAGGCAAAAAAACTTGTAGTCAAGATAATTATCCATTTATCGTCAGATATGATAAAACAAATAAATATTCATTATTTCCCTGAGTATCAGGAGTTATATTATAGTATTAATAGATGCTGTATGGGGAATCCATTTCTTGAGTCAGGCCCATGAGATGAGACAACTTGTTTTTTTTTCAGGATTTTATTATTTTGTCTCCTCTAATGCTTGCAGAAGTGTAAATAAAACGATGCGTTATTTTAAAATGCCATTTCTTCTTTATTAATCATTCTAATGTTCTTTCATTCAATAGCTCTGGAAAAAAGGACCTCTGATGGTTATCCGTAAGGATAAGAAAAAGGTGATGTCTTTTGAAACGTGATTGGTTGAAAATAAAGGCGAGAAATGATAAAACAGCTAAAATTATTCAAGGAATACTATAACCTGTAAAGGAACTCCCTCCTTTTTATATCAAAGTTTAACTACCTTCGTAAAGAAAAAGAAAAAAGGAGGGAATCCCTTATAGGAATTCCCTCCGTTTACATTTTTTTCTTTACGGAGGTAGTTAAACTTTGAAATATAAAGGAGGGAGTTCCTTTACCAGGTTATAGTATTCCCTGCATTATTTAGGCTTTGCTGCTGCTGCTTCTGTTGGCCGTTTTGTTCTCTGATGAATTCTTGGTTTTTGACAACAGACACAGACTAAAGGGAAAAGAAAAATGATAAATTTTGAGAAATGATAGGAAACAACGTTTTTTTCAACGTGATTTCTTGAAATAAAAATAGATGGAGTAATAATGTTGGCACCATGCTACAAAGTGGCTTTTGAGTAAACATCAATTCAGGGAGAAGCTTATAATCTTTCAAAATACAAATTGTCTTATTCGGCTCATGTCATTTACGGATCCATTGAATGAATTCCTCTTATTCCACCCATTAGTATTGATTAAGTTTATCAAAATGATGCTTAGTTTGGTATTATCTGCCAATAATGTATCATTACTCTAACTACTATCGGACGTGGAAACTTAAAGGAAAAAGTGTTATCAAATGAAAAAATCATGTTTATTGGTGAGTTTGTGAAAAAACCCTGTTTATTCATAGTTGACCTTCTAAGCGCGGGTAAACAACATTGGATTAGACATATGTAAGCCTCATAGCTAACGCCTAAAAAAACGGGCAATTGTATCACCATTGAATTAAATATTTTCCCTTCATAGTGAAATAATATCCTTGAATGTCATAAGATTTCAACACATTCAAATAAGAAAAAGATAGAAAAAAATCCTATATGAAAAGACATGTTTTTCGACACAAACACACAAAAAATGTCACGAGCCCCTGAAGCAATGCTTCGATGTTTCATTTCATACTTGAATGTTTTCTTTCATATTCTTTCCTATTGTCTTATCCTTAATTCTTTTAAATATTTATGACTCCTCTATTGTCCTTGAGGCCCTGTAAGTATTGGTGGATAAATGTTGAAGGGTTTTTGTAGTAGTATTATAAATGCTTTAAAAATATGCGTTACTCTTTCTCCCTCAACTTGAATTTAATAAAATCCCTCCTCTTCCTCTTAATATCTATATTATTAGTGAGTATCATAGGAATAGAGATACAACGCATATAGAACTTATTCCCTTCAATAATAGAAAAAATATTTACAAAGCAATCCATAGTACTTTATCATTGAAAGGTTTTGTGATTGCCGTTTCTGTGTTTGATTCCGATTTATGTATCCCAAAATAGGACAAGAACGTTGAATTCTTCTTTTTTACTGTTTTGATGGATATAAGCTCCTTCATTTTTTACATTTAAAGCTTCAAAGGAAAGTGGCGCATTCAGAACTTTTGTTCTGATTTTTTTGGCTTCGTTTAATTTTAATTATCCGCTAGAGGCGTTGACGATGATGCAGCAAAGTAAATAAATACGTAGGAATTTTGGCATATATCGTATCTGAGTGACGTATTAGTGACGTAGACTTAAGCAATGGTTTTAATAACATTAATATATTTATTATTTTTATTGCTCCGCGAAACTCTGCTCGTTATTCCAGGAGTCTGCGCAGGATTGGAGTGTGGCAAACAAGGAACAGATCGGAGGGACAGTTAGGAGTCACTTTTCGGTATGACGTCATATTCAAGCTACCTGCCTCGATGCGCCACTTTCAAACAGATATAAAGGCATAGAGAGTTTATTTGATTCTTCAGAGAAATACGTCATTGTGTCCAATATAAACAAATATTTCTATATCTATGATCAACTTACGATGACGCAGTATAAACTACTTTGTTTATGTTGGACACAGAATACAGCTGAACGATGTTTCTCTGCTATTGAAGGGAATAAGGTCTCTATATCTTTATATCTCTATGGCCACTTTCATTTTAGACCTTAGTTAATTTCGGTAAGTGTTTATTTGATATGTATTGATGAATAATGTATTTGTAGTTTCGTGCAGGAATTGATTTTTCATTGAAAAGAATTCCGTAGGCTTCTCGTCTTTGAAAATGTTTTGTTTTCGAATGAGAGACAAAGAAAGAAGTAATGGTGAATGCTCTACAACGAGACACATTGGATTCTAAATTATTTTATAAGACATACAAAAATTTATATTTCAATAACGTTATTGTGTTAGAAGAGGACAAGATATAAGGACTTGCAAATGAGGATGAGAAGATTTATATTATGACAAGATGGGCTGACGACTGGGTTCCAGCATAGTTGACTCCTGGAATATTACAGCTAATCAATGTAGATTTGAATAAATCCACATAGTCATGGAATAAGAGTTGAATCTATCAACCGAAAACTAAAATGGACATTGGAGATGGAACTCTAAGGTACTCATTCCAAGTTTCTTTAGTTTCGTTTAACATTTATTTTTGAAGAACTGAGTAAATATATTCTGGACTTTCTATATATATTTATATTTTAAAAATTATCAATTAATTTCACTTTTTCTATACCCATAAACAAGACATTTTGAATATTAATTGGTTCTAATCAGAGCCTTATAGGGCTCTGTTTCTAATCAACTGGAATTGTACAAACCTGAAACCTACGTCGTCTTCTGATGTTGCTAATGTGATGTCTTTTCAGGGGAGTTTAAAAGGGATGATTTACAATAATAAAAAGGGAGGGAGTCGTACTCTTCTATATCAAAGATATGCTATTCTTCTTAATTACCTCCGCCGAAGGAGGTATTGTTTTCACTGGTGTTGGTTTGTTGGTTTGTTTGTTGGTTTGTCAGCAGGATAACTCAAAAGTACTGACGGATTCGGATGAAATTTTGTGGAGTTGTTGAAAATGCCAAAAGGAACAAGTGATTAATTTTGGCATCTCTGAGTGCAGAATTAAGATGCAAAATGAGCTAAATACTAATAATATTTCAAGTTAGCTACTCTGCCAATAGATGTCGCTGTGCTGTGAAATCGGGTGCCGGGAGCGTCTTCCTCTCGGAATTTCCGTCGAGGGGAACCCTCCCCCGTCCCTCTACGCCTCCCCAGTCGTGAAAAATTCGCCTCGGAAGGCTCATAAGGACCCCGTGACGGCGGAGGTTTGCACTCTCTGAGTGTATATTTTTGTATAAATTTAAAAAAATAAATTAAACATTAATATCATATTTTAAAATTTGTTGGGATCATATTTCAAAATTTGTCGGGATCATATTTTCAAATGTTTATTTCGATAAAAACTTAAGAAATATGATTCATTAATACATACTTATAATTGCATATAATAATAAACCTTAAGAAGGAACGTATTTCTCCAACGTTTCTTTGTTGTAAATGACTTTTATTATTGATTTGCCCAATCTTTCCATATAACTCTAGGTATAAATATTCGTTTGTTCCAGCAATTTTTCCTCGATGCTTGACAAGCTCGCAAATTTCTAAAGTTTAGTTGTCTATATTGTATGTTTTCTTTGATAAAAGGACACAAAGCTTTTTATATCAAACGTGTAAGCACGGCAAAAGTTGTGCATCAAAAGAGAAACGATCGAAACTTTATTGAATTTGGAGGGATGCCCCTTCATAAATTTTTTACGTGGAATTGGTAATTATCCCGGTAATTTTTCTGCCTTTTTCGTTTCGATGGAATAACATCCATATATATGTATATACATAAATATATAGGGGGTATTATGGAAACCTAATATTGAACAATCAACTTTATCCCCCCGCGAAAGTTGCTTCTAAAGAAACTAAATGATCGTAGAAAAATGGATTTTGGTTTGATACCCCCCTTAACCCCCCCCCCCAAATTCCGTTCAAAGGTTTCGTTATGAAGCAAAACTTTTTATTATTACTTATTTTGAAAAAAAATACAAATAGATTTAAGAAGGAAAAAGAATAAGAGCATGTTGATGTTTTTAGCTTATTTTTTAAATACGTTTACTTTTCACATCTTAATTTTAATACAGTAATTCTCTTGCAATGTATCTTAAACTTTGTCTCCTGTGATACCCACTAATATAGGTAGGTTGTATGTAGAAGCATGAAGAGTATTGAAATCATAGCCTTCATGCAAAAAAAGAAGTTTACACATTGAATTACGGGCAGGAAAGAGGGACTATAATATAACATTCAATAGGGAGAAAAATTATATGATCAATCACCTGAAGAACTCAATTGAAATACATATTATTAATATTTTTGTGGGCAAACATTTGTTTGTGATTGTTGAATACGTGTAAATAACACATTCATGGAGGACATTTTTATACTTTAGGTGTCCTCAATATTTTTGCATTCCATATCAAGTTCACCATAACATGATTGTCTATTTGATAATACTGTTTGCTTTATTTTTCTATGTCCGATAGTAGGACGTATTTATCGGCATCTATTATGAAATCAAATTCCCTGAATATGACCTGTTTCTTTAATACATTAATAGTCGACCAATAGGAGGAGTCCATTCAGAAGAATCCTCAATGACATGGATTTCGGCCCAAGAAGAATAGAGTACTAATATTTTTTAGAATGTCATTCTTCTGTCTCAGTAATTGATGTTCACTCCTCAACAACAGCAGCGAGTGAAGTGATACGTTGTAGCGTTATGTGAACTGCTTTATATTATTCCGTCTAGTTCCTCTGCATTAGTGTCCTAAGTATTATTTCATGTATACAATCATTTTATTCAATGATGCGCCCTAAGAATGCAATGGAATTACATTGTTTTGCAATTTTTTCTACAGTCTAATTATTTCGTAAGCGTACAATTCTAGGTTTTGGGTGGTAAAATTCTTAAAAACAGTCGTTTTAACTTTTCTTAAATACAAATTGCGATTCCCGACTTTGATAATATTTTTCTAATATTTTATTTCTTTGCATTGGTAAAGAGGAAACATAATACAATCGTCCATTTATAAAATAGTATTTTCTCTTTCTATTATAATATGATTTTTTTAATACCTTTGACATTTGAGTTCGACTCAAAGACTTTAATCGGAATTAAAATCAACCCCACCTCTTCAAAAAGATATCTAAAGGGCTCTGAACTTTTTATTTATGCCTTCGTTGACCGGCTAGAAACTAAATGTGTTCCATTTCGTTCTTATGGGCTACTTTCTGGTCATGCACAATTGAAGGTATCTACAGTTTGTTTCTCATCTTTTAAAAGTTCAATGTACTAGATATAAGAATATAATATACTTTTGTTGGGACTAAATCCCGCTCTTTGTCTTATGTCTATTAACAATGTTTAGTAATTTTGTATTTTAACTTATATCTTCATATTGTTGATTATAAATTAATGAGGGCATGCAGAAATATGTGTAATTAAGAGATATATACATTTCATACTTACACAATATAAATGTGAAATCCAAATTACAAAATTAAAGTTGTCAAAAAGTGATTGCTTTCCCTCAAAATAAATTTTTTGTAAGCAATATGTAATATTAGTTGTTATCGTCACAACTTTTGTTGTACTTTCATTTTTTTTACCACCAGAGGGTTTTTATAACACTGTACAACTATATTAAAAAATTCCAGCTTTTCAACTCACACTTATACAAAAATACATTAATATTCATAAAATTAACCCTAAGATTTTCAAATCCTCACATTTATAAATAAAATTATTAGTTCTAGTTTATGCATAAAAAATTACGCCCTTGATGTTCAAAAATAATTTCATTCTGTAAGAGGCCCGAATAAAAAAAACAAATTCTTTTAATAGCAATAGAAGACCAACTTTTCAACTTAACGTTCCCTTAAAACATCTAAAAAATCTTATCACCTCTGAAAAATAAATTAAAAAATTAACAAAAGTTTTAAAATTAACCCTTGCATCCATTTAGTAGGAACAAAACTTATCTTCACTTGTTTTGCCATATATAGCGCCAAAAAGGAAGGTGTTAGTAGCAATTCTATATCTAAACCAGAATAGGAGATATATAAGATTTTTAGTTTAATACATTTTATTATATCATAGCTTGAGTACTTTATTTTAAGGCTATTTCTTCTTTTATCGATTGGTAATATAGATTATGTTTTCGATTGTCCTCTAATATTAAAACCCTAAGGATCAGTTCCTACTTGATTTCATATAACTAGAAATGATATCGTTTTTAAGGTCTTAAAGAGGAAATAATTTTAAACTACCATGTTTATTTATGTTTGTTTCAACACTGCACAATTTTCCTTTTTAATTTTATTGATATATATATATGTGTGTATATTGTGTACGTCAGATATATTAAATAATGAAATAAAGACCTTGCTGAAGAGAAAAAAAAATGATATCGTATTCCTATTTGCATTAAAAAATCTATTTTGCTTAAAATAGTATTTTTCTCTAAAATTTCACTAATTGTATCATAATTTGAACTATTGAAAACATCCCCCACAGCATCTTAACTTCTATTCGAAGTCCCATCAAGAAAATTTAACCACCTTATTTGCCATTACTGGCTCCTGTCATGCAATTTTTGGTAAAAGAGTGTGAGCAAAATATGTATTATCATGAAAATTTTATTTCGAGGATGAAATGAATCCTTAGTACAGTTCTAATAAATAAAGGCCAATTTCCGCTCTCTTTATCCCCAAGAATGTCCCGAATCCCTCCGTCCATATAGTTTCTTTTTCAAAAACTTTTCGTAACCCATTAAAATGTAATAATGTTAAAAGTTTTATCATCTTATTACATTTATGCACGTCTTTTGCAATTTAGTTTTGCAAAATATGCTAAGCAAACTTAAATATCTCAAAACTTATATACCAAAATGATTTGAATATGAAAAATCTTGATTTACCTCATATTATTCTTGGCTGGTGGTATACTAAAAAATGTATGCATGTTTAATATTGAGGTATTGAAATATCCTTGAAAATAGTAATCCCAAAGGACAAGTGTGAGGAGACTTACAATATTTGGTATATTAAAATGCATACATGTATGAATGTTTTTTTAAACATGCCAAGGAAACTTTCCAGGAATATTGAGTTGTAAAATGATATATTATCATGCTCAAATGTAGCATTATATATATATATATATAATATATGCGTTAAAATTTCAATACATGTCTCCCAGTTAAAAAATATTTTTTCTTTCGTGCAATAAAGAAGTAAATATCACTGTCGCTGTGACCAAGAGTTCATTGGACCTAACGCTGCACACAGGCCTGTATTGGTCGCCATGAATGATGTTGCCAGGACCCTCCCTTACTCACATTTTTAATACCAATGTACATGTACATAAGCCCCCGCGAAACCAAGTCTACATAACAACTTTACAAATCTTGTTAATTTAATGTGCATAATGTTATACCAAATTGAAATATAGAATTGCCTAGTGCATAAAATAAAATAAAATGATGTTGCCAGGAGCATCGTTGGATGTAAGAGACGGGACCACATCCATATGGAATATCTCCTTGAGAGAGCCTGCCTTCACTTCCTCAACGAGGTAATCGTCGAGACAGTAACCATGTTGGCCTGGAAGTTCTTCCACTCAAACGACGAAGGAAATGATGTCAAGAACCCGATCGGAGAACTTCATTTTACCGATCCCGAAGAGACCATTGAGTGGTATATCCACTGAGAGAGAAGACTGTCGCGTTTGTATCGCACGTAATCACGGTGTGGAACAAGTTGAGGTCCTGAGGTTGACCAAGATCCTGACACAAGACCGCAGCTAAGATAATTGGATGCAGCGTTCCTATCTCGAGATGTCATAATTATTAGGATTTTATAAATTTTTCTTCAGAAAACTCATTTTATAAATTGAACTAATAATTTTTATTAAAATATACTGAAAATGTATTTGTATCATACCATAGTTGTATTCAATTGAAAATGTGTATTTTACCCTAAAGAAGGTAAACATACCATTTATAGAGTGTTCTTCTCCTTCTTTTCTAGGCGAAAAGGCAATCTTCAACGAAAATGTGTGGGTTGAAAGCATAACTTATTTCATTTTCCTGAATAATGCCCAATATATATTTAAAACAATTCCATAACATATAAATATCCTCTTGTAGAGTGGCGCAGATTTGTCTAGCTGATTAAGGTTTGCACTTGGTTCATGTTTGGATCCGACCTAACTAATCTTAAGACTAGTTCTCTTTCCCCGGTTTTTTGTTTGAAATTTGATAGCGAAATGCTCTTGGGTTTGAAGGAAGCTGCATTACTTTAAATAACCAGATGCAATTCGGGCAAAAAGTTTTTTTGAGGAAGCTGAGGTATCTGCTTCCTAAAAAACTATTTTAGTTGGGACGGACCAGATGTCCTCGAAAAATGACTTTAAAAATGTCATAGTATCCTCATATGATGATGAGTTCTGTCAGTTATTTTTTTTATGGCAGATTTTTATATCCTATATTAAGACTGCTCTTGTTTAACAGGTGTTCAAACCTGGTATCTAAGAAATGACTTCTCCCATTGGTCTTATTTGTGAAGAAAGTTTGAGTATATACAAAAAATATTTAGAGCTCCTCAAACTTCCATTGTATTGAAGGAAGATAATTTTAAGGTCTCCAATAGGAATTGCTGATGACACAAAGTTTACAACACAGTGGTAAATATCTGCAGATCTCATCTGTTTTGTTCATCCATTCAAATATTGTAGAAAAGTTTATAATTCTACATTATACGCCTTTGTAGAATGCCATACTATAGCCATCCTTAAACATTTAATCTGTTTGAATGCTAAATGTCTAATGCTAAATAATTCTTGCAACACTATTGTGCTTTTATTGCGAGAACAATATATATAGGAGCATCCACATTATACGTTTATGAGTTTAAAAAACAGCGCCATATTGTTCAATATATCTTTTTATTCTTCAATACTTTTATTCGGATGAATTAAAATACCTGTTCAACTTAATACAGAAAAATTATTCAAAAAAGAAAATAAAACCTTAAACATTAGTATAAAAACAAACAAAATACATATCTTGGGTTAAAATAAATGTTCTCTTCAACTTTCATAGTCGATTATCGTTTATCCCATAAGATCTTTGTGCCTCTTTCGTGATTTAGTTCCGACCTAAAAAAAATCGATTCCACATGGAATGTCAGAGGAGTTAGTTCTTGCTGCATAAATAATCCACTGGATGCAACATTCTATTTCCTCAATTTTCCAGTGATTGAGACGTTTAGGAAGGGAGAAGATGAGTCAATCAGTTCCAGAGAGCTTGACATCGAACGCTTTGTCGATTCGGCTCTGTATTAATTCTACCAGTGGAGCCAGCTTCATACAATTATGAAACAAGTGATCCCAAGTCTCTATTAAGTTTTTGCATGAGGCACATCTACATTTTCTCTGGTCCTCCTATGATTTGTTGAAAAATAGAGATGAAGCTGTCTATGTCTAGCGGAACCATTTATTGGCAGAGCTCAAAAAGGAGTCTTAAAGAGATTTCTGGATCCGTAGAGAACATATGTACTTGGTGAGAGTCTCAAACGATCGAAACGCCGCCGGAAAAGCCACTTTGGATATTTTTTAGTAGATATTTTACATACAGCTTGTGAATTTGCTGAAGAGAGGTCAATGTTTCTCGACAGCTCGGCTTATAGATAATTTTAGCTTACAAAAGTGGCGAGTCTTTGATACAAAACTTTAACGTCAATTTATCGACGACGTAATCTACCTTCCAAATGAATAGTTCAATGTTTGATGAAAAAATTAAATCCACATACTTGCTACATAATGTTCCTGTGCCTTTGAGACAAAGAAATGCAGGAATCATAAAACAAATTGCTACAGCAAGTTCATCAATTAAAGATGTCTCTAATTTGTCTTGTACGCGACGTTCTCAAACGTTGGAAATTTCTATGATTTTGTTATGTCGAATTTTGCACAAAGAGGATCTAAGACTTGAATCCGCTTGACCACTTTAAGCGTATGGAATGGGTAAAACAGGCGGTATAAGAGTTGATTCTAATTTTCCCCATAAAATCATCTTCAGCGATGAGGCACGTTTTTGGCTATGTGATTGTTGACAAGCTGAATATACTCCTAGAAATGCTCCGAAAAAACATTTTTTTTTTTGCCTATATTTCGATTTGCATCGAAAATAAGCATTATAGCGTTATTAGTCTATCGAACCTAGTTCTTATCATGAGTTAGACCAAAAATGACCATCTGGGATTCGAACCTAACTTGAGAGTTGAACACGCATTAGCAGCACGCTATCAAGCTTTGCATGTGATTGTTGACAAGCTGATATACTCCTAGAAATGTCCGAAAAACATTTTAATTAAATTTCTGCAGTTTTAACGAGTGTTGTGTAAAAGTAGTTGAAAACTGGGATAATCGATCTCAGAGCTTTTTTGTCTTAAGAATAAAATATGGACACTTTTAATGATAAGTCATTTATTAGAAGTCGTCATGTAGATTCCTATAACTTTTTACTGTCCATAATTGTAGTTCATGTATTTCTGCATCAATAATGACTACCATATCCGAACGGTCCCAATTTATCATGAGACATCATGGAATTCAACAAAACAAGGACTGATCTTTATCAATGTGGTCAATAAAAATGACCATATTTATGGGAAGAAATTTCATTGTAGAGACTTAATCATTGCTAGCCTCTTCCATTTTTATGTCTTATATTTTCTCATATATATTTTTATTTTTTTGGCTGCATTCCATACTGTTTTAAAATGGTTTATTTTATTTAATATTGAATTAAAAGTTATCTATCCCCGAGCAATAATATATAATAAAACTACAACGATTCTAAATTTACGTATTTGCTCTAGGCTTTGCGTTGTTTTATATTTAAGTACATAATAATCAAATGTAGATGTGGCAATAATATATTCATGTATAAAATAGAAATACAATGGTTCTACATTAGAGTTTCATAAAAGTATCTATGTGTGGAGACCGATTATATATTTTATATTATTTCAATTTTGGATCTATCATGCTTATCAAATAAATATATAATTTGCAAATCTAACTATCTGTCTTAATTTATAACTTTAGAAGGGCGTAAATATAATTGACAATGTTGATTTTCTAAAATTTTAAAAATATGATTTTTACGCTCAAATACATATCAATTAAAAAATCATTTTTTTGTATACATGCTTGGGTTCAGGCGTAATATATAAATATAGTTATCAATACAAATATAATCTTTATAAGATATACATGCCAGTCTCACTGATATTATTAATCAATAAACTCACGATAATGAGGAGTATAATGAAAATAATTTATTTGCTCATTATAGATTTGAGGAAAACCAAATTCCAAACTATGATCTGAAATATATATTTGCAACACGCATTTGCTATCCGTTTTATTTATGAAAAACATTCTTAATTTACCAAATATATGAAATAACTTTTTTATTATATTTAACAACAAAATAAATATTTATTACTCGTATAGAAGAACTCAAAATTACAATATTTGTAATCATTTATCCACAAAATATCTGTCACTAGTTTCTTGATGAATAAATAACAATAATCATGAATCAAATAAGAACTTTGACTTTTATCGAATTTCCTATTTTTCATTCTTAAGAATATAAATACTCTTATCATCTAAATGTTGAGCATAAAAATGTTGGGACCTTTTTACTTCCAAGATATATATAAAATGTTTAACTTAATAATAGTGTACATGAATTATTCCAAACATATTTATAGCTTTATAAAGGGACTGTTCAAGTGTTAATTTGTATCAAAATTATGTTCATACTACTTTTTTATAGTCCGCAGACTATGAGCATTTTTATTTTAAGACAAACACAGAAAAACACGTAGTAAAAAGTAGCATAAAATTAAAGACATAAATAACATAAAATAAAAATATGTGTTTAAAAAAATTGTACTCTAATAGATTTTAACAATTTATTTATTTTTAATATTTATCACATAATCAGTTATAATTTATTTATTTGCTTTTATTGCAAAAAGCTGTGTTTTTGTAATAATTGCATTGATATGGTCAGTCTCTTCTCCCACGTCGAATGATATGAAGTCTTTTTGGGTGGTTCTAATCTTCTTATGGCTTTTAATTATTTCTATCGTTTCTTCATACATCTTGAGGAGTTTTCTGCAAGACCATTGAAGGTGTCTCGAAGTTTTAAATTACTTTAATATTTTTACAACTCAATGCGTGTGCAGTGTAAAGTGATTTTAAATACATGCCATGAATCAATGCTAAAATAACTGCAATTTTTTTGGTAGACATACTGAAGATAAAATACCAAAAAGTAAAAAAAAAATAAGGGAGCACGATAGCCGTGCGTGTTAAGGCGTGTTCAATGTTTGGGGTGCAGGTTCGAATCCCGAGAGGGGATAGTCATTTTTGGTCTACCTCATTGATAAGATCCTAGGTTCGAATGACTCATTTAAAGCTATAATGCTTATTATATCCAGTCGGATGCAATTCTATCGAACCACATAGACAAAAAAATACAGATTTAAAGAAATCAGAACTCAATTTGGAGATCTCCTTTATTAATTTAAAATGTATTAGCAGGAGGATTTGAAACCAATGTACCATAACGAATAAAATAACGTAATTACTTGGACGAACGATGGTTCCAACTTCTATAATATTACTTCTATAATATTTTCAATACCATTGCAGAATGTATTTTTTGTAGTTAGTCAGTTGATCAGGCATTGAATTGATTTCAGAGTCTCTATTGGTATGATTTCAACCTGTGGAGGTCTTTATGCTATTGTATGCTTGTATATATATTTTTTGAACATTTGGTTCAGAGATTAATTTGGAACTCTGAGGCTAAATTATATTCTGATACTACTATTGCTATTTTAAACCAGAATAAGATCAATAAACCCTTTCTTTAGACATTTAATAATCCTAGAATTCTGGATGGAGTTCCCCTCATTCATGATATTTTTACCAATCATTATATAAATTCCAACTCTCTTTTAAATGTGGTTGGGTTCCGTTGTTCCGTTTCCCCTTACTCGTTTTGTTCAAAATTATTGTCCTCCGAAGACATGGGTTTTAAAATTGAAAACTCCTAAAAAAAACTACCACTGTAATAATATATATTTTGCTTCCAGTGTTTACCTTTCATAATAGAGCGATTCTCTGTTGAGCTCACCAAAGTGGAATTTGTTCCTACTGAAAATGTATTTGTAGAAGAGCATCCATTTGTTTACATATCCATGTGTATAATATATTATTCATTTTAAGTTTACATTGTTTCCTATTCATATCTTACATAGGTTTCAATTACCTTAACAAGAGCTACGCATTCCATAAAACATATGAGACCCCTTTTTCATGAACCATATCTTTATTAAAGTTGATAAAATTCCACACGAATCTTCTTCCCTTCTCTTCGGCAAGGGCGAGCCTTTCACTCTTCGAATGGAATAATGGACTGTATTATAATCATTAAACAATTTATTAGAAGGGACACGCTGCTTTTCACGCTCCTTCTTGGAATCACACTGATAAATATACACCGAAACTATATAGTATGACGTAAACATAACAAAATAATAAACAAAGCAAACAATAGGGATGCGCCGCATCAAAACACATCAAATAAAATATACACAGAATTACCATACTCCCCACCGATGAACCATACACTTGGTTTATCCAAATGGCTAGGAAGCATGCGAATATTAAGCATTACAAAAGAAACAAAAAAAAAACACAAACAGTAACCAAACCACAAACGGGAGTAATCCTTTACTCCCCACCATTGGCCGCTCCACGAGAACGACTATTTTCACTTGACATACACCAGAGCAATTAATAAAACCAGGAGTTGTCCTCCTTTACTAGTTGAACCTCTGGAGACTCTTTGTTGTCTTCCTTTTTCGCCATAGGCCAGCTAAAGTCGTCATCCATGAACCACTCCTGGCCAAAGACCTTTAAATCCTCCACAAAGGAGACAATGGACTCCCTCACCCTGCTGACGGTGTCTCGCATGGTCTCCATCTTCTCCTTTAGGCCGGATTTCTGGGTATAGTCCTTGAGATCCCTCCATTCTTCCGAGAACTTTTCACCCACCACATTGAGCTTAGGCTTCCACTCAGAGTCAAATCGCTTCTTGGCGTTTCTCACTATACGTTGAGTCTCACCAGTTGACTCCTTTATAAAGTCTTTGATGTAATTGAAGCAGCTGAACTCCTTGGATGAAGTCCTATCGCTCTGATCCAGTATGTAGTGAAGTTCGTCTATGCTCTTTTGGGAGGCAAGGCTCCCGGTGAGTATGTCCTGATTCATGCGTAGCTCCTCGATCTCCTTCTCTAAATTCGAGTTTTCGAGCATTAAATCCTTTCTTTGATTGCGAAGAACCTTGGATTCATTTATAGACATCCGAAGTTCCTCATTTTCGGACTTAAGTTGCTCAATCAAAATGGTTTCGTCCAGTGAAGACTCCGTTTGATTGGCCTCAAGACGCTCGGACCATCCTAAGAAGTGTCCATAGCCGAAACCAAAAACTAGCGCAAGTCCAAGCACAACGCTAGCCGTAAGAAACACGTTCAAGTCTCGATTAGGCTTATGAGCGTAGTTATAACCCTTTTTAATTTTAGGGTATTGAGGAGGAAGGTCTTTTATTGAAGAATGACTACTCTTTGGCATTGTTTCATCCTCGGGATTGAGAGATTGAGGAGTCGTAGATGAGGATAAGGCCCGTAGAATATCTCCACCAATGTCCCTTTCCAGGGATTCTTCATGAGCCTCAGACATCTTAGAAGAGTCTTCTTCAACTACAATCCATGAATCTCCCATATCGGATTCATCTTCAGACTCTGGGCCATTATCGCTGCCCTCCTCCTCCACTATTGGTTCCTCGTCTTTGGGAACCTCCTCAACGAACCCCAAATCAAAACTGTCTTTCATGGTCTTGCGATATACACACCAAATTCCGGCTTATGACGAAATGGCGATTCAAGACTATTAAAGCATTTTGAAGCTAAAACTTTAGAACTTGCCATATCAAAAAAATCAGCCTTCAGAGGGAGAGGAGCCTCAACGTGATGCGCGCTGTTCAATCGAACTCCTGAATTGAAAATCTCCACTGCTCTCTTCTCATCACCAGAAACAAACCTATCGGACCTCCCAAATTCCTCCAGTTCCCAAAATCTTGAAATATCCAGGACATTCTTCTTGAGTGATATATGTGATATGCTGACCCTCGAAACATCTGAGTACATACACACGTTCCCCCACACGACCCATCCGAGTTTTGTGTGCTTGGCAGTTGGCTGATCAGGTTCACCAATTCTATCAGGGATAGGTGTGATAAATTTTACCATCATGTCGGCTCCTATTAATATATCAATTTTCCCCGGCAGATCCACTTCATCCGCTAGATCAAGAAAACGTAGGTGCGGATAAGAGATCACAGTTCTAGGGACGGGTAGTGAATATTCCGACAAGTTCTTCACTCCGAGGGCCTCGATACCAATGCACCCTCCATTTCGAGTCTGCAACGTAACGTTGTGCCGATAGTATGTCCTGCTAGGACAACCCATTGGCCCTACCCCATTTAGAGCCATTTGAACACAAGTTCCTTGAAGATTAAGGGCCTTTACGACTCTTGTCGATATGAAACTAACTTGGGAACCCGGATCAAACATGACACGAACTCCTTCATACCGGTTGCCCGCTACAACCCGTGTCCGTGCAGTCATTAAAAGAGCAGATTTGAATGACGATACATGACCCACGTTGAAATTGCTATCAGTAGACATAGACCCACTTGCACTTGCATCAAACGTCCAAGGCCTGTGAAGGAGAGTATGATGCCTACCACCACAATCCCGACAATTAGGAGCCGTTGGACACTCCCGCATACCATGTCCTGTCCCCAAGCACCTGAAGCAAACGCCAACCTTTCGTGCCTGTGCTTGACGCTCATGCACTAACATATTCTTGAAAATGGAGCACTCATCCAATGAATGTCGTGCCATGGAACAGTTAGGGCATCGAAAGGAATCCACCACACCTTTATGCACTGTTCGTTTGGGCATTGAATACACATCCTCCACTTTGATCGGCTTTCGTGATTCTGCCACCTTAGCCGCTATTTGAACATGAGAGAGGAAGCATTTTACTGTTATTTCGCAGTCGTCTTCAACAGTGTTCACAAATTTCTCCCAACCATCCCTGAGGAGACCTGACACTCTGCTCTCGAGGAGGGGAATCACAAGCTTCCTGGCGTTAGGCTCTTCGACATCCACTCCATTAGCCTTGAGCGCTCTTTGAATTGCTAGCAAATCATCATGGAAACTATACAACTCCTTTGGACTACCCTTCACTGGTTCTGTGGACAATAACCTATGTGCAAGCCTATGAATGACCATTCGACTGCATCCGAACTGCTCCTTGAGTATTTTTAAGGCCTCCGGATAGTTATCGCCAGTGACAGGAAGAGAGTCAACCTTTTCGAGAGCAACCCCTGAAGAGACGATCTTAAATAGGTAAACTTCGTTATAGGATGGATATCAAAATTATCGACATTAGCCTCAAAGGTTTCCATCCATGACGAGAACTTAGTAAGCTCCCCATCAAATTTTGGCAATTCAAGTTGAGGCAGCCGCATTAATGGAAGAGAAGATGACTCGGCGCTAACCTTGTAATGCGCACTTGGATATGCAGGTGCAGCTTCCTGCCTCTCTCGAAGACGCAGATCCTCCACGTGTTCGAGCCGCCTGGCCATAACTCTAGACGCCTTGACCACCCTTCTATGAGTCCTTTGTAGCTCTTCCACGTCATCGAGATGCCGACAATATATATCCTCATTGCCGTCAGTATCGAACTCGCCGTATAATTGAACTAAACGAGTCATTTCCCTTCCCAACCGCTCGTCCAAATCCTGTAGCGTTTTCAGATCAGGAAGTGGATCGTTTAATTCGTCATTAAGCTCTTCAACAATTTTCTGAAAAACCTCCTTATGTTTTTCAATGAGCACAATCGTTGCTTTAATGTGCAACATCTCGCGGACAATAATAAATAACGGGGCTTACTGTAGAAATGGGACCAGCAATGAATCCTCCCGTGTCCAATCAATCCTCGATGATGCTCTCGACACCAAGACGAATCCGCAGTAATCCTGACGAAATCCAATGGGAACTCCAGATATCTTCTCAAAAATTCCGACGATCCTCCGTCTTCCACACAAAATCCGGCTCGAAGGACCAATGATAAAATTCCACACGAATCTTCTTCCCTTCTCTTCGGCAAGGGCGAGCCTTTCACTCTTCGAATGGAATAATGGACTGTATTATAATCATTAAACAATTTATTAGAAGGGACACGCTGCTTTTCACGCTCCTTCTTGGAATCACACTGATAAATATACACCGAAACTATATAGTATGACGTAAACATAACAAAATAATAAACAAAGCAAACAATAGGGATGCGCCGCATCAAAACACATCAAATAAAATATACACAGAATTACCAAAAGTAAATAATAGTGTTTAAGGCGTGTTCAACTCTCAATGTTGAGGGCGCAGGTTCGAATCCCGAGAGGGGATGGCTATTTTTGGTCTACTTCATTGATAAGACCGTAGGTTCGATAGACTAATTTCAATGCTATAATGCTTATTTATGTCCAGTTGGATGCAATTCTATCGAACCATATAGGCAAAAAGGCATCCCGTTAATTAAGAGGAGCTACTTCTTTTGGTTGGCCGTTACTTCCTGGCGACGTATTTGGGACGAATAATTTTACCGTCCAGCAAACTCTCCATAAAAAGAATAGCACTAAACCATGACATTTTAAATACAGTACTATAAAATAGGTAAGAATGGCTCCTTTAGGGCTCTCTATCATAATTGGACCTTGAGATCCTTCTAGAAATGAAACATGTTGTTTGAAAGTGAAACTTATATCACAAAATATTTTTTGTCATTTGAATAAGTGATAATAATAAATATTATTAAAAAAGAAACCACTGCTGATCATGTTTTGAAGTCGTAGTAATCCAATTCAAATCATTTGGCATAGATACCGCTTATGCTTTATTATAATAGCTGGGAATCTACGAGATCAACATTGTTTTAGGTGAACTACAGAACTTTATATTTATTTTCCTCTGAAGTTTATTTTAGCTTAAAAAATATTATTTTGAACGAATTGTAAAAAAACATTCTTGTTATATTTGTAAATTTAGAGGACATAAATATATAAAAATACGTATTATAATAACTACACATTAAGGCAGAGTAACTATGCTGGCTTCAGACTAAATATTTCCACACCCAAAGACTTAAGCTAATGATTCTTATGAACAATAAATCTTCTAGGATTATCCTTGATTCTCATGCAATCAATGTTTATCTTTAGTCAAAAAACCCTTTTCTGTGCATTTCCCTATTGATAATACTCATACGTTTTCTACCTAGTGCATTTATGCATGCAGATGCAATATTGCTGTTGTTTTTCTTCGTCTAACCTTGAGGGACAAATTAGATTATTTATGCACATCGTTTAAGAACATTGTTATATGGCGATGATGATATACTTCAATTCATTAATATTAATAACGTCGAATGGAGACTTACTTCTATTGTGAATAAATGTTATGTTATGTATTGGTGTGATTAATATTCTGATATGAGAGTTGGGCACCTCCAAGTGCATATATATAATTTAGTAAAAGTTAGAATGCAATCAAATAACGTTAGTGGGTTGCTCGGTGGATCTGAGAATTATATAGTAAGATTTTGTAGTCATTCTTTTTTCCTGTTCTATCGCCTCTGACGTCCTCTTTGATGTTTAAAAATAAATTAAAAATGTTTGTTTTTTGTATTTATTAAAAATACAAAAGTTTTTAATCAGTTTGAAAATGACACGAAAATTGAATCCTTGAGATCTTACCAAGTATTTACACCAAATAATTTTTAATTGGAAATTAATTGAGAGGCAATGGATTGATGAGAAAAATACTGCATAAGTATACTACGTACAACAGGGCTATTCAATTGGCGGCCCGCGGGCCAGATGCGGCCCGGACACGGCCAACATGTTTGGGTCAACATACGCTTGCGAATCGAGCTTTTCTCACGTGAATGCAATTAAGAACAGTTATCGGTGTTCCCTAACAGACAACAAAATTCACCAGTGCCATAGGATTGCATTGGCATCTTATGAGCCAAACATCAGAGATCTTGTGCAAAACGAAATGCCACTTCTCTCACTAAAGTCACCGGCAGCAGTGGGCTAAAATAGCCCTGTTCTGTTTAGCAGCCAGCCTCATGAACAATGAGAAATGTTGAGTTAAATGTTCTATTTTTGTTTGTTTTAAATAAAGGAGATGGAGCAGAGAGTTGTTTGTGTGCACTTTATAGGCCTATTCAATTTTGAAAGCTAAAAAGGTCATATAAAATAGGCCTAATAAAAATAATAATAATAGGCATAGTAACCATCGGCCTAATAATACTAATAGTAATACTACTAATGTTAAATAAAAAAAACATAATAATAGACTTATATGAAAAAAAGTGGCCGCGGAAATTTTGCGGCCCAGCTCAAGTTCTTGGATTCCAAATGTGGCCCACTTGGAAAACTAATTGAATAGCCCTGACGTACAACAATCATCATCGCCACAACTGTCCGCCAGTCTGCACTTGTCTGTATTGAAAATTATTTATCATTCGATTTTATTCTCAAAATACAATATGTTATTCGTTGCTTTGTAATAAACTCATATATATATATATATATATATATATATATATATATATATATATATATATATATATATATATATATATATATGGAATGCATATCTGTATATTAGCTTGTACCTTTTTTCGGTCCATCGCTCCAATTTTTTGCTCCAAGCAATTTTCTGCTGCGTAGTGATAGAATAATGAGATTGAGATAGTTTCAGCCTTTAAAAGCCATTTTTGTGACTGCACAAGCCACTCAAAGTTTCATAAAGGCCATTTTTAGGAACAAAAATGGCGATTTTCAAGTGGATTGTGCTTTCTGAGTTTTAGTGATATCGAGTTTAAAAGAATTATAAGGATTGCTTGAATCATCTATCAAGAATATTTTTGGTGCAAGCAAGCAAATAAATATTTTTATGGTTTTTGGCCCGTTAAGGAGGCCTCTTTTGGCCCAATTTTTTTGTTAATTTTGCTAATATTTGCCCTAAGAAATATCTTAGCAATTTTGTTAATTTAAGGCAAAATAATTATCGTATTATGATGCACGTTTTGTTAAATTTTCATAATGATCACAATTATATTGAGGTTTTTATGGAAACTATTGTGTTTATTCTTATCAAATATTGTACATTTGCTGAAAGAAAATTGCTATTTTTAATTTAAAATATTATTTATATCCTCATATAATAAGTTTTTTAATTATAAATTTTTTAACCTTTATAATTTTATTGATATTTGTTTTTAAGATGAGTTAAATAACCTAGCATGTAGCACGAAAAATATTATTACTTTTTTATTTACTACAAAAATAATAAAAAGCTGGTTATCCAATTAATAAACAAGATAATAATAGATATAATGTGAATAGTTTAATCCAGTCTCGCAAAAAATATTGAAACATCGAAACACAAAATGCAAAAAGATCAATCGAGAAAAGTTTCCAGAAGATACACTTCCATAAGTTTTATAAGTAGTATAACAAAATACAGACATTAGGTTGTTCCATAAATAATGAGGTAGGTTAGCTATCTCGAAAAATTCACAGGCTATCCCAAAAATTTCAACGGGAGCGTTCTTATCGCATATTTTTGCATGGGAACAGACTGTATGGCGCCACTCAGGTTAGTATATAAGGTGAGTAATCGCGTCATTTCTATCCTTCATTCTACTCGCCGCTGAAAATGGAGACACCCGACTTTCGCTCCTACTTCTTGATCCGGATCAAGCTCACCAGGACAGTCAACGAGATCCACGGGGACCTGCTTTCTACCTTCCCTGACTCCTGCCCTAGCCTCTCCACCCTCCAGAGATGGCACACTGAGTTCGATAAGGGTATTTTTTCCCTGGAGAAGGAGACCCGTCCTGGACGTCCCCGGGAGACGAGGACAGAGGAGAATGTTGCCCGTGTGAAGCGCCTGGTCGAGGATAACCCCCGGATAACCACTCGACAAGTTGCTGCAGAGGTGTCCCTACCATCTACAACTGTTTTCAGGCTTCTGACGGAGGATCTAGGGCTCCGAAATCTCCTCAGCGTACTCGTCCATCACCAGCTCTCTGAAGCCAACAAGACACAGCGAGTGAAGTGCTGTCAGGACCTCCTGAAGCTTTTCCAGGATCACGGGTAGGACTTTCTGGGGTCTCATCTGTTATTCCAGGACGAGTCCTGGTTCTACTGGGATTCGGCTGAGTGGAGGCAAGTCTGGGCGGAGCCCACGGGGGCCCGGTTCTCGACCCCCCGTGTGAAACAGACAGCGAGGAAGACGATGATTCTGATGGGGTTCACCTGCAAGCGGGAAGCGATCTCTGCATTACCTGCCGGGACCACAGCCGACCGGAACACCATGATAGAGTACCTGAGGACGATTTTTCAGCCTGAAAAAGGACAAGATCCGGCTGAAAGATTGTCTCCTTATATGGGGCAATGCACGTCCCCACACTGCCACCGATACCAGGGAGTTCCTGACCCGGAGGGACGTGGAACCGGTGAAATAGTCACCTTACTCACCCGACCTGAATCTGTGTGACAGGTTCCTGTTCTGGAAGTTGAATCACCTGCTCCGGGAGGACGAGTTTGGGGACCACGAGGAGGCTACACTCGCCGTTCAGCGGGTGATGAGGAGGGTCAGTGAAGACGAGCTCTACGACCAACTCAGGAAGCTCCTGGGACACTGCCACGACGTCATTGCAGTCGGAGGGGATTATGTGTACTGTAGAGAAGTTTTTTGTTGATCTGATGAAAATTTTGAGTTTGAATTGGTCAACTTCATTATTTATGGAACAACCTAATATTTTTATTTCACATGGATAAAAAAGAACATAAAGAAATATTCAGGCGATATATACAGGGTGATTAACTACAATTGAGACACACGTATTACGATGTATAATCTTTTCATTAAATTTTTCATAAATACTTTTTAAACAAAAATAGTAATATAATATGTAATACACAATATATATTTTATGAATTTTCCACGTATTCTCCTTTGGCCTTCAGTACAGCTCTGAAACTCCTAACGGTGGAGGCAACAAAGGAAGATATTTCTTCCTCAGATAAGGAGGCCCATGGCTGAAGCAGTTTCTTTTCTAGAATCTCCACTGATGGCCAGGACTTGCTTAATACCCTTCTCTCCAGAATGGACTATATTCCATAGTACATGGGGTTCAGATTTGGGGAGGATGGTGGCCACAAGTACTTGGGCCAAAAGTCTGCAAACATATCATTACAGAAGCTTTGAACCAATTTGCTAGTGTTGGATGGATCCCCATCTTGCTGGAACACTATAGGTGTCGTTGGATACTCTCTTTGTACCCATGGGACTACCTCCTGGGAAAGAATGTAAAAATAAACCACTTGGTCGACCTTCACCCCTCCTCGATGAAGATAAAAGGCGCCCTCTTCCCGTCCGACGTCACGCCCGCCAGACCATGACGGAGGGTGGCTTCTGCCTTCTGAAGGCTGTCCTCAGCTCCACGGGGATGTCCTCCTTCTTCCAGGTCAAAATCCGGTCATTTTGACTTTTGTGGGCTGCTTGGACCGTGAAAATTTTCTCATCTGTCCAGAGAACTGATGGCGACCTGTCTTTGGAGAGCTGTTGAATAATTTTCCTCCCACGGATAAGAAGCAAAAATCTCTTAAGTGATAAATAGTTTTTAAAATATTTATTCATGTAAAAAGTTTATATTAGCAACACAAAAATATTCATGGCTTTTTGCTCCCCAGCAGTTTCTTTTTTTCTTTTTTTATTAACTTCTTGCACTTTGTTTCTTATTAGAGGCTTGTTCATTATGGCCTGGGACAGAATCTGAGGTGGCTTTTTCTTATAAGCGAGCATCCTCGGGTTTTTCCTGATCAATATCTAAATGCTAGTGGTGCTCATGTACTCCTCTTTAGGCATCTGTCTCATGGATCAAGTTGGATTTGTCCTGAGTTTCTCCCTGATCCTCTTCTTCCCAGCCAGAGTCCTCACAATTTTTGTCCGGACCTGAACCTTCCTTGAAACCTTGCCTGACTCCTTAAAGGCTTTTATGGTCCCGTAGACCGTTGCTCAGCTCACTGTGGCCTTTAAAATCTTCATAACTTCAACCGTAGATTTTCCATTACGAAATGAGGCCAAAATCAAGTCACGTTTATCCTGTTCAGAAGCAATTTTCTATTGGAAGCAGGGCTTTCTCACACAACTTATTTTATGAAAGTTGTAGCTGATATGTCTATCAACAACAAAAAAATAAAAAATGGAGGGAATATTAAATTTAGGGAAACGCAGGAGTTACCAAAGTGAGAGTCTCAATTCTAGTGAATCACCCTGTATATATATATATAAATATAATGCAAAAAGGCAAATCCTGACTTCATGTCCTAAGTTCATGTAAAGAAACATTAATTGTGCTCACTCTTAATAAGAGCAAAGCTAATCAACCGGTACCACCCATGATTATCTAAATAGAATAGAGGGGGTTCTTAATAACATTGAACTTTAGTTTCGTTACAAAAAAAATGACATGGGACCCCTGTCCTTGATCCTAGAAATTGAAGCAAGAAGTTGTATTTGAAGTTTGCAAAAAAAAAATGAACATTGATAAGTTCAAGGAAGTTTTTTTCTTTTTTTCCTCCTTGATTGCATGCCATTAAAAGGCCATTTCAAGGCATAGAAGAGGAACAAGGGGGTGCATCAGATCATTTCCTGGCATTGTGAAAAGTCAATTGAAGGCCCTCTTCCCTTCTGCATTGATGGTGTCAATTTTTTTATTGATGTGTAATTGGTAAATTACAAATATCGAGGCAATGATCAACAGTTACTCTAGTCAGATTTTTTAATTAAAAAATCAACTGATGAAATAGAATCGTTGGAATTTCTAAGGCAAACGAAACAATGTGCTAACTGTTTTATGTTTGGGCACTTTAGATCTACTTGTCTGGAAAAAAAAGATCTGTCAATTTTATAAGTCATGTATACTTGGAAGAATACCAAGAATTGAAAGAAAAGAGCTTTCATTCTTCACAAAGGTCAAGGATTCCATTAATACACTAAATCACAGAAATCAGCAGAGTGAGAACGAAGATGTGACATCAGTCAATGAAACTAATATCGTTCATAATGATAAATCAGAAAATGTCATTCCTATTTCATCGAAGTCTACTCGGCAAAAATTAATTACATCAAAAAATATTTCTGTTCAAGGACCTATTTCTCAAGATGAGGGAGCCCTCGAAACTGATTCCCCCAGCCTTCAAGTATCTGCAGATTTATCCAAAATCTTCCGTCAACTAAGAAAATCGATAAAATTGTATGCTCAAATGAGGGAGCAGCTGATAATGGATCCCCCAATCCCGAAAAAAGGATTGAAATCTCCCAAAAATATCCTTTGTCTGAAAAAATTACAGCATTGGGTCGGACAAGATCTCAATCACTTCCTAAAAGAAATAGGAAGGACTCCTGTAATGTTCAAGACAGCGAAATATATAATCTGAAGAAAAAAACAAAAAAGGATGCCGAACCTTCAGAATCAATATAAAATAACTGATTTTTTTCCGACAATAATTTCCAACGAATTGGAATCAAACTTGGGCTTATCAAAAGTGTTATCACTAAATGTTAGAGGTGGTAAGGATAGACTTGTCAGACACGCCCTTATGAAACATCTCCTATCTTCACAATCACAATCCGTTGTAATCTAGATATCATTTCTATTTTAATAATACGTCAGATTTTAAGATCATACGTTTTTACAATAATCCACTTACAACACTGCCCGTGCTCCTTTTGTTATTATTGTTGCTCCAACAATAATACTTCATATGATTAATATTGTGCGATATAATGAATGAAATAAACACCTCAGTTTGTTGGGTAAAAAAAAAATACTTCTGGTTCCACACTGTCAGTTGTTAATGCATATGGTCCTAATATTAAATCTGCTGAGTTTTTTCAAACCCTCATAGAGGCACAACAATGCCATTATCTCCCAATGCTACTGATCGGAGATTAAAATGTCGACATTGACAAACCTCCAAAAAACTATCCTAATTATTCTAGCCTTAGGGAAGTAATCCATAAGTTCAGCCTTGTCGATATTACCAAAAAAATTAATCCGGACGATAATGTATCTTGGAGTAGTGGGAAAAAATCTTCGAGGTTAGATCTGGCATTATTATCTCCTGGTATAGTTCACCAAATAAAAAGTGCTAGATACAGATCCGATCCCTCAACTGATCATAAAATAATTGACATCACCCTACGTTATGTTCCAAAGAAAAAACCTTCAAAATTCCGAAATGGGTCACAGAAGATGATAAATTTTCTATAAAGTTAAGGTCTAACCTGGTAAGAGGACAAAATTGTATCTCTCCTAAAGGAGCATATTCTCTCCTCGTATTTTTGGTTATGAAAACAGTTAAGGGTTATTTAAAGTCTGAGAAAAGGAAAGCAGCTCGTCTGCAAAGCAGTATTGAGAATGCTTTGAGCGGCACTTCGATATTCATCAAAACAATTACTACAGATTTAATAAATGAATACAGAGTCACTGACATCGCGGAAACAGAAATGGCAAGAAAAAGAGACATCGAAACGAAAGTTTCTCTTAATTATAAATATCTCCCTCGTAATGAGCATTGTTCTGCATCGACTATAAAAAACGTTATTGCCGGAAATAGGGTTTTAAGTATACCTTCGGATATATTACAATTTTTTCATAATCGGTTCTCTGATATATTAGGTGGAGACAGATCCAACTTCCCAAAAAGAAAAATCCTGCTACGTCCAAGGTGTATACGATGGAAAACATTATAGATTATATCAAAAAAGACTATAAAGACTACAAAGCGTCTGGTTGTGATGGTATCTGTGGACGTGTTTTTACCCTTACTCCAAAAGAGATAACGCCGTATCTCTTAACCATAGGAAATTTTATGGAACAATCAGGAAGAATGCCCCGTACTCTTTCCAGGGGTCGTATAGTTTTGCTTCCGAAGAAGGGAGACGGGACAAATTTTAATCACTGGAGACCCATAACCATTTTAAATGACGCGTACAGAATTTTAGCAGGTGTTTTAGCTAAACAGATCGAACCCATTTTAAACTAAAAAATAGGAGGAGAACAGAAGGTTTTCTTAAGCGTAGGAAAATTACTGATATTTCTAGAAATATTTCCACAGCAATAGAATCCATTAATCGTCGTAAAAGGTATGGTGCCTTGGTTGCAATCGATTTCAGGAAGGCGTTTGACTCCATTCGCCATTGTCATATTTTAAAGTCAATTAAGTGTCTTCTTCCAAAACGTTTTTTTAACCCCATCAGGGCTCTATTGTTCGATGGCTCATCTATCTTTTCACTGGAGGGTATCAACTGTCCTCCCATTCATCTTAAGAAGAGTTGTAGACAGGGATGCCCTGTAGCTCCTCTTCTATTTGTGGCAGCGATTAATGAACTCTCGAAAACATTAATTAGAAAGTACTCGGGATTTGGAGTGTCTTTTAATGGTGTGAGACATCTGCTCGACGGTGTCCAGTAATTTCATCGCGAGTAAATTTGTCGCGGAGCTTTTTATAGCCGTTTTTTTGTCGCGGGTAAATACATCGCTTGCTCTTTTATAGTCAGTCAATTTTGTAGTTCTTCTTTTTGTCGCGGGTAAATTTGTCGCCAAGCTTTTTGTAGTGAAATATTTTTGTCGTTCTTTTTTTTTTCGTAGGTAATTTTGTCGCCAAGCTTTTTGTAGTGAAGCATTTTCCGCGCTATTTATTTTTTACTTTGTGGACCTATTCATGGGGACTCTGTCTGGGGTCCCATGGGGTTTGAATCTACCGCTGACATTTTTAGGGAGAAAAGACACGCAGCTTAAGGGTTGTGCACACCTTAGCCTCGGGTGTTCCGCTGCGAATATATTTAACTCATGTATTCTTTTAGATTAGTTTATATGTCATTTGACTCTATTCGTAGTACATTCTTTTGGACTATAAGAACATTTGAATACTTGATATCATTAATAGTTTTCTCATTAAATGGAATAGCTCCTACTGATCTGACTCTCATTTTAAGTAAATGATTCCTTTGCAAAATACATGTTACACTTGATACCAAAGCTACGCAATGCACAGCTCATCTTCAATTAGAAAAAGAATCTTAGTCAATACGTTGTGTTAAACTATAGTAATTGAGTACCAAATGTCTTATGAAAAAAGAAAATAAACATGAAATGGAAGAGTATTAACAAACTCAGTCAAGGCTTATAAGATTAAGATTTTTAAACAGTTTAATAAGTACAATGTTACGATTATTTTATTTATGAGTATCATTTCATTTCCAGTTATAAGTAGTGCTAAGAAAAGAAATCTTTCAACACATGCATTTCAAGTCCTTTCCACAAGCGGGAATATTCAAGGGTGTATTGCAAAACGATTGAGAAGGGCGTTCACACTTACACAAAAACCCGTTTCCTATAATCTTTTTGCTTTATTAAGGACACACGAATGCGTTCGTACACCCTTGAATCGAGGTCATCCAAAGTCAATGCTTCCTAGCAATTACTTACGGGAAGGGGAAAAAGCGTCATTGTGTAGTAATTACATCACATTTTTCTAATGTTATACATATATATTTGTGTGAGGTCCGAGATCATTTCTTTCCTTCCCAAGCCGTTCATTATAAAGCATAATTGTACTAAATAAGTAGATTCAATGGATGACTCTAGGAGTTGCTTTTTTCCTAACCTCCTCTTTCCTCCATGTCTAATTGATTAGGTTAAATTGTCATTAGTGTTGGGATGCTCAAAGGTCGGACCGAATACATAGCGTAAAATACTTGGTGGGTTCCTTGATCGAACTCTTTACACATTCTTTATTCCAATTTATGAAATAAATCAAAAGTTGAATGAGGTATCATTCAAAATATAAGTATTTTAATGTACGCTTCATGTAAATTGTATGCTGTCGGACAATTTCAAAATTCCTTATACAAATACTTATAAACTTTATATAAACTATTTGAAAACGTTTTTTTCTATCTTGTATGTTTTTACAATATTTTATGTATCATTTAGAACATTTTTTTAAACATCCAGCTGTATATTTATTCGATACTTGTTTAATTTGGATCATATATTTTATTAAGTTTGGATATATTGAGAGAGTTTTAGTTATATCTTAAGTTGAGAATATTAATTATAAATAGTTATGTTTGAAAAAAATGATTTACAAATACTTTTAAAAAGTTCTTAAGAATTGTTATAATGAATTTTAATATTTCATTTATTTATATGCATACATTATCTTTTTATCACCCAATTTTACAAATGTCTTATGTCAAAATTGGTTCCTTGTCCTCAATTAAAATATTGTTCTCATGATCAGTTCGACCCGAACGGCTGAGATGCAACTCAACACCTACTACCATTCTTCGAGGGTATCATTTCTTTTAGAGCTCTCTCATGTGTGGTCCTTTATATTTATGATAAAATACTCATTTGTATGAAGTGGTTGGATCAAGGATGAATACAGAGTAGTTTTTTTAACCTATTAATTCGTGAGAACTCAGGGGTATCCCTTAATAAAGTACATACAATCATATTTTAATGGACTGTTTGTCTGTTGTAGAGCTTTGTATGTATGTTGGAGGCAAAAGTGAAGTAAATAGAAATATATTTATTCCATTAAAACCATCTTAAGTTTTCAGCAAGTCATATAAATAATTAGATACGTTAGGGAGTCTGACAGCCGTGTGCGTTAAGGCGTGTTCAACGCTCAATGTGGGGGCGCAGTTTCGAATCGCGAGAGGGGATGGTCATTTTGGTCTACCTCATTGATAAGATCCTAGGTTCGATAAACTAATTTTAATACTATAATGCTTATTTATATCCAGTCGGAAGGAATTCTCTCGAACCATTTAGACAAAATATAAAATCAGGTACGTATTTGTCATATTGCTTTAGTCCTTTTTTAGAGGGTCAAAATTGACACCAAGCCGATCAGCGTAAATTTTTGTACAGTCTTTATGAGATTTATATCTAAGTTATTTTTACTCATAATATTGATGGGAAAAGTCACAGAATTTCAAAGTAAAAAATGACATTGAATGTTTTTTTTCTGCTTTTAAAAGTGCAAAGGGGCCAAATTTGACCCTAATACCACATAAGGGTTAAAATCACCGACAGGCGGAAAGAATTGTGTGACGTCACAAAATGTAAAGATTTAATTTAAAAAATGATAATATGAGTTAATGAAGGAAGATGCAGGTCTTATCTTGTAAACTATTATCATTTTCCCCTCACTTTGTTTGCTAAAATAGTATCTACTCACCCGAGATGTGGACCCATTCGGATCATTTACCTATTATTATAAAAATAACAACAAAATAAAATCCCACTTCTTCCATTTCCGATCCTTAGTCCAAATATGTCATAATGATCTAGGATAAAATATGTTTCTTGACTATAACACATGTACTCCACAAGCATTTTTTTTTGTAAGAGTTTAAATATTTTCCGTCAACTTACGTTTTAAGGATTTTAAAATTTATATGTTTAATGCTTTTAGTTGTATGACAAGAGAAAGCTTTGCTTTCTGTTAATTAATGCTTCACTATATACATATATCCTTTAGGTTCATTTTAAGTGTTTGGTTCGTTCATAATAAATAAAGTGATTAGTAGGCAATAAAAAATAAGATATTTATTCCAAGATTCTTTTCTTACTCATATTTTCAATGTTGAATTACCTATGTTGTGTGTGTTTTTATATAACAAACCAGAGTAGTTTAGGCATTGCCAATATGTACCACGCCCAAAGAGCATACGTGGTATTTTTTCCAAACATAAACAGTCTTATTGCAAAATACTACTTTTTGGTGCGGTATCTTTAATTCAAATCAAGAATATGGGCGCATTTTTAAAAACGATGGACTGCATTTCATCATAGATATGAATAAAGTGCATTAAATCATGTTCAAAATCCATTTGTCCATGCATATTTAAATTATGCATACCTAAAACTGTACTTCTTATAAAACAAATAGGAATATAATTGTCTGAGCGCGTCCAGCTATCTACTTAAAGTCATTTTATGATATAAGATTTAAATAGCTCATAGAAACGGGAAAAAGATACAAACTATGAATGTTTTGATGTGTTTACATTTTTTTGTAAATGTTCTGCAATCATTATTAAATATTTTTGTTGGGTTTCTCCACCGAACATTAACAAAACTGAAAACTCAACAAACGATAATAATTTTATTACCTTAAAGATCATCAACATGACTTATAGATACATAAAATAGCTGCCCTATTTGTTGTCTTGGGAACGTAATCCTACAATAAATGCTTTGTCATGCCGTTATTCTATGTAATGTTTTAAGTAGTTCCTGAAATCGACGTCACTGAGTAATTATTTATGTCTTTTCTCATTTTTAAAATATTCCATAAGACATGGGTTTTGACTTGAACTGCTCAAGGGCAATCAAATATTCTTCTGTTGTTTCATTTCCCTTAAGAATCTATATAGATTTCGACATAAAACCGACAAAAGATGGCACCCATTGACTATTTTTCTTCCTTTCTTTTATTCACTCTACATTGTGCATCCGGTTATTACGTAGGTTGGATGTTTACATTTCGGTTAACACTAAATTATGAAAGGAAGATATCGGTGGAAAAAATATACAAAAAAATTGCTGGCTTACAAGTTTGTTATTTTTCTAACGTTAGATGTCACTTATTCATTAATGACGTCACGAACTTATTTCAAATCGGTCCACAAGGATTGAGTTTGATTATTTGAAGTATTTATAAAATCACTATTTCACAGACCATTATTAAATTACTTCTATCTTAGCATAAGTCGTGCATTAACCAACATGGATGGGAAATAAAACTACAAAGAGAGTTTGTTAAATTCTGCATGATCCCTAGATAACTTAATATGATGTTTATATTCGGTTTGTTCCAAGAAAGTAGTTGCGTTAGTTATAAATAAGAGATTATGTAGGAGGAAGGCAGTAGTACCAACCTGTATAATATCTGGATACTCTAAGGAGAGTAAAGAAATTCTATACTTAAAGAGTTTTTTGATGATTTTAGCGACTTGAAATGATGGGTGAATAATACGGTCATGTGAATAGAAAAATCCTAAAAAAATCCAATGATGTTATCTTTTGTTATGTTTCATATTCAAAGTAGTTCCTTTAAAAACAGTGGCATCTTTATTGTAATTTCCTCCATTATATATCCCTTCAAACTTTATGCTTAGACATTACAGCTCCATCTGGCGAGCAAAAAAATAAGTTATTTTAGGCCACTTCCTTTCTGAACAGAAAAAAGAAGCTGATGCTCACGATGTATCACTTTCCTTTAATGTTTTATTTCACACAACTTCACCCGAACTGAATTCGGCATAAGTTTTAGTTGAGAGATATATATGTATTATTGAATAAATAATTGCAGGGCTAAAATTAGGGTTATAAAAAGGTGGTGTTTTTAAGTGTGATCTATTTAAAAAAGGAGAAATAATATTTAAAAAACCAGTAGGTATAATGCTACTAAGTGTTATGCTTCACACACGGCCGTTGAGGAGTGAACATTAGGTGTTTAGAGAAAATAAATTCATCTTTCAAAATTATAATTGTCTCTTCTTCATGATCATTAAGGAGTCCTTTGGCGTGACTCTTCTTATTCCACCTATTAATATTGATAAAAGCATCTACGCTTATTTAAAAAAAGAATGTTTATTTTGTTTGTTCATATCTGTCCATAAATGGATCATCACGCTGACTATCGGACATATGAAAATAATGTCTTATCAAATGAAAAATATAATATGTTTATTGGTGAGACTTAAAGAATTTTTTTGTTTTGTTATCCCTTGTGATGAAAGAAGAATATCATATTCAAAAATACTAAATATCTCTTCTTCATAGCACTCGATCCATGTGATTGTCAAATCCTTTTGAATGGCTTTATTGTTCCATATATCAATACTCATGAACTAAAACAACTACACGTATATATTATCACACTAAGTATCGGATAGTGAAGAAGAAAGAAAATAATGCTATTATGTGAATTTTTTTTGTTTATTGTATGAATTTGCAAAAGCTACCTTTTTACTGTTCTTAGCTATAATGCATATCCTATTATATTTCTTTATAAAGTACAGCTCCCAGAACAATATGATGGTAGATTAATAACAGAGTGTTGTAACGCCCTGTTTCATACATTGATAACTTGATTATTGCTCTTGTTCCTATTTCTTAAGAACAACAAAGTAAATTTGCATACATTCTTAAAGACTCCCTTGTTACTTAGAGTTTAATGCGTCAAGTTGATGCAAGGGACTCCATTGCTCTTTAATATATATGGGAATAAGGTAAATGCGTAAGAAGACAATGAAGATTACGTGGAACTGTGGGTTATTTTGCTTATTATTTACAGTTACATTAATTAACGTCTTATTTGAAGGGATAACCACTAGGGGATTTAATATGGTTCAATTCTACCTCATTAGATGACTCAACACTTATTAGGCGAACCATGATGTAGATTGTTCGTATAATAGAAAAAAATCAGCAACCCTCTTGGGACATATATATATATATATATTTGTTTAAAAGAGAGTCGGAATAATATAAATGCATTATAATATGAATTACAGCTTAGTGCATAAAGGTGTGTTCGATTCTCAATATTGAGGGCGCAGGTTCGATTCTTCCCGGGAGAGGAAGGTCAATTTTGGTCAACCTCATTGATAAGATTTGACGTTAGATAGACTAATTTTAATGCTAGTATGCTTGTATATACATATATATCCTGTCGGATGCAATTGTATTGAGGTATGTAGGCAAAAAAACGGAAAACTTTGACACTATAATGCTTATTTACGTCCGCATGGATGCAATTCTAGCGAACCAAATGGGCCAAAAACAAAATAATAATAAATGAAAGCGAAGAGTTAATCCAAATCACATTAAAACAATACTATCATGTTATAAATGGTTTAATTTACATAGCAATGTCATTATTAAGTCATATTAAAAATTAAACTATACAATGCTATATAATATTTTAAGTTTAAAAAAAATCAAAATTATACATTAAAGTTTAAAATATAGTATGAAAAGATCCAAATACCAAAGGGAGCTCGATAGCTGTGCGTGTTAAGGCGTGTTCAACTCTCAATGTTGGGGGCGCAGGCTCGAATCCCGAGAGGGGATGGTCATTTTTGGTCAACCTCATCGATAAGATCCTACGTTTGATAGACTAATTTTAATGCTATAATGCTTATTTATGTCCAGTCGGATGCAATTCTATCGAACCATATAGGCAAAAAAAATGTACAAAATATAAAGTTCCGCATTAAAAACATATATGTTTATACTTAGAAAAAAAGATATATACATATTATTATGTAACTGTGATCAATGTTGTAGATATTACATATTTTTTTAGATTAGAGAATTTTATTTAATGCTTGGAGATGACGTGCCAATTGGGAAGGATAACACATAACTAAGTCTGAAGCGTAATATCAAGTTGTCCTTGTTCATCCTGAGACCTGTCTCGAAGATGTGGGGCGGCAGTAGCCTCACTTGGCACAACCCTAAAGACCATGACCATGGTCTTCATGACCCTGGTCTTTTTTGTTCTGACCGTTCTAAAGGGTATGGACAGAAGGCCAGAAAAGTTAGCATTGCTTAATTTCATGGGGACACTAAGCATGATCTGAACAGCAGTGCAGATCTCCCTCATTGAGCATAATGCCTTTTCTTTGGAATTTAAAATGATGCTATCACTCCAAGTGGAAAACAAGAACTGACAAATGAAAAACACCAAAAAGAGACGGATCAGCTCATGGAGTAATGTGGTTGATTTTGACCTTGAATCATTGTGTTCTATAGTATTATATCAATGATAAATGGAAATTTACCATATACATTTATTTCCATTTATTATTTCTGCATTTATATTATATTTTGTATAATAACATTTATTTGTAAATTGAATTGATAAAAGTTAGTTTATATTCATTATTGCTGAATTATAAATACAATAGGGGCTTTACGAGGGTTGAGAGATGAATGGAACTTGTTGTTTGCATAGATGCAGTTGATGCTTGATTGCCAAAACATTGTTTCGACTGGCATTTCTGCAAATAAGTCATTTGACCTTGGGAGGATAAGTAGCAAATCTAGCCGCTCCTTATATTTTTTATTTGATATTGGAATGCTATGAACTGCACTTAACAAATATAGTACATCCAATTAATACCAAATGCAATACCACTTAACCACAACATTTATTTATATATATTGATAACAATTTAACAAACTTGATTTTCAATTTCAGATAACTCAAAGCCTCTGGTGATGTATCCTTAATTGTCTTAAAAGAACTTCTTTAGAAAGGGTGCTCTTTTCACTCGATAAATATTGACGTATTTGTCAAACAGTACTTTCAAACAAAAAAAATACTTTATTATTTTTTGGTAATCGTAAATAAACTCTTACTAAAAATGGTATAGTAAAAAATTTCATTTGTTCCAATAACATTTTGGCTTATTTTGATGGATTTCTTACTTATCAAAATAAGAAAGTATTGTGTAGTTGAAATATGTGGTATCAAAGTCTCAAAAACTTTAATGTATGTTTACTCATAATAAATGAATTCCGTTTCTCGATTCTTTCGTTTCCTTGAACCCCCCCCCCCCCCAAACGATTTTATAGGTATTGACGAAGTTTTCAGTGAATTATAATATAAAAAAGGGGAGGTTTTTTGTGATGGTGGTAACTAAAGGAAAACTCATTGTTGCCAATGTTATTGAATTCTCCAAAATGATTTTTTGAAATTGCTTGAAAGTTTTCCAGTCAATTTTGAACCAAATTTTCTGTTGAGGATTTTGAGATGTTAAGACTTTTGGACTGTTTGTTTATTCCCGCAAAATTCGTTTTCCATGTGTGTATTTTGTTTAAAAAAACGCTTTACACGAATTTGGAAAAAAGTATGTAGAGAATTTTGGGTTGCTTAGAAAGTATTTTGGATTGATATACCCTGAAAAGTATATAGTTATAACAAGTTGTTTATATATATATATTGCTTCGGTCCTCTGTATCTTCTTAACACTTAGTTATATATTAATCAAATTGTCCATGAAAAAGTTTGAAGTCCCAAGGAAATATTAAGTCAATGTGAACATTCTCTGGAAATCCCATATAATGTGATTAGCCGCTTGTTATAATTATATACATTATATAAATACTCATATACTAATAAAATTACAATTCATATAGTATTAGATATATTTCATATACAAAATATGGTACGGAAAATAAAGCAAAAAAAATAACATTTATCCACTATTTTATATTTATGCCATAACTAGAAACGGAGATAGTTTTTGAAAGCAAATTAAATATATTATTAATTCTTTGAGCTACACCTAAATACATTCAGTACACAACAATAATAGTATGCCAAAAGCAGTCTACCCTAGCAGTATACAGGTGACGCATATATTTAAGAGGATTTCCGCTTTGAAAAATAACCTCATTTATTTTGGCGAGTCACGATAAATGGTTACCACCTTTTATTTAGTACATCCGTTTATTTATCTGAATAAAAAAACACTCTTAACATTACATGAGGTCACTCTTCCATCCAAATATTTCTGCAAAATAATAGGATTGAATGACTTTTCTCCAGCTTAATGCCATGTCATTGAATTTGCATGAATTGCCACCCTACTTTATTTTCTGTGTGTTTTTTCAAATTATAAAGTATAAAGGAAGTTTCTTGGACATTTTATCTATTACACGCCATTTATTGAGGTACACACACACATTAAATTCATCAATGCATGACTTTCATTAATTGTATGTGTAGATCATATGTATTTTACATTACTTGAAGATCCCTATAAGCCTATATAGTGAATATAATATAGGTATATCTTTCAGAACGTGCTTGAAAGTACATTTTGTGTATGCCAACCATACAAAAATGGGAGGGAATCTGTATGTATGCAGATTTGATACAAATATTACGACCAAATGTCCCCCTGTATATATACATATATTTGATATTCCATAATTTAACCTCGCCCTAAAATAAAATCATTTGACATCAAGTAGTTTTTATTTTATGCATAATCAAACAAGTTGAATGTAAAATGAGACATGGCTCTGAAAGTTGAATCCGTGGTTCAATAAGGTGTCTGTTTTAAATTAGGGTAAATATTTCCTTGAGCATCGTGTGGTTGATATGACTTAAAAGTGCATTTTATGCCATTGTTTGCTTGGTTGGTTATGTGAGGGACCACTGAAGTACGAATAATCCATGATCCAAGGCTATAATGGTTATAGATATATCGTACCTAGCATTGATAACCATATTTGGGCCATTGAAAGGACTTTTAAAAATTCAAAGAGGTTGCAATTTTTTAATAATTTATTAATTTTCTTCAAGGAATCGTTACTGCAAAAAAAAAAATTAAATTCTTTAATGTAATTAAAAATGAATTGAATAGAACATCAAGAAATCGAGTTATGCTTTCCACATTGGTATACAAATGTGTTATATGAACGATAATTAAATGCAACTTGTGCGTAATGTCATCATTTTACTCCAAAAAATATTGTTACTTTTTAGGTCAGTGAATTTATTTCCCTAACATTTTAATGTATGAGGATATAATCAAACATACTTCCAATGTACTGATAAAAATATTTGCCTACAAATATATTTTTACAATTTGAATGAATATTTAAAGATGTATTATATACATGAAAATTACAGTACTGAAGTGGTAGAACACTTTTTGGCCTCACACGTTCCTCACACCAAAACGATATTTAGAACCGAGTCAAAGCTTACGTGAGTAATGACTGCTTGTTGCAAAACGTCATCATTTATCTGTTTATCAAACGTAAAAAAATATTTGTATTTAAAATATTTTCCTAACAGCGTTGAATTATCTTTCTAATTGGAGGTGACTTAAATATTGTTGTTTGACAACCATATATTGAACGCATGTGGTGATCTGAGCGGAGCGTCCACAAACGATATGGCGAAGCGTTGCATAGAAAAATTCCCCGTATCTTCCTCTATAAAAGTCTTATGGTTTTTGATATATCGTTGTTTTATAATTATTATATATTATATTACACAAGCTTTATCATTATATATATACTAGCGGATGTTAGCCGGCGCTGCTCGGGATTTTCCTACTTGATAATAGTCTGGATGAAAAAAAAATCACACGAATAATTTTAGTGATGTTATCGAGTGTGATTTTTCATATTAAAATAAATTCTTTAAAAAGTCGTCATTGGGTCTTCATTGCCATTTTTTCCGTTTTGCATTTCTTAAGGCTGGGTATTTAAACATCAAAAAAGAAGAAATCACACGAATAAACATATTTTGATGTCATTGCATGTGACATTTCATATTAAAATCAGTTCCTTCAACAGTTGTCATTGGGTCATCATTGCCATTTTTTCCGTTTGTATTCTTACGGCTGGGTATTTAAACATCGCACAAAGAAGAATCACCCGAATAATTTCATTGAAATCATTGCATGCGATTTTTCGTATTAAAAATCAGTTCCTTAAAAAGTTGTCATTGGGTATTCATTGCCATTTTTCCGTTTTTATTCCTTACGGCTGATTATGTAGACATCGTAAAAAGAAGAAATCATACGAATAATTTCAGTGATGTCATCGCACTTTTCATTTTAAAATCAGTTTCTTAAAAAGTTATCATTGGGTATTCTTTGCTATTTTTTCCGTTTTGTATTCCTTAAGGCTGGGTATTTAAATATAATAAAAAGAAGTCATTTTTTGGATCATTTCATAGGGAACATAGATTGCCTAATATATGTATGGTAGCGCTGAATATCAGAGTATTTGTTTTCTTTGCCATTTTTTCCGTTTTGTATTCCTTAAGGCTGGGTATTTAAATATCATAAAAAGAAGTCATTTCATAAAGAACATAGATTGCCTAATTTATGTATGGTAGCGCTAAATATCCGAGTATTTGTTTGATCGCCGTTGATGGGGGAAAACACAAAAACTTAAGTTATTCATATATTTATCAAGAAAGTTGAGAATGGTTGACATCACTCTCTATCTCTATTATTAAAATTTGATTAGCTCGACGTCTCGTTATAAAAAGTTGTTATTTTCACAAAACTTAAATTTGGGGGGAAAAACAAGGATAGAAAATAACTTATTTTTAAGAAATCATGTAGAAAACGAATTTTTCGGTAAGCACTGAATAAAACAAAAACATGTCTTACTACCTTATTATCATCCACAGAAAATTTAGTCAAAATCTAACTGGGCAATTTAAAAAAAATGACAAAAAATGTTTTGGCGAATAAAATAAGCATGTCGATGACGAATTTTCCGGGAGTTGGCAAACCCACTAAAACACTCCCTGAGCTCTCAAAACTATTCACTGAAAATTTCGTCAAGATCTAATGACCCGTTCGGGAGATACAGGGAAACGAACGAACGAACGGAATTCTTTTTTATTAGTATAATAAATAATGTTTTTTTTAGACCAGATAATCCTATATGATTAGTTCTTTCTTTTTAGACAACTATAATAAATGATGCCACATACACAGGTCCCCTCTATTGTCAAACACTCTTTCACTAAGTGTTTATGTTTCTCTTCTTTTTGTTATTTACCAAAGCAAAACCATAATTAATTGGCGCTATGTTTTATATCAAACTGAAAATGATGTTTGATATAAAACAACAACAGTTAAAATCTAACCTAACTTTGACTAAAAGTATATTCCTTTGTCTACAATATTTTTGCTCCTTGACTTTTCCCAATTATCAATCAATTATTATTATTATTATCATTCACATCTATACTATTTATCCCCATTTACTAAAAGAACGAACATAGTACTAATTTTTGCCAGATTCATACAAGGACAGTGATATTTAAAAAATTACCTCAAAAACATCCTATCAAATTCATTTAAAGCAAGTGACAATTGAATTGCTTAACTTTATTTTCATAAAATTATCAATCATTATAAAGACAAATTCCATCCTACTTGAAATATTAACAAGCAAAAGTCAGATAAGCAAATATGATCATATCAAGTACTCTTTGTTCTGTGCACTTTAAAATAATACCAGTATTCAGCAATATTTATTTTCTTATTCTTACAAATCGAACCTATATTTAAAAATAATAATTGGACTTTGAACCTATGAAAATACTTATGCCAAATTTAAGCAATTAGATAAATTTATAAAAAGTTTCAATACCATCTATAAGATATCCTTAAAATATAAAAAACCAACCTCAAAGATAGCTTATAGAGCGTTGTGGCGTCTAATGAGAACAAATCATTATTGTTCTGCATTCCAGATAGAGTAAAGATAATTTTTTTGTCTGTTAATACTAAGGCCCAATCTAAGAAAAATGGAATGTCAACTTGCTTTCATAAAAATAGTTGCCCATCTCAGACAGCAAGAAGTGGAGATTAAACTGTTTCAACTACTTTTGATCGGAATACCCTTGGCCTCCTTCTTCTTTGTACTGCGATTCCCTGGACTTTAGAAAAAAGTCTATAGTATCCTGTGAGTCCGAACATAATAGTTCCTTGAGCCGACTTGGTCTGCTTAGACCCAGATTCCCGAAGAAACCACTCTAACAACAATGTCAACCGTTTCAAAGATGAAGGTCGCTTTTAAAGAAGCCAAGTAAAATTTTACTCGTATTTTTATGACAGCTGTTGTCTCATGTTTTTTTTTATGTCTAGCTCGTTTGATGAATAAACATGAACGAACTTTCATCGTTCCTTAGTTTACACGGCCCCTTTAGTTTTATAAATAGCAACTACATAATTATTGTGCAGATATAGAATGAATAAAAATAATGATATAAGAAATGAAGGATGTAGTCATATTCGTAGAAAATAAAAAATCATAATATGATGGGGAAAATATTTTGTATGAAAGGAAGGTTCCACGATTAATGTTGAAAGGATTATTCATTATGTTATCTCTACGTTCGCACCCTTCTATTTTTCATTTCTCTCAGAATATTACTTTATAAAAATATTTTCCCTCTTTTTCTGTCAATACGATTACAAAGAACTCCAAAGTATTGAATAGAGTGCCTGGTTTCTAAGGAATTAAAATACATCAGTATCAAAAGGCATCCACACTCATTACATGAGGGATACTTTGAATTTAGTTTTGAATTTAGTTTCTCCTCTTTTTACGGGCTGATATACTTCAAGTAATAGAGTTCCTGGATTTCCGAAAGAATAAACAGCATAAGTGTAGTTGATTCCATGATTATTTTTGTCCTCTAATTTATTACATTATTAATCAGGCAAACCAGTTTTGGTTTCAAGGTCTGTAATTGATAATAAATTATTCTTTATTTGGTAGCGTTTCCTAGTCACAACTTGTTTTAAATGACATTGTAATGGACGACTAAGGCGAATCATCGTTAAATATATTCTAAAATGTTGTCATTTATTCGTATAGGTTAAAATATATCATTATTTCATAATTAACTCAGATGTTTTTTTTGGTGCCTAAATGAAAATATTTTTTAGTGAACATAAGCTTTAGAGTTATACCATTGAACCCTGGATCTTTCCAAAGAGGTTTAATTGATCCTCCCCTCACGGTAGTCGAAATATGAATATCAAATATCAATTAGGTACTTCAATTTATATCGAAAACATGTTTCAATTTAAAAACTACTTAGCATAAAATTATTTTTTAACCATCATGCCATGATCATCAAAGGATTTGAAGCAAAGTTAACAAATCACAGTCACAAATTCAATGTTGTGAAGACTTCAACACTCATTTACTGAAGGTGGACTTCATAAAGGGTCATAGAAAAAATATAGAGTGCTTAAGCAATACCATTAGAGAACTTCTCATCGGCTGAAACAAAAAAAAACACGATCATAATATTGAAACTAAAAAAATATATCATTGTAATATCTATTCGTCCATCCCTTATTCGTTATTACATAGTTATTGCTCATTATGAATTGTTTGTCTTTTAAGATAAAAAAGACTGTTTATCTATGAAAGTCCATTTGTTTTGCATATTTAAACTTTTATGTTATATATTTAAGGGTCAATGGTGTTGCTCACAAAATATCAATAAGCTTTTTCACGTGACCTTTTGAGTGTGAGTCACACACAAGAAAGTTTAATTCATACCACAGAGGTTATAATATATATACCTATATATAGATGTATATATATATATTAGGTGGCACATTTTACCCTTTAATATTTAAAATAACAATATAAGTATGCAACACATTTGGACTTTCATAATTCAACAGTTTCTATTTTACCTTTTGTTTGACAAAGTGAGACATGTAATACATGAGTTATAATTACGTGCTTACGAATCACAAAGGAAGATTAGTTGTTTATATGGAAAATGAAGGTACGTTTATCTCTTTTTTTCCTTTCAGCTGTCAAGAAACTTAATTTTCTCCTGATCTGGTATTTGAGAAGCCTGACGTACTTACCCCTCATATATTTATCTCTTTTCCCCCGTGCAAACATGTATATTGACATTGAAAATAATGCATTTAGGAGATTAGTTGGACCTTCGAATTTTAACTTTACCCTTGGCTCATTTATTAGTCATGAGGCAAAATAATTAATTTCCCCCCAATTAGCTTTTGCAAAGTTATTTGAATTTCCGTAGAATAGATCCATGCATCCAACATGAAGGTCAAAAGGTAACCTAAATATAAGCCGTGCATGCTGTAGAGAATGTACCTTGTTTCTAAAAAGAACAAGGACTTTGAAAGCTTAGTATTTGAGTTACTTCTACTATTTCATTTCTTATAAGGCCAAAGTACATTCGTAAATAGAAATTATTCTATCAAACTTAACGAATATCGGGTGTCTTTAACCCACGGGGCGATACAAACCGAATTTAACCCATGTTTATTAATTATTTCATTCTTAATGATATAAAATTGACCCATGAAAGCTAGTCTATGGTTATACACACCAAAAAAAGAAAAACTGTTCTGTATTTCAGTGGAATCCATTTTCTCATGTTAAAATTGTACTAAAATATTGTTTTAGTAATAAATTGAGCTGGCAATTACTTGCCCATTGAATACTCAACCATTTCCTAATCGAACTATGAATTACGTCGTTTTATTATTTATTATTGTTTTAACTTCATTAATAATTTAATCAAATATAGAAAAACCACCTTTTTAGGGTGTTAAATTTATAAGAAAAAATAATATTTGATTTTTAAGCTGCACATTCAAATAACTATATTATCAATTGAAGAAAATAGGTATTCATAAATATTTAATATACATGGTATTAGGTCTATTTCTTACCTTATGTTTAAAAAAAATAAAGGTTCTGTAGATTCAATATTAAACTAGTATATTAATACTAGAAATATAACATTGAAATCACCAAAAATAAGTTCGTAATAAAATACCATGAGATAATTCAAGTTGCTAAGATTCCACACGAATCTTCTTCCCTTCTCTTCGGCAAGGGCGAGCCTTTCACTCTTCGGATGGAATAATGGACTGTATTATAATCATTAAACAATTTATTAGAAGGGACACGCTGCTTTTTACGCTCCTTCTTGGAATCACACTGATAAATATACACCGAAACTATATAGTATGACGTAAACATAACAAATAATAAACAAAGCAAACAATAGGGATGCGCCGAATCAAAACACATCAAATAATATATATAGAATTACCACAAGTAGAAGGCCAAATATCTATTATTGATTTTCTAAACTTCTTTAATATCCACCACATTATTTTTTATTTTTTTGCCTATATGGTTCGATAGAATTGCATCCGATAGGATATAAATAAGCATTATAGTATTAAAATTAGTCTATCGCACCTAGGATCTTATCAATGAGGTAGACCAAAAATGACCATCCCCTCTCGGGATTCGAACCTGCCCCCCCCCCCCCAACAAGCACGCACGGCTATCGAGTTCCATTTAATTGATACTATTTTACCATTGGTAAAAGAACAGGAAACTCATTTTATGCATTTCTGTCACAAGGAACGTATGTGCACGAAACTCTTCCGTTGAAGTAAATAAACCTACATTTTTGTAAGCAACTTTTATGTACGTTATATATTTAAGAGTATTTTGGTCACGTAAATTTTACATTATATAGTATAAATTTTTCAATTCACTACAAAACTTCAATCGTGATATATCCCTTTGTCAATTCTGTAAGCTTTATTAATTACAAACGTTAGGGATGGGTTGGAAACAATTTTTGAATTTAAGAGTTATTGAAACATAAAGTTCTACCCTAACAAAATTACTTTTAACTCAAATAATTAGGCCTCGCAAGTATTTTTTCTTGTTGGCTGGATATGTTTCCGCTGATTTCCTTTATGTCTAGACAATAATCTATAAGAATATAATCAAATGAATAAAATACAATGAAGGGTAATAGTTTCTTTGAATCTTATGATAAAAATTCATTTACTTTTTTACAAGTAATGACCGATTATTCTTGGAATCATTGTTAAGAAAAGTAACAGAAACCATCTCAACTATTAAGAGCCTATAGGGTTTCGTAAAAATAAATATTTTTAATTTAAAAACATTTTTCCTTGATATTTGAAAAATAAAGAATAATTGAACTTGAACAAAAATGTATTCCAAACACAAAGAATTATTCTTATTACTGTGTAATACCAATTTCAGATACTTCAAAAATATAAACATTAATGACAATGACCATAGGCTCAAGTAGAAATATTTTTTTGGGTTCAAAATTGTTTTGATTATAAATAATAGTATATAGTAACTAAAGGTTGATATTAAAACTACTTTTGAATCATTTTTGATGTTGTTATAATTGTATTTTATGATATGGAATAATTGAAAGCATTCTAAGTTTTTTTTGTCTATATGGTTCAATAGAATTGTAGCCGACTGGATGTAAATAAGCATTATAGCGTTCAATTTAGTCTATCGTATCTTGGATCCTATCAATGAGGTTGACCAATAATGACTATCCCCTCTCGATATTCGAACCTGCGTCCTCTATATTGAAAGTTGAACATGCCTTAACACACATGACACTCCCTTAAGTTTACATTATTTACAAAAATGCACAATGTGCAAAAATGCACAACATTTGTCCCTGCCAGTTTTATTTCATATTTAGGTTCTGTATTTAATATCAAATATTCAAATACTTGTCTTAGCTCTTTTGCTAAGACAATACTTTTTGAAATGCAAAATATCCTTACAATTTTATCGATGAACCGTAAAATACATATATAATTTTATCCAATCAATTGGGTTAAACAATACAGTCTTGAGACCGCCATAAATGCCATTATTTTTACTTTGATTTTATGATGCTTTTTGCAAAATATTAAATATGGTTGTATTAATTGACCGTAAAGTTGAAAGACCTTTGAATATGAATACTGGAAGACAAGAGTTGTACCTGAAAAAATTAATGATTGATTGAATAAAGATAAGCCTCAAATCATATTTTTATAAATATTCCAACAACCAAAAAAATTAAGTTATCCATTTTATTGTTTATAATTAGTTGTTTTTCTCATCCATATAGTTCTTATTTTTGTAACGTATATCAATATAAAAATATATAATAGATATAAATGGAAAATTGTGTAAAGGGAGCTCGATAGCCGTGCGTGTTAAGGCGTGTTCAATTCTCAATGTAGGGGACGCAGGTTGGAATCCCGAGAGGGGATGGTCAATTTTGGTCTACCTCATTGATAAGATCCTAGGTTCGATAGACTAATTTTAACGCTATACTGCTTATTTATATCCATTCGGATGCAATTCTATCGAACCATATAGGCAAAAAAAATTGTGTTTAATACAAAACACAGATAAACATTATAGTTTTGAATTATTTTCCTTATAGAAAACCTAATACACAATCGTATGTATCTATGAACTATTTTCTTAACATAAAACTATTTTCATAAAGTATCTAAAAAATACAAACGTAAATATCAACTAATTTTGTAACATTAAATTCTTGTGATAAAATATCTAAAAACACATTAAACAACTGAAAATAATATAGGTATCTGGAGAAAAAAATATTTGTTGTTCTTGAACTTGGAACTGTCGGGTGATTATTTCCAGGGGTTTGGTGTACAGGGGAGAAGTAAAAGAGAAATATTTGATGACTTCCGAAGCATAATTCCAGGCCAAGCTTTGTACCATTGGGATCCTCAATGAAAATGCTGCGTCTGAACGGTGACCGAGACCATGATTGACCAGAGATGTTGATGGTTTCCCTCCCATCAGCTTCTTTGCTATGTAGGCCTTTTAATTAAGTAGCAACGCCCTGACGGTGTCTTCTTTTTTACAGTGTTTCCCAGTGTTGAAACCGCCGAAAAGAATAGTGCCCCTCATATTTTCTTCATTGAAGTTTGGGATGAACTCAGATTTTAGAGTGATTAAATTTCTAATAATTTTTAGAACCGGACAATCAAAGAAAATGTGTTTGACGTCGTCCACATACATGTATCAACAATCCTTGCAGTGTACCAAAATTAGATTAGATTAGCGGAGATTTGTAATTGGGCAGTAAATTTCCGTGGGTCATTAATTCCCACAAGTGACAACAATATTTTTTTCCTCCATCCTCCAGGTAAACCCAGTGAGGATAAATGTATTTTGACAATTTCATCTGCTCTTTCTGAGTGGGGATCTTCAACGAGGAATTTTCAATGCCACATTGTCATTGTTGCTCCCCTCAAAAGAGGGAAAATATAATTTTCCGGTTTCGAATGCTGATAAATTATCTATGTAAGTTGTCTAACGTTATCCTTAAAATACTATATATCCACACTGATGCAGTTCTATCGAACCAAATATGCAAAAAGGCAAAAAAACATAAAACGAGGCAAATATAAGAAATAATATCGTTCACCATCTTAGGCCTTAAAATGTATTAATCAAAGCACACGCTTTCCGGATGTTTACATCATGCACACCAATAACGTACACAAAAAAGCTCTGGTTGCTCAGCCCATATTTAAAAAAAATCTTTAACAACATCAAGCTTTATAAATTGTTGTGAAAGCACATGTTTTATGGATAGCTTCGTCTTGTTCATGTTTTGATGTCAGGTTCGTCCACCAATATGTTTTATTCTTTTGCTTCCTGTAAGTTTCATTTTTTATACTCTTTACCATAACTTTAAACAAAAAACAATTAATGCTTTATTAATGGCTATTTGTTTGATATATCAAAAGAGACCATCAGATTAAAATATATAATGAGTACTTTTGTTTTTATTGATCTTTCAAATAAGTAAGTTTCTCTAGCGCACTCTGTAAATCATTCCGCGAATACGGCTTATACCTATTTATGTAACACAAACATACTAGAGTTTTTTGGGGAAATAATCGAGTTGTTCAATGTCCTTGATATCCTAATGGTAAATAAATTTCTTAGTAATACATCTTACTCACACAAAAAAGATGTTCCATAGCTAGAGACTAACAAAGAGATATGTATAATTGCATCTACATTTCCAAAGAATTGTACTCTAATGGTTCGAATTATATCATCTATATAATAATTCACCAATCTCTGTCCGTCTGTATGTCTGCAAGCTATTTCCTCCCACATTTATGGTCAGATTTGAACTTTGAAGTAACTATGGAATCTTGGGTCAAGACGGACCTAATAAAATTATTTGCAAAGTGATGGGACCAGAAATGAAAAAAAAATCAGACCTTGTCTGATTTTACTTTCAAGGTAAAGAGAGGAAAAAAAAAAAAAGAGGAGGAGGAGTTAGAAATAGAAAAAGAAAAAAGCATCTCATGTGACTTAACATATTCTTTGTACAAAGTCAAACTTTTTATGAGGAATATTTGTACAAAACAGAAAAAAAATTATCTCTCCTCTCTTATATTCTTCAAGGTCGGTTTCACTCACAAACTAGCTCCAAAACCTATCCATACCCGAAGGGCGAACATATGGGCGCCGTAGGCGCCCAAATATGCGAGTACCATAAATTTTTCAATAATCTTTTTGGTGATGATAATTTTTATCATTAACTAAGTTAGGGAACATCAAAGTAATGCGTGATTCTCTCTGTGATCACTGGGGACCAAAAAATAATAATTTTATAATTGTCCATGTTTTTTCCCATGAATTAAAACAATTTTGACGCTTTCAGTCTAAAATGTTCTTGGTTTAGCTCAATTACGTAATATAATGATTTAGATATTTTATAAAAATATTTTTCGTAAAAAAATCTGCGGCTCATCAGCTGAGATGCCCCAGACGATTTTTTTCGTTTTCCTTAAGAAATCAAAGTCTACGTATCCAGATGCATTCAGTTTTTTTATTGCATCAAATTTGATAAGCACTTTTTTTTCTTTAATATTCAATTTATATTTCAATACAATTTTTCAAATACATCCAATTACAATGACTTGTGATATGTTAAAAAAGGTATAATACAAATGAGGGTGGGTATTAAAAGATTGATAGGAAAACAGGTAAATTCATTATTAAAAGATAACAATAGTAAAACCAAAAGCCTGCAAAGCTGTATCAACTCTTAAAAATAATTATTTATGTGACATCGGTTTTGTATATAACTTTTAAAGAAAATCGCCTTGTTTGTTGACTATGTTGTTGCAGATCTAAGAGTTTCTATGCTTTTGACAACGTATTTTCGTACCCTGCTGGAATGCATCTAGCAATAAGCACTTAATACTTCTAAGTGAACGTTGTGTGAAACTACGAGAGTTGTTGAGTGCCGAATCTTTCAATAATTCTGACGTACGACAAAAATTCACCAGAATGTCTCAGACTTATTGTTCTTGTAGGTAGCCTGAGATGACATGGAAGAGTTGAGTTTATTTTGGCGCATGATTTTTTTCACAATTGAAACTGCATATCTAATACGTGCTGACGCCAAAGGGTTAATGAATTAATCTTGTAATCACATGAATGTATATCTAGCTGAATTTAGAGAAATAAGTTAATTTTGTAATTCGATATATTCTTCAAGAAAAATATGATTACACTCAAAACCCTTGATATTAACAGATGTATAGCTCTTCAGGTATCTCAAAAAGTTAACATTATCGAGCTTAATCAATGTGCAATTCGAACTCGGAATATCAAAATTGGTTTAAATCTGTGAGAAACCTTTGACATTTTCTATGTTGCCATGTGTTATCAATGTTTAATTGTGTTTTTATCATAGAAGAACTTGTGAAAATATTAGTAAAGTCTTGTTGAATGTTGGGTAACAAAATTATTCATATAAAATAACTCTTTTTCATATTTTTTATAGAATCTTTTCTGGCTCTTTTCTTTTGAAAGCTACCTGAATTATTGAAGCATGATTCTCTGAATTTATACATTTTTTCAAATTTAATAATCTTTAAACATTATTTTTAAAGATGCATAATATATCTTGATGGATGTTTTTTATAAAAAATATTAACTCCTATATAAATTCTTTAGTGCAATGAAAGGATTTGGAATCTTTTTTTCTCTATCAAGGTGAAATATCAATAATTGATATCAAAATTAGTTATTCAACATCCAAATTTCAAAATTATAGATTACATATTAATGAGGGAAATATTCAAATTAAGCAAAGACGCTGATTTAGAAATAAACTACCCAGTGGCCATATATTATTAACCTTAACCAAGAATATCCAACACATGATAAGATATTATTCCCTTCAAATCAAATGTCAAAGTTTATAAGCATTTGAAACAAGGGCACTTGATCCTGTAATCTTTACATATAAAAATACAAACAAAATGGTATATTTAAAAAATCCAAGATTCTCCCACAAAATATCAAAAATAGTTATTATACCATATCAAATAAATTAGTACAGTAATAACGCTTTAGCTTAAATGCATCTACAAAAAACTTGAGATTATTTATTTTTGTATCAAAATATATTAATCCCATCGAAATGGTTGGGTTTAAATTGATCTACATAAAAAGAGACTTTTAAGATATAAATATCTTTGTTGTTCATGACCTTTAGATTCTTATTTTTAAAGTAATTTTTTTGTCTTTTTTTAGGAAATTACAGTCTACTTCGCCTAAGTCGATTCTCTCGGGACTGTGCGAAAACATTCGACTTAGGCGAAATTCGAGTTACAAATTTTGATTGCTAAGTCGAAGAAAAATTTGATATACAGGTAGGCGTGTGTGTGCACTCACTCACATGCAGTCGCAAATCATCGACAAGGCAGCAGGTGGGCGAGGACACAATTTCTTTCTTTTTTAATTTAATACTATAAACTATATAAGATGTTCACTCTTTAACAGCTTGGAAGTAACTGCTGATGAAGCACTTTGATGAGTAAGGTTGCCAACGGTTGTTTCTTCCTTTTTTACTCCCTCCTCTCAGCCAATCAAATTATTAAGTGTTCAATATTTTTCTCCACTTCAACCATCTGTGTCTGCTTCCTTGTAATACACAGTGTGAACGGCATGCGCAGTGCATGCGGGCTGTGTTTTGGAAAGTGAGCGCCCTCTTCGACTTATACAAAGTTATTTTCTTGTTTATGTATGTATTACTGTCAAAATATCTGTTCGACTTAGGCGAAATATCGACTTACAAAAATTGGTACTCACAGGGCAAGATAGTACACAGAGGTTGTGTGAACTTTATATTTACAACGTCCATATTGAAATATGTTTGTTATTATTATTAGTAGTAATAAGTTATGCAACTTCATTGATTCCCATTGTTGCGTTTTTTATATATCTATTATTATAAGATTGTAATGATGATATATATATAATGAAATAATGAATGATCGAATTATTTTGGTAATTCAATCAATATCAGAATGCCCAATTTACCACCTTTCATTTCTCATTGAGTGCGAGATTAAAGGAACCGTTGAAGCCCAGTGTTCGAAAGGAATTATAAAAATTATATATATATATATCTAAATAATATATTATTTTTTAAAAGGTAAAAGTATAAGCTATATGTAAAAATATGTTGCAAAATGCGTCTTTAGGGGTCCTCCCGAATTTCTCCCTCCATAAAAATTCATCGAGGTGTTCCTCGAGCGTAACACTGCTCACACGAGCCATTGATTTGAATCTATAAAGAAAAATAATTAAGCAATAATTAAATGCAATATAGTTTCTTTATTACCTCCTCTTTGAATTTTTCAGTTGCACTTAACATGGTTCGTATGAACACCGCTTATGGGATCCACAAAATTTGTAGAGTGATTTACCACCTCGTGCTGGTATTGAGGGTTTATAGGTAATTGATGGATTCTATTATAGGCAGCCTATCCATCGCTGTGTATAACAGAACCCGGCTCAATTTTTTCCATGATGATGGGAAGGAGGGTGCCTGCCTTTCGATCATCAACCTAGATCAAAATATAAAAAAGTTTATCATTCTTTGTGGACATATATTCATTAATACTCACTAAAGTTAGGAAGCCTTCCTTTGTGTGAGGGCAGTAGCCTCCAAAAACCCATCGTTCAGGAACTATTCGTCCAACGTGGAACTTGCGCCTTGCCATCCGAGATTAATCTATTTGAACTACAACCCTGGGGCCTCCAGTTTTATAGGGATTGTTGTTCAAATAGATGGAACAGATATATCTAAATTTTGAATACCATTCCAGGGCTGTCGATTCTGAAATGGCAATAATATCAGGAACGACGGTCACTGAAATTTTGAGCGCCCAGGCCAAGGCCAATTAGATTAATTTTGGGTAGCCTAATTTGCTTCCAGCCCACAGAGAGTCTTTTCGTTCAGGCACATTAAAAATATTTAATTATTTATCATTGTATATTGTATTGTATGTATATCAATGGCTAGTGTGAGCAGCGTGAAGTTTCGAGAACACCTCGATCAGGTTTTATAGAGGAAAAAATTGGGTAAGACCTCTAAATATAATTATCAAATATTTTTACATATGAATAACATTTCTGGTTTTTAAATATAACTTTTATAATTTCTTTCGAACACTGGGCTTCAACGGTTCCTTTAATCTCGCACTCAATGAGCAACAAAGGTGCTAAATTTATCTATTCTGATATTGATTGAATTATCAAAAATCATTCGATCATTCATTACTTCATTATATATATCATCATTACAATCTTATAATAATAGATATTTAAAAAATTATAAACGTAACAATGGGAATCAATGAAGTCACATAACTTATTACTACTAATAATAATAACAAACATGTTGCAATATGGACGTTGTAAATATAAAGTTCACACAACCTCTGCGTACTATCTTGCCCTGGGAGTACCCAAAAATCGACTTGTACGATTTTTATTACACGCATGTCAATGGAGAAAAAATGGGACTTTGATTATTTTCGAGTTAGGCGACTTTTCGACTTATGCAATTTTGACTTAGGCGAAGTTGATTTTATATTTTACAATATAATGTTTTGTTTTTTTAGGTTCTAAAGAAATGCATCAGTGAGAATATAAATTAGGTTATGAGTGTAAAATTCAGTTGATCGAACTTACGCTCTATCATTGAAGTTAACCAAATTGACCTTCCCCTCTAGTGATTCGAACAAAATTTTATTATGCTTAAGATAAGAAATATATTGTCACTTGTTATTTTTTTCTTTATTTTTTTAACTATTGGAAACTCACAAATACTTTTAAACTTAATACCATTTAAATGAATAAACATGATTATACGAACGAATAGTAAACTATTATTTAAAAAAGGCTTGAAGTTTGGTTATACAAGTCTGATTTTAACTATTTAATACCTCCTCTTCCCAATAAGTATTTTCTTATTGTATCATGTATTGAAAAGCTTTTCTTAAGCTTGTTTTGATAAATATTAAATCCCTTCTTGAAAAGTAAGTGCCATCAATACATTCATTCAAGTAAAAAGGATGTTACAAAACCCTTTAAAATCTTCATAGATTTATTTTCCTTGTAAGAGTTAACTTTCTCCTTGCAAAGATTTCAATCACAACCATCGTCGTCTTCTTAATGTCATATCAAGTATAAGTAATGCAAGGCATATATGTATAGCCAGACATATAAAGAGTCCTTAAAAGGGGCTTAGGGATAAGTGGATATTTATTGATATTTAGTTAAATGTGCTGATATGTGTATACTTCACATTCAAATAATATAAAGAAAAGTATGCCTAAATGGCCTGTCAGACTCTTACATTTTGGATAACTTTCAGAAAATCATCTACTTTCCCCCAATTATTTAAAAATATACAGGCGAGTGGTCGACTGATATATCGGCACCAATAGTACATTCCACAAACTATCGGTATCGGCGAATTTTGGCACCTATAGGTGTCGATATATATATATATATATATATATATATATATATTATAAAATAAAATACAGCAAAAATAAATACAGTGTAAAATAAAAGGCACACTAAAAACACACAGATAATATATAATCTGGGCAATTATTGGAAAAAAAACCTTCAATGAGCTTTTTACTTCAAAATATATATTGATTTATTAAATAATTTTCTCTAATTAATAATAAATAAGAGAGTGCGATAGCTTAGTGCATTTAAGTGTGTTCATCTCTCAATGTTGATGACGCAGGTTCGAATCCCGAGAGGGTCGGTCAATTTTGGTGAACCTCATAAGATCCTAGGTTTGAGTGACTAATTTTAACTCTGTAATGCTTATTTATATCCACACGGATGCAATTATCTCGAGTAAAATAGGACAAATTAAAAAAACGTTTGTTCATATATTTTCTTTTACGTAACACCTCGGTTTATATATTTAAGTGAGCTTTTCGGTTTGGATGTGCACAACATATTTCAATGAGGAAGAAAACAAAATCTTTAAAAAATATTAATTGCATTTTTGAGACTTGGTTTTTGAAGGGTCATAGAATCATAAGATATTTAATTTGAAAAACGACTGGCACATGAAACTGTCTTTTCATTTTCTTATAAAACAAATGACAACAAAATATGATATAAGATATGTTTTTGTAAGTACGGTTTTTATCATAAATTAATGAAAATACAAGATGAGCTCAAGAGAATGGTTGCATTTCCGTATATCTTTTCGAATATTATGCAATAAAACATTATATTTATATATTAACTAGAGGCATATATACACTCAGAGAGTGTGTACCTCCGCCGATCCCCACAACATTCCTATTCAAACATTCTCCCTTTCACACGCCCGATTTTCTATCTCTAATCATTGTTTCCTCTCTGTTAGCTCATTTTGCATATTAAAAAAGCACTCAGAGACGGGAAGAGGAAGAAGTTTAAGCTACGTCACTGGGTTAACATAGTCCTGAGCTGATATATGAACATAATACGTCAATGAATATTTTTTTAGCGTTTGTTCTTTCCTACTCCCTGAATAGAGACCCCATTTCATTATTATTTTGCTCATTTTGCATATTAAAAAAGCACTTAGAGATGCCAAATTTAATCACTTGTTCCTTTTGGCATTTCCAACAACTCCACAAAGTTTCATTCGAATCCGTTCAGTACTTTTTGAGTTATCCTGCTGACAAACTAACAAAAAACAACCAAACCCAACAAACGCCAGTGAAAACAATACCTCCTTCGGCGGAGGTAATAACAATATGTATTGAGTGAAGTGTAAAGGGAAAACGCTGAATAAATTTTTGAATGTTCTTCAACGTTTTAATTATTTTGTATTATATTACTACATTTTTTATCTTTTTATCATTTCTTCTATACCAGTGGTTCTCAAACTTTCAATACTGAGTACCACCTGAGAAACTATTCAGCTGTCCAAGTACCACCATGATGACCGATTTTAAAATATAGCCATATATGCCTTCTCAATTAGATTTTAACACACAGGAGACACGTTTATTCCTTTTTGTGGTAATTTATTATACCCGAATTGTTACCTTACTGAATCAGACATTCACAACAACTCTCACATAGAAATATATATATATATTTTTTTTACTCTCACATAGAAATATACACACTTAAAAGTTGTATCATGCTACTAAGCATGTTGCTAAATATGAATAACTTGCACAAGTTACCTAATGAGAGGAGTGCGCCTGTCTCTCTGCGCACAGTCCTTTGATGTCTGGCTCTATAGAGCACAGTTTCAGTCTTAGGTCTGGCTCAGCATCCAACCTTGACCTGTATTTGGTCTTTATGGCAGCCAGTGAAGAAAAACCTTTCTCACATAGATAGGTCGTTGCGAAAGGCAGGAGAGCGCGCACGGCCTTGTCCGACAGCACGGGGTATTCCCCGTGTTGCTGTATCCAAAAGTCCAGCAGCGACTGTTTTTTGAAATTACATTTCAGAGTTCCATCACAAGACAGTTCAATTAAACTCTCCTGCTCAGCAGCAGTTAAGTCCGTGGGCATGTCAGAGGTTTCGATGTTGAAAGGGTTTCTCATCCAGTTCTTTTCTTTGGGTGTCACAGGGAAATATTCCCTGAGTTGCTGCCTGAGGGAGACGAGGTGCGCAATGATGTTCTCTCTGACGCGGTCATCAAGTTGCAATTCGTTGTCAGACAAAAACTGTCCAAAGAAGGAAAAGCTGACACATCACCTGCTTTTGCTTTGATTTCGAACAGTTCCATCTTTTTCAGCGCTGCGCTGATTTTATCCTGCACGTCAAAAACGTTGACAGAGAGTCCCTGTAATCCCAAATTTAAGTCGTTCAAACGTGAGAATATATCGGACAAATACGCAAGCTCACTGAGCCATACAGTGTCTTCAAAAAGGTGTGACAAAGGAAAGTTCTTGTCCTGTAAAAACACCAGGACCTCTCTGTGCAACTCGAACAGTCTTGAGAGCACTTTGCCTCTCGATAACCACCTTACTTCAGTATGAAGAAGGAGCTGGACGTGCTTGCTGCCCATTTCATCACACAGTACATGAAACAGACGGGAGTTCATCGGTCGGGCCTTAATAAAGTTCACAGTTTTTACCGCAGAGTCAAGAACAGACTTCAACTCATCAGGCATCTTCTTTACAGCAAGCGCCTCTCGATGGATGCTGCAGTGTGTCCATGTCATCCCAGGTGCCACCTCGCGAATCCGGGCTGCTACTCCACTGTGGCGTCCACACATTGCCCTGGCTCCGTCTGTGCAGACACCGATACACTTTTTCCAATCAATCCCATGTTCTTGGATAAACGTGTTCAGTAGCTGAAATATGTGCTCAGCTGTAGTCCTGGTCTCAAGGGGCTGACAGCACAGGAAATCCTCATGAGCTGCACCTTTGTATTCATACCTCACATATACCATCAAATTCGCCAAATCTGCGACATCTGTCGTCTCGTCCAGTTGCAGGGAATACAATCGACTATTTTTAATTCGTTGAATTAGTGTCTTCAGAACGTCGTCTGACATAGACCGTATTCTCCGGGAAACAGTGTCTTTGGAATGTGGCACCAAGTCCAACTTTTTTGCTGCCTTCTCCCCACACATGATGCGTGTTATTTTTTTAGCAAGCGGTAGACATAACTTCGAGCAGATGGTGTGTGGCTCACCTGACCTAGCTACGAGCAGGCTAGCTTCGTAGGACGCTTCCCGTGCGTCGGCTGAGGGTGCAGTACAGCAACGAACTGCGGACTTTGACAGCTTCAGCTCGTCACGTTTTCTTCGAAAATAGTCCACCGGCTTGTCTTTTAAATTTGGGTGTTTTGTATGTAGGTGCCGTTTGAGATGGGCTGGTTTCATACTGTCGTTGCACAGCACTTCACAACACACAACGCATTGCGGCTTCTGGTCTCCCTCTTCCCCGCTCCAAAAGAACCCGAACTCTAGATATTTTGGGTCATATCTTCTTGCAGCTTTGCGGCGTTTTCTGTTCGAAGAAGCCGCAGGCATTTCAGGGTCAGCGTTGCATCTTTTGTTAGCACTAGAAGTGCTCGGTGGTTCTGCTTCCTCCACATTGCTTGAACCATTATCGTCAGACTCTTTTATTTTCTCCTCCGACCTTTTCCCTCCACTTAGCCACGCTTTTAAACTCATTTCCAGGTTATAACATTACATTTATTTAGCCTTTGCATTCACGTGTATGTCCCTGCTCGCACCAACAGTTGAAGTGATGATCCTATGCTAGTGATCCCATGATTCTGTGCAGCAGCCTGTACGTGCCTACGTAAGCAGAGTACGTTTGCAACAAATATTTTTTTGAAAGACAGAATTTTAATTATATCAAGCTACATATTTCGTTTGAAACATTGTATTTATAATGCATTGTATTTTTCTGTTTTTTTAAAGTGAAAATGTGGAAAATGAAAACATCCCCGCATACCACCAGAGAGTGCTCGCGTACCACCAGAGGGTGCTCGCGTACCACTGGTGGTACGCGTACCACCGTTTGCGCACCACTGTTCTATACCAATATGCATGATACGTTAAAAATATTAATTGTTTCGAATCAACAGAGTTCTTCGTACAAACTTAAAACTTGCGTCGTCTTCTGAAGATGCTGATGTGGTATCACATCAGGGAAGTTTAAAGGGAAGGATTTACAATATTGAAGATGGATGAGTAGATGCACATAAAACAAGCACGTGAGGTAATTATTAAATAAAAGAGAGTAAATTAGATATTCAATAACAAAAGATGATTGATATTCATAAGAATATCAACGAGAGAGTAAATTAATATTAGCTTTGGGCTATGACTCATGGGTTAAACGAAAACCATCAATACCATTCCTACCATGGCAGTTCATCATCCTTGGGTTTTGATTTTATTTTCATACCCCTTTTGACCTATCTCACCCTGTTTTGTGCATAGGAACAAAGCCTTACGTTAAAGTAACAAGGACGGCACGGCATCCGGCTTCAGTTTTTGCATATTTTCGTAATGACGTCCTTATACTCCTTAGTGTAATCTTCATTTTAAGAAGTCCCGAGGTCTGGGGTGCTGGAGCAGGGCATATAGGTGGAGCAGGGAGTCCAATACCCCTTGAGCCCGCTCCATTCTCCCGCATAGAGATCAACATTTTTCTTTTTCGAAGGAAAATAGTGAAGGAGAGAGTTGCGATCCTAAGGCTTGGGCGTACTTTCCAGTTTGCCAACCAGGAGCACTGCTCGCTTAACCATGAGGATACTCACAATCCAGAAGCTTATAAAACTGATTAATCATGACCATTAAAAATTGCCATATCAAATAGGTTGGGTAGAAAAAAACTCAGCTGATAGCCTTGGTTAAAGCATTGTTGGTGGTCTCCATATATCCCTTGCATGTGCATGAAAGTATATTTAATAAAATGTTATGTTGACAATGAGGTAAAGTTATTTTTATAATCCTACTTTTGTATTCATTTTCCGCCTCAGTAGTTGAAAATAAATAAATAAATAAATACTATGCAGGAAAAAACTATCGGTCAGATCAACGATATAAGCTTAAAATACAACAACTCTCAGTAGTATATATGGACTTAAAAGTTACTAGGCCGTCGATTGCTTCTAATGCAAGCCCTAAAAAGAAAGATTTTTTGAATATACTAATCATCTATAACAAAGGCCAACAAAAATCAACAAAAAAAAAAAAAGGTCGGACTAATTTTCCATAATTCTTATAGAGTTTTATCCACTGATTCCGAATATGGTATTCATTTTTCAAAGTTAGTGATAAATTCAGAGCTAAATGGATTTCAATTTTTTCAGCATTTTTAGATTCAGAGCCATTTTTGGCATACAAGGACTGAAGTATAGAAAAATAAAAAGCAATGATTTGATAGAGCTTAGATCAAAGTACTCATTTCAATTTTTACTTCGTCTCTGGCACATTTAAACTTTAAAATATATGTCATTTTGTACGAAAAATGAAGGGTTTTTCTTAGAGACTCACTGTTCCTCACTGTTCCTCACTCAAAGGTCTTACATGATTAAAAATTGATATGAATATGAAGAAAAAAATATCAAGCTTTAATTTGATATGCTTAATATTCCATAAAATGCCTTATTTTAATCAAAATTAGCAAATGAATATTTTTAAATCCTCTCCATTTTGCCCTTTTTTAGAGAAATTCATAAGTCACCCAGTGAGATAGAAACAGAGAGAGAAACTGACGTCACAACGTATGTAAACAATAAAGAGTAATTTTCCTTCTTTCATTGGAATTTGAGTGTTTTTTCCCGGAAATCTTCCGAGGATCCAGGATTCCTAATGAGTGGCCTGCCGGCTGTGCCGTCGTACACAACATTTGTGAGAAGAATTCATCGTGACACAGCCTCGGATCAAGCATGGAGCAAGGAGTGGAAGCTTAGGAGGACATGACTCCCCAGAGGGTGCTTAGCCTATTCTCTTTGCATCAAAGAGGATGATGAGTCGGAGACAGACAGACATACCCTCAAGGACATTACCCCCTCCTCCTCTCTCTTCCTTAAGGCTGGTTGGCTGGCTCATTCCGTCTGCTCAAAGAAGATGACGTGTCGGGCACCCCGGAGGGAGGGAGGAATGGACTCCCGTGAGAGAGAGAGAGAGAAGAGAGAGAGTCATTGCCTTTGTCCTGTCTACCTACTAGCCTATTCTATCGGGGAGTCCTTTTCAAGTGAGACACG
>CP045895.1:18837255-18859766 GCA_013387185.1 Caligus rogercresseyi
GAATTCGTCTTGGGACCTGAGGTAGGCACTCAGCCTTCTAAAAGCAAGGCGAGCGACAACAAAGCTTGCAAGAATCTCAAGATAGTTACTCAAGTGTTTTTAATCTTCTTATTTTTATGATATATTTATATCTATTGAAATGAATTTTATCCTTTTAAGTAGCTCTAAAAGCTAGTTGTCATAATTGACACCAACTATATGTTATTATTACACACACTCAACCACTTTTATAACAACAGGTATAAATCATTAAAGTATGTTCAATTTCTAAGAATAGCTTTATTGTTGGTTGAATCATTCGTTTAGAATAATTATTCTTTTTAATCAAAAGAATTCAGAAACAAGTTACGATAATACTTTTTCATAACACTGCTGACCAAAAAACGACACTCACGAATGAGATTTGTGTTGACAATGATTGGTGATATTAAGAAAGCTATGCTCAGTTATTAGCTGTATATTAATGTTTTTAAAAATATCTAAACATCAACAAATTGAAGCAAAAAATCTTTGCCATGGAAGTATGTTTGATCTTGTATTCCGTAGATTATTTGATAAACCCCCATTCATAAATTTTAAAAAATACATTCCAAATATGACTTCATTCATATTTGCTTTTTTATTACTTCTAATATTTTTTCTATAACATGTCTTGCAGTTTGCACGTAATTGGAATTTATAATTTGTTTAGAATTGAGATGGCATATTTATGTATTATTAGCAGTTAACATTAAAACACAGATACCGACATATATTTTATGAATACAATTTAACAAAATAATTATCATCCATACTTATATCCTAAGCATATGACTCATATGTGTCAAGATTTTTTTTACAATAATAGGACGCTAACATTATAAAGATTTACTCTCTGATTAACAAAATACACAAGAGGTGCATCTCATATTCTTATTTAAGACCCTTATTAGCGTAATATTATATTTTATTATACAATAAGGATAAGGAATATTTTATATTCATGTAATAGTTTTAGCTAGAGGTCGATCGATTGTGGATTTTAAGGGGTAGTATTTTTACTGATAGCTTTTTTTACGGAAAATATTCGATACCGACAATTCTCAGTACACTAACAATTTTTTGTTATCAATTCTTTAAGAAAATTGTCAATACTATAGCTAGATATTACTATATATATATTACTTAATACAAAGTGTTTCATTGTTTGTGACAAAATGTTGCAAAGTTCTACCCACAAACCGTTCAAGTAACACGCCTTCTATAACTTTCTTATAATCTCCGGGAAGAAAATAAGTTTATTCCCATTCATTTAATGATCAGCAGCCACAACCTTCTCCGGGCCTAAATCTGGTGTAGGCGAGCCTGTGTCTATCTCCGTGGTCAACTGGTGTGACACGACTGTGATGTTTATGTCCTCAACAACTGCACCGAATAAATAGAAGTCGCAATGGTTGCAGTCGGGGGAGGTAGGGGATCAGATGTTCGCTGACAACCACTTCTGGGTGGTGCAGGATGTATGGCAGAGTGCTGAGTCATGTTGAAAGATACAAACTTTCCAGCCGCTACCCTAGTGATCCAGGGAGCAACTTCAGCCTTCATGAGTTTCTCATACTCCTCCCGAGTTGAGCCTGAGACCCTTTCTCAAAGAAGGTGGGGGCAACTTCTTCACTTCAAACAAACTCTGGGGACCTCATGATTTTGGAGCGTCGATTGTTCAACTATATCCTCATAACTACAATAAATCTCTTTCACTTGATCCTGATGGTTTTCATAGTGTTTCTCACCATACAAGCTGACATCATAAAGTCACGATCTTTTATCCTGGACGTATCCTCATAAAGACAGTGACACATTCCATCTCTCAGGGGGGGGTGAACTCATTCTGATTTCATTGTCGTCACTACAAGCTACTCTCTATCTGAATGAAAAACTTTCACCTGTGCTTTGACTGTCATCTAGCGGCAAATATGTGCAACAAACTAAACTGTCAAACTTATCCTCCCGAACCTGTATTTCACAGCCCTGAAATCTAATCTATAGTATATTTCAAGCAGGTAGTTAAAAGTAAGGTAGAGCCTTTTAACCAATGAAAGTATATAAAAATACACCGCCACGCAACCTACCTCATGAGCATGACGTCACATATGGCAAAAGAGGGTATATTGTATAAGTAAAATATGTTAAATATATCGAATTTAGCCTTTAATTAGATCATAGAAGAATTCATTATCACATTCTATTAGAAAATGGAAAAATATTAAATTTTGTGAGTAATCATAAATTTTTGATGATTTAAAGTTGCTGTATTATCCAAAATATTTAATGAAAAGCAAACTCTTTCAATCATTATATGTTAAAGCACATAAAAAAACGAAATAAATTATAACAAAATACTATTTATAATCATATATTATTACAAAGACATATTTAGAAAAAAGTATTTAATTTATGAATTAATACAAAACAAAATATGGTTTATAATCATATATTATATAAGTATTATTAGAAATACATATTAAGAAAAAAATATAATTTTATAAATTATTACAAAACAAATACTATTTATAACACAGGCCTGCGTTTCAAAAAAAATCGATATTCCAGAGGTCTAGATAGCCGATTCTTATGTAGAATGACCCCTTGATTCCGAATATGTGCTTAGTTTCGCTCTGTCAGGCAAGGTTTCTGAGAAAATTAGCAATATATATTTTCCTAAAAAGTCCTATTTTTTTCAAGTAGTTTGAATTTTCTCCTAAAATATACGGTGTAGACTTATTTTCAAAAGAAATCATTAGTTTACTGATATACCAGGGTTTTTAGAACACTAATCCATTTATCTCTATCTAGAATGAGATTTGAGCAAATCGTTTTTTAAGTAGAAAACTTGATTCATTTTTTTAAAAGCTCATATCTGTCTCATTTTATTTCCAATTTTTTAATTTTCAACTAAAATCTACAGATGAGAGTTCTAAATTTGCACCAAAAAAAGTTGTATTTAAAAAGTTAAATATTTTCCATGAAATGTGACTTTTTCTGAAAAAAGGAATACATCATTTTTTCTAATTTTTTGGTAGAGGTTTAGCGAAATTTAACTTCTGCCCAGATCATAAAGCTAACACTGTGCATTAGATCCTTTCAAAATCACAGAGCTAACACTAAGATAAAGGGGGGGGGAAGGGAGATGATAAACTGTTCCCTTTTTCGTCTCTCCATACTTCTGCTTGTGTATATTACATCTCCCTTTTTTCTTATTCTATCAAAGCACAGAGCTAACAGTAAGATAAAGGAAGAATAAAAAAGGGAGATGATGAACTGTTCTCTTCTTCGTCTCTTCATACTTCTGCGTGTGTATACAGTATACACACACCCCCCCGCAGAAGTGTAGTAAGAGAAGAAGAAGAGTTCATCATCTCCCTTCCCCCCCCCCCCTTTATCTTACTGTTAGCTCTGTGATTTTGAAAGGATCTAATGCACAGTGTTAGCTTTATGATCTGGGCAGAAGTTAAATTTCGCTAAACTCTACCAAATTTAGAAAAAATGATGTATTCCTTTTTTCAGAAAAAGTCACATTTCATGGAAAATATTTAACTTTTTAAATACAACTTTTTTGGTGCAAATTTAGAGCTCTCATCTGTAGATTTTAGTTGAAAATTAAAAAATTGGAAATAAAATGAGACAGATATGAGCTTTTAAAAAAATGAATCAAGTTTTCTACTTTAAAAACGATTTGCTCAAATCTCATTCTAGATAGAGATAAATGGATTAGTGTTCTAAAAACCCTGGTATATCAGTAAACTAATGATTTCTTTTTGAAAATAAGTCTACACCGTATATTTTAGGAGAAAATTCAAACTACTTGAAAAAATAGGACTTTTTAGGAAAATATATATTGCTAATTTTCTCAGAAACCTTGCCTGACAGAACGAAACTAAGCACATATTCGGAATCAGGGGGTCATTTTACATAAGAATCGGCTATCTAGACCTCTGAAATATTTTGATGGTCATCCTGTGTAATCATATATTATATATTATTATTAGGAACATATTTAGGAAAAAGTAAATAATTTATTGGAGCATTTAATTAATCCACTGTTTCTTTTTGCTTCTCTCTTAAACTTTTTCTATGTCTAGCTTTTTGCTCTTGAAGGCGTTTTTTTTTTATTTTATTTGGATAAATACACGAATTCGAGCAAATTTATTAAGAGCTTCAAATGGAACTGACGGCACCTTAGACATTGATTTAGAAACTCTTTTACAAGGTTGTTGTTCCTATCAATCATATTCTAATATCCTATATAATATTCTATCATTCCTTTTGGAAGATGGTTCCATGGACGTATATTCCGACAAGTTTGTTTCAATTTTTTCATTTAAATTAAGTGTCGGAACTACTCCTTTCTTGAGTTTCTTTCTAATAGGAAGGTTAAGAAGCTCATGCATTAGATCTCTCTCATAGTCTTCTTCAGTGAAGTGCAGACTACACATAAAGGATGATGCAGGCTGAAATGTCGAATTTCCTCTTTGCATGCGATGGTCCAAGCTTTTCTCTATTTGATGTTGGTTGGAAACGAGTGGTACAATACTTGTGAGCATTGGGATCCAATGAAGGACAAACAGCAACTGCACACTATCTTTTTTCTTTTTTATTATTAATTGAAGCCATTTTTTATAAGAGTACGATGCACTAATGATAATTTGAGTAGAGATGTTTATATAGTAAAAATTATTTGTTTATGTTTTCTGCCAGACGTGACGTCACACGAAAAATATTTCGGAACCTAAGCTTATACATTATGAAATGGCGGGGGGTTGATTTCAAGTAAATTTTTATAAAAATAAGATATCGCCAACTATTGAGAGAGAAGGTACAATTAGCTCAATTAATCGGTCTAACCATTATATCAGTCGACCTTTAGTTGAATGTCTAAAGCATTAAGAAGTTAGTATTTTTAGTCTATTCAAATTCAAGCTCGCAGTTTTCTTTTTGCTAAAACTGATATTATGTAATCCTTTCAATGGTTACTAATTCATTAAATAAATATTTATAGTATATTATATGGACAATATAATTCATATGTTATAGTATAGATAATAAAATTGACATAAAAATTACTTATTTATAATATAAAATATCTATTTATATTGTTCATTACATATATTAACGCCTGATGTTTATGATTGATATTGGTATATAATATGCACCTTTATATCATATTTTAACTCCAAGACACGACCAATCACTTTATCTAATCAACCCGACTCTTTGTATTTTATTATAATACAAAAGTTCAAAGGAGAGCGCACTTTGAATAATAAGTCAATGATAGAGAATATTTAAGTACTTACTCCTGATTACCAAATCCATTAACATTCATAATATATATAGAACAAAACTATAGCTGATTCAGAGAACTAAGAGAGTTTGTCTGCCGCCGTAGAAATAGGCCCAAAACAAACATGTCTTCTCGAGGGAGAAATTAATCTGATTTTTTTTTGCCTAATTGTTTCGATAGAATTGCATCCGATAGGATATAAATAAGCGTTATAGCATTAAAATTAGTCTATCGAACCTAGGATCTTATCAATGAGGTAGATCAAAAATGACCATCCCCTCGGGATTCGAACTGCGCCCCCAACATTGAGAGTTGAACACGCCTTAACACGCACGGCTATCGAGCTCCCATCTGAATTAAATACAGAGACGAGTATCACAAAACCTTTTATTAATAAAGTAGTATTGATGGATTTCTTACTGTTTTCCATCAACAGCGTTGTGTTGATTCACATAAATACTACTCTGTTATTGTGGGTAATAATGTTTCTATGTGTATATCTCTATGACAACACCAAACAGCAATCAAAGTAAATAAACATATACGCATAAGTGCCAAAATCACCATAAAGAGGTATACAATTAAAATTTATTGATTAAATAACGTAAGTAAGGAGTGTTTTTGTATGCATGCATATTTAAGGAACGTAGAAATAACAATAAAAGTAAATTTAAAATTAAACATCCGTGAGGGAGAAGTCCCTTATTAAAATAATTTTTTATGCTATCACCGTCATCGTCAAAAAATATTATTTTTTAATGAGTGTTTTTTATAGTGCAAAGTCATTTGTTCGAATTCAAGTTTTAGATAATAGCAGAACTGGAATTTGATCTAAAATCCACGCTGTAATCGGTAATTTATAACCATATGTCTAATAACTATCGCAAAGAAGAACGTTTTTTTGTTATGCAAATCTAAAGATTGAACAAACACACATTTATAAATATATTTATATATCATAGTTATCTATATATATATAACACAGACTTCCGCTATGTACTTTTATTAAGTATTACAACAGCACTTTAATAAACATTTGGGCGGGAAGCAATGCTGCTATAGAACAAAATATTGGACCCTTCTACACAATACTGTTTTCTTTTTCCACTTGTGACTGACTCCATGTCTATGTTATATTATTGACCGCCATCTAAGTATCACATAAGCGAATTTTAGACCCTCCTCTAAGAGACCTCCTCAAGGAGAGCGTCGTTACAGACTTGGAGCTGGAGGCTCACTTTTTGTCATGAGCAATTTTTTCTGTAAATAATTTAGAAGTGTTTATGAACATTTAAAATTGATCGATTTTTTATTTCAAAGGCAGAACACTATTTATGCACAAGGGGCAAAAAAGTTATGTTAAGGATTTATCTGTTGGTGAAGATTTGTTTTTGGGATCCGGGGGAGGAGAGGGGAGACGCAATGAAAAGACAAAGTGGAGTGGAGCGGGAGCCGGGATAGTTTAGAAAAAACAAAAGACCACAAGCTAGGGTCGTAAATGTCCAGGTTTTGTTTAAATTTAACTTTTCTTATATTGATGCTTACCTTTAGAGGGAGAAATAAGTATGTATTTGTTGAAAGATAAAAATATGCAACTTAATTCATTACATTCTTAAGATAATCTAGATAAGAGAAAACAACTAAGAAACTGTGCTTTGGGCAAGACCGAACAAAAAAAATAACGATTATTGGTATACTTTGTTTTCGGGAGCAACTAACTCAAAAATTAATCTTAGTACGCTAAAATCCTGCTTAGAAACCTTGTTTAAATTTAAGGCGACATTATCAAATAATCGCATTAAAAACGAATTATCCGGTAATACGAAATAGTATAAAAATCATTTTTATATCCCAAAGTTACCCATACAAAAATTGTTTCAAATCACGAATCACAATGTAAGAAATTGCAAAAAAAAGTTTTGCTCAATAAGTGCAGTATGACAATAATGAATTTCCCGGTAGTGTCTATTACAACCAAACATTCCTTAACCCCTAAAAATATTTACTAAAAATATCGTCAATATCTAGTGAATCATATGTGGAATAAAGAAAACGAACAAACAGACGAACAAAAGGGATTTCTTTACTAGCACATATTACATTAGCAATAAAAAGGTTGCAGTTCTCTTACTCAGCAGTCTTTGTTTATAAATGACATCCATTGCCATGGAGTCATTGAACTGTTCGTCTCTGCTTTACTATATGAGAGGGTTAAAAAATATTCACCTACCCAATATATTTATTAAAAGAGTATGCACCCATATTACCTGGAAAATAAACGTCTTAGGGTGGTATGTTTCTAGGTGGGGCGGGTTTGCTTACATTCCAGTAAATAGAAAATGCCCTCTTTGGTACAAGGTAAAAGTGTGCGCCGTCATGTTCCTTTATTTGAAAATAATATTAATGTACGTTTCATTTAGACTTTATAATAAAACGAACATCATGTTGTTAAAACATATTATTTTTATTGGGTTGTGTTTCTTTTATATATATAATTTATATATATATATATATACACTCAGACACACAAATATATATATATATATATATATGTATATATATATATATATATATATATATATATATATATATACACTCAGACACACACATATATATATATATATATATATATATATATTATACACTCAGACACACACACACATATATATATATAGATATCTATAGCCGAAAAAAATTATTACTATATCATATGAATGTCATGTCCTGCATTTTCACAAACAAGTCTTTGAACACTCAAGCAAGTGTTAGCTTATTATTTTATTGGGTTGTGTTTCTTTTATATATATATATATACACTCAGACACATACATATATATATATACACTAGACACACACACACATATATATATATATATATATATATATATATATATATATATACACCAGACAACACACACATATATATATATATATATATATATATTCTATAGCCGAAAAATTTTTTTACTATATCATATGAATGTCATGTCCTGCATTTTCACAAACAAGTCTTTGAACACTCAAGCAAGTGTAGCTTCTGCATTTTTAACGAGTAAACTTGTTGGCATACCTAACTGTTGTTCGTTACTTCTCAATGGAAACAAATAGAAAAAGTTTTAATATTCTAACTGGTCGTTCATCTTGACCAAGAACCGATTTCCTCATGTAGCTTCTGCAAAATAAACATCAGAATACAAAGTGCATGTAGAGACAGATTTTCATCAGGTCCTCCCATGAAAAATGCAACTCTATGAGATTTTGGTCATCATGAGATAGAGTGACATTATATCCAAAACTATAAAGTACATAAAATATTGAACCATATAGGCAAAAAAACCCAGAAAATATAATGTAAATACGACTGGTAATACTAAAAATCGAATTCTACGACACAAATATGCTAGTTTTTTATACTTTCAAAATCCATAATTGAAATTAAATCATGTGAATTAAAATATTTACACAAACAATTAACGTTTTTAGCTGTTGATTTTTAACCCATCTATAAATGACAAAGTATAATGCACCCTTAGAACTGAATGATACACATAACATGTAACAAATAAAGGCATTATACCAAATGCGTAAAATGTCCTTACGGGTTTACTCCTTCGGCTAAAGTTGTCTACAAAGAGCTCCACAGTCGTTAACTAGGAGATATGACTTCGAGTTGAAGAAAATCAATGATATTTAAGAATGAAAAAATGAAATTATTTTTTTTGTGCATTCTCTAGCATAAAAAATAATTAGAGATAAGTATGAAGACAATAACAAATGTAGTTGGAAAAGTCAATTAACGGCTTTGTTTTATTTCTTTGTGTATACTAATACTTTCATCGTTAAGGAATGTAATTTAAAGTATAAATCAAGGAAGTGTAATAGGTATTCATAATAGTTGATACCTGTTTATTTTTTTTTCTCAAAAGCAAGGTCTTTATTTATTTCATAAATTATATACAAAGATATATATAAATATTTATAAACGTTCAAAGGACAAATTGTGTTATGAAAAACATAAATTAACATTGTAGTTAAAAATTAAATGCCCCTTAAAGACCTATCAACTCAATTATAACAAGAACATGATACACTATAATATAATTTGCGACAAAGGGTGGGATAAACAACTTTTCTTTGAATAAAATTTTACAAGGGGAAAATTAACTCAAGGAAACGGTTCCGCAAACTAATGTTTAAAAAACTAAATAAATGTATATATGCACACATATACACACACACACACACAAACCAGTCTTTCTAATAAGTCTCGAAATATTTCTTTACTCTCTTACTTTAAAAAAATCAAAGATATTGAATTAGGGTGGACTATAAAAGTAAAACTATTATTTAACATAATAAAAACATATTTTGTAAAAAGAGGTTTAAGAGTTTCTTGGGGTGAATTTATCATACTGTTGTATTATAAAGTTCAATGTTTTCAAATGTCGCACGGAACTGGAAGGGAAAAATTTCACAAGATTTCCCGCGAAGTCCCATTCCTGTCCACATATCTTCGGAATCTTGACTGAGAATGTCGAATATCTTGCTGATGTAGCTATCATTATTGCTCGGATGCTTGACGTTTCTAATTGAGTCCCATCCGTTAATGCTCTGGCGATGTACGCTTTTATACCTCGAAGAGTAATATTCATGGATTTGACTTCGTCAGCTTCGATACCCTGGAGGGTATCGACTCCGAACAACATTGTTGCCCTTAGATCGGTCGGAGAAGCGGCTTTTATGTTTAATTGTAAGAAATTCCTTACAATACTTAGAACCGGACAGTCGAAGAAGGTGTGTAGAGTTTCGGGGTAGAGCTCACCGCAATCTTTACAATGGTGGTTGTAAAAGATTAGGTCATTGGAGATCTGAAATTGAACAGTAAAAGTCTTATCATAAAAATGTCCAGAAATCGAACGCATTATTCGATTCTTCCAAATAGAAGAAATTTTTAGGAGTCGCAAAAACTTTTCACAGAGGTTATTTGCAACCTCATTCTTTATGTCCCTATCTTTGAACTTCAAATACCATGGCAAGAGTGGTAAGTGACTTTTAGCTGTTCTTCTCAGAGGAAAAAAGAACCTCCCACTATCGAAGACGGACTTTGGCTTTAGGTCGTGAACAGTAATGCAATTTTCAGAAAGAGCAAGAAACTCAAGTTCTTCCGGACAAGGGAGATTAACAAAAAAATGACTCTTATGGCGGTTTCGGACTATAATATCAATTGTACTATTGTTGTCGTAAATGGGATTCCCTGACCACAAAACTCTTTGAACTGCAGACCATTCATTGGATTTCTCCTTTATGGTCGGGTTGGAAAGTAACGATCCAAGCATGAGCAAAATATATATTGAAGAGTGGGTTATATAGTTCCTCCACTCCAAAAAAGGATTCTGGTTGAGATCCACAAGAATTTTACTATAAATTTTTGGAAGAATATTTCCCAGGAGTGAAACCCCTCCTCCTAACTGCTTTCGAGGCCTTTTAACTGCGGAGATATATCTACCATGGAACAAAATCCCTAACCAGACATCCTCTTCTGCTATGGCCTTTTCTGCTACAGAAGGAACTGCAGTAGCCACATAAATTACCCGAGAGACAAGCATATTATTATACATATTGATTCTCTCGAGAATATTGCGAGACCTCCATTCGAAACAGTATTTCCTTGCCATATGGTTTAAATTCAACCAATTGGAAGGGCCGGGTCCGTGTGAGGTCCATTCTATCCCCAATATATTAGCTCTGTCTTTCATTTTACACCCTCCGACAATAGCAGAACTAGATGGTTTCCATAGGCCTAAGGGAACAATTGAAGTTTTTCTTCATTTACATATAACCCAGACCTAACAGCAAATTTTTTCAAAAAGGAGAAGAGTATATCAATTCGCTTAGCTTCTGAGTGGGCTTCTACAAAAAGGGTCAAATCGTCCGCGTATAGATCCAATATATGTTTTTTGTCCCAAGTCTTATCCCAAAACCATTATATTTTCGTTGTAAAATACTAGACATGACATCCATTCCAGTAACAAACAAAAGAGGTGAAACAGGGCAGCCTTGTCTGCAACTTCTCCCTAATCTGATGGACTCACTATGTATTCCATTTATGGATAAAACAGACGTACCATTAAAGAGAAGTGATCGTATAGGGTTAAAAAAACGACGAGGTAAATATTTTTTAATAGCTTTTAAAATGAATGTATGAGAAATCGTGTCAAATGCTTTTTTAAATCGACTGCAATCAATGCCCCAAAAGTTTTCCTCTCTCTCACGGATTCAATGCATCCTTGAATATTTCGAGAAATGTCAGCAATGTTTCTTCCCTTAAGAAAACCTTTTTGTTCTGGTCCCACCTTTTTGTTTAAAATTGGTTCTATTTGTCTAGATAAAACGCCAGCTAAAATTCTATAAGATTCATTTAAAATCGTTAATGGTCTCCAATGACTAATTTTAGTTCCATTTCCTTTTTTTGGAATAAGGGTTATCCGTCCACATGTTAAAGATGAGGGAAGCCTTCCTTTCCTTTCCATATATGATCCGAAGCTTAGTAGGTAAGGTATGACCTCTTCAAGACACAAAGTAAACACTTTTCCTTTTATACAGTCCGGACCCGAAGATTTATCATTTTTGAATTTTTTTGTTAAATATTCAGAAATAACTTCATGTGAGTAAACAGTGCTTTTCTTATTTTTTTTTGCTCGTGGGAAATTTTCTCTAGTTCCACCAACCACTTCTTGAAAATGGTTATGGAAAATATTTAAAATAGACTGTGAGTCTGTTATTGTATCTTTTCCAACAATAATTTTTGAAACTTTTTGTTCACATATTTCTTTGTTAGAATAGTTTTGCCTAAATTTTTTCGCAGCACTAGATTCCAACATAACTTTCTTGCCATTTCCTCCTCTGCAATTTCTGAAATACGAAACATATTTTGGGTTTCCGTAGCTAGATTTTGGACAAAGAGAGAACCACTATTGGCTATTTTTTCTATTTTTTCCTGTAGGTGCCTTTCCATTTCCCTTTTCCCTTTCAAAAAAGAAAAGGTTGTATACATTTTTGTTTGTAAAGGGGCTACGACAATATTATGCTGAGTGGACTCAATTAAGAATGACGTGTGGAAGTATGTCGAAATTATGTAGATTCTGCATTCTGAGAGTAGATTCATGAGGCAAAGTTGGTATGTCATGATTTCATCAGGCATCTTATTAATATTTTGACTTCATCAAAAATCTATGTAATGTTATTAGATATTTGATGACGTCACACCAGCGAAGCGAAAAGTCAGCGGGTTTTTTACAGTTCTCAAAAAACAAATACAAAAAAATAAATTAAATATATTTACAATTGAGGTAAATAAGTAAAAAAAATGCACAAATTAAACATTATATATATTTTTTACCTCAACAGAGAACGTTCTAATTAAAATTACGATAATAAAATAATTCATTATATCACAGTAAAATTATATAACACAGATGGTAACTAATTAAAATATTTTTTTTTTTTTTTCTAAAAAAAATTCTATGACTTAGCGCTACCGATGGGAAGTATTTAATTTCTTTCGACGCCCTGGTCCACGAATTGACGAAAAGGGAAGGTATCTTGAAGTCTAAGGCAGCGTACCTTGCCGCATTCGATAGAAGAATTGCCTTCAATTCCCAGGGATGAAAAGGTTCATTCGTTGTAATCCTTTTCTTGATGAGGGCCTTTGTGTTGAGGACTCCAAAGTTGATTGCCTTTGTAGTCGAAGAACGGCTACCACTGTTTAAGCCAAAGAATACAACAGCTTAACAGTACTTGTCGTCTAATTTTCCTTCCAATCCTCTTAGGTTCAGCTCCACATAGCGTTTTAAAATGCTTACTGCTCGACATCAGATATTTTAGCTATATGGGCATACCTTGTAATTCAATAAGCCTTGCTTAAAATAGTATGGCCAATCTTTATGAAAGGGAATAAGCTCCCAATCTTTTTCATTACATAGTATCTATTTAAACCCAGAATCGCATTCATTAGCTTCGTCTATGGACGATTAAATGGGATATTATCAACGATTCATCAATCCAAAAGTATTATAATTACAAGAAACTTGTTAGTTGCCTATGTTTTTGTATATAATCCGTGTCGTTTAGTTATATTAAGTAGAAGAGGTATTAAATTGATTTATATATATGTTTTACAAGGAATCGTGTAATAAAGTATGTAGTTTAAACGATTGAGAAGACCCCAAACCGCATGATAACCTTTGGTAACTAATATCAATTAATAGGGCTTCATTTTTGTATTTGCAAAGGAGTTGCATTTTCCTTTAGTTAAATGGCTCTAGATATATAATGCCAGGTTTGTTGTGGGTCTTATGACTGTATTTTGTTACTACATACACACATCTGAAGAAGCTGATGCTTTGATAGCAGAAGGTTGAAAGTGCTTAGATTTGACGAAGGCACTCTAGGAAGTAAAGTAACGTTAGCAAATAACTTGTGGTGTCACTCTGTACATTATTTCTAAAAAAATGAATGCTGATAAATATTTGAAATTAGGATATTTATGCATGTGATTGAAAATAAATTCACGTGATATATTTCAAGTTAATTATGACATGAATAAACTTTTTGAAAAATATATAAAAACCAAATTTCCCATATCATTATTTCTTTATATAAATATGTATCAGGATACTATATTATCACGTTTTAATATTCAATTGATTTGTTATTGAGTCATATTGAAAGAGTTTACATAAAAACCTCCATAAAGATTGATTTGGGATTATAGTATATGAACTATAGGTCGGCCCATACAATAACAACAGTTTGGAACCCTTTCCCCATGTTTATCATATAAGTAGACACAATAAACGAGCAGTAGGAAAAATAAATAAAAATATTTTTTAGCTAGATTTGGTCTTAAAATGGAAGTTTATTTTAAACTTAATTGGTTTTTTATTGCAAAAAATACTCTTTTCATTTGAGCCATATATACCAAAAAGTTATGTAAGCAATTTTTTGCACAAAGAGTTACAATATCAAACATCATTCAAATTGATTATGGTCATGCCGTAGGTTGTATACAGCTATTTTTATTTAATAAAGTACCGTTCTGATCAAGGAAAAAATTATAATAATCTTCATTTAAAAGTATACTGCATATTAACATTATAAATTAAATGACATCATTGGCAATATATAGAAGATTCTCCCTTTTTCTGCTCCCTCGAGTATTTGATTTTTTAAGTATACCTAGAACGAGCGTGCAAGTATTTTTTCTTTATAACAACGTCTGTGGATTACGTGTAGTCGTTGTGTTTGTACCTTACCTTTACCTGAGGAGGGAGATCATGAAATACAAAGTCTCTCAGTCAATGAAGACCTCTTCATGTGCTAACATGTCAGCTTAGACTTCTTTTATTGAGTGACCAAATATATTATTTATTAAATATTTAAAGCTCCCTAAAGTTTTGACCTCCACCATGATGCCAAGCGCCCTCTCTCCGCGCTCAACAACCTCCACGTCTTCTTCCAGCTCTATTCACTCTCTAAATCTCCCTCCGCTCTACCGAGACTTTCTCTCTCCGCTTCTGGAGGAAAAGATCCTCTGCTTTGAGCACTGCTCATCGCAAAGCTTCGCTCTGAGACTCCCTGAGAAATGCAGTATGTGCCGAACGAAGCTCACGGAGTGCTCCATGAGCATTCCTCCCTTTGAGGTCCCCAGCCCATTTTCCAGGGCACGGGACTATCCCTGCTCCGTCGTACTCAAGCCCACGCAGGGGGACTTTCTCCGGGACTATCGGAATGGAACGAATCTCCATATTGCACTTACTAACAGGTAAATGTGAAAGAAAACGCTTATTTATTTTATTGTGAGATGTTAGGGACAATTGTCAATCATTTAACAATAAAATGTCTAACAAAGTTTTACCTTAATTTTTTTTTCTTATTTTTAAATATTTCTTTGATATATTTTATGTATAAAAAGTATATAATAAGGTATAATGAGAAAATGTTATAATTTGAAATTTAATCTTAGGAGCAGATCTATATATATATATATATATATATATATATATATATATATATATATATATATATATATATATATATATATATATATATATATATATATATATATATATATTATATTACAACTTGACAAAGTTTGACATTCTTATGAATTCATGAATTGTTTTATCAAGTATACTAAAATTATTTGGCTAAATTTATTATAATATAAATAAATAACTAGAGGCATATATACACTCAGAGAGTGCAAACCTCCGCCGTCACGGGGTCCTTATGAGCCTTCTGAGGCGGATTTTTCACGACTGGGGCGGCGTAGAGGGACGGGGGAGGGTTCCCCTCGACGGAAATTCCGAGAGGAAGACGCTCCCGGCACACGATTTCACAGCACAGCGACATCTATTGGCAGAGTAGGCTAACTTGAAATATTTATTAGTATTTAGCTCGTTTTGCATCTTAATTCTGTACTCAGAGATGCCAAAATTTAATCACTTGTTACTTTTGGCGTTTCCAACAACTCCACAAAGTTTCATCCGAATCCGTTCCGTACTTTTGAGTTATCCTGCTGACAAACAAACCAACAAACAAACAAACCAACAAACCAACGCCAGTGAAAACAATACCTCCTTCGGCGGAGGTAATAAGTTATATTCTTGTGTTTTATCCAAATGTTATTAATAGATTCTCAGGTTTTTCCTTCCTTAACAATATTAATAAAAACATAATCCCAAAGAGAATGCCATAGAACATAGATACATAAGATAACAAGACTATCAAAAATATTTTATCATTAACCTTATATATCGTTTCTGTAATAACGTACATAAGACTTTAATAAACACTTTGTGGTTGCAATGAACTCCAAAACCACGAAATGCATTGTTATGTGTGGTTTGTGGGGCACTCGCAATGAAATGTTTTCATAACAAATATTTTTACAAAGGATAAATCATCTAACATGAAACAAGGTTGATATTTAGTATAAATGAAAGAAACTTTATATATATATATATATATATATATATATATATACATACATATACATATATACATACATACATACATATACGTACATATTCCATTTCGATAAATATGTTCGATGATATATTTTATTAATATTTTTTTAACATTTGCAATCGAATATGAAAAAGTATATTTTATTTCCTTTGCCATTAAGGTTTAGTATCTATATTTTGAGATCGAATGCTCATTGTCTTCAATTAGTTTTCAAATAGCAATAGCAAAGAATATAAAGTTTACAACGAAGGCTCACGGGGAAGGTCAATTTGATGGGACTTATGCAAAAGACCCTAGGTCATTTAGTCATTTTCATACTAGTATGCTAATTCATATCTTATCAATCGAACAATATTGGAAAAGTTAAGCAGAGTTTTTACATACTTAGAAGAAGTTGATGTTAAAAAAGCAGAAAGAAAAGCGGTTTTGATCTTTTCTATTTCTATATGTCATATTCAAATTTTGCTATTGAATCATCTCTCCTGACGATATTGCCCTATGGTTCGACTCTTCGTCTATAGACTTTTAAGGCTGGAGAGAGTAAATGCTATGGTCTTAGTCTTAAGTGTCTACTAAGGTTTTTATTTATTTTTATATGTTTTATATCAAATATGATGGAGCCACTCACAATCTTGATCCATTTGTAATCAATATATATAATTGTATGTACGTTTGTGTGTCCTCCCTTAAAAATCCGGAATATGCCGTGCATCAAAAATAATTTAATGGTCCAAACATTTTGAGCCGTCATTCATTATACATACACAAAGAAATCCCCTCACCATCCATCGTAGAAAAACTCTCACCATCATTCTGATGAGAGAAACGATACTCACGAATTCATAGACCATGAGTTCTAAGTAAAGTAATGGAAAGTCATTAACTGTTAAGGAAGGAAATAAAGATTTTTACATAAGATACGCTAGTCACCTCTAACTTAATTATGATTTTGATCTTTCGAATATGATCTCTAAGCCCATATATTTACTGGCAATACTTTATCACACATAGAGAGGTTCAATGTTTCGATCTTATTATGGTAAATAATTATAAATAAAAAGTATACTTTATAGTTCAAAATTTTATTTTTGCTTTTGTTTTACGTCTTTCTCACTTTCACACTTAACTAATGATGCAATAGGTCTTGACATTGAGGGTGAATCTTATACTTAAATGTTTCTTTATGATTTACTATCACAACTCCTCTTGGTATTTTTTTATCATTGTAAATATGTTAAATATAAAAATTAAGCACCCAAAATAATCGATAAAATAGACAAAAAGTCTTTTTAGAAGACGAAGTGCTAGATGACTTAACTTAAAGATAACGAAAGTTTTTTTTTTTGCAGATAAGAGTTCATTCAATTCTGTACAAATATATAATACATGGATATGTACAATATAATTATAATTTTTTTAAAGGTTCATCGATTATACGATTAAAAAGAGATTAATTCAGTGGAGAAAAAAAAATACTGAAATCATTAATATATATATATATATATAAAATCAAATACAGATGATTTAAAGTTAAAATCCACAATGGGAAAATTATTTGCAACGACAATTAGTTCTTATTGCAGTTGGTTAAAGTTAAATGCGTATTTCTTCATTTATACAATGTCATTCCAAAAGACAAAGGCATAATCTGATGAATTATTTAATCAGTATGTCACATTTACAAATAATAATCAATTTAATTGCGTTGTAATAACTAGAGATCAGACAGCTTTTATGTGTATTCACCATTTTTACTACCTGACAAGCCCTCTGATTTTTTCCTAAAGTCATCTCAACTCAAAAATATATGTATATACCAATCTAAAGTTCTTTATTCTGTCACATTCCCTCCATATTGGTTTGTATACCCACAAAATCAAAAGAAAATATTTTGTATTTTGAGAAGCTTTAAAGGATTTAATTATGTTTCAAAGAAGATAAAGCCCCATAGCATAATGATTGAGTAGTTCTCTCTCTTCTTATTTATATAAGAAGAAAAAACACATAAGATTTAGGTTGAGGACTTCTAATTTTTTTTATTTCATTAAAATTTTACCATAGATATTTCTGTTAAGGTAAAGCTTAGTTTGTTGTCTTATTTTCAGTTTTGGTTTTTAAGCTTTACAATAGGTGTTTTTATTATAAAATCTTTTTTTGTAGTGACAAAGTAATGTTCAGGACAAGCCTATATGTTCTACTGTAAAGTCATTTGGCGACGCTAAAATTCCTTTTTTTGTTAACGATAACTTCCCTGTTGCTAATTGTTAAACGTAGCCATCAGAACTAGACAGACATGAGATATCCTCGTCTACAATTACATATGTAGGCTTGTTAAACTTGCAGAGTGGTTATTATGAAATATATGTATGTCTCTGTTATTTAATCAGCATCAAGCTTATCCATATTTTTAACAACAAAAATAGTTATTAATAGGCTATGTCAAGACATAAAAGGAGTAGTTTTTAATGACATATGACCTAATGATTGATACCGTTGAGAATCACTCTTCATGCCGTTTTATCACTGACAGTATCTTTTGAAAATATTCACTGTAAGTTATGCAATCGTTATGATAGTCCACTGCACATATATTAACTTATGTTGTCTCTGTCAATCATAGTGCAAGCAGTTGGGCATACCTGAGTCTTACCTTAAAAGTGTATATTTGCATTGCAAGAGCATACATTCCATTACATCATCTTTATTCAACCAAAAGTCAGGGACTGTGTAACTTCAGGGGGTCTTATTGTATATGAAAATTGATAATTGCTTGTATGAGCGCTCTTACAAACTTAAACATTTCTTATTGTTGGCCATCTCCGTTTTCATTTTTTTATCGCCAAGTATGATAAAACCAAAAACAAAGAAATCCATTATTTACCTCAGTACGAAAAAATGTTTGTTCAATTTTAGTTATACAAACTAAAGTAAAGAACACGACCACACAATGGGGTATCTGTGTTACTACAGTAAACGTTTTGTTCAATTTATATGAATGGATTATGTGGAGGAGTCTCTTAAAGGATATGTTAGGGACATGGAGACCATAGAGAATAAAGATATAGATAGCGTATTCCTTCAAACATTGTTCAGCTGTATTCTGTGCCCAATATAAACAAAGTAATTTGATCTACGTCATCGTAATGAATCATAGAGATAGAAGATGTGTTTATATAGGGCAATATGACCTATTACATGTGAAATTACTGTGAAATTCATAATTATCACATACTTGTTTTAATTCTTCTAAGAGACAATCATGTTTTTTGAATGTATAGTCACAATTGCCTATATTTCGTAATATAGAAATAGGGGATCCTTAAAACGTGTTTGGAACCAATAACCATGTTTGTGTCCTGTTAGATTGACTAACACTTCCGCTCATGTATGAATATAGGGTAGTCATGTCTAGTGTTTCCTTATTTTAAGTAAAATATATATAAGTAGACCGTACACTAAGTCAGCCCTTTTAGACTATGCATTTGTGGGCTTGAATCTCTCATGTTGAATCTCTGGGTGCTCTACTTGGAATACAAAACTCTTATTTGAAACACAGCATGTGTGCATATAAGCATTGTTCATAGAAAATAAACTTCCATCTGAGGTAAAATATAAAAAAAGTAAATGGAGTAAGTCAAGACAGGTTGACGGGATTTCCTCATTAGTTACTCTTACCCTTTTCAAAAGAACTGTCTGGTATTATACAGGCGTACCCAAACAACAGTTCAAGGCCATGTTTGTCGTCATCTTGGGGACGCATATATTTCAAAGTCGCACATAAAGGGACGGGGAAAAGGGAGGGAAGGAGACGATTACTTTGACAAAAGAGGGGTTTGGGAATACGCCTCAATACATATACTAAATGGTTCATTTACATAGGAGACATGCACACCAGTGGACCATGCAATGAACACGGCATCCACCCACTTCATCATGTGCTCAGTTTAAACTCATTTGCTTGTTAACATTTTTTAAATCAATAATTTGTATGCATGGATTCTTGTTACTTGACCCTAAAGTTATTGTGTAACGTCCGATATTAAGTCTTTTTTCCTTCTAAACAATGATGGTCTTAATGACTTCCAATCAACTTTGGTATGTAGTATTGACCAAGACCTCAGACAGTACGAATTTTCTTTTTATATGTTAAACAATAGTCAATGGCTCTCTTTTTTTGTTGGTATTTTTAAATATAACTAAATGAAAAGATGCTTACAGACAAGATACTGAGGGTGGTCTGGAGTGAATAAATCTTCACTTATATTTATTTGCTCTAACCAAGAATAGACGCAGTATTAATACCGTGTTTGTATCGAATTCATTCCTATACAAGGCAAAGGATCCGTGTCTATTATTGCAACTGACAAGTGGCATTTGTCAAGTATCCTTTTCTTCTCTACAAATATTTGTTTGCAAAAAGAGTTCTCAAACACTCTTTTAATGCATTTTGGTTTCTCCATTCCCGGAAGTTTGTTATTTATTACTACGACTGATACTCAAAATATGACTTTAGGTACGATCTACGCAAAGAGAATCTCTCTGATCTTCATTCCGGCATACTTTATTTTATTATTTTTAAATTATCGCGTCTTCTGGTAAGGTAGTTTATTATCTAGCCAGCCATGCATGATTCCGTGTATTATTTTTCAAATACTTCGTCACAGAATAAAAAAGGGGGATGCAAGATTAAACAAGAAACAGGTTTGTGTTGCTCTATAGAATCATTCTATTTTTAGGAAATTTGTGTCATAATATATATTTTGCGTAGTATTTCATGGTATTATAATGGTTTATAACTTATATATATATATATAGAATATATATCTTTATATACAAGTTATTTTACCCTTTAGTTTGTATCGGCCATTGTTATTTTATAACAATCAGGACTTTGAAAAAATATATTTGACCTCACAATGCCAAAAAATCGAAATCTTTACGTAAATGATCAGAATCCACATGTGAAATCCGTTTAATATATTCTACTTCATGGGACCAACTTCATTACTATTGTAATGCTTACATGCCATCAATAATTTGTTTGTTACTCTATTAGAAGTGTAATATTTCTACAACATATATGAAATAAATATCTTTATTCATAAAAATGAAGGTAAAAGAGTATGGACAAACTGTTCCAATGACTAAAGTATAAAAATCGTAATGGGTTTTCCCAATTTTTAATTGCAGAATGATACGTATTTTACATTTTCATGAAATTGCATCAAACGATTTATTGACCTTTAATGCATGATTTAATATCTGGGAAAAAAAGAAAACGAACTAAGATTTTGATGATATCCATGTTAATTTTTTTGATCAAAAACAGTTTTAAGAAGTTATACAGTAAAAAGTTTTAATTGTTTTAGAGCATTGACAATAATACAATAATAATAGTTCAATGAAAAATGTATTTCCCTCCTTCCTAATGAACTATTCGAAGGAAACCATTCTACGTAACACTTTTCCATGAATAAGAACAACCTTTAAATATGTTGATTTGCTTTATAATTGAACAAATAATGTATTTTGTAATTTTTTAAGATATTTACAAAGCATATTAATGACTAATTGAAGCAGTATTATATCACTAAGCGATGTGTCACAAAGTATGAATGTGATTGAGAAATCAGTGATAAAGTATATAAAATAAAATTAACAACAAGAAGAAAATAATCCGTTACTCTATAAGTCATGTATAGAATTTGGAATTTAATATAATAATTTGAAAGTGTATTACTGCTTACTGAACGAGAAGGACCTAGACAGTTCATTAAACGAGTTTGCAGCCCTCCGAGTACTCTCTCGACATTCACATACGCGTAGTATAAAAAAGAAAATATGCTAACATAAGTATATGTATAGATACATACCTATTGATCATTGGTAGTGTACTCGACTCTCAATGTTGATAAGGCAGGTCCGATTCTCGTAGTTGTTTTGGTCAACCTCATTGAAAATATTATATTTAGTTTTGATTGAATCATTAATATTTTATAATGGTTATTCATATCCCACGGATACTGCGATTCCATCGATCTAAAGAGACCGAAAAGGAACGTACAAACCTTATACTATATACTAACTAAAAAACGTGTTTTTTTCACTGACGAATTGCATGATGTTGAAAACAATGTTTTATGACAACCTGCATAGATTTATA
>CP045895.1:18859866-18874189 GCA_013387185.1 Caligus rogercresseyi
TTTTTGATTAATCATTTTGACTTAAGCATAGATACAAAACTAAAGTTCTGATATTACACGACAAGTACAAGGGCCCTTATTATTATATATATATATATATATACATCTATGTGTGTGTGTATATATATATATACCTATATATAAAGTTTATTTTTTTCGGATTTTTTTTGTAATAAGCAATGCAGTTAAAACTGAATATATTAAACTTTGACAAGATTTTCTTGTAAAACCTCACTTTGTTACATGATCAGTTAAAACCTTTAGTCATAGCTATTTTTCGAAGAAAACAGCTGTAAGAGTCCTAAATGTTTTTGTTTGACACCTGGATGACAGAAATGGAATACCTATTGTTGATTTTTCTCACCCACTATATCTTATTGATATTTTGTTGTAGTATTTGTCAATCCTTTACATCAAATAATGCTCTTTATTTATTTTAAACTGGTAAAACATGTACAATGTAATGAAACGAAAGTATTTTGAAGACTTATTTATTGAAGTACATATATACATTTACTCGATTTTTAATCTATTAAGATTCATATTTTTTGTTTTGTATTGTGATAAACTAATACTTGAGAATGAAAAGTAAATTGAAATATTGTTGCTTGCAATATGCATTTTGAAAACATAAGTTTTATGAAATAAATAAAATGAATTTCGCACACATTATAATTAGATTTACTTATCAGAGGAAGGTTTTACTGAAGTGATTTGGGTTTTATTCTCTTAACTTTTTTAAAACGTAGGCTTATAGTATATTTAACATTTTTAAATTGTTGCACTTTAGCAATGCTTTGAATGAGACACAATCAGGATATCTGTTCGTTTGATGAACTTTCTTTTTGGGCGAATGAGGGTTCCTTATTTTTGTTATAGCATTATAATATTTTTTTATGGGAAATATTATTTTCTGTAACTATAAAATATTAATCCCTTTATTACTGCCATGAAAAGAATGGTATACCATGCAGAAAAGGGTCATCAGAGTGTGTACTATATTTTTTAGCCACTTGATGAACGCATCTTTTGATGGTACGACATACTCGACCATTTGGGCTTACTTTCAGCCCTGCGTATATGTATAAATACATTGTTTTCTAACAGTGTGCTTCTCAACTATTCTACAACAAATCGAAGGGTTTTGAGAATATTCTTTAATTTTCAATATTTAACCTCCAGAGGAAATCAGCAGGTGATTTTTTCTCTAGAGTATTCAAGTACAATGAAATGTTTCTAATGATTTGTACTGAGCGTCTATGATAAATGTAGAACCTGGCCTTTTTTTGAGAGAGTGTTTATGTATTATGTGTAGGGTACCTTTATTCCTCAGTTTTTTTATTATTAAGAAACTCGATATGCTCTCTTGAAATGAGTTTTTAATCTCATGTGTCGCTTTGAAAATGTTTTTATGCGACTTTAAACCTAAAATAGCTTTCATAAACATTTTCATTTACTTTCAAAGGTTATATTTATGGTAGATATATCTCGAACTGGAGTGGTGTTTGTTGATGGATCAGGATATCCCAAGGGCAATGCCGTAATATCGTCTGAATCAGAGGATGACACAGTTTTCACAGATTGCCGTTTTTCCATCACTGATCAAATTATCTACATATTTCTATGAGGACGCCAAAGATGCAGTTTCTTCATGAGTAAGTCTTCTTTCTTGAACCAGAACTTATGAAAATATTGTGTCATGTTCAACACAAGTATATCATACTTATATATACGATATATACATACGATATCGACACCTCTGCCAATGTAGGGATATACTTCAAAATTGGTGCAATGAGCTATGATACAAAAAAATGAATTATACACTTCAATATTTGTTGACAAATAATAAAAGTCAAGAAATATCACCTTTCAACTCCGACAAATAACGACATCGTTTTTTATCATGGACACATTGGGGTTGAAACAACACCTTTGCCATTCTATTGATAAGTATTGTTTAATAAACATGCTAAGTTTATCAAATCACAGGGAAGTTTTTTAATATGTGTCTATACTACAGACCATATAATAAGTGGATACTCAATTGAGAAGACACATTAAACCAACTTGAAGATGCCATAAATGTAGTTAAAATGGCTGCCATGCAAGGTGTTTTCAGGTAAACAATGTAATGTCATCTATATTGTAAAATAATACTAGGAAATAAAAAAGGGTTCTCTTACAACAACAAATACCGTGATGTCTGACTTGTTGATTCTTAGAAAAAAAAGTTTTTCATTACTATTGTGTTACTGCTTTGGTTTTTTTTTGCAATTTTCTCCTTAATATATTCCATAGGTCTTGGTATTTAGATCATAACTGTTCAAGGGATTCCTTTCTTTTCATCTTTATTTCATCAGTTGTTGACTCTATTGAAATTTTATGGGTTTTAACATATATATTATTGCAGCCAGCATAAATTGACGTACTAAAAACCTGTCATTTATTTGGCTGTACGTATCGGTTAGATTCAAAAAATATATATTATAACTACAGGGCTACGCGTCTCCTGAAGGAAGGGAGAAGCTATAGAAAGTGCAGCAAAAGTGCTACTTTCATGCAATAATAAAACTGCGTATTTCTTTTTATGAGAATATATGTTCTTCTGATTATTTAAGTTAATAATGTTGTTCAAGGTCGTGAAGATTTATATTATGATTTTTTTAGTATAATAAACTAGATATCAACTATTAGGTTACTTAACTCCTTAAGTCTTTAAATTTTAACAAGTATTTGGTCATGAAGTAAAACTGTTTGATTTTTTTTGTAAACTCATTGTCGATGAGACAAAACTGCTTGAGGCCAGATGTTTTATTCTGTATGGATTACTTGGAGCATTTATTATTAAGTTTTTACTTTGATATTTATAAGATATTTATAGTATAAATGAAATACTTTTTTCATAAACTAAGGCATATTTTATCATGTTCTTCCAAGATATAATTCTTTCAGGTTTAGCTACAACTTATTGTAGTAGGGGGCACAGGGGCTTAGTCATCAACAGGATTCCATGTATAGTTAAAACAGTCATGATCTTAAAGTTTGTTGAAATTGAATTTTATTTGACATTTGAACACTAATCTATCCTTCCAAAATTACCAAATCATTTTTCGAAACAGACTAGATGAACAAAATAAAGAGATTAAGCACCAGGTTTAGATTTATATTACAACCTTGATGATAGGGTTAAAAACGGGATAAATACGGGGCACAATGTGATAAAAAAACACTGGAGACCTGGAAATGCTTTTCCTCCAACGACGGTGGCGGCGGTGCCAAGAACCCGGTTGGCGACTTCCTCTCCCCATCCCGAGGAGGCCCATGAGGTCCACCACTCCAGTAGCATATCCACTCGGAAGAGAGACGGCTACCTCTGCATGCCACGCAATATCGGTGTGGAACATGTATAAGGCTTTGAGGTCGGCCACGGACCCTTCACTCTGCAAGGGCCGCAGCTAAGGCCATTAGACGCAGCGTGCCCACATAATCCAAGCCATTTTTTATTTATTGTTCTTAGTATTTCTTTTAAACATATTTTACTGTTTTTATTTAGTTATTTTAAACTAGTTCAAATGTAACTAATTTGCCCAATGGCAAAATATACTCGATTATAACACTGAGATGTTAATGATTGATAAAGTTTTTATTTTTACTTCTGGTATCAGAAAAATATGAATTTCCAGGGCAATTTAAGGCATAACAATACAATTTCATTTCTTCAGATGCAATCTGCCCACCACTCCCCTTTGTATATATATACAATATTTATATGGATATATAACTTCATTTATCATGCATAATTTACTTTTTATTTGCAAAAACTACACTCCTTCCCATAAAGATTATGTATGTTTTACCTATGTTACAAACTTTTTTTACGTAACCGTTGGGATATTTATAAGAATCTTTTAAGGTAAATTGAAATAGGAATGAATTGAAATGGATGCATAAAGGATGTAGAAGATTTATCCTCTTATACTTTTAACTGAAGCGGCAAAAGCTTAGGACTTTGAATACATATTTGATAAATACCCTTGTAAAAAAGCTACAAGAACAGCAAGTATACACCTACACCAAATACCTATAGGAAGGCATTGAAATGGATGCATGAAGGATGTTGAAAATTTTTATTCGCTTATACTTATAGTGAAGCGGCAAAATTTAAATGCTTATTACAAAGATTTATATGCGATTTAATTTATCCCAAACTTGCTTGATGAGAATGAAAAATATTGCCTTAATTAAAGTATCGTTGCCAATCTGGCTGAAATAAATGTTTAAAAAACAATTTCAAGCATATATTAAAAAATAATTACTGAGGCTAATGGGCCTTTATAATTACATGGGTAGTTTTTATGATGCTTGAATTATTAGTCTAGGTGTTGTGTTATTAATATATCTATTTAGTTTTTACAACCAAAAGCAACAAAAACACCTAGTTATTACTAGTTACGGTGCTATATTACGATTTTTTTTAAAGGAGCACTGTTGCAAAGCACAATGCTTGTTCCATTTGGATACATTTCTTCGTTGCTTTATTTTTTCGAATATATATATATATATATATCATAACTCATATCTAATATATATATATATATATATATCACTTTTAAAAATATATGTATAAATAAATAGTAAAAAAACAAAAGTAGCATAATCGTGTGATAAAAAAAAAACAAAAGATCAAACAAAACAACAAAAGAAGTTCCATATTGGAGCTAATGTGCAAGTCCATTTGCCATTACCATTGCTGTACCACGTTTTGGAGCGTCCTAAGCTCAGGAAGCGAATTCCACAGATCGGCTGCGAAGATGGAAAAAAATTCTTTAAATATACAGTGGAGAGAGAGCCTTGCAATGAGGGACGCCCTTTGTCTGGCTGCTTTCGCAGTTTAGTTTGGATGTGTTGAATACTAGATCATTCCCAGCAGCAAATAGAGCAAAGTATTTTGATCGCTGATCCATATGATACCCTACACTTAATATACATATTACAATATAAATAAACGTTAATACAACTACATCAATCTTGAATGTTTAATAGATTGCGGCAAAAAGTTGATACCATCCCATGACTACGGAAATCACCGATATATGTACGTATGGTGCGCAAGGCTCTGTATGCTCAAATGACACATACTCTAAAAGGAAGTACGATAGCCTTGTGCGTTAAAGCTTGTTCAACTCTCATATTGGGGGACAGTTTCGTATCCCGAAGGGGATAGTCATTTTTGGTCTACCTCATTGATAGATCCTAGGTTCGATAGACTAATTAACAAACCCATGATCCTTATTTTTATCCAGTCCAAATCTATTCGTCGAGCCAATTAGGCACGAAAATAAATATTTTATGCTTATTGATACCAAAAACAATGATTTTGCAAAGTCACCAATTAACAGGATATTTTTCATTTGATAACACTTTTTCTTTATTTTCAACGCCGGTAATCAGAGTGACGATCCATTAATAGACAGTTAAATAAACATTTATTTATTTTTTACTTGAGTTAGAGTAATCGCTTTATTCATCTTATATTGCACTTGATAGTTCTAAAGCTCATATTGCAGAGTGTATAATCTCCATACCTCACCCCTAACGAGTTGTTGAAAAAACTATTTGTTTCTTCACCACGGATACCTCATTGTTTTTTTCTCTGTGGTCCTACTCTCGTTTGAGACTCATTGTTAGAAGATATAAGAGGACTTCAAATCAATCCATCAAGGAATTTCTACAAATAAAATCTTTTTACACTGTTTACAAAAAAATAATTTTTGTGTTACCTACTTCCAGTTTAATATACTTTAAATTATTGTGTTACATGCTGTGAGGGCTCTTGCCTTAGAGCAGTGGTTCTCAAACTTTCAATACTGAGTACCACCTGAGAAACTATTCAGCTGTCCAAGTACCACCATGATGACCGATTTTAAAATATAGCCATATATGCCTTCTCAATTAGATTTTAACACACAGGAGACACGTTTATTCCTTTTTGTGGTAATTTATTATACCCGAATTGTTACCTTACTGAATCAGACATTCACAACAACTCTCACATAGAAATATATATATATTTTTTTTTTACTCTCACATAGAAATATACACACTTAAAAGTTGTATCATGCTACTAAGCATGTTGCTAAATATGAATAACTTGCACAAGTTACCTAATGAGAGGAGTGCGCCTGTCTCTCTGCGCACAGTCCTTTGATGTCTGGCTCTATAGAGCACAGTTTCAGTCTTAGGTCTGGCTCAGCATCCAACCTTGACCTGTATTTGGTCTTTATGGCAGCCAGTGAAGAAAAACCTTTCTCACATAGATAGGTCGTTGCGAAAGGCAGGAGAGCGCGCACGGCCTTGTCCGACAGCACGGGGTATTCCCCGTGTTGCTGTATCCAAAAGTCCAGCAGCGACTGTTTTTTGAAATTACATTTCAGAGTTCCATCACAAGACAGTTCAATTAAACTCTCCTGCTCAGCAGCAGTTAAGTCCGTGGGCATGTCAGAGGTTTCGATGTTGAAAGGGTTTCTCATCCAGTTCTTTTCTTTGGGTGTCACAGGGAAATATTCCCTGAGTTGCTGCCTGAGGGAGACGAGGTGCGCAATGATGTTCTCTCTGACGCGGTCATCAAGTTGCAATTCGTTGTCAGACAAAAAACTGTCCAAAGAAGGAAAAGCTGACACATCACCTGCTTTTGCTTTGATTTCGAACAGTTCCATCTTTTTCAGCGCTGCGCTGATTTTATCCTGCACGTCAAAAACGTTGACAGAGAGTCCCTGTAATCCCAAATTTAAGTCGTTCAAACGTGAGAATATATCGGACAAATACGCAAGCTCACTGAGCCATACAGTGTCTTCAAAAAGGTGTGACAAAGGAAAGTTCTTGTCCTGTAAAAACACCAGGACCTCTCTGTGCAACTCGAACAGTCTTGAGAGCACTTTGCCTCTCGATAACCACCTTACTTCAGTATGAAGAAGGAGCTGGACGTGCTTGCTGCCCATTTCATCACACAGTACATGAAACAGACGGGAGTTCATCGGTCGGGCCTTAATAAAGTTCACAGTTTTTACCGCAGAGTCAAGAACAGACTTCAACTCATCAGGCATCTTCTTTACAGCAAGCGCCTCTCGATGGATGCTGCAGTGTGTCCATGTCATCCCAGGTGCCACCTCGCGAATCCGGGCTGCTACTCCACTGTGGCGTCCACACATTGCCCTGGCTCCGTCTGTGCAGACACCGATACACTTTTTCCAATCAATCCCATGTTCTTGGATAAACGTGTTCAGTAGCTGAAATATGTGCTCAGCTGTAGTCCTGGTCTCAAGGGGCTGACAGCACAGGAAATCCTCATGAGCTGCACCTTTGTATTCATACCTCACATATACCATCAAATTCGCCAAATCTGCGACATCTGTCGTCTCGTCCAGTTGCAGGGAATACAATCGACTATTTTTAATTCGTTGAATTAGTGTCTTCAGAACGTCGTCTGACATAGACCGTATTCTCCGGGAAACAGTGTCTTTGGAATGTGGCACCAAGTCCAACTTTTTTGCTGCCTTCTCCCCACACATGATGCGTGTTATTTTTTTAGCAAGCGGTAGACATAACTTCGAGCAGATGGTGTGTGGCTCACCTGACCTAGCTACGAGCAGGCTAGCTTCGTAGGACGCTTCCCGTGCGTCGGCTGAGGGTGCAGTACAGCAACGAACTGCGGACTTTGACAGCTTCAGCTCGTCACGTTTTCTTCGAAAATAGTCCACCGGCTTGTCTTTTAAATTTGGGTGTTTTGTATGTAGGTGCCGTTTGAGATGGGCTGGTTTCATACTGTCGTTGCACAGCACTTCACAACACACAACGCATTGCGGCTTCTGGTCTCCCTCTTCCCCGCTCCAAAAGAACCCGAACTCTAGATATTTTGGGTCATATCTTCTTGCAGCTTTGCGGCGTTTTCTGTTCGAAGAAGCCGCAGGCATTTCAGGGTCAGCGTTGCATCTTTTGTTAGCACTAGAAGTGCTCGGTGGTTCTGCTTCCTCCACATTGCTTGAACCATTATCGTCAGACTCTTTTATTTTCTCCTCCGACCTTTTCCCTCCACTTAGCCACGCTTTTAAACTCATTTCCAGGTTATAACATTACATTTATTTAGCCTTTGCATTCACGTGTATGTCCCTGCTCGCACCAACAGTTGAAGTGATGATCCTATGCTAGTGATCCCATGATTCTGTGCAGCAGCCTGTACGTGCCTACGTAAGCAGAGTACGTTTGCAACAAATATTTTTTTGAAAGACAGAATTTTAATTATATCAAGCTACATATTTCGTTTGAAACATTGTATTTATAATGCATTGTATTTTTCTGTTTTTTTTAAAGTGAAAATGTGGAAAATGAAAACATCCCCGCATACCACCAGAGAGTGCTCGCGTACCACCAGAGGGTGCTCGCGTACCACTGGTGGTACGCGTACCACCGTTTGCGCACCACTGCCTTAGAGGGTTAATTTTCAAATAAATGTTCTTTTACATTATATTATCACAACCACTTATGATATTTTAATTTAGTATTGTATATATGATCTGTATGTATGTAATGACCCATTATTTGAAAAAAGGATTATATTTGTCGCTATGAATTGATTCCACTCCTCAACAGTCGAGAGTGATAACTTATGACAACTGTTTTTATTATTATACGTCACCTTGTCTTGTCAACAAATTACGTTGGAAAAACAACCACTTTTTCCATTACGGATTTGTGACTAAAGATTAACCAAGTGTCTATCCTATACAGTCTACAAACATTAATTTTTTCAACCCGGTCATTTATTATACAAATTTAAAAAAGATAAGAAAAGATACATGGAACCCAAAGCAAATGCTAGTAAAAATATAAACAAACTAGAGGCCATATATACACTCAGAGATGTGTACCTCCGCCGATCCCACAACATTCCCATTCAAACATTCTCCCTTTCACACGCCCGAATTTTTCTATCTCTAATCATTGTTTTCCTCTCTGTTAGCTCATTTGCATATTAAAAAAGCACTCAGAGACGGAAGGGAAGAAGTTTAAGCTACGTCACTGGGTTAACATAGTCCTGAGCTGATAAATGAACAATAATACGTCAATGAATATTTTTTTAGGCGTTTGTTCTTTACCTACCTCCCTGATAGAGACCCCATTTCATTATTATTATTAGTAGTATTTGTCATTTTGCATATTAAAAAGCACTTAGAGATGCCAAAATTTCATCACTTGGTTCCTTTTGGCATTTCCAACAACTCACAAAGTTTCATTCGAATCCGTTCAGTACTTTTTTGAGTTATGTGCTGACAAACCCACAAACTAACAAACAACAAACTAACAAACAACAAACGCCAGTGAAAACAATACCTCCTTCGGCGGAGGTAACAATGTTAGAAACTTAAGGCAATATATTGGGGTAGCTGCAGAGTGAAATGGTTCCTTATAGCTATAGATTCCATCTGTGAAGGATGAAATATAACATCTATGCTCCTAGAAATCTATTATATCACTTCCTCCCCCGTGTTATGCAAAAATATCATAAAACTATGAAAGGTCAAAGATTTTAATTATAAAATTCATATTGGTTTATGATCTAATTTTGTTGTTTATATTTTCTGTTTATTGCTTATCTCTATTATTCTTGTTCAAAAACGCACGAACCTAAAGACACTGTTTGCAAACAAAGGGTCTAATATAATATTATTTGATAAATAGTATATGCTTATACTATCCGAACATTAAAATATCAACAAATTACAATAATAATTGAATTGTTACACGGTATTTTTTTACAAATCACCAAGGCCACCACTTTCCCTTTTGTAGAGTCTTCATTTCCCGCATTCTTTATTGTTCTTCAACAGTTTATGGGAGATACACATGAAAGTATTTGTGGGCTGGATAAGACTCATTCCTTGCTGATCTCGAGGCCTTTCACAAGTTTCCTGGCTAAGGGGATCATTTGGTCCATTTGAGCTGGTAGCCAATCTCCAGGACTCGATGGATATGGTACGAGCGGTCATACTGTTGACGATAATCAAAACTGACCACTGATTAAGTCCTCAATATTTTTTTAAAAGACTTTATTCGCTTAGGGTAGTTACATATAATATATATATATAATATAATACATATATATATATAAATAAACGTTATAGTTTAAAATTAAGACCCTAAACTAAAGCAAATCTACTAACAAATGTATCTAAAATAATACAAACATCTCACAACGATTGTAGGCACCTACTAAAAAAGTTTATCAAGATTAAAAATATGTAAAAACAGCAAAAACAAGTACAAAAAGCATTTGGCTCCTTCCAACCCAGATCCTTTGAAACTTTCATATCTTCCTCATGGTGACGGTAATGTCAAGGTGATGATTGCCACGCAGTTTTCGGTTTCCCTCGAACCCAAAGATCGAAGAGATCTCGACTAGGTAACTGCAGGATATCCACGGCGGCAAGATTGAAGATTGGGAAAACATGAGAAGGCAATATTATTATTACACAGGGAATCTCAAGAAAATCCAAACAGTGAAGGGAATATGGCCTACTAATTTTTGTAATTTTTAAACCTCTGGTTAACCTTAATTAAATCTTTTAAAAACCGTAAATGGTTCTGAAAACAAGAAGGATAAAACTGCACTAAATCTCCCGCAAAATTCCATGACGACGAGCCCACTTTTGGTATCTTTATAGATAAACTCGAGTATCGAGCTGCTGCTACAATAAAAATGGCTCTCAATTCTTGCTTGTGATGAGCGTTATCTCTCAGTTATGCATCTAATCACGTTATAACTATTTATGTGTATGAGTCTTAAATGTATGTATATGATAAACTACGTTCAAAAAATATATAAACTCTTAAAAGTATTTCAATATTATAATGAAGTTTAGTGATTTGGTTACCTCAGTGCGTTAAGGCGTGTTTAACTCTCAAAAGGAAGGCCAACTTTGATAAAAGATACTAATTTCGGTAAACTATTTTTAACGCTATAATGCTAAATTATATCCCTACGGATGTATTCTATCGAACCAAGTAGGCAAAAAAAGAAGTTTATCAATAAACAAACCATAAAAAATCTTTTGAAATTCCTTCAGACTCAATTTTTTTTTTCTGAGTCTTGATTGTTATATAACAAAAAGACGTCAAAAATCACTAAAGGAAAGCGTTACTCTTGGATAACTTTTTATTATTATTAATTACAAAGGTATACTAAGTGTAACATATGTTTTTAATGGATGTTTGAAAAGCATGTAATGCGTCGTGTAGACATAATTTAAAAAAGTCATGAAATGCAAGTTGCGCACAATAGTAATTTCTAAACTCAAAGCGTATAAGTTATATTTTATGATACATTAATAACTATAAAAAATGTGAACGAAAGAAAAGATATACACATTAAATATTATCATTATACAAGTTGAATGCCGAAAATCATGAAGTTTTGCTCCTTAAAAGTATGATCAGGGGAGGAGAGATTGGCTTGGAGTAGGACTCTGGTCTAGATTGACTTCCAGCCTCAGCCTTTACACCTTTTGAGGAGGGTGCTTGTATGTTAAAGAGTCCTCCGCTCTGAATGTTTTCCGATAGAGGGCAATATATTTAGCGGCAAGAGTGGTTTTGGGAAGAATGAATCGCTCACAGAATGTGACCTTGTTGTGTGAGAGTGCACTGAACGGGTCTGCTTGAGGGCTCGAAGGAAGGCTAGGACGAACTCGAAGCAATTGTGATTGAGCTCGTCATAGGTCTCCTCTGTCCAAAGGGAGGATCGAGAGAGGAATCCGTAGAGAATCATGTCCCAGTACTCTCCCAGTCTGGGTCTGAGGTGAGTCCCTAAGGAACTGTCGCAAATGTCCAGACGATGCAGCGGTTCCATGTCTTGGTACGGTCCTGGTGGATCCCTCTTCGTCGTATTCGATCACGGAGCCTCGGCTGGAAAGCACAAGGATAGATTAGTAGAATGTAATTATAAGATAATAAAATATGTACAAAATATTTTATTCATAATAAATATTATGAAATAAGGATATTATGTTTGTATTTTATGGACATTGTGTAAGAAAACAGTGACGCAATGGTAATAAAAAAGCAGTAATTTTTTTTTCCTAATGAATCAACAATGCCTGACATCACTGGTATTTTGTTGACGGATTTCCCTCTTGTATTCCCTAGTATTCTATTACAATTGAGATCAGGGATGCCAGGGTGAAATCGGTCAGGGGCCAGATTGTTTTCAAGTGGGATCTCGGGGGCTAAATTGCCGGTCATTTTTGGCCCACACAAAAACAAAAATAAATTGAAATTGTTGATATTGTATCATATATTTTTATTTAAAAAAAACTTTCTCAACCACTGACGTACGGGCCGATGTATGTCGATTTGAGCCGGTTCTGGCCCCGGGCCGTCACCATGGCACCATGATACAAATTATACTTCATAGCTTATTAACTTGCATGGCAGCAACTATCATTGCGGGTATTTTGTTGTATGATTTCCCTTCTTGTATTCCTAGAGTATTCTACATAGAGATATACAGACATAGAAGGCTATTTGATTCATCAAGGAATACGTTTTTTGTGTCTAATATAAACTTACGATGACGTAGTACACATACTTTGCTTATGTTGAATACAGAATACAGCTGAACGATAATTCTCTGCTAGAAGGGAATAAGCTCTAGATAGCTTTATCTCTATGTATTCTTACCAATGCAGAACGGCATTTAAACTACAATACTGACGTCTTCAAGTTGATTGAATCTTTTTTCTCAGTTTAGCATCTAGTCATTATATCGGTCGATGATTATGACCTGTATCTTGATATCCCCTGCTCCCCGTCTCGCATGCCACAAACAAATCTGCCTCTTGATATATTTGAACTGTTTTAAAAATCGTGACAATTTTATGATTATTATTATTATTCATGATAAATATTTATAATTATTATTAAAGGTCTTTATTACAATGAATATTTATCTTCATCAATCATGCGAGAAGTCATCACATTTCATTACACGTTTATGTTGATGTCTGCTCCATTTCTAATTATCATATATGGAGGTTATATGAACATTAAGTCCCTTGGCAAGATATTTTGAAGAATCTTTTGATACTTTATATATAGGTATATATATATTCAAATCATATACTCTTTATCCATATATTTGAGAAAGTTGAGAGTCTCATTAACCACAGACGATAATGATTATGAGATCATGATCTTAGAGTTCCTATGATATCGCATAATATTATTTTGATGAATGTGTTCATTATCTTTGGATAATATCTTATAAGAATGACACTCACTTCCGGCATGTAATCACATAACTATATCTCCTCTTCTTAGATCCTTCCGAAATAAACCCCAGGCAGTTGCATCTTCAAATCATGAAGAAATAATTACTTTAAATAGTAATTCCTTTGTTGGATAAAGGCACTTCATGAGTTATTACTATTAGCTTTAACAATATTGCGGCATGAGTAAGTATATTTTTAAAAATAGGAAATAATAAATTATGGATTAAGTCGTTAAGTAGGTAGGTTTTGTCATCCTTATGTAAATACATGGTTGGAATAAAAGCGTTTGAATATACATCTACTTTGTTGGACTATGGGTTCTAGGATTTGAAGATCATATATACAAATTGTGATCTACACATTGTGGATCCTAAAAGACTATGTAAGTGGACTACTTTTGTTTGTTTTGTCCCAAAGCTAGCGAGATTCGACAACCAATGGCGTACTTTTATTTATACACTTTGCCACATATTGAATTATATAATATAAAAAGTTAGATAATAAATTAAATTACGCTTATACTGAACTTTTCCCTAGAGCGATAGCTTAAAGAATTCAATGTGAATATTTTTCCATTATATTTTCCAATCATAAGAAAAAACTATATATTTATATAGTACTCAAACTCATAGTCTTCTGGTGGAGTGCAATGTAAAAGCAAAACAATATTTGGTCGCCCCGCTGTACATTTGAAACAACATAAAAAATGATATAAGATAGTTTTAACCATGTTTTTAAACTTGTACCACAGACCACTCTAAAAGAACTATTTAGAAGTTTCAAAATATTTTTTTCCTTATTTTTTCGTAGATTTTTCTAGGTATGTATATTTTATTCATGTTTTAACGACAATCCTGTAATAAAATGTTTTGTTTCTTTTAGATACTCTGATAGTTAAGTTCTTGCACTGTGATTATGTATAATTTCATTAGAGATTTTTTTCATATGAAAAGACATAAAAAAGTTGCTATTGATTTCCAATATACATTAATACTCTTACT
>CP045895.1:18882806-18898731 GCA_013387185.1 Caligus rogercresseyi
TTATATATTAAAATAATTATGTATAATATAATTATATTAGTATTCACTATACATGAATGTTCTCTTTTATGTATCAGACTCAATTTTTTAAATCAGTTTTATTTAATTATTCTCCTTAACAAAAATAGAAGGTTTTTTGAAGATCTTGAAGTTTAAATAACTTAGTCCTCCGCCCTGTTTTGGAGAGTTTATAGGACCCCAGTTATGTTTATATTTCCCTTATAGTTTTCGAAGAAACTTTGACACCACTTCTCCCTTAAAGCACAAAGATTATCACAAAATGGAGTTACTCTATGGAGAAGAATCCTTTATATACATATGGAGTGCCATACGTTATTCGACCTAAATATTGTGCCTATACTATTGTGTATCTGCTTGAGAAAGCCCTTACTTTTTTCTTTAAATGTCGCATGGACCATTGCAACACCGAGTATTCTGACTTCATTTACCATTTTTGATATTGAATGGAGACAAACCTAATGACAGAGATCAAAGACTACTATAAATAGAATATTTTTATGCATATATTGTAAAATTCCATTAATTTCTTCAGACAATATTGATAATCGGAAGTATGTCATAAAAAATAAGATTTTCTCTGAATCCTTTATGATTTGAATGACACATTTTTTTCTTTTTATAATCATACTAACGTTTACATATATATTAATTAATTAACTCACTCAACCTCAAAAGAACAGGGACTTGATGTTAAACCCATTTTTTGCCAAGAATCGACTATCTTTTTTATCTTAGTCATTTTTCACAAATAAACCGTATCATATTAGTATGTATTTTAGTTGCACGCGCCTTCATCACACTCTTTTTGATACTCCTTAAGGTATATTGCAATCAAGGTATTTCCCATATTGCATGCAGTTATTCTTAAGTAATATTATGCTCCTCTTGTATAATTCAATGGACTTTTGAGACGTCACCGTAATAATAACATGGCTGCCGTTTCAACGTCCATGAAAAAAATGAAATAAACATACCTTGTCTTCTATTTATCCTGGCAAAAGTTACTGGGTAGTAAAACATTAATGTATTTCAAGCTAACCTTGTGGGGGAAAAACGATGATACGGTATGGGAATCATATGCAATATGATGATGTATGAATGTATAAATAATAATTACTTTAATAAAGAGAAAAGTGGTTCAAGTAATCGACGTTTGACCGGTTCACTGGAGGTTGCAAACAATTTTTTTAAAGACAGTCGAAAGAACTGTTTATTTTGTAAATACACCCAGAAACAACAGACCATCTCCTTTGAGCTGCTTTTCATTTACAGAGACTTACCAAGCCCTCCAAATCTCACTAAAGACCTCTTCAAGATCAAAACTTCTGATTTTTGGCGTTCCACAGAATGCCAATGTGACGCTGTCATAACAAAAGTCCAAAACATATTATACAAATGAGAACAGTTAAAACGAACATCTTTCTTTAATCATTCCAATTGCTTCTTTATATTCAACAATTTAGTACAGATATGAATTTTTATTGAAATGCCTTCATTAATATGATTGCTTCTAAATTATTTGAATGTTTTCTTATATTTGTTTCTTTAAATAATTGTTATTTATTGATCATGATTCACTACGTATCTGTACAAACCTTTTTGTATATCTTTGATTTCATTTGTTGAAATAATGCCCACTGGGCCAAGAGAAAAAATTACTTTGATAAAGAAGGCGATGATATTGGTGTGTGTGAAACAGACTTTCGACCATAAGGAGTACGATGAAGACGTGGGCAAGAATAAAACATACGACAATATGTCTTACTCTCTCATTATAATATACGTTCAACCTAGTTAGCCGTGGAATGAATTGTTTTTTCTTAAACAATTGAGGGGGTGGAAAATACAAAATAGCCCTTTGTAAGGAATTGCTATACCTTCAAATCCTTCGAAAATGGACAAGACAACTTCCCAGAATAATAAGTTATTTATAGCTTTAAAAAAAAAGGTTTGGGAGCATTTATCTTTGTCAAGTCTCGGCTTGCCTCTCTTTTTCCTCATTGAAGAAATGGCAATTTGTGAACAAAGAGTCCCTTGAAGAAAGTTTTTTTGTAGTTACATCAATTCTCTGAGAAAATATATCCAATGCTTTGTTTCACTTGTAAAAATATCTATTGGTTTGTGTGCCCAGAAGAAATGTTCTTGGCGTATATGCTCAAGGAAAATTGATCAAAATGTGTCAAAAATTGCAAAGGCATTATTGGAATACATTAAGATTGATTAAACAAGGAAACAAATAATATAAAAATTATATAATTACTAAGTTTAATTATCTACTTTTTTACCATATTATTATTGAATTTTCCACCCTTATTTGCTCTCCAGTATAACAAATCAATTAAAATCATTCAAACTAATATGAAATAATAAACTATTAAGAGAAAAATAATATTGTCAACTGTCAAATAAGGGGTAAACAATAAATAATACGGGTGTTTGGAGTAATGATATTATATGTTACTGCCTAAGTTCGTTCAAATAAAATCGATATTCTATACATTTTGCTCACATATATAAACTCACATTTAGTTTGCTAATTACACAGGCCAACAAATTTTGGTCAATCTCCCTTGATTGAATGAAATGTACATAGATAACTAAAATGAGATCTCCTGAATCCAAATCTGGCCTTACTTTTTCTGTGGCACATCCAGATTTTTTGATTTTTGATTTTTTTTAAACGGTCACTTTATGATGAGTACAATTTTTAAATACGATTCTTCGTTAGTATATTAAGTTTAGAAAATTATTAAAATATATTTTTTGTGATGAATTAACAAATAAAAAATGGTCATTCAAATATTTTCCTTCCATTCAAAGTCCTGGTATGATCTCAAAACTGGTGAAAAAGTAGTCAAAATGGTTAATTTCAAAGTGATGCCTATAACTTCTTGGATTTTATGAAATTCTGCAAAAGAGACCATATTCCTATAGTCGAAACCCTTGCAAATCATGTTAAATTAATGTATTATTAGTTTAATTATTTTAACGACATATATTAGCAAATGAATAAAATTAATAAGCGCTTTTAATTACAATTTTTTGTTAGGTTTGGTGACCATTTACAATGGTTGCGGGATTTGAAATAAGAAAACTAAGACATATTAAACATAGATAAACTTAAGTATATTATTGTACTATCTGATTACATTGAAATTTTAAACTGGTTCAAATTTTCTTTTTTCACTTTTTCGTTTGTATACTTTGTCAGAATCCCTTTGAATCGTTCAACAATAATCCGCCATCATATTTGCTCCATCGGCCTTGATAGCGCTCTTCCATGATCTTCATGTCCTGATGAAACCGCTCTCCCTGTTCGTCACTGATAGCTCCTAAATTGTCAGGAAAGACATCAAGGTGGTTATGAATGTAATGCATTTTTATGCTCATATTACACCCAAGGTCACAAAAAGCCGTGAGCAAATCCTCTACAAGGTGTCGAAATTTTCCGCTTTATTGTTGCCTAAAAAGTTATTAATTAGCTCAATGAAGGCAAGCAATGCATTCTTTTCCTTTGGACTCATTTCTTTAAGAAGTCCTTATCTTTTATGAGAGTTCGAATTTGCGGTCCATTAAAAATGCCTGCCCTGATCTTTTCAAGTGACAACCTTTTAAATACTGTAGGAATATGTTTGAAGCTCTCACCATCAGGGTTCAATGCCTTTATAAATTGCTTCATAATCCCGAGTTTAATGTGCAGGGGTGGGAGAATAATTTTGTCTCTCTCAACCAAGGGATCTGTGCAAATATTTGGGAGGCCTGCCTTCAGGGTTTCGCGTCTTGGCCAATCCTTTCGAATCCAGTGCTGGTCTCGAGCTTGGCTGTCCCACATACAAAGATAGCAAGGAATTTGAAAATCCTCTTTGCTGACCGAGAAGAAAGTTCATCATTTTAAAGTCCACACAAATTTGCCACTTGTGCTCTTTATATTTTATAAGATCAAATACAATTTTAATGTCATCATAATCTTCTCTTAAGCTCACTGAGTATCCTATTGGTACGGCTCCATACACATTGCAATTATGAAGAATGACGCATTTCAGGCTGCTTTTCGAACTATCGATAAACAATCGCTATTCCTTAGGATCATAAATTGGCATCCCCAAAGCCAGCAGAAGACCCTGAACATCATGACAGTAGACTAAATCATCCTGTTCTTCAAAAAAAACATAAAAAGAATGCTCTCTTCTTCTGTAGTATGAAACTTTTGTAGTTGAGTCCAGTAAACTATGTTCCTGTAGACGTGAGCCAACAATTCCGCTCCACTTTTTGAAAGACCTAGATCCCGAACAAGGTCATTCAGCTCCATTTGTGTCATTTTTTGAGCATTTTGTGGACTTTGAATGTAAAAAAGTTACATTCAATATCTTTTTCTTGTGTGGTCTCCATAAGTGGCATAAACGTTTCATATATTTATATATATATATTTATATATACTAACATATCTGAATTTGTCAATACATATGTATGCAAATACTTTTCTAAAAAGTATTATTTATTTTTTTATTTTTTGAAATTCTTATTCATTATTAATTCAGGGACAATATTTTTTCGAGAGGAAAATAAAAGTAATTTTGATATAACTGATTCCAAATGACCAAAAAAAATATATATAAATCAGACTAAATTTTTAAGTATCTTAAGATAAGGTAATGATTTTACTCTTTGGTTCATAAGTTTCTGAATGCTGAATATTTTTTGTAAACATAAATAGTAATATGTTATAACTTATCTAAAATTATCTAAATGAAGAAGAACATCATATAAAGATGATTTTTTTTTTTTTTATTTTTTTTTTATTCAACAGTTTCAAATTTTAAAATATGTACACAGAAAGTAAATACATAAACCTAAGAAAATCGTGAGAATACACTAAATAATATTATATTTAAAATTTGGTCTTAGGAGCTGAACAATACAATTTTACATGATGGACATGGTAGACTAAAGAATACAAATCTTATGATAAAAAAACTTATTATGATAATAACATCCAAACATTTATACTTCCTAACATGGCATGATGACATAAAGAATACACAATAAAAAAAGACTTATTGTGATATAAAATACAATCATTTAGACTTCTTAAAATGCTTTAAAATTGTTGATATAGTCTTCTGTGGATGGAGGCAAGGGACGGGAAGAATTTACTTCTTTCGACGCCGGAGTCCAGGAATCCGTTGAAGGAGAGGGTATCTTGAGTCCAGAACAGCATATCTAGCTGCAGCTGATAAAAGCACTGGTTTAATGTCCGACTCATTAATAAGATCCCAGTTGTTATTTTATTAGCGATGAGGCCTTTGTGTTAAGAATAGCAAAATTTAATGCCTTCTCCCGTGGGGTGTTCCTATTTTTTCCCAATCCAAAAAGAATGATTTTCATCATATTAAGAATTAGATAACAAACTTCCACAAAAAATAAAGCTTTGAACTTTATAATTTAGAATTATAAGGGACTTATCCTTAAGAGACTATGGCATACTAGTATATTTGTCTATCATTTAATTTTCTTTGCTTAAAGCAGAATATTTTTTTTACTCTCACACACATTCATTAAGACAAAGGTTTCACCATATCAGTACATGGCAGTCTATAAAACTAGAAGAATGATAAAACTAGAGGACTCAGAGAGTGCAAACCTCTGCCGATCCCCACCAAATGATCACTTGGTCTTTTTGTCATTTGCCAATAGATGTCGCTGTGCTGTGCTCTCCTCTTTGAGAGCACAGCGACATCTATTGGCAGTGTGGGCTAACTTGAAATATTTATTAGTATTTAGCTCATTTCGCATCTTAAAGAAACACTCAGAGATGCCAAAATTTAATCACTTGTTCCTTTTGACATTTTCCAACAACTCCACAAAGTTTCATCCGAATCCGTTCCATACTTTTTGAGTTATCCTGCTGACAAACAAACCACCAACAAACCAACGCCAGTGAAAACAATACCTCCTTCGGTTGAGGTAATAATCATCCACAATTATTGAAAGACCAAAAAACTTTATTAATTATAACCCGAATAGTAACTCTCTCCTTTTTACATCAAAGTTTATTACCTTCGTAAAAAGTAAAGGGAAAAAGAGGGAACCTCATTTTTTTATCATGGAAACTCGACTTCAGGTTTGTTTTGTTAAAGAGTGCCCATAAAACTACCGAAGCACCAAAAATAACTTAAGAGTTAATGATAAATTACTTCATTCCTTATTATGTAGATATGTTTTATTTTCTCGAAACTTAAGGAAATATAGATATATAGCATTTTTACTATAAAGACAAATGGTTACTTATCTAGTTGCATATTTTAGTTAGTTTCATATGGTTTCTTATGGCATACTGAGGTAATAAAACACAATAACTCCCTGAGATACATATGCCCAAATATTGTAGTAAAAAAGTATATATAAATATATATATTTGCTCAAAATGCGAAAGCAATAAATCAAAAATACATTTTCCCATTCTTTAGTGTGTTTTGTGCCATTTGCTTTAGTTTTAATATGAGATGCACATGGTAAATTTATTGATGTAAGTTACCCATAAATTGTATGAGTTCCTTACCAATAACCCGCTTATTATCTTAATCAGCAGTTAAATTCTTCCTCCAACAAAAGTATATTTAAATATCTTTTTTTTGTTGCTTACTTTATTATTTGACAATGCTTTAAGATCCTATTCCAAATATTATGAACCTTTTACTATATTTGAATTGAGGCATTATATTAAAAAACTTTTCTGCTTTTTTATTACCTCATAATAGCATGTAAGCAAAAGTATTTTTTTTATGAGAGTATTGTAAGAGTAATTAAACACCAAATAAACTACAAGATATAACAACACATCTATTCTTTCTACTATTTAATCAATACATATATATGTATAGTTATATATATATATATATATATATATATATATATATATATATATATATATAGTTATATATATATATATATATATTATATATATATATATCTAATAATATATATATATAATATTAGCTTTCAAAGGGTCTCACACATTGATTGCATCCAGAGTGCGATTAAATTGGATAAGCTTCAAAACTCTGATAATAATAGTGTTGTTCATATTTTTCCTATAGGGATTTGATATTTTTCAATACAAAGATATCATTAATATTTGTACAATTTTATCCCTTAACTCCTACCAATGACATTCAATATAAAGCTGATATCTTAAAAGTACGATACTCTTTTTATATCGATTCATTGACCAGGTATAAACTGGTTTTGTATTTCCTTATCTTAAGAAATATTTTTGAAAAGAGATTAATTTGATCTACGTAAATTAAAATGCGTTTCATATGTTATATTTTTCTTTATACGTGCTTACCATACCTTCACAATATTTAATTGTTCTTTTGACTGTACAGAGAACCTGGTTCACTGAGGAAAAACCATTACTGTCCATTGTGTCTGTGGAGATAATTCTTTAAGTATTATTCTATCAACATAAAAAAGGATTGTGTCATCTTATGTCAGGATATTAAACGTGGACCTTTTTATAGCATGTGACAGGTGAAATAATTCAAGGGAAGATATTAAAATAAGCAATTAGGCTTAAGAAATAAGGCTGGGTTTGACAATAAATTTAAAGCTAAGAATTCCATAATCTTTAAGAACATAATTTGGTTTTCGGAATTGACTTTAATTAAAAACATTTACGAATTCCTTAAATTGAATATCCCCAAACCAATTTTGTATTTATTTAAAAAATGGAAGCATCTATTTATACTCAGGTTAAAATGTTTATTATGTTCCATTCAATCTGACGTCAAACGGATCATCACTTTAACAATGCGATTTAACAAAGCAAAAAAATGAATTTCAAAATGTGGGATATTTGTTAGTTTACGAGAATTATTATATTTTAAATGCATTTTTACATAAAACCCACTTTCTTCGTTGTTGTATTAGATTTACTATCAATATTCATGAGCAGTTAAGACAAAAGTTTGATATTTTAAGAAGTACTTTTATGATGTAAATATATTTTTTTCATTTTCAGGTAATCCTTTCGGAGTGATTCACATCACGAGACTAGGGAAAATGTTGAAGAAGGGGATGAAATGAATAAACTTAAGCTATACATTATCTTCAATAGCATTCAAATCGGTAAGTGTCAAAATGCATATGTAAAAATGTCGACAATCAATTGGCCTCCGACTTTTCCTGTTCCACACTATTTTTAATATTTTAATAAGTTGGATACCTAATATTTAATCGTACATATTTAGAAAAAACTTTATAAAAACCACAAAAATAAACTTCTTAAGCGGAGTAAACTTTATTTACCACAATTGTTAATGAACATTCACATTGAGCAAATATTCTCAGAATATGCAGAAACAATATATATATATATATAATATCTAAATAAGAGCAAAACAAATTGACTTATGACTTTCTAAATATTGCATGGTATATATTTGTAATAACTTTACAAAATCCATTAAAATACACTTATTTAAGGGTATTGATTTGATAAGTTGTATTTACATAAATTACATTTTACTTTATAATGATTGCTTGCTGAAAATCAGTCATTGAAGTGGCACTAAAAATGTATATCCAACAATATTAAAGCACATAACTATGTTATGCAATCAGACTCGTATAAAGTAATAATTAAAAATGCAAATTGAAAACACAATAAAGAAGTATAAAAAATTAAAGGAATCTTAAACTAAGTTTTTCATTTATATATATTTCTTTGTTTTGATTAATAAAAGTATGAAAAATATGTAGCAGCTCATTTGATACATGATATTTGATTTAGTTGATGGCGAGTGTCCCATTGGTGTAATCCTCCACTGTATTTCTATTTAAATGCTGTATATCTGCCTGCTCCGAAAAGTATAATAGTTCTAATTTCTTGTAGTTTTATTTTTATGTATGTTGAGAATCTTTGGCGGTGATTGCTTTTGATTGTAAGAAGACAAATTAGATCGCCTTTTTTACTTCAGGAATTGTCACTTTTTCCTGCCATTACCAAAACAACATATATGAATAAATTGGACTATGCCTTTGGGCCATTTACATGCCAGAAACGTTGATTTTATAAAAATTTCTTTAAATGGAGATGGCCTGACAAATGGTAACCACTATACCATGGGCAAACTTTTTGACTTGCAGGCCACTATGGGTTATACAATTTGAAAAAGGGTTATAGCAGTACATTGACTGTCCCCTTTCTTTTTCTTTGGTCCGCTCATTGTTTTACAGAAGGGCTCAAATGGCAATGAGAAAATCAAGAGAGAAATAAAGAGTAAGACGCGGCCTAAATGTCAGCGCGCCATCTATTGGTGAAAAGCAGTATTGTATGGACAAGACAAAATGAATGATTTATGAAGCATTATTATTCATTTACTGGACAAGCTCGGCGGGCCGGATTAAATTATCTAACGGGCCGTATACGGCCCGCAGGTCTTAGTTTGCCCATGTCTGGTCTAGGCTTTGCATGGCGAAGAAATTTTATTGTTGCCTTTTCTTTACATTTGCAAGTACTTGTTTGACGTTGTTACTAAAGATAATTTGCAGGAGATGGTTTTAGACATCCGGTTTTATCATTACTGATTATATTAAAAAAATATCTCTAATAGTATTTATGTTGTAAAATTATGATGATGATGATGATAATGCATGATATTGTCTTGTCTTTATCCATGAGACATAAATGCACATTTGCCATAGAATGATAATTATCAGATGAGGAGAGGAAATGGATGGGACGCACTTTATTCTCGTAATCCATTATGTTGCAAAACAAAAAATAATAATGCTTTATTCAGTTATCTACATTAAGAAGAAGAGAAAGAAGAAAAAATAGGTCGAATATAAATTTATGATTTGTATGTTGGATAGATAGATTCCATGAAATTCATTGTGATAAAAAATATGAGCTTTTTTAATGCAAGTATAATATTTATATAGTTAAGGATAACAATAGTAGACTTTTTCCTCGTACGTTATTGGTGGAAAAAAGAAGAGTGAATAATATTAATAATAAAGTAGTAGGCTAGTTCTTTATTTTCCTTGTTCTATCAGTTGTGAGTGTCTCTATTCTCACATTTATTCTTTACTTTCTATGACCATCTTGGTATTTATATATTGTTTGTCTAATATAGTTTCCCCTTAAAGAGTTGGAATCAATGAAAAGGGTATAAAACAAATACCATAATTGAAAATAGAGGAAAAAATATTCAAGATGATTGATTGCTCATAGGAGCTTTAAAAGAATCATTCCTTATCGTCTAAGAGTTGGTTGTTGTAATGGACGAAAAGTGGTGACTGTCATCTACAATGACACAAGGACGCGGATCGTCTTCATATCTAAATGCGGTACGGAACAGACTTAAGCCATTGTAGGACAATCATGAATTGGATTAGGCTCTATTGCTCATCATAGGGATATAATTCTTTATAAAAAGAATATATCCTAACCTGTTTTGAATTTATCTATTTGGTTCGGTAGAATTGCAGTATCCGACTGGATATAAATAAGCATTATAACTTAAAATTAATCCATCGATTATACAGCCCCGTGCAGGTAAATTTGGAACAAGTTTATGGCCTCCAGGATCAATAAGGAGAGGTTCTAGAGAAATATTTATTCAACAAAAAATACACATTAGACAATTATGATCAACTTTTATTCAATGTGTTCTCCTCCAGCTTCCACCACAGTCTCCACACGGGACCTGAATGCCCTCACTGACCTGGACACCTCCGCAGCCTCCAAGGACATGGCCACAGACGTGATGGACGACTTAAGGGCCTCCACAGAGTTGTGGTGGGTCGCACAGGCCTCCCCCTACAACTTCCCCTACAGGTAGTAGTCACAAGGGTTGAGATCTGGGGAGTTGGAGGGCCAGGTCCAAAGTGAAAATCTTCTCATCAGAGAAGAACCTCAGGTGCCCACCAGTGTTCTTCAGAGAGCTCAGAATTTTCCTGCACCTGGCCTCCTGGTGGCCTTCATCTTGTCTGTCAGCAGGTGCCTGACCTTCATGACGTAGTATATAAAATCCCAGGTCATGTTTTATGGCCCTGAATATGGTGCTGCGATGCACAGAGCGGTCCTTGGCCAGGGCAGACATGGACTTGGTTGGGAAGGCATTGATGGACTTCCTCAGGCCAGCCAAGAACCTGGGGTTCCTCTTCCTGTCACTTCTGGGGCTGTGTTTGGACCTGCTGGACATCCCCGTGGCCTTGTACCTGTTGATGATGGTATAAACAGTGCTAGAAGGGTACTTCAGGAGGCTGATAATCTCCTGGGCGAGCGGCCTGCGCGGTGCAGCTCAATAACGGATGACCTTTTCTCCTGCTCCATCGTGATGGCAAACAATTGTTTTTGTTTTCGATCTTAAATTTCACAACAAGTATTCACACAACCTCTCACAGCAAATTTCACCCATGCAGATCTCCTCCTTATTAATCTGGATGGCTGTGAACTATTCCAAATTTACCTGCACAGCCCTGTACGATCTGATTTTGCAAAAAAAAAGAGAGGTATAGATGTGGTGATCCTTCTTACAGGAGGATTTTTGGCCTGGAAATATTTCAATCCCATCGAACGTTACTGCTCGAAAACGTTATTGAAAGTAGAATGATATAAATTATACAATCAGCAAGGGTCTGTTTGTTTGTTTAGCTCCAAGATTGGACCCCTCAAAGTAACTTAAGCCAGTATCTTTCAGAAGTGAGCTACTATCTTATTCTTTGAAAGAATATTTAAATCTCATAAACATATTCTACTTATGTTATTTATTTCTAAATATCTCTCTCGAGAGCCATCATTTTTATCACTGTTGCCAGGCAATCTAAGATGAGATGTTGCGATATTGGTAGCTATATTCAATATTTCATTAAATTTTTAACTGTCTATATTGATCTAATACAGATACGGTATAGTACGGATCTATCAAAATACCGAATATATATATCGTTAGCTCCAACTTGTTGCTAATAAATCACTCACTTTTTTCAAATGGCCAAATACAATTATTTTAAACAGATTCATAATAAATGTAGAGAAATAAGAAAATCATCCCCTTTCATCATATTAGTATCCTTATTTATGGCATTGCTCTTCGTTGTTGATTCCCATTGCAATTTAAACCTTACATATGTGTTTTAAGATACACAAACCTATTTCTGAAAGTGACCGTATAATAAAATGTGTTATATATATACATACATATAAATAAATGTTTAACTCAAGGTACTTTTGTTCACGTCATTTATTTCATACATTTTTTGCCTTGAAAGTTATATAAGGTTATTTCTTGTTTTTTTGTGTGTGATATAACTTTAAAGTGCATCTTAGTATAATGGTCTACGTGCCACATATACAATCTAAGCAGAAGTAGTCTCAATCTTTCTAGGACGTGAGTTCAATTAAATATGTTTTTATATTTTGCTCTTCAAAAATTCAAGGTATGATATTAATATGTTTGTTTAGTAAAGCCTTTAATGAATGTTGTATATTTATAATAAATAAATCACATAAGTATATACATACATTGCATTACTCCTCAATATATGTGCTTGGAGTTTTGTGCCTTAAAAGTATCGCAATTTTATATGTATCATGAGTTTATATTCTTGAGAGTTCTATAAGTACTTGCTCTCGGAGTGCGTTATATTTATTCCAAAACTGTTTGGTTTAACTGTTTTGAATTATATATATATATATATGACTTGGTGATTTATCGTCCATTTGTTGTCGTTCGTGAACAATGAACGGCTAAGTTTTTGACGAACGACAAAGAAAATTTCTTTTCGTTCGTAGTTCGTTCTTGGCGCAAAAAAGACAAAGATTTTTCATTTTCTCGGGAAAAATTTATTATCTTAAAAAAATGTCATCATTTTTTCAGAATGGCGAGAAAATTTCTTTCTAAAAACGGTCGTCAATTTTTTTCAAAATGACGAACGACAAACGAACGATGAACGACGAACGATTTAATTCAAAAAAGCAATTAACGATCAACAATAACAATTGGCGAACGACAAACGAACGACAATTTTTCGCGAACGTCAAGAAGTTGTGATATATATATATAATGGACTCCTACCATTCCACCTATAAATATCAATTGAATAAAGCAATGAGGCGTGAGAGTAAACAAGGAGCCTGTATACTATCGCTAGGTGATGCTACGAATAAATAACATAAATCAATTTTTCATACATAAACAGCATATAATTTCTATTAGTATCAGCAATGGATGCCAATTATTCTTGTTGAACACCTACGCAATTTAAGCAGAGCTTTAAAAAATATTGTTTATAATATTTTGCAATAGTTACATGATACATATATAGTTCATATCCTTATTCGTATATTACTTTAATCGAATACTCTTTGGATAATTTTATAGGAGTAAGCAGATCCAATGATTGACTCAACATGAATCTTTTAGAAAAAAAAATCTTTCATATATAAAGCCGTAAAAAGTTGATTAGTATATTAACTGTAATGTTTTGATTAGAAAAAAATATCTTGAACGCTAATCCACCATAATTTTATGTCCTGTTTGAAAACATAGGATTATTCAGCAACACATATTTTCGATAATTGTCGAAAATATGAGTTATAATTTGTCACTAAATGATCCTCCATTGACAGGGAGAGGTAGGAAACTACAGCCCTTGGACACTATTCGTCAAACTCTGCCGTTTATTGTATCTCATATGATGAGCCATTCTTTACTTTTGTCGAAGGAAAAAAGAAGGAACATGAACAGACTTTATAAGCAAATTATTTTTCCTTTTTTTGGAGTATGGAAATCTTTTAGCTGAAAATGATTTTAGTGGTTCTTTTTAAATCAATTCAACATTTCAAACAAAGGCTATAGGCCTTCGAGGAATGAAGTTCTCCTTTATTGGAGCAACAGAACACAATTGTTTTTTAATCCAATGATAGGGATGCACTTATAGTTCAATGGGCGGTAATTTATTAACTATTCTTTAAAAGAAGGAGTTTAATCTACTACTTCTAAAGCTTTTATAGCAGAGACACCTAGCGGTGTGACGAAGTTCACACACCCCAATTTTCAAACTCAAGAAAAAAAGGATGTGATTTTATTGCGTCATATCTGTTAATAAATGATATCGAACTTTTTGTTGTCCCCAAAGTAAGTAAGGTAGAACGCTTTTAACCAATGAAAGTAAAAACAACATACACCCCCACGCAACCTACTCATGAGCATGACGTCACATATGCCAAAAGAGGGTCTATTGTATAAGTAAAATATGTTTAATATCATCGAATTTAGCCTTTAATTAGATCATAGAGGAATTAATTATTACAATTCTATTAAAAAATGGAAAAAAGATTTCATTTTGTGAAGACTCATAAATTTTTGATGATTTAAAGTAGCTGAAATTATCCCAAATTTCATAAAAAAGCAAACTTTTAAATCATATATGATAAAACACAAAAAATACAGTATAGAAGAAAAAATACTGTTTATAATCATATATTACATAAATTTTATTACAAAGACATATTTAGAAAAAAGTAAATAATTTATAGGAGCATTTATTAACCCACTGTTTCATTTTTCGCCTCTCTCTTAAATTTTTTCTATGACTAGCTTTTTGCTCTTGAAGGCGATTTTTTCATATTTTATTTGGAGAAATACACGAATTTTAGCAAATTTATTAATAGCTTCCAATGGAACCGACGGCACCTTAGTCAATGATTTTGAAACTCTTTTGACAAAGTTGTCGTTCCTATCAACCCTTCCAAATAAAATTATTTGAAAAAATTGTTCACATTTCCTCATAGCCTCTAAAAAATGATAATTTAGTTGAACAAGCCCACCCCTCAAGATAAACCTCAACCAAGGAGCTAATTCTGCTGCATTTAGATTGATGTGAATTGTGCGGATGAGATAATTTTAACTTGTAGCCTATAAAACCACACACATATATAAAGCCTTGGTGATTATAGAAGTCATTTCGGAAGGATATGCTCAAGATCTGAATATTGGTTTGTCGAAAGGGCAGAATCTAAATAAATATTGTCTGCATCAATTATGCCATCATTCTCGATTTCACCAGCAAAATGTTACTGCAATAATGAATCTTGCATTGTATTGCTATATTCTGTCTACTTCACAGAGCTCTTTCGAACAAGAGACGCACTTAAAAATCACTCAATCCAATGAAGGACAAACAGCAAACTGCCATTTTTTTGTAAGAGTAAGATGCACTAATGATAATATGAGTAGGGATGTAACAATGATTATATTGTAGTAAAAGTGATTTGCTTATTTTTTTCTGGCAGACATGACGTCAAACGAAAAATATTTCGGTACTAAGTTTATACATTATGAAACAGTTGAGTGTGGTTGTCCCTATGAACCACATGTAGGTGGCCATAAAGAATGAACCTAACCTTGTAAAATTCGGAATTTTCTTCAAAAATATAAAAATATTTCTAAATAAGTAAACATAATCCCCTCCTGCAATGACGTCGTGGCTGGGTCCCGTAGCTTTCGGGGATGGTCGAACAGCTCGTCTTCGCTGACCCTCTTCATCGCCCGCTGAACGGCAAGTGGGCGTCTTTGTGGTCCCCAAACTCGTCATTCCGGAAGGTACTTCAACTTCCAAAAAAAGGTACCGGGTGCAGAGTTCAGGTCGGGTGAGTTTGGGCTTGTTTTACCTGTTCAACACATCGCAGGGTCAGAAAGTCCCTGATTTACTCGCTTCCTCTTGTTGGGTCTCATAGAGCTGGTGGGGGACGAGTACACTTAAGACGTGGTCGTCGTCGAAATCCTCTGTCAAAAGTCTGGAAACGGTTTTCTGTGGTTGAAAAACCTCGGTGGCAAGTGTTGAGTGGTCATCGGGGGTTATCCTCGATCAGGCGCTTCACAACGGCGAT
>CP045895.1:18898831-18960303 GCA_013387185.1 Caligus rogercresseyi
GGTGGCGTAGGGCAGTGACTACGGGCCCCAATGCAAATTATGTAGGACGGGCCCTATCACAGCTCAAGCAAAAATTTTTTAAAATAAGTTTTGGGCGATTTTTTGAGGTATTAATCTTTGAAGGGAAATTATTTATCATTGAGTAATTTATTCAGTGGGTTCTTTTCATAAATGAAATGCATATTTAAATTAATCTTTTTTTATATATATATATATATATTATTAAGTCGCTGTTTGGGCGCTTGCATTTTTCCTTTCCAGTAGGCCTACTTTTCCTTGTTATAATGGCACACGGCGAGCCTTGCGTTGTGCGAAGTCCTCGATGATTTCTTTAATGTCCAACTCCTGTGCTCGTATGTTTTCAATGGACAGAATAGCCAGTCCACTAAGCCTCTCCTGGGTCATAGTACTCCTCAGATAGTTCTTAATAATTTTTAATTTTGAAAAGGATCGCTCAGCTGAGGCCACTGTTACAGGTATTGTCAAGAACAACAGCAAGGCAGTACATACATCGGAGAACGTGGATGTTATAGACTGATTATCCAAAAGTAGCATTTTAGCAAGCTGTAACACAGTCATGGAGGAAGACTCCTTTGCAATCTTCTCTCTGAAACAGGTCCTAAATGACACGAGCTGAGCTGGAAAAGCCTTTCCTATGTCCCTGTTGTAGTGTTCAGAGATACGTTTTGCCTTGTCATGAAGCTCATCGTCGCCTGCCAGCTGTAGGGTGGTGGGGTGCAGCGCCTCGAACATGTGTGAAACTGCACGCATAGATTTAAATCTCTGGGTCATTTGGTTGATTATTATATCCAAATTGGCATAGAAAATGCTCACTCTGAAATAACTTTCTGGATTTGATAGGCGTTCATCTTCAGCGAGCTCGTCAAAATGACGTTTAACTCTCCTTGTTCTGACATTTTCAAAAGTGAGCTGGATCGGATTATGAGCTCTCCCTCCCCATTTAGTTGCGAGAGTCTGTGTCGTTATTTTTGCCTCCTCGAAAGCATTTCGATACTCGGACATAGTCTTTATGGCATTCTCCAGCAGACCCACTGCCCTCATAATGTCCATTTTAGTGTCTTGGAGCAGTTTGGAGACGACATTCACACTCTCCAATATCTTGGTCTGGAGAACCACAAGAAAAATGAAATTAAATTTCTCCATCTCTTTCTTCAATCCCGCTGCTACTGTACGCTCATCCTTTGTATCACTTGTTAGCGATATTTTTGTTAGCGTCTTCATGACGTCAACATATCTGTAGCGCAGAGCTGCAAGAGAATCATAACGAGATGACCAGCGGGTAGGGCACAGTCGCTTCAACGTGACACCAGGGTGAGATGAACCATCGGATGAAATAATCCCATCCAGCATGGCCCACCGTTTAATACTGTGGCCAAAGAACGAGTAAATATTTTCAACAGTGCCATAAAACTTCTTGAGCTCAGTAATGTCATTCACAGCATCATTAAGGACTAGATTTAAATTGTGGGCTGCACAATGTACATAAGTGGCAAGTGGTTCCTTTTCTTTAATTCTCGCCTGTACACCAGAATAAATCCCACTCATGTTAGCTGCTCCGTCATAGCCTTGCCCACGACACTTAGAAAAATCAAGACCATTTGCTTCAATGCTCTTTATTATTGCTTTTTCAAGCTCACTAGCAGACGTATCCGTTGTCTCCTTGAAGCCCAAAAAAGCTTCTGTTATTTTTACATCAACAGCTACATCCATTTTATTCCTGACTATGGTTACATACCTATATACTTGGCTTAACTGGTCGTGCCTAGACAGATCCTGTGTGGTATCCATAATCACCGAATAAAACGGTGCTTCGTTTATTTCAGCTGTTATGTCCTGTTTAACTCGCTGTGCCAATATATATATGATCTCGTTCTGGATATCGGGGCTAAGGTACTTAACTGAGCCTTCAGGTCGACTTATCAGCTCTTTAAGCACAGGGTCGTAGGTTGCCAGCAGATGGATAATGGAGAGAAAATTCCCGCTGTTTGCCTGTCCCGAACGTTCCCTGTGCCCCCGGAATGAGAGGTTGCAAGTAGCCAGCATTAGTGTCACATTGACAATGCGTTCTAGCACTTGTCTCCAAAACGCAGCAGCGTTACGCACATCCCTCTCCATTTCCGCATCAATTGTAACGTTCAGTTTCCACTGCTCGTACACGTTACAGGCTATACAATGCATTTGGGAGGATTCATGGATATTTATCTTTTGAGCTAAATTCCCCCAATCTCTAACTCCATTCACCCATGCCTCCTTAAAGAATGGTGAACTACGGTCTCCAAACAGCCAACATGGCTCGCAGTACGCACGGTCCAATATAAGGGAGTAGCAAAGCCACCTACGAGGGAGTTTTATACCAGCCTTTGTTCTGGTATGGTAATGTGCCACATTAAAGGAACGCCTTTTTCCTTCATCCATTGGGAATGGACCGCTGGGTTTACAAGGCCCTGTAACTATAATATACCGTTTTAAATCGGCAGAGATGTTTTCGTCATATAGCCCCCTGTCTGTGGGGTACTTCGGCGGAGGCACAAGGGGGCGCTGCGAGTGATGTGTTGTTACCACTGTGTTCCCATTCTCTTGTGTCGCGTTAGCGGCCCACGAGGTACTCGGTCCAGGTTCTTCTGATCCTCCTGTGGCTGTGACTGTGTTTGACACGGAAGCCGCGACTGTCCCCAAGCCTAGGGTCTCGTTAGTCCTGCATTAATACAAATAAAATGAATATGTTTATCTACCTATTTGTAATATATGTCCTTCAAAGTTACCTGCTTGACAGTTCAGGGTGTTTTGGTTCCTCATGTACCGCCGAGAGCGAGTAACACGGGCCTAAGCTAGACGAGCATAACACTGATTCATCGGCAGCAGCAGCTAGGGAGTGCCGGTCCCGGGTTCAATGACAGCGGTTTGTCTGCCTTTAAAAAATGCATTTAATTTGGGCAACTTTGCAATTTTGTCAGCCTCTTCTTTCTTTTGTTTTCTTTTCTGACTGCCGCTTTTGTGCTTATACGCTCCTCCTGGGCTAGGCATGATGAATAATAAAGGACTTGTCAGCTCAGATTATTTTTGTTTGCAGAACATAATTTCCTAACTAGTTAAACATGCAGTGAGAATTTTGTACCAAGTAAATTGTCTCATCAGGGCAGGGAGGGCTGGCCCCTTCACGTCGTGGGAGAGGTGCAAGTGCATTGCAGGAGCAATCAAAGTCTAAATACCAAGCCTTATGTAGTAGCTAAAGAAAAAAAAAAAAAAACCAGTGACGCAATCGTAATGAAATAAATAGTAAAAAAATATTCTAAAGAATTAACATGACGTCACTGGTATTTATTGTACTACTTTCCTTCTTCGGCTGGGGTTTATTTTATCCATAGAGATATAAATATATAGAGTGCTAACCTACTTCATAAAGAGGGGGGGGGGGGCGAGCTGAAGGTACTGTCAGCTGTTGTCTTTTATGCTCCGGGGATCATAACTTTAGATACTTATGTAGTGTTATCCTTATTAAATATTTTAATTGCTTATTATTCATTATTTTATTAAGAGAAAATGTTTTTAAATTTGTTTTTCAATCACATCATTCCATAACGCGCAATAATGTTTTTCTAACTTTTATTATAACCTCTTAATATAAAAATAGTTCTTAATTTTATTAATTTATCCCTAACAGTAGAGGTTTGAAACGACGTGCAATCGAAATTGATAAAATATGGGGGTAATTTTAATTATGGTTATCATAAATAACATTCATAAAGGGTACATATCAATATTTATCTAACGATTTTTTACAGAAGGAATTTTGACAGAAATGAATTTTTCACGCTAGGAATTTTTGCAAAGCGGAATTTTTACCGAAAATATGTAGAATTTTTATTTACTGAAATGATTATGCATTGGAGAAGGTGGAATGGCCGTGAACCCTAGCATATATTAACCCTAAAGAATCCCCCTTCAAAACGCAAATACTCCCGACGCCTTCGGGTTCCGGAATGGGGTTCGGAATTGGAGTATCTCGAATCTGATGACTTAAATATCCCGTGGAACCCCAAGGAATATGATTTCTTTTAAATATTCTTCCCTTACTTATTCCAAGTTCTTCAATGTTTTGATCCCCACCTTTCTTTAAAATGTTCACAATCGACACCTTCATTATTTTCCAACTGTAAGCACTCTATATATCTATATGTATATCTATGAAATGAGTATCCTGTTATTATATAGGTCGGTAACTCAGCTAGTCAGAAACATTATAGCCAGCAAAAAAATGACAGAGATAGTGAGACTCAGACACTAGACCGGTCATTGAATTGAAAAAATATATTTATTCTCATTATGAATTTCATGTTGATTTTTTTTCTCTTTCCTTCTTATTTTTCTTTCTTTTTCTCCCGTTGGCTCGGGCCCCTCATCCCTCGGGCCCCAATGCATATGCATCGGCTGCATTACTGGATGCTACGCGCCTGAGGGTATGTTGCATCCATTCAGGGCTTTAGCATATCCCTCATCACTTCTAAGACTCCTTCAGCCCCCAATCGGAGACCCTTAGGGAACCACTATGGAGGAATCCTCTTGCCATCCGTTGCACGACTCCAAGCATTCATGGCGGATGCGGGGTGTTTAATTGATTTACCGTCTGACCCTTCAAAACCATAGGCATTTCCTGGCGTTTCGGCTCTGGTCCACTGTCCAATTCTTATATTCAGAGAAGACGAGGATTGTCTACGATCTTCAGCCAGTTGCTGAGCTGTGTCCACGATCAACCCGGCTGCTTCTTGGGCCGTGGCAGACAACAGTATTTCAGTGTGCTGCCAAAAAAAAAAATTAGGAAAAATACCGTCCTTTTCTATATATATATATATATATATATATATAATATATATATATATATATATTAAATGTGTGTGTCTGTGGTTTGTTTGAGCGTTGTGATAAATGATGCAAAAAATGGTTTTCGTTAATGATTAAAATATTGGTCTCACTGAATAAATAAAATACAAGAAAAAAACAATGACCAAAAAAGTACATTGAAAAATGTCAAATATATTTTTCATCTTTATAGATTTTTTTCTGACATTTAAAAATATTCCTTTTGAAAATTTTCAATCACATTGTTATTTTTAATGCCAAAAGGACTTTCTTTGATATTTTTTCATTTTCTAATGTTAATATGATACATAAGAAAAGAACACATATAAGCTAAATAAGTTTTTTAGCTTGTGATTAATTATATAAACATAAAAGTTATTACATAAAAATATCATAAGATCTATTTTGTTATGTTTTTCGTTATTTCTTAGAAATTTGAATGTATTTGTAAGCACTCCAAATAAAGAATAAAAGTCCAAGTTTTGAACATGTTTGATTGTTTTAGGCATATATAAGTTAATATAATCATTATATTTTTATGATTTTCTAAGTTTGTTAAAGTCTGATATCCAAAAGTCTGTCCTACTTTTTTTAATTAAATTGGTATATACAAAGTTTAAATGGAATACATATTATATAAAATGTTTAAAGAAACAAACCATACAAATAAAAAACTAATACAAAAAGTATGAAATGTTTTATGATGGTTTTGGCCGATTAGAAAACACAAAAACAATTCTTTTTTTAGCGTCAAATAAAAGAAACGTGTTACAATTGTTTCATTTAAAATCATTCATAATATTGGTGTTCTCTTAAAACATAATTTAAAATTCGGAATTACAGTGGTATATGAAACATATTCGATAATTGACAATTATTTAGTTAAATGAAAGAAATGGATATTTAAATAATATATTTTTGATAGGTCTTTATTTCATTTGTAACAGAAGATACAAAGTAAAAAAGGCAGTAGAATTGTGTATAAAAATAATACATAAATAAACATTATAGTTTAAAATAGACTACTACCAGAAGACCTAGCTACAATAAGGACACAACAAAGCGTTAAAAAAGTTTCACAATATATATACTAAATTTTTGTTGACACGTTACAATACATAATATAAAATAACATTAAAACAAAAAACAACACTAATTTAAAACTTTCGGTTGTAATAGTAAAAATACTGTTTAACAATTTTCTTTAGATGGCTAAAATATCTGTAATATTTTTTACATTTTTAAATTTACTTTTTAACTGCCGTATGTATCCATTCAACAAAATAAACGTTTTTACTGCCAAAAGTGTGAAAAATATTTTATATGATAGTTTTTAGGCCTAATAGGAGTCATAAAATACTTCTGTTTTTTATACCTTGTAATGTTCTTGGAGTCATCAAAGGCCTATTTATTTTGACATAATAAATAATTGCCCAGTGAAAAAAGATTTTTATCGTTCATTGAAGACATTTAAAGCTAGTAGGCATACAATTAAGTATATAAAAATATTATATGTTCTACCATTAAACGACATTGGTTGGAACGTGGCAAACAGGAGAGAAAACTATAATAAGGGGGAAAGGGTTACCTGATAACGCAATGCGGCTTTGAAGTTCTAATCTTTTGTGTTTAAGAGAACACAACAAAGCAAGTCTAATCAAGAGCTCTTTTTTTTCGCCTAGATGTATTAGGTGTTACTTTAAGAGTTAAATGAGAGGGGGGTTCCTTAGGAGAATATTAAAGGTTATAGTCCCAATAAATTATTTTATTTTTAGTCCAAGTGAGTATATGCGGTTGAACTTTAGGCACATACGAACAAAGGAAAAAATCTCTTCTCATCTCTCTCTCTACTCTCTCTAATCTCTAATCTATATATATATATATATCTATTATATATATGTAGATATATATATATATATATATATAGATATATATATATATATATAAGGCCTTAGGATATTTAGTTTTAAAGGCCAGAGATGAATTGCAATACGTGATATATCGCTGATCACAATATTGCTAAATTATTAACTGTTATATTACAATATCGCAAAAAATATCATTAAACAGTTTAAAAAGTTCAAGAGATATAAATGAAAATCGATTATGTTTTTATTGTTCCATCATTTATACCATATGAAATTTATCTTTAATCATTGATATATTAAAATGTATGGCTATTTACTTGTTATAAGAATTTGTGGTCTTTAAAAGGAGATACTTTTAAACTAGAATGTTTATTTATGTTTTACTTTTTTTAACACAATTTTCTTTTTTTATTATCTGTTATTTATAGATAGTTATGCGTTATATGTAGTTAAAACAAAATAAAGACTTTGCTGATGAAAAAAATATAATCCGATCATTTTCAATAAAAAAAAAAAAGCATATTCTAAGTCTCTTTATCTGCTTTATCAGACCGACATGGAGCAAAAATCAATGCAAGCCTAGAAGCATCCATGCCCAACAGAAATAATATGGAATTTTTGGGAGCATACATCTTATTCGGTTTTCCGTTGAGGTCGAACTTGACCAACGAAGAAAGAGCAATCAGGGCTGCAATAAGTAATTGCAAAGCTTATATATCCCTGAAGCTAACTGGAGAAGAGATCATCGAAAGCAGCAAGCTCCGAGCATCCTAATATCAGCGGCAGCTCGGTACACAGCTTTTGCTCTAAAGATTCCGACTCTCGGTGGAGATCTTGAGATAACGCGTCCGTACTCGTCAAATACTTCCCGTCAACTTCTCAGCACTACGCCAAAGCCATAAGAATAATTATAAAAAATTATAAGAAATTTAAAAAAGAATCTTAGTTTTTTTACTATTAGAAAATTATGTATTGTGTTTTTCTTTTACCACGTTTTTAGATTTTAATGTCAATAGAATTTTAAGGTCTTACGGGGAATATTAATTTAAACTATAATGTTTATATATGTTTTTACCAAACACAAATCTCTCCCCTTTTTATATCTATTTTTATTTTATATTTTGTATTATATGAATAGAATAAAGACCTTTGCCATGAAAAAAAAAAATATTAATATCTAAGATGACGTATTGTTCTCAAATAGGATAATTAGCTGATATGAAACTATATACTGTGAACCTAGACAAAAGGACTGGAAACGACTTTATTCCAAAGTGTGATTGGAGTTTAAAGTCCGAATGGTCGATCTAAAAGTCCGTCAAATATTATTTTTAGACTTCACAATTACTTTTTGAAAATATTCTCAGATTCGAGGCCCTACATGGATATACGTACAAAAATATGGACTTTAGATAAAGTTGTACACTTTATTATTTAAAGTCATCCGGAATAATTTCCTCATTTATATATTCAGAAAATAACCACGGATGTTCTCGTATAGTCACAAATAAACATAATTTTCTAACTTTCTTTTCATATAAACATTTTATGGTCAATTTAAGGATCTATTTATCTGCAAGGATGATAAACCAATATATATATATATATATATATATCGGGGGATCTCATCAGGGAAGAAGATCTGAGGAGGATCTTATTATCTGGGGTAGTTCGGTATTCGGCCCTCAGCATCAAGATTCCATGGACGTCGGGAGAGCGGTGGAAGCTTGCAGGAGAGGTGGTGAAGTTCTACCCATCCTGCTATGTGAATGCAGCGAATGACCTCAAAATGCTTTTACGTTTTTACAGAAAATTATGATATTTATTGGTTTGACTCTTTTATTTGTCCATTTTGTTGTGGGGGTTTTTGTGAGATGTTTTACCGTTGTTTATTTTATTTTTGTTATTAATGTGTTATGACTTTTATTTTGTGTAGTAACTTTAAACTAAAATGTATATTAATATATGTACTCATATGCAATTACACCAAATATCAATAAAGTCAATAAATATGTATATGTATATATATATATGATTATTTTCTTAAGTATGAAAAGATGATTTATCTAACTAATATAGTCTATACAAAGGATTTGAATGTAAATTTGAATATTCTTTGTGTTTAAAACGTTTAAATTCTTATGTTTGAATATATGTTTACACATCCAAGAGACAATTGATGTTATTTCATTTTGTATACTATTCTTTTATTATTAATTTTCCTTTTCGTTCAACCCATCAAGCTGACAAAGGGTTCCAATGGGGTATCCTTTTTTAAGATTGTTCTCGACTTTCGATAAATCAGAATATTTTGTTTTCTGTATTTCTCTGTTACTCGAGCAACAATATGCATAAGGATAACTCATAATGACTTTATGGTATTCCTCGCAAACAACAAATCCATTCATTTAGCAACTTCTTATTTTATCTAGGTTTTTTTGTACCTCCTATCGTCATAGTAAATTTCTATTTATCATCTATAAAAATAAAAATGATAATAAACATGCATTCCTTCCTTAAGCACGATGAGTATATTTTTGCTTTATATATATTTTAAGAGGTAGTATTGTAATACATCATTTAAAGGATCCCAAAATGACAAAAATCGAATTCCAAGAGTAAAGACAATTTAAGAAATCTTTTTGACATTAATATCTTTGAGTGATGTTGACATCTGAACAGCCATAAAATGATGCCGAAAATCATAATGCCGAATACTCTTTCTTACTATTATTTACTCCTTTTCTTTTCATCAAACACGTCCTAGAAAAAAGTCCAGGATCCTTTTTATTTAGCATAAAGGAGTTACTCGACTTAATTAAGGGATAATAATGTGTCATAGTATTTAAATATATATTCCAAGGATTCGAAAATGATAGAAAAATAAAGAACCATGAAAGCACAAGACCATTTAATAGTGCACTTCTTAAGCCTTATTTTCATTTTCACATAGGACATGCGTGAAAGGATGCTTCATTTCACATTACCAACTGCTTTGACAATTACTGTCCCTCCTTGTCTTTCAATGAACTACATTATTGATTAGAAAAACATATATATTTTCATACTTATATATAAATTTAACTCTTTCTTACATGAATTTGCAGGGAGTCCTTCACGACATAAAGAGTAAGAAAGGAGTAGCTCCGGGCTTTTTCCACACTTAGGTATTTTATAATCCCTATGTCGTTGTCGTACTAATTGAGGTCCTAACGGGTATACGACCACACAGGGTGATGATGTCTTCGCCCGGTGAAATATTTTTTTGAACTGAGAAGGAGTCAAAATAAAAGTAAGTATATTCACATGTTGTCTTGCATTTTTCTTTTTTCCCCTCCTCTTCTTTTACTTCTGTAAGAAAAACGTCTGGAGAGCCGTGTAGCAAGAGTAAAAAGTATGTAGAGAAAAAAAAGTCTACTCAGCTTTTAAAAGAAGCAGTCATGTTAAAAATGAATTTATGTGTATAAAAAAGTGGAAGAAATTTGCTACTTTCTGATAGTGGGAAAAAGTTTTTGAAAGAATGGAAGAGTTTTTGTTCATCAACGTGGACGTTCTTGAGGTTAAAATATATATTTATCTGTGATTGCTTATAGAATTATGATCGAATAGAATGATTTTCCATTAAATATGGGAGTTTTCTTGCTGCCGAGGAGGAAAGGTCCAAAAAATGATAGTAGTTTCTTTACGCATCTAGAATAAAGAGATCCAAAGCAACATATTGAAGCGCTGAATTTCAACGTACTTGTTATACTCTCTGTGATGGAGAAACACATACAAACACATACTTTATATATTTATATATATATATATGTCAGACTTGTTGACGTTCGCAAAAGCATGTCGTTCGTTTGTCCTTCACCATATCTTATTTTTTGTCGTTCATAGTTAATTTTAAATTGAATGGTTCGTTGTTCATCGTTCGTTTGTCGTTCGTCATGCTGAGAAAAATTGAAAAACGTTTTTTTTTATAAAAAAAATTCTCCACATTCTGAAAAAAGAAAGGAATTTCCCACGGAAAAGATTTTTTTTTTTGTCTTTTTTTTTTGGAGCCAAAACGAACGATAGGAAATTCTGTTGTCGTTCGTCAAATGACGAACGATTATGAACGACAAATAAACAAGCCTGATATATATATTTATACATATAGGTATATATAATATTAATAGGAAGTGCGATTATTTTAGTAATGTCACATCACTCTCCCTATTTTATGATAAAATATGAAATCCCACTCTATCATCAAGTCTTTGTATCGTAACGAATACGTCAATATTCAGCATTTCCATGTGTTGCATTCTTTATTCTCTATGATACATTTGCTGGGACAAATAAATAGATGCGACAATGATATAACCTTTCATTATAAAGTACTATCAATTAACTTGTTATTAGCCTCCATTGACAGCTGATCTGGATTTTCAAATAATTTGCTATTATTGAAGAGAATACATTCTCTTTATTTTTATATCTCTATATTCCCGCCTTTAAAAGAAGTATGACTCCTTCTAATTCAATTGGTTGATTTCATTATAACGTGTTACTTTTGCGAGAATATAAGTCATTGGGGATAGACTCGCAGGCCATATTTAAAGTATGAAATATATAAACACAGTAAAAATTGCTTCTTGAGCAGGGCAATGATCGTAGACCATTGGATTTTTCGAGGGCTCATAGACGTCACCAACTCAGAGATTTTGATCTTTGAGAACATTAAGTGTTTTTCTAACAGGCCTAGATCACTAATATATATTAATCTTTTGGATGCATTCCTTCGATCATCGAGTATTACAATACCTGAAGTAAAGCAATTCCTATCACTCAGTACAAGAAATATTGTTTTTGTAATATTTTTAATAATAATTCATTGATACTGATATTCGATACACCTATTTAACCAATTATTTTAAAATCATTTCAATATAAGGAAAAGCAGATTTTTTATCGTCATTATTTAATTAGTTTTACTTATAAATTAAATCTTGGAACTAGAGTTCACATTTAGGTCAATCGTAAATGCATTTTTTTGGTTATTTATCATACGGTAATAATTTTTTTGCCACCATAATTTTCTTTAATCTATTGATGCATACTTTTATTTTCAGATTATAAGGTTAAATTATTGTTTTTACTGGTATTTAAAGTAAAATAACAATTAAAAAAGTATCAACGCTCAAATTTATTTAATGTATTACATTTTATTAATCCTATGCATCATCGAAATGATAAAGAAAACATGTAATTAATGTGTCCTTGTTATGTCCTCAAATCATAATGAAAAATCCCTTCTCAGATTCAAGACAGAAATCGCTCCGATACAGGCTGGTAACTTCATCTCTCTTCATGAGTAAATCGAAGATCCATTCAGAAGATCAACTATGCCACTAGTGTGGGAAAGAAAGGAGACCTCGTTCCACTTTTTCTATTTCTGCCCAATCATTATCCTGTTGTTAAGTCAGTAGAGGAAAAAATATAAAGGGCATACGGTGAACACCTTGAACCCCCAGACTGATAATATCAACGTCCCCCATTATGAGAACGCTTTTCAAATAGAGTCCATAATTTCCAAGGTTCAAGGAATTCTGTACGCCTCGCGGTTCAAGGGGAACCCTCTCCCTATAGGACTGGACAAGTTGGTGGAACGATACATCTCCCTCCTAGACCGAATCAATTATTAATAAACATTTATATATTTTATGAAAAAATTGAATCCAAGTTTTATTTTTTTTAAAGCATTTTTCGTGTTTTAAATTTATATATTGACCATTTGTCCCCTACTACTTTTCTATTTACAAAATGTTGTATGAATGAAATATAATTTATAACTATAAAAAAACATGTATTACATTGACTTTTTATTAAACTATATTATTTTTTAGTAGTGGTTATTGTATTTCAAGAACGAAGAATTGAATATATGCAAGGATACTCATATTTCATTCTAAAAGTTCTCTAATATACTTTTGACGCTCCACAATAAAGTCTCAAGATATCGATAAGGAAAACACATTGGGATCTTTTTATCAAGCATGATTTTTTTTAAATATCATGTTCGTTTATTATGTAAGTAAAATCAATAAATTCATAAAACCAGAACAAATGCGTATAAAAACATAATTAACATTTTAGTTAAAAATTCTTGCTCTGGGGTTGAACGCACAAAATAAAATAACACATAATATCAGGTACAGGCTATCAAATTAACACAACATTTTTGCGAAGCAACTATTAAGAATTTTAAAATATGGATATAATAAATGTAATTAAAAACATAATAAAATTATGCTAATAGTGCTAAAATTACTGAATCTTTTTGAAATTATTTTAATAAGTCTTTGGTGTTGGATGGAGAGGCTTGGATAATACTTAATTATCCTTCCGGCGGACGTCCACGTTCCTCCTTCGTCTGGCGAGGGGATTTTTAACGATAATGCTGCATATCTTGCCGCCGCAGATATAAATATGCTTCTCAGCTCTTGAGGATGGAGAGGTTTGTAGGAGGTCAGCTTATGACAAATCAGCGACTTAGAGTTCATAATACTGAAGGTCAACGCCTTAGTTTCCGGAGACTTGTTGCTTTTCCCAAGGCCGAAAAGATAAGCCTTTCCAAGCATTCGAGGACTCATATTGAAGGGTAGGTAGTTGAGCAGTAGGAAGTCCTTAAGAATTTTAACTGCACGACATTCAACAAATAAATGAATTGTTGAGTTAAACAAAAGACTGCAATCTTTGCAAAGCCTAGAAAAAAAAAAAGATCAGCCGAAATAATCAGCTGAGCTGTGAATTTTCTTCCGTCGCGGATACCTTGCAAAGATTGTCGAATCCGATTGTTCCAAACCGAAGGGAGACCAAGTATTTTCAAATATTTATCACTTATTTTTTCTATCTCTCTTTGATGCAATGGAGGAGACATTTTTAAGTGCCATGGCTTCGGAAGAATGTGTTGCAGAGAAGTCCTCGTCAAAGGATACACAAATCTCCCATCAGAAAATACGTTATCTTTGCAGAGATCATGAACTGTAAGAATTCTTGACTTAATAGCCATTTCCTCCAAAATGTCCGGTCGAGGTATATTTCGAAAATATAAATGCTTGTGAGCGTTTTGTCGAATGACATCTACGGTCGTATTGGTGTCGTATATAGGGTAAAGTTTCCATAGTATACGTTGAGATGCACCCCAGACCCGAGAGAGTCGTGAAGTTAAATGGTTAGTTAAGTCTGAGCCGATCATCAACCACCAGTAGATTTCGTCATAAGCTACAGATCTTTGCCACTCGATGGATGGATTTTTTGTAATTTCATTGAAGATTTTCATATACACCTTTGGTATAATACAGCTCAAGCGAGAAATACCTCCCCCAAGCAAACGTTTTGGTCTTAGAATAGATGGAAGATAATGATGGTGAAATAAGTCACGAAGCCATTTTTCCTCCTCGAGAATGACTTTTTCGGCAATTAATGGATGAGAGGACGCCTTGTATAACATTAGAGGAACAACTTTCAAATTATAAAAGTCAATTCTTCTCTGAATGTTGAAGCTCCTCCATTTTGCTATGTTTCGAGTGATGATTGAAAATGCATTCGTCCAGTTCTTCTTATCAATTCCTTTATTATTCCAGGTAATTCCCAGAATGTCCACTTGGTTCCTAATTGGGCACGAAGTAATTTCACTTTCTTTAGGGTTCCATTTTCCAAGGGTAGAATCGTTGTCTTTGCCTTGTTGATAGCTAGCTGATATTCGTTCGTATTTTGGAAAAAAAGTTTAAAACGATATCTACTCTTTTACTCAGTTGAAGTTCTGAATTTCTTTCTACCATAAGAGTAACATCATCGGCGTAGAGGTCTATTAAATGCTTTGTGCCTTTGACGTCCACGCCAAACCCTCCGTACTTTTCAAAACCATCCGAATTAGATCCTCAACCGCTGCAAAAAAAAGTAATGGAGAAGATGGGCATCCTTGCCTAGAGCTATTCTTAAGGCGGATGGGATCATTTTCCAATCCATTAAGTGATATTATCGAGGTTTCATTTAGCAGTAATGCCCGAATGGGATTGAAATATTCCTTTAGTAAGAGTTTCTTTACCGCATTCATAATGTGAATATGCGATATAGAATCGAAGGCCTTTTGAAAATCAATAGCAATTATTGCTCCGAAAGTTTCCCTTTCTTCTACTGAATCAATGCAAGCTTGAATATTTCTGGAGACATCACAGATACTTCGTTCAAGCATGATTAGTTGAAAAAGAAGAATGGATAGTGTATAAACAATTGTCTCGATGAAATTAATCACCTATTCACTCGTGGCTGTTGAGGTGTTAACATCAATTCAGAGAGATAACTATCATTCTTAAGGACCCTTAGTGTCTTTTCATATGAATTCGATCCGAGTAATTTGCAAGTTCCTTGAATGCAGTAATCCATTATGCCATATTCGTATTGGTTGAATAAAGTAATTGCTCCGTCTCAGGGAAACAATGGTTATTTAATTGGTGCCGTCATATATGACAATAAATGGATCATCACTCATGCCATAAGACATAAAAAGGGAAATTTGAGGTTCCAACTGAAAAGTATGATATTGATTTTGTTTGTTGGCGAGAACTCCCTTTTTGTTATTTCTTATATTGATCTCGTAGCAGTGCCTCAGCTGATATATATATATATATATCAGACTTGTTGACGTTCGCGAAAAATTGTCGTTCGTTTGTCGTTCGCCAAAAATTATCGTTCGTCATTGATCGTTAATTTTAAATTGAATCGTTTGTCGTTCATCGTTCGTTTGTCATTCTGAAAAAGAATTGACGACTTTTTTAGAAATAAATTGCTGAAATAAAGTGATGACGTTTTTTTTAGAAAGAAATTTCCGAAAAAAAGTGATTACTTTTTTTAGAAAGGAAATTTGTCCAATGAAAATTAAAAATCTTTATTTTTTTGGGTGCCAAAAACGAACGACGAACGATAAGGAATTTCCCTTATCGTTCGTAGTTCGTCAAAAACTTTGTCGTTCGTCGTTCATCGTTTGCGAACGACGAACGACGTTCGCGAACGACAACAATGAACGATAAATCAACAAGTCTGATATATATATATAAACATAGTCATTTTCAATCAGGCAATGCTTCAATATACCCCAGCATCATTATATATTTTTTAACTATAAAAGCAATTGAGAGATCGAGAGAAAGGTACACGGACTTTATGGATGCAATTATATTAATTTCCTTGTATCTTTAATTCAGTTTCATGATTGATCGTTCAATAAAAGACTTAAAATGTAATTATATAAAATAACATAATGATATAATGCCCTAATATTTATGTTTTAGAAATGAATAAATGATAATATAATAAAATGTAGCTTAATTTAATAAAGAAAACTCTTTGGCCTTTTAGCTAACCTTAATTATAAGTATTGGAGAAATTAACATGCAATATGAGTTTCAAATGGCAATGGCAACATTCCCATTGCATTATAATAGAATCAGTTGCTTGCTTCAAGTAAGGAACCAATACATAATATAACATTAACAATATAAACATTATATAAGCATTACAAATGTTCAGTGTTTAAAAAATATGTGTGAGATAGTTTTCTAAAGATGGTAATTTCTTACAAAATATAACAGGTCGGCTGATAAGTCCCGAGACTAACTAAAAAGAAAACATTTTCTTGACGAAATTCGATTTTATTGTTCAACTAGTTGCCTTCGAGGGCGATACAGCGATTATAGCGATCTTTCAATTTTTCGATTCCACTTTTATAGTAATCTTTCGTTTTATCCGAAAAAGAGGCTTCTGTCTCGGCATTACTCCATCATTGTCCTTAAATTTCTTGCCAGCGGCATTCCTCTCAGGTCTGCAACAGGAATAGTCGCTGGGGGCCAGATCTGGAGAGTACGGTGGATGGGGAAGCAATTCGTAGTTCAATTTATTTAATTTAGCCATTGTTTTCATTGACTTGTGACACGGTGCATTGTCTTCGTGAAACATCACTTTTTTCTTCTTCAAATGGGGCCGTTTTTCAACAATTTCATCATTCAAACGATCCAACAAGGCTATATAATAATCGCTGTTGATTGTTCTCCCCTTTTCAAGATAGTCAATGAATATTATACCGTGTGCATCCCAAAATACAGACGCCATAATCTTCCACTGACTGTTGCATTTTTCCTCGCTTTGGATTCGGTTCATCATATGCAGTCCACTCAGCTGACTGTCGATTGGACTTGGGAGTGAAGTGATGGAGCCATGTTTTCATCCATTTTAACATATTGACGCTAAAATTCGATTGATTACGATTGAACAGCTTCAAACACTGCTCAGAATCATCAATTCGTTGTTGTTTTTGGTCGATTGTGAGCTCTCGCGGCACCCACTTTGCACAGGGCTTTGCATGCCCAATATTCATGCACGATATGTCCAACGCACTCTTTCGATATCTTCAGAGCCTCAGCTATTGGACCAACTTCACTTTACAGTCATTTAAATCATTTTGTGGATTATTTTTATGTTTTCTGGTGTAACCACCTCTTTTGGGCGTCCACTGCGTCTATCATCATTCGTGCTCACACGACCACGTTGAATTCAGCAACCATCGAAATATGTTTGCTTTCGATGGAGCAGAGTCTGGATAACATTCTTCAAGCCAAGTTTTAGTTTCGACGGTATTTTTTCCCATCAAAAATATCTTTTATCAACACACACAAATTCGTCTTTTTCCATTTTTTTCACAATAACAAAAGTATCTTCACTTAAAACGCAATATCTCACAAACTAGTTGTCAAACTGTTATATTTATGCATGTATGTTTTGAAGGTTGGTACTAGCTGACAGTCATATGAAAACAAATCCACTGGCGCCATCTATGTGTTAGTCTCGGGACTTATCAGCCGACCTTGTATATATATATATATATATATATATATATATATATATATATATATATATATATATATATATATATATATATATATATATATCTATATATATATATATATATATATAATATATATATATAAAGCATTTGCTATTATAAGCAAGATGTTATAGATCTATTATTTTGTAATTTTTTCGATTAAGTCAATAGGAAGTACCATTTAGATACTGAATCTTCAATAAACCCCTACTAAAACACATACATTTATAACATTGGATATTCAATGAATCCCATCAGTTGTTTTTTGAATATTCTTCCATTCATTCAGTCAGTTATACATCTAATTATTATATAAGTCGGAGGGAATAGTATAATTTAATAAAACAAACAATCCGAGGTGGATAATAACTAGCACCAGGCGCTCAGATTTAATGTATTAGAGTAGTCAATATATGAATATGCATAAGCCTTACACTCTTGGGATAATGTGAATTTGTAATACAGAGTCTTTGATTGAGGATCCTTGATAAACCTTTTTGTTTTATAATATATTTGAAAACAAAGATGTCACATTATAGATATATCAAATACATACTATTTCTTGTAAGAAACCCATCGTTCATAAAAACCTTTTAAAGAAATTTAGATACTACAATAGACTTTTTATAATTTTCTGTGTTTTTTTATTTACTTCTGTCATTTTGGTTTATATGCATTTAGTTGATATATATTTTAGATTGGTCCGCTAGGATGCAAAAAACAACAACTATAATGCTTAATTAGAGGCATATATACACTCAGAGAGTGCAAACCTCCGCCGTCACGGGGTCCTTATGACCTTCCGAGGCGGATTTTTCACGACTGGGGCGGCGTAGAGGGACGGGGAGGGTTCCCCTCGACGGAAATTCCGAGAGGAAGACGCTCCCGGCACCCAATTTACAGCACAGCGAAATCTATTGGCAGAGTAGGCTAACTTGAAATATTTATTAGTATTTAGCTCATTTTGCATCTTAATTCTGCACTCAGAGATGCCAAATTTAATCACTTGTTTCTTTTGGCACTTCTAACAACTCCACAAAGTTTCATCCGAATCCGTTCGGTACTTTTTGAATTATCCTGCTGACAAACAACCACAACAAACAAACCAACAAACCAACACCACTGAAAACAATACCTCCTTCGGCGGAGGTAATAATGTGTTTTAAACGCATTAGCATTTAATTATATACCTTATACTTTGGTTATTATATATTTCCATGAATTATGAAATAAAGAAAAAACATCGTTTTCACATTAAGAAAAACCCATGAATCGTTTAACTTATGAACAGTGAATTATTTAAAAAAGTATATAATATAAAACTGTACTTAATAAGAACTAAAAAGACGAACAAACGATATTAGGTTGTTGAATTAAAATAAAATACTAATAAAACCACGTATAAACAAACCCACATGGTTTGTTTATTTTACAATTCAGAAAAATATAATGTATTTAAGTCAATATTTATGTTTTAATTTTCATTTGAATGTATTTTGTATATGTAGCAACTTCAAAATATAAAGCTATAAAAATTAAAAATATAGGACACTTATATATATTTAAACAAGTATTTTTATTCAAACGGATTAACTAATTTAAAATTAATTTCGACTTTAAATAACAATCACTTTAACCTAAAGTTGAAGCCTGTGCCATTTTTGTACACTTTATATTTCAATTTAAATTGAATGAAACACCCATTAATGATTTTCTTTTTATCTCAATTCCGTTCAATATATTGGGAAACCATTTCTGTTGAGGTATGTACTGAATTTTTATGTGACATGTAATTTGGAATAAATTATATTGATGTGTCTGAACAAGAGAGTTTTATCTGCTATTGGAGAAAAAAAAACTAACACGACCATCCATTATAATGTATCCCCCTGTCAATATATTTCCCTGTTCCTTTTTAAAAGGAAATTTAAAAGTTTGTTATCAATGAATATATATATATATATATTTATAAATTACTACATATTTAGAAAGTTAGAAAAGTGTTTTTTATTATTTTTTTTCTGTTTGAGACACAAAATCACATTTCTTTTTTATGCAGTCCTGAATGTCATTGGATTAATGGCGACCGCCATTGCACATACACTCATTAAATCAATTTTTGGAATAGTGCCTACTCTTGCAGCATATCAATTGATATTTTAGCAATGGTACATAATTTTGGCAATGGTTTTGTAAATGATGCATTATTTATAAACAGTAGAATGTTTTTATATCATTCACAACTATGTATTATTCTTACGAATATTTTTTTTAGTGTGCATTCGTCCATTCAATTAATATTATGTATATCTAATTTAGATACCTTTTGTGCGAAAGTGTGGACGCTTTTTTAAAAAGGAGACAACACTAATGGGCATTGAAAAGTAATTTTCCTATTTTGGTGACAGGGTAGACATTCGTGAAGATATATTGAATAAGAACTAACCTGCAAGTTACTGTGTTATTTTTTTTAAAGTAAGATAATTTATTTTGTTGTTGTTTGCAAAGGATTACAAAAACGACAAATCATTAAATCTGTCGGAGAAAAGCTCATAGAGGAGGAAAACAAATGGTTATGCCTTTCGTTCGACAGGAAATACATACCTACCTTAAAAAGAAAAAATCACAGCTTGGAGGAGGTCCAGTACTGCTCCAAAAAGTTTTACCAAGATTTTTTTAAAGTTTTTAATGACCTCGTTTTAAAGCCTGAAATGGAGTGGTGCGAATATTTTACAGACTCTTTTATTTTTAAAAAGCTTATGTTTGGCACAGATTTGTCAAATAGTGAAATATCAAAACATTAGGAGGAATGGGGATCTATTCAGAGAATAATATGGAGCATTCAGCCTCTTTTTGACTCTAATAGCACCACGGACATTATTCGGCAAAATATAAAAAGAAAACCATTCTTTAAATCGTTCATATATCAACCAGAAGAATTGGGAAATATTGCCCTGGAAAAAAACATCTCAACATACAGAGACCTGGACCAAACAACTATTTTTCAAACAGGAAGGTTTTATTTTCCCTTATGAGGGGGGCCAAGAAACATATTCCTTTGACTCCCTGGCATTTGAAATTCTCCACCAATGAACCTAAATCGGGAGACGCGATGGAGATTGTCAAAAACACTTAGACAATTTTAAATTACCTAAGGAATGGGCAAAAAGAGTAATGCGGTCATTGATGGGCATAAATGATGGGAAAAAGTTCACGGCACCGCTACAAATCTCCGCCAACTTAATTAGTTTCTCACAACATTGTAACGACTGTGGAAGAATGTATGTGAACATCAGACACGCTTTCTGTGATTGCCCATCATTGGCAATTATCCAAAGATTCGTTCATTTGAATTCGGGCTTTATTTCCGATTATGAAGATGGATATATAGAAGCGACTATTCTTTTTGGCTTCCCGACCAAAGGACAAGGCTATAAAGAAGAGGAAAAAGCTATTACTTCATCTTTGAGCAATTGTAAGGCATATATAGCTAAGCAGCTTACAGAAGCAAAACTGATCGAGGACAATGAACTAAGAGGAATAATAATATCCGCCGCCGCTCGATACACGGCTTTTTCTCAGAGAATCCCAAACCGCAAAGTTTGCTCTGGAACCACGCAGCCGAAGTCATGAAGTATTCTCCATCCTTGTAACCAAAATATGCGAAATCGCTCAAATAATTATTAAACAGTATAAAAAGTTCATGAAGATATGAATGAAAATTGATTATGTTTTTATTGTTCATCATTTATACTGTGTGGAATTTTTTTTATATCTTTTATATTTTAATATTTTGTCTATTTACTGTTTATAAGAATTTGTGGTCCTTAAAAGGAAAAGAATTTTAAACTAGAATGTTATTTATGTTTCTAGGAAACACAATTTTCCTTTTTATTATTTGTTATTTATTTATATATAATTATGTGTTGTATATATTTAAAATAGAATAAAGACCTTGCTGATGAAAAAAAACCTGACTTAGTGTATTCAAATTTAAAATAGGAACAAAGTAAAAAAATAGATATTTTTTCAACGAATGGACGAACGGAAAAACGAACGGACAAACGCTAAAATTGAACATACGAACGCCTGAAGGGAAGTTTTTTTTATCGAACGGACGAACACTAAGGTGGCGAACGCCCACTAGCCTTTTTAAGGATGAAGTTCTTATCTCTGACTTGATGTTCACTCCTCAACAACAGCTGGTAGTGAAGTGATGCGTTATTGAATAGTACCAACTGATTTGGATCATTGCTGACGTTTTTCTTTTCCCAACCACCACAAAGGATAAGAAAAGGTTGTGTTTTTGGAAATATGATTGGTTGAAAGAAAAAAGGGAAAATTAAAATGCAACAGATATCATTTCACTCGCAGCACTTGAGATGTAAATATCCATAGTAACATTTACTAACAAAGTCTTAATCCAATTCATCAACGAATCTTTGAATGGAATATCTTAATATCACCACTTATATCTAAATAAATAAAGAAACTCCTTCTTCTTAAGACCTTGATTTCAATTAACAACAAAAAATAGAAACTTCGAACTATTAAGATAAGGAGTAGTAAGATCTAAAAGCAGATACCGTACCGGTATATTTGTTTGAGGAAAAAATGTCGGTACAAATTAGGTCAAGAATAGTTTGACAAATGATACGTAGCAAGGCTGCAGGTTATAGGCTAAAGTCTATCCTAAAGTCGAACATCCAAATTAGTTTTTGTCGTTAGCGCACTGTATTTCGTTACAGAAAATAGATCTTTGCAATGCTTTATAAGGGTAAGTAGTAAAAGGCTTCTGATTGAAACAACGTATTGCTTCAGTTGCAAACTGATTTCATCATGAGTGCATCCTAATCTTGAAGCAAATGCAAGAATTAGCCGGATTCAATCTGTGTATATGAGAGCAAAGCGACATCTTCCAATCACTGTGTACGTAAATAAATATATACACCCACTTTACAAACAAAGTTTGTTGACCAGGACAAAGTTTAGGCTCCTCACATATTTTGTTGAGCTTGTGAAGCCACTTTACACAAAAGGTTGAAAATACATAAATGCCAAATTAAATGAGTCCTAATGGTTTATATGAGAACCATAAGACAATCTTGCTAATTGTGTCTTTTATATAGCTAACACCAAAGATTATAATATAAAAAACTGCTGCAATCACCTCAGATATTCAATCAGCTCGAAAAACCAGTTTAGTATTTTGCAGAAATACCAATTCCTTAGTTCTCTGGCTTGACTCCAGTAGTAACGACATGGTAACGGATCTTGTTTCCATATATATTGCAGCCGTCAATATTAAAACAAGAAAAGCTAAGCGACTTTGTTTGATATAAATGCTTAACAGCAATCAAAGAATTAGGCTGGTGATGATCCATAAAATAGACAAATCTTGAGGGATAAAAGTCTTACTTCTTCAATAAACTCTGTAGAAGCAAGAGGTAAAAAATGGCAAATAACTACAACGAGTGGCGTTCGAATTACTGTCAAGTTTTAAAAATTTAGATGTCAAAGGAAGCATCAATGTGCACTACCTAAAAAACGAATTAATTATATTCTAGAAAAACCTTGTTATGAATGAATGCTACCAAGGATATAGGATACACAAATTATAGTAGACAACTGCTTTTATTTTATTCAGCAAATCATTTTCTGTTTGTTTTCGTCTCTTTACCAATTGTTAATGTATACTTTATTTTTACCACCAATTATTATAAGTTAATATATAGTAAAAACCACTAAGAATTGGTATGAAACAGATTTTTAAGAAAAAATTGAAATGGCCATATGAAGAAAATTATATTGTGACAGAAAAAACTACTACCAGATTAGGTTCCACTTGTCTAAAATTAGCCAAAATGAAATGTTTAGTGAACCAGTGTAATTTATTGGCAATAAAGCATCTCCTAGATGACAATGGCATGTATTTATATAGGTATAGCATACGTTTATTATAAGATATACAATCGATATCCTAAGCTTAATGAATTATGTACTTGTTTGAATATTTTTGGATTATTTAATGGCATCCTAAATAAGTCCACGCCTATTTTGAAGAAGAAAAAAACAATGACTGTACAATACTTTAAAAATATGGTGTTTGATTCCATCTATTGTTAAGCCACAAGTTTACAATGCCAAAAGCTATTGAAGATCAAATATAACCCCACCATAATAGCAAAATATGTGTTGCATATGAAGAGGGATTGTTATTTGTGTGTTTGTTTGAATAATACTTTTTTTTAAAGACTACACCAACATGGATTCAATTTGTTTACTCTCTATTAAATGGGATCGTTACTGCATTTTCTTTGGAGCGTGCAAAGAAACAGAGAAACGCTTTTTGTTCATATATACATTTTCTTACAATTTACGCCTTCAACTTTTTTCTATAGATTTCGAATGTTTACACACAACTTCCATTCTGAATGTGCATATGTAAAAGTATAAAGGGTATTAAAACAAAGAATGATTCTGTGCAAATAACAAAAAAACAAATAATTAAAGAGTTTGCAAACATTGATTTATTTTTAAAACCCTAGGAACATTCACTTGATGCATATTCTGTGGATAAATAAACAGTAATTTATGTGCATAAGCACGACAAATGTCTTTATTTTAAGTGTGACAGTATATTTGACAAAATAATCTAACGTATTACGAAATTAGAAACGTATGAATATTAGTCCTAATTTCATTGGCATTTTTTATTAATTCATTGTTGTTTGGCGCAATGGATACAAATTACATATAAAGTGTGTTTATAACATTAAAGCTAAGGAATATATACACATCCCGTTTACTGTAATTTCCTCGCTAACAAAATCCTCGTGGATCTCTTTATAGCTGCCTTTTTCTCGTGACCATTTACCTCCCTTGCAGTTTTATAGTCAATCAAATTTCTCATTGTCATTCTTTCTCGTGGACATTTTTTAGGGAAGCTTTGTCTCGTGAAGCCTTTTCCTCGTTCTCCTGTTTCTTGTGGACATTTTTGTAGTGAAGCTTTTTAAGCATTTTCCTCACTGTTTATTTTTGTAGTCCCTAATCTCGCAAGGGGTTGAAATTCACTTTACTGTCGAGCCTGAAAATAACGAGGAATTAGACTTACTACAACAGAGCAAGCGAAGTAAATGACCACGATAAAAGGCAGCTATAAAAAGGTCTATATTGAAGATTTGTTCCTCTTAGTGGAATTTGCTAATGGACTCCTCAGTCCTGTATTTCTATGAAAGTAGGATCATGATGCACATCAATCCCCCTCCCATCTTCATAGAGAAGATGATGAAAGGAGGGCGCTTCCTGAGGATGAGGAAAATAACTCCTGTCACAAAGATGAGGCATGAGACTCCTTTTGCCAAGACGAGAGATGGGACTCCTTTCACGAAGACGACGAATGGGAAGTCCTATAACGAAGATGAGGGGTGGGACTCCTGTTGAAGACGAGGAATGGAATGGAACTACTTTAACGAAGACGAGGGATGGGGAGCCCTCTCACGAAGACAAGCGAAGGAATTCCTTTCATGCAGACGAGGGGGGAAGCAAGAGATCTCCGACTTGTTGGAGCCTAGGCCTGAATGCTTTCATGGTTCGAAAAAGTAGTGCCCTCTTTCCGGCCAGAGAGCAAATATAAATAAACGGATTCTCGATTCTGATAATTGGAGGCTCTCTTATTTATAGATTGTTGATTGTGACGTAACTCTTTACTCTCTACCTCTCTCTTTCTTGATCTTTATGAATATATATATAAATATATATCAGGAAACGACCGGGTATATATATACGTTATATATATATATATATATATATATATATATATATATATATATATATACCCGTATATAAAAATAAATCTCCGGCCGGGAGTTTAATATAGAGAGAGTATTTGCCTCACTTCTCTCGTTTCTCTTTTTTCTTTCTCTTTCTATCAGGTAACAGTGGTTACGAAGCGGTAATTGTATATATTCTCATATCAAAAGATCAATTTTTTTGGGAGAGTACGTGCAAAAATGTATTTGCTTGTTTCTCTTAAAATATAGCGATTTTTAGAACACCAAACATACGAAAGCTTGGTAAACCAGCTTTAAATTTTGGTATACTAAATCATGTCAATTTTATAAGAGAGTCATATGTACATTTAAAAAACAGATCTCGTACAAATGACGCATATAATGGATTATATTCGTCAGAGACAAAGTAAAATTTTGAGAGGATACCTTGACGCAAATCTAAAAACATTTTTTTTTCTAAATCATTTCTTAAGGTCATACAGGCTCGAATCATATGATGTAACTCAGATTGTACTGAATTCTAATTGATAGAATTCAACCAAGGTCTTTTTGGATTTATCATTCAAAGGTTTACTAAACTTAAAAATACTATTTTACTCTGAAGCGAACAAGTCATCTTCTACAGGCGAGTGAAGTTAATTGATACAAAAGCTATGAAAAATGCTAACATCACACACTCCATTTTTTCTTTGTTTTTAAGAAAACTTTGTTTTAGTAAAAACATCAAAAATACGTCTGGTAGTAAATTAGATTTCCTTTAAATTAATAATTAATATGAAGTCTGTAACGCCCACTATTTTCAAGAAATTTGCGGAAAACTATGTTTTTACTAAATTTTTAAACTTTGACCTCGTTGAGCAACCCCGTAATGTTGACTGATTTTGTTCAAACTTTGCATGTCATCTTCTTTTATCACCAAGAAACAGAAAATCCACAATGTTGCTAACATTTCAAACATTTTAGAAATAAAAACAACCCTAATGTATTATACACACACAGACATATATATATATATATATATATATATATATATATATATATATATATATATATATATATATATATATATATATATATATATACATTCATTGGTAAACATCTTCATACTGTTATTTGTCAAAAAGGATAAATCTTGTCAAAGTGAATTTATAAAAGGCTTGCCTTAGGAAACTATAAAAACATGTAAGATAAAAACAAACATATGTATTTATTTAATTATTCATTTACCCTGGTGCACATGTTCCATGCATAAAAATGATCCATGCCCTTTGTAAAAGAAAAAGTCCTTTGATCCCTTAATTCAATGTATGCATCTTACACAATATATGTACTCTATATATAAATATTTGTTTGGATGTTTTTTATAGATATATATAAATCAAATATAAATTTGTAAATCAATAATATTTTAAAAAGGTTGAATGCATATATCATTTTTGTCCCTAGGGCTCCTGGATCATTTTAAATATATCAATATGAAAATATTAGTATCATTGCAAGAGTTCCATATAAAGAAGATCATTATAACATAAGATATTCAAAATATTGGTACTCGGGATCAATTCAGGAATATAGTTTGAATTTACGCGTTGTCGGATAAAGTGATAAATTAGCAAATGGTGTAACAAGTCATAGTTTAGAAGAGATAAATAAATTGAATTTGTTGATGCAATATCAAATATATTGACTAAATATTTAAAATATTTCCATTCAAATTCAACGGGATAAATTAAAGTATTATTGATAACAATGTCTCAATTACGACTATATGAATATGATAATTATGTTATTTTTGCATGCACTCAAAATATAAAAAAATAGTGTGAATACAACACATATTACTTTTTAGTGATGAATAAGGTTAAGCGTTTTTTGGGGTTATTACTTTCATTTAACCATTTTGCAAATATTAATGCAGGCAATATTAAATTCTTCAAAGTCCGATACATAAAACATTGATTTCGTGAACTATCTCTTGTTGTCTCAGGGCATATATATTATATATATATATATATATATATAATATTCTATATATATATATATATATATATATATATGGGATGTTCTACTTTTGTACACCGTTTACATGTTTGAGGGACTCACGGTATATTTTTATTAATTGTAGTCCGAAAGGAGGGAAAAAGAGAGAGAAGGAGAGAGTTAGAAAGACGAAAGAAGAGAGAGAGGCAGAAAGAGAGGCATACAGAAAGAAAGACATAGAGAGAGACACTGAGAGAAAAATAATAAAAACCAGGTCTCGTTATGAAGAGTCCTGAAGTCGAAAAGAGGGACTTTATGCATGGGAATGAAACCTTGAGCCCTGAATCGTGAAAGGAGGAGATTCCTCGTGACCTATTCCTACACATTTACATTGATATATCTATCCTCCATCTTCCCTCCCGGATCTCGTATGACTTTTTAGACTCGACTCATGAACTCTCTTTCTACACTTATCTTGGACTCGTAAATCTAGAAGAGGAAGTCTCTCAGGCATTGCTCTTCATCAACAAACAAATGAAGGGAGTCTTCCTCACCCTTCGAGTCTCATCTACTAAGGCTCACGATTTGGAAATCAGTGTTATACATTATTTTTTAAATGTAAAAACCTCTTCCAAATATACACTCTTCTCATTATTTTAGCTATAATAAAACTGCCCGTGTTTAATCATCGAAAGGTTTTTTCGTCTATGATACACTAATGTGTAGTTAAGTTCAAATCCAATGATTATATGCATATATATATCCTTTCTTTTAAAACCTACATGACATAAAATTATACGAGTAAGATTTATTAGTATTTCATATATACTTTAATGTGGAGAGAAGAAGACGAAAAGATAAAGGGACATATAATAATAATATATTAATAAAAAAGTTTAGTTTTGTAAAAATGAAGATAAGAATAATCGCTTTGAAAGGTGTGTGTATATATATACCATACCCCTTGAAATAAAGAAATATATCAACACATCTCAAATAAAAACGGTTCCATAGACTAATTCTATCGCTACATTGCCTATTCATATTCAAACGTTTGCAAACCTATCGAACCAAAAATGAGTGGAAATTATAATGAAATGAACAGATTTTGTATGTAAACTATAAAGAACTGAACACAAATAAATCAAAGCCCTCCAAATCCCTATATTTTATTATACATACAGATTTTGTTCTCCCCTTACATGTATGTATGTAGTATATTCAAGTATGAGATAGAAATATGCACTTACATAATCGTAAAGGATTCATTTTGAGCATAGAATTGATCCTCTAAGGAAGATAATAATGTACTTAAACACAATATTTACATTTTATTGAATGGAAAAACGATAGTAAGTACTTAAATGCATTGGTGCACAGGATGGAAGGAGATTTTTTAGTTCTAGAACTGTTGCAAATAATACTTTTGAATCCGTATTATATTCCGATTATCAAAGCATTATTTTATTAAGTATAAAGATATGTGCGTGGAAGAAGTTTTAAAAAGAAGAGCTGCTTATATTTAATAAATAAGTAGTATGCTCGATGAATAACAAAAAATATATTTTATTCAAATGCACAATAGAAGTATTAGAGCCGTGGTTCCCAACAGTGGTCCAGTGGACCCCTTGGGGGTCTACGAAGGCCTGGCCGGGATCCACGTGTAATGATCATTTTTTTCCTCTCTATTTCTTTTCTAAAAAAACGTCCTCGCTTTTTTAGGAATTATTTTCAAAAAACGTCATCACTTTTTTTCTTTTCTAAAAAAACGTCCTCACTTTTTTTGGAAATTATTTTCTAAAAAAAACGTCATCACTTTTTCTGGAGATTATTTTATAAATGTTGTCACTGAACGCTAACGGAACGCTGAACGCAAAAACATTGAACGAACGCTATTTTTTTTTCACGCTGAACGCAAAAAAGCTGAACGCTCACAAGCCTGGATATAAGTCAAAAATAAAATATAATTGTACTTCGCAGATGTCTCGCATTGAAATTCGCGTTTTTGACAAAATTGAGGCGGGGTCCACAGAAAGTGTCCGAAGACCGTTAGGGGTCCACGAGCCGAATCCAGTTGGGAACCACTGTATTAGAGACTTTTTTTTTGCCTATATGGTTCGATATAATTGCATCCGACAGGATATAAATAAGCATTACAGCTAGAGATAGAAAAGCGAGGGATATTTGGGCGTGTGAAAGGGAGAATGTGAGAATGGTACAATTGAGTTCAGCTCTTGTTATCACTATTCTCTTTCCTCTTTTGAGGAATATTATTTCATTTATGAAGTAGGCTAAGTCGGCCGGAACGGAGGGTATTTATTTATATTTGAATCTCTGTTTTTCCTCAAAAGAGGAAAGAAAATATTGTAACAAGAGCCTGAACTCAATTGTACCATTCACACATTCTCCCTTTCACACGCCCAAAATATCCCTCACTTTTCTATCTCTAATTATAGCATAAAAATGATTCTATCGAACCTAGGATCTTATCAATAAGGTACACAAAAAAGGACCATCCCCCTCTCAGGATTCGAACCTATGCCCCCAACATTGAGGGTTGAACATGCCTTAACACGGACGGCTTCGCACCTCTTAGAGGCATGTTGTCTAAGTTTGTGTTGAGTTAATAAAGCTACAGACATTTGCTTGAAGTTTAAAAGAAAAGAAACATTTTTGAAAAATATATTATCTTATAATTTATATTATATTAAATTTTCAAAATACAGACTTTGACCACCCACCCTGGTGTACATAGCCTAAGTAAATAGAAGGGGTGAGATAGCCGTGCGTATTAAGGCGTGTTCAACTCTCAATATTGGGGGCGCAGCTTCGAATCCCGAGAGGGGATGGTCATTTTTGGTCTACCTCATTGATAAGATCTTAGGTTCGATAGACTAATTTTAATGCTATATTGCTTATTTATATCATGTCGGGTGCAATTCTATCGAACCATATAGGCAAAAAAAGTAAATGGTAATTTAACACATCAAGCATATAGTCTCGATGCATTTTAGAAAAATAAAAACTTCAAAGTGTGTCTCATTTTTTTTTCTCTGATGAATATATACCATATGAGTCTTATGATCCTTTGGATGTCTTACCATATTATTTTAAATGTATATCATATTAAGAAGCGCACATTTTTAAATGTATAATCGAGCACTTTTTGGCAAATGCAATTGTTTAAAAAAATGCATTATGCCTAAATGCATAGTATTTGTATGTATCTGCCAGTGAAATATGATAATTAATTGCATTGGATATTATTATTAATGTCCGATGCATGTACTTAGGCATTTCCATGTCAAGATGAGAGTAGAATTATTTTAAAAGTGTAATTGACCATTTTTGTTCTCCTTAAACGGCAAGCACCAAGCAAATGATTAACCAATTTTATGCAAATGTTTAAGTGGCAATGATTTATATCGCTTTGTTATCTGTTGCAGTTATTGCAAAACTACGTAAATGAAGCCACTCCTCTCACTAAAGAAAAAAAATAATACAAGACAATGATTTATTATATGGTTTAAAGTTAAAAACAAAAAAATTGTTACAACGAATCATTTGTCTCGGTTTGCTTAGTAATTAAATGTTTTTATTTTATTTTTACCAAAATCCTACTCTTCATCTACGCGGCACGGTCTACAAACAGAGCGACCCTACTAGTATCGATATTTGGATCGACAAGGAGCTACTTCTTTTAAGAAACTTTAGTGAAAAATGATTTCTAGTTAATTACATTGCCCAACCTTCTCCCTACACATGCTATTTTTGTCCACTTTCCGTTTTACATTGTTATGAAGTAATTTATATTTTATGAAGCGTTTTTATGATCTGTTGCATGTCCTTTAACAGTTGTTCTCCCTCATCACTACAGATGTTTTTTTATTAGAAATTTTATTTCCTCCAAGATTTGAATACATTAAAAAAATCCTTTAAATATTATCTTTCAAACTTCAATTCCATGATGTATCTTGGCCGATAAGACGTAGAAAAATAAAAATAAAATAATTTTCTCAACTTTTCTACGTCGTATCGTCATCATGGATAATACACCAAAATGTTATTTCTTTTTTTTTTCTTTTTGTGAGAATATATATTTTAACTCATTAATAGTTCTCTCAATAGAATGACAAATGTCAAAATATTTTTAATTTATTTAGTTAATATGCTGAACTCTTTGGAAATAACGTTTTCTAAGATTCTTTGTGTAGTTTGAAACAATATTACGAATCATTAAGGAGTTACAAATCATTTATCCAAATTATCTCAAAGATTTATAATTTAAAAAAATATGCCTACAAGATTAAAATGTGTTTGCTGCAATATTCAAATTATTTTTACTTTAACGGTTAGAAGGGAGAGCTTTATCAAGGAAATAAACATTCATTTTAGTATTAAATTAGTTTCTCACTAAATTTGAATAAACATTGAAATAAATATAGAGCAATCTTTTTTTTTCTACTATTATTGGATGTAAAGATATAAACTTTTCTATGTGCAAATCTAGATATAGATAATGGCTTATATGTAAGTAGTTCCAATAGAAATCACAATATAAATACTGGTCAATGATCAAATAAGTGTCTATTATTTGTATTTTATATATTTGATAATGTGTGAAATTGAAACTATTTTATGAATCGGCATATAATGATATTTTAGCTTTTTAAAATAGCTTGAATTTATATACAAGTGACGTCATATACCAATGCCCTTTGGTGCTATATTTTCAATTGATTTTTAACCCTGGTCGAACAAAATCAAAGTTTGAATCGCCTTTCTTTCGAAAAGTAGATCAATTTTTCCTAAATATAGAAAATACTGATTAAATTTAATTATTTATATAGAACCTTATTACATATTTATTACCAAAATAAATAATTATCTCAGTGCGTTTATATATCTTATATTATCTAACTCAATTTCTGACATATTTTTTTTTACATGAAATACCAAAAAAGTTGTATGGAAAGAAAAAACTGAGCTTATCTTTTCGCATGCTAAGCACAAAAGAAGAAAAAATGTTACAAAAATATGTTTATTTTCTAATATTCTTATCTTTCATATAAAAACTTTCGTGTTGTAAATGATGCTTACCTGGAATATCATTATTATAATACGTGCATATAAAGTGACAAGAAACTTGTATCACAAAAAGTATAAATTATTTGCCTTGTATAAGCAATCTAATATTTTTGTCTAAAGATAGAATAAATTGCGAAGCCACGTCAATAAAATAAAAAAGAATAAGCTATATATATACAGCTTCTAGTGTATTTGTTTATTTTTATACAACTTCATTTTTTTTTATCATACTTAAATCCTTTTTTATATTTACCTGTTCTCCTTGTTTTAATCCATAGATTACATTATTTTTATTGTATACTATTTGTAGTGTGAGTAATAATAAAAAATAATAAAAAAATACAACTACAAAAAAAAAAAAAAAAAAAAAAGCTATATATATACATATATACATGAGTTATGGAAACTTTTGATAAAAATGTAAAGATATTATAATAAATAAACCATATTTTTTGTTTCTTTAATATTATTTATTTACCCTTGAGTCCACTCATATAAAATAGTTAATAGACATAAAAGAGTTACGTGTAAAAAGTCAAAAGATATTCAAAAGTATACAAAACAACAATAATGAGGTTCTTGATCCGTTGGGGTGAAGTGTTTAATTGGTCTCTAAAAAAACCTCTATCCAAGGATAAATTAAAATAGCGATCCAGGAGAAGGATTTCCAACGTTTTGTATTTTGTATCTTAATGAATGCTGTAGCGTTAATATATACAATAATCTGATACACCCAACGGAATCTCAAAAAATTTAAATTAAATAGATTTATTAATATTTTTTTTTTAATAGTACTTCAAAGAAAATATATTTTAAAATTATAATTTTTTTGAAAGCCTCAACATTCTAACTAAAACAGTCACTCGTTTGGGCTTTTCCAAAGTTGTGGGCTTATTTTATAATCTCTTCTTCGGCAGTTTGTTTTTTGACATATTCATCGGTGTACATAGAAATGCGCCGAAAAATAATTTTTGTTCAAATATTGATCTTCTATCAAGCGAGGTTTGTTCCATGTGACGAGCCGAAAATGCATTGGGTGGTCGTGCTTCATTAACCTAAACGTTGAGGCTGTCAAATACTAAAAATATGTTAAAAATATTCATACGTCTTTTTTTAATGCGATAAAAAGACCACAACACAGCTTTAAAAAAAATAAAAGGATAGGCTACATATTGATATACTTGTTAACCATATTCTTACTCTAGTGTTCTCAACATCCTAGGAATTGCTATCAATAACATTTGAGGGACTCTGGTGTCCCAGAGCTGCGGTTTGAAGCGTCAAATGGTCCTAACCGGAACCCCTATAAGCAAAAAAAAGTAGGTTTTCTTTGTTCTATGGAATTCATTAAATCATAAGTCTATCAAGTTTCTAGAAGGAAAATTCAATATTCCATGAAAAAGTATGTAATTGTGCCAAAATTAACATGTAAATTGATCTACAGGAAAAGCCGAAGCTGACTTTTAGAAATATATATTTGATGATTATACCCTGTGCATACATTGAAGTTTTTATTAATTATACATATTCTTATGTCAACAAAATCAATATGAATAAATTGCGTTTTATTTCATTTGTATTCCTTTTGCAGTATATGAAAGAACTATTCATCATACCTCCAGCTAAGGTCATTGTGGTAAAATTGAGTCACTCCATCGACCGCTCTGTGATGAATGTGATAGCTCATTAAGGATAGGTTTACAGCGTAACAGGACTAGCACCCCCAGACAATCACCCCCCGGACTAGCACCCCCCGACAATCACCCCCGGACTAGCACCCCCCCATGCCAATCACCCCCCGGACATTTACCCCCCTTTAGTAATATTTTTATCTCTTAAAGTCCACTATGAGTTAACATGTTTTTCCAGCTATTAACAAAGGTGACGTCACTGGTAAAACCACTTTCTTGATCTCCTTTTCCCGCTGCTTGCGAAGACTATGGGGACTTAGTTATCTTTAAAAAATGCCGTTTTCGGGTATGAAAAAATGAATATAATAAATTGAGAATAAAATTTATATGTCAACTTATTGAGTGGAGAGTTTTTGATCATAGTCTTCGATTTAGGACAAGTGGTTCCTGGATGAAATCTTAGAAAATAGCTTAGGACCTACATGAGATAAATAAGATATCTTGAGTTGATAGGTTACAAACTGTATGATTGTCTAGTTGTAATAAATATCCCATATATAAGGTCTAAGACACGAAATTTGCAAATTTATGCACGTTTAATTTATACAGATTCCAATTCTAAAGGACTGGGACTGCATACTAACCAGTGACGTCATCTTTGTTATAACTAGAAAACATAGTTAACTTCATAAGTGGACTTTAAGAGATAAAAATATTACTAACGGGGGGTAAATGTCCGGGGGTGATTGGCACGGGGGTGCTAGTCCAGGGGGTGAATGTCGGGGTGCTAGTCCGGGGGGTGATTGCCCTAGAACGGTTTACAGATATATATATATTATTTTATTTTAGAAGCACGGCTGACTTTCATTGATGTATATCGAATTAAATATATGTTATCAATAATAGAAAAACGTGGTATTGCCACTTCTTATTATAAATTATGTAGCCTTTTTGGAATTATCGACATATCCGATGAGAATCAATTATTCTAACATCAAAATAAGTTGCATAAAAAATAGGAATTTAATCCTATGCACAAAATATAATCAACCGATCTTTGGAATGTGTATGGCAATAATATATATGAAAAATATACATATATAGGTATAACAGGTGATTCACTTAAATTGAGACTCACTATTACAAACTACATACAATCTTTGTATTAAAATTTTACACAAATAATTTTTAAACAAAATGATAGCACAATGTGAATTTACAAAATGTATTTCATTAAATTTCACATATCCTTCTTTGGCCTTCACTACAGCTTTGAACCTCCTCACGGTGGAGGCAACACAGGCAGAATCTCTTCTCAGCTCAGACCATGACTGAGGGTGGCTTTTGCCTTCTGAAGAGAGTCCTCAGATGCACGGGATGTCTTCCTTTTTTCAAGATAAAACCCGTCATTCTGACTGTTGTGGGTGGCCTGGACCGTGAAAATCTTTGTCTGAGGAAGAGATTCCTGCCTGTGTTGCCTCCACCATGAGGAGGTTCAAAGCTGTAGTGAAGTCCAAAGGAGGATATGTGAAAATTTATTGAAATACATTTTGTAAATTACACATTGTGCTATCATTTTTGTTTAAAAATTATTTATGTAAAATTTAATACAAAGATTGTATGTAGTTTGTATATGTGAGTCTCAATTTAAGTGAATCACCCTGTAATATATATTGCTGTAAAGTTTTTTTTCCTGCACTCTTTATTATCTATTAAGAAACGATTTGTATGATGTTTAAAAGGCAAAACACTTCTCCAAGTAACATATGCTTCATAGTATTCTATGTTTCCTACAGTGCACTGCTAAGATGACAATATATAGAAAACTAAACAATAAAACTCTGGTTCGTGTCTGGGTCATTTTTCTCAATTAGTCCATGCACTATTAGTTTTTTGGTATGTCGCTTGAAAGAAAAGAGAGAGAATAAAAATAATTATTATTATTACAGGGAGTCATCATCATAAATAAGAAAACAGTAAGTAAATATAAGACTTCCTCTCAACTAGAAAAGACTGACAATTTATTTGCAATACTTTATAATTTTGTTAAAGACTAATAATAAAAGTTTTCACGGTATAAAAAAATGAAATGAAAATGTGAGACTGAAATATATTAGGATCCATGTTTTATGAAATGAACTTTATAAATAACTTTGAGCTTTTCTTAACAAATGTGCAATTTATGCACATTATGGGTGTTCAATTACCTCGTAGGAATGTATTTAATGTAACCTCACATGACGTCCATTCAAAAGTGGAGTCAGGATCGGCCTTGTCATCTTATGAGTCACCACATGAAATGCTCGTTTGTTGAGGGAAAAATTACTTTTCATCGATCTATTATTATTTTCTTCAAAATGAACGCAGTTGCTCCTCAACGATCTTTTCAATGTTTGATTATGAGTAATAGTATTGATCCGGTGAGTAAAAATGAAGTCAATCCACTGAGCTAACCAATAATTTGGATACTCAAAGGAGAAAAAAAATCGAGTTCATTTAAAAGACTCTTTAAGGAATATGTACATAACTCAAACCCCAAAATATTGAACCGATAAAAATATGAAACGGACCAAAAATAACGCTTGAAAAGAAATACATCCGTAATTCCGCGGGTTTTTTAACTTTTTGTATTTGGAAATGAATCCTACCCAGTAGCTCCATAGTTCCACACAGAAATATTAACAATTTCTTGAATAGAAATAAATATGAGTCGTTTTTTGTGAATTATGATATTGATAATAATCTATACAAATAAAATGTGAATTCTGTTCTTCTATTCGCTCTTGTCTCTGTAGTTCTTGTAACTATTGATTAGAATTGACGAAATTTCAGTTAATAATTTGGAGGACTCAGGGAGACTATTGAAAAATTCATCATTGCCATGTTTATTTTATTCGTCTAAACGATGTTTTGCAATTTCTTAAATATATATATATATAAGTAAGAAACAAATTGGCTGTCGGTATTATAACGGTCTTTCCCTTTGCTATCGGTAAACATATAGTACTTAGAATCAAACAATAAATAAATGATGATAAATTATATAAAGAAAGGAACATATTCATTTATAAACATTTTAGTTATATAAAATGGGTAAAATTCTTGCAAATATTTATCCATTTTTGATCGAAGATCTTAAATTGTTGTCTTAATTGTTATTGAGACATTGACGTAGAGGTGATGGGGTCCCTCAACCCTTGATAAAAGATAACTTCATTTGATATTTTTGTAAATACTTCATTTACATGAAAACATGACTGCAACACAACCCTTGCAGATTCCTCTTTTCTTTCCTCTAAAAAATGATAATTGTCTTTAGTAAATGGGACCCAAGAAAAATAAAGGAAATAGCAAACTAAGCAAGGCATTTCCAGATATGATTATTATTATTTTAAGTAAGTCATAAATTACATACAAACATACTTTGCAGGACCATAAAAATACATGGAACGGAACAGGAACACTGACTTCTCCATTACTATTTTGCCTCATAGTCTCTTATAATTAATCATAAATTTATTATATATCTTCTCAGACAATGAAAAAAAGCTAAGTCCTCTCATGGATAAATTATTTATATACTTCATATGTACATATATATATAAGGGCTGTTGTTATTTTTCAAATGTTTGAAATAGCGTTGTCCCGATCACGAGTTTTTGCTCCCGATCCAATTCCAAACTCGAGTATCGGCCGATTCCAATATTTCCTGATCCGATCGCTTTTTTGCTCCCGATACAATTCCGATCATTTCGTATCATTTTTCCCGATCATATACATTTTGGCAAAAGTGGACTAAAACTCAATTAAAATGTCCCATGTTTTTATTTTAATATTGTTCATTCACTCCAAATTGGACTTATTCATTTTTTTACTGCATCAAGTTATCAAGGGAAATAAGCTTATCAGCTCTGGTGTGCCGCAAAATAGTACAGTATAAAAAATGTATAAAATGAAGTAGCCTGCAGTGCTACGGTATGATTTTTTTAAACGAACGACAACCAAAAATTCTTATCGTTCGTCATTCGTTTTAAAAAATATAAAGTAACTTTCAGGCTTGTACTCATTCAAAATATATTCATGAATGTCTAGCCCCGACACAAAAAAAAAGTATTTTGTTCTCAGTAGAGTTGTACTTTTTATATCCTTTTTGATGAGAAAATTCCTTTCTAAAAAAAAAACGTCGTCACTTTCAGAATGACGAACGACAACTTTTATGAACTACAATTTTTTCGCGAACGTCAACAAGTCTGATGTATATGCCAAAAACGGAAAGACACATTTTTATATTTATAATTAAAAATGATATCGGACAAAGCCGTTATATTTTTGCCGATTCCTTTTTTTAAATGAAGTACTCTGACCCCCCCCCCCCCCACTTTGCTGCACAAGATGTACCCCCTTATGATAAAGTATGTCTCAAGGACTGATGGATACTCTTAGAATTGTTTGCTCGCTGTGCTAGATTACACGCGAAGTCCCTCATCAAGAACGATCCTAAATCCTGCCCAGGATCAAGCGTGGAACAGACATGCTTCTCCCTGAAGAAATGACTGATTTAATTGATCGTCTCGAATCCCCTGAATATACGAGAAGGATCGTCGTTGGATTCATATCTTGCTCGTTTCTGACGAATGAAGGATTGACAAGTTTCTGCGTCACATCTTCATAATATCATGTTTAAACTATGTTGACATTGGTCTTCAGTCAACTTATGTTTTACTATTTTGTATGAAAGGTTTTTCATATCACTTTGAGCATCCAAAGCACTCTCATCGTTGCACTAAATTATGATTTTTTTAGTTTAATTTTCTTGGTATTGTAATATAGTTATGTATGATGAAATAAACGAAAAACTATGAACAAATATATGTATATGTAGTGTTATTATAAACAAATATTTTTCATACAAATTATTTTTTAATAATTTATTTTGTTAACTCTTTCACACCTGAAAATTTATGTTTGCTCCGATTTCTCTGAAATTTGAACAGTATCTTGTATATGTGAAAAAAATATTATGTACAAAATTTTGTTAGCATACCATATTTTGATCACAAGATATGAGGCCTTAATAGTTTGGGTGTTGTAACACCCACCAGGACTGAAGGGACAAAAATATACCAAGATTTTATCTTTCATTGTTTATTCTAAGCTATAAATATAAAATAATGTATTAAGATGTAATTTACTAGTTCTTCTAAGTGTTCTGTGAAAAGCAGAGATGCTCCTGTGATAGTTATTCATGCAACTGCGGCCCTTCACAAGGCAGAGGAACTTCTCACAAGTCAAGCATTTGATACTTGTTTTGCAGTCCATCCTCGCTGTGTTGTAGCACCAGTGACATCTTTCAAGATTGTCCATCATGCGGATATCATGACAGTTAGTTTGAGGTTTCCCTACTGAGTTTGATCTTGAAGCTTTCTTTATTGGTGAGAAGCCTTCAATCAATGAACTGGCGACAGATCTTCTAAATTCAAGCAGTGTTTTGGGTCGTCCTTCTCCATGGCCACATTCGGAAGCCAGTTTCTTTCGAATGATGAAGACATTTGCTAGGGAAAGTTCAAGGTAGTCATGAAATGGTCGGAGATAATATTTTGTAGGACTGCTATGGTCAAACGCATATGTTTTCGAAATCTGGTCCATGATGTCCGTGCCCCGCATACCTTTATTGTAATGGCATACCATTTTTGGACATGAAACTGGCACTTTGCCACTCTGACATTTTATCCTTCTCTTTACAATGGTGGTCTCAAGTGGGTTGTCAATAGTCGATAAGACCATGACAGAGCGGTTATCAAACCACTTGACAAAGAATAATCCATTACTCTCGCGACAGTCCTTATCACCTCTTTTCATTGATTTATCAGGAATAAGATTTTGTGGAAGGCCCTTCCTATTATTCCTGACAGTGCTTGTTGCAAGGATGTTTAGAGCTTTTAGTTTGAGAAGAAGAAAGGGGGAAGTATAGAAATTGTCCATGAAGAATCTTATATTCATATTTCCAAGTGAGCGACTCAAATTGAGGACAACACCTTCACTCAATCCGTGTTCCGTGTTTTCCTTTCGTCCCACGTATATATCAAACTAGAACAGGTATCCTGTAGCTGAGTCATTCCTACACCAATGCTTAAATCCCCTTTGAATCGGCTTATCTTTCATGTACTGTTTCATGGAGTTATTTCCACGAAACTTTACCATTCTTTCATCAATCCCATGGTCGGAGGTAGGTGATAAGGCAATCATGAAGGCATTATTGAAATGTTTGATAAGATGATGAATCGTCCAAGCTCGATCATGTTGTTTGTCAGCTTCGTTAGGTGCTTTAGTATTGTCAAAGAACTGAAGGTGTCGCCCAATTTCGAAAAACCGGTCCCTAGTCATGATATTAGCAATTTTCTTTAGATGCAAGTCATCATATTTGCTCCAGTAGTGTCGTAGCTCTGGCCGGTGGTTATAAGACATAATAAATGTTATACCAAAGACAGCCTTCATTTCTTCAAATGAAATTGTGTGTCCTTGCTAATTTACATAAAGAATATATTGAGGCCCAACCACTGTTTTCAGCAATTTAGAGAACTCACAAGCTCTATCAAAAATTGTAAGGGGCTCGGGAAAATCCAACACATCCGAAAAATCGAGCAAAAACTTTTCCACAAGCACTATGCACAGGATCAGGAATGTTTGGAGCTTCAGAATGTTTGATCTTCTTCCACTTCAGATCTTTAATCGACTTCTCAAAGTTTGAACCACCATCTCGTTTGTCATCAAGATCATAGGTCTGCGCACAAGCATATGATGAACTCTCCTTCCTCTTCGTCATGATCTTCCAGAAATAAATGATCCTCATCGTCCAACTCTAAATCCTCGTCACTGTGATCCGCATCGAGTATTTGTTCAATCTGCTCCTTGGTAATAATAAAATGCCTCTCTCGGTGCTTGTTCGGCATCCTATAAAATGTAATATTTTAGGATGAAATACTACCCTTCAACCCGAATGGGTGTTATAATACCCAATTTATAAGTTCATATAATACAACCTTAATATAAACAATGACAGAAATGAGTTGACGAGTCCATAATTTGAACATAAATCTACCATTGATACAATGGACTATTGGATAATTGCATAATTACTATATAATTAATCTGTCTAATTATTACTTACCTGATTTTTACGACGACTTCCCTTTATTGTCGTCTATCTTGACTCTGTTAGTCTGAAAGCTTATCATCAACAAAACAAAAACAATGACTTACTTTGTCTTAACAGGATAAAGCAAGATCTAAACCAAAAATAAAAAGTATACTTTTGCTGCAGCATTTTAAAAATTGATGAGCGCATGGGTGGTACAACACCCAAAAGGAGTGAAAGAGTAATAGTAGTGATGGGTCACGAGCTTAAATTTACTACTCGAGCTTGGGCGAGTAGTAAGAAAAAATACTCGAGTATTTACGAGTTTTTACTCGTAACTCGGATAAAAATTAAAACTCGTAAAACACTCATTACTTTAAATAGCTCATTTATTTTTAATATATATCAAAAAGGAAGTTACTCGTGAAAAAGTTGATACTCCCAGGAATACTCGTGCTTTTTAGAACATTCTTTTAAAATAGATGTGAAATAATCATAAGTTCTATGCAGTTCGAAATTTTTTGTGCTTAATTTTATAAAAGTCAAAATGAGGCTTAAGGGCTTCATTTAGTAAAATTCTAAAATTCATTCCTGGAGTACATTTTTAGAATAATTGATAAATTTTTGTTAGTAATATGTAACCTATTTTTTTTTTTTTTTGCTGGAAGTAATATTTATAAATAAATTACTTGATATCAAAGTCTAAATGAAAATTTAGTCCTTAAAAAACAAATAATCTCACAGATAATTTTTTTGATTTACAATAGACTGTACGTGTCAACCAGCAAATATTTTGATCCTTGACATTTCAAGATGTTACAAAATAAACGATAATAATAAGAACAAAGGTATAATAAAGTAAAACAACGATATATTTTTAAATGCGATATTTAACAAATATATAAATAGAAAGAATACAACTTACAGTTTATACAAACATACAACTTTTTTGAAATAAAAATTTGTTTTATAATTTTGTAGCAAATCCAGAATGACTAACGTAAATTGGCGTTTAATTTGAACAATTGTTCAGCATGAACATCTGTGAGCCATCAATTACATCGATTAGTTAGAATTTTCCACATCGTAGAAAATATATGACGTTCCTTGTACAATTAAATATTTAAACACCACGCATGAAAGAGTGATTTACTCCAACTTTTGGTTCGTTTAAATACTTGTTCAATACTCTTTGAACATTTTGAACAAAATTTTCTTGATTTAGAATAGTGAATTGAAAAAATAATCTCCCCAAACACTAGATTGAGGCTGTTTAAGAGAATTATTTTTTAGTTATTGATTGGTCGTTTTAAAGCAGTGCTTCCTAAACTTTTACAATCAGTATGTATGTATTTGCTTATATAAATGTATATTTGTAATGTTTGTATGTACTATGATAAAACAGCAATAAATTATTAACTAACAAACCCCTTATAATCACGTTGCGTACCCTAGGGATACGCATATCATAATTTGGGAAAGGATGATTTAAAGGATTATTCACAATCTTTTGGCACTCCTCAATATTTTCATTTTGAAATGTTCTGCTGGTTTCAAATTGCCAAAGCTTTTTAAGTAATCCTTAAAACGTGGATCAAGAAGTATGGCCTCACACAATTCTTCTGAAGTTTCTATTTCCGAAAATTGCTTGTCTATTTCCAAATACAAGTCATGGATGAGTATCCCGACTACAGAGTGGGCAGGAAATCGACTAACCTCAGAAAATTATATGTACTTGCTTAATAAAGTTTTGGGAAGGGGAATTATTTTGGAGGATGTTACTTTTTTCTCTGAGCTGATTTCCGTTGTCACATGGTACATAGTTTGATGAAGACAAGAACAGTAAGTACTAAAAAAATTGTTTTGGACTTATAGATGATATATTGTGTATATTTTTTTTATGAAGCTAGTATGATTTGTAAAGAAACGGTAAAATGTTTATAAAAACAATACTCAGTCCATAAATAACCTTAATAAGACGGTCTCATTACTAATTTTTATTAAAAGTCAATTACTTTTGAGGCTCTTGATTGGTCCTGACGTATTATTTGAAGGGACGAGTTTTTCTTTGCGTAAGAAATTTCTACGTGATTAACGAGTTTTCTCCGAGTAACGAGTTTTTCTCCGAGTAGCGAGTTTTTCCCCGAGTAGCGAGTTTTCCCCCGAGTAACGAGTAAAACTCGTCAATTGCATGCTCGAGTCGAGTATTTGAAGACTTATTTTACTTACTAAATAAAACTCGAGTATTAAAAAACGAGTTTTACTCATGACCCATCACTAAGTAATAGTATAACGCGTATAAAAACATAATTTTTAATATAGATGCCATAAATATAACATAATTTAGGATTAGATAAAATATTTTTTTTGGTAATTGGGTATGTTTTTGTATTTTCTTCGCCCACAAAATTTGAAATTGTGTTTCATTTTTTGTTAATGGAATATATGTTTAAACTGTCTCTTACTAGGTAATAAGTTGTGCCAAGATTTTAAAAGTTAAGAAATAAGATGCCTACTATGATATTCAGTTGTCTTAGGATTTAAGAAACCATATTGAATTACAAAAAGGGGCTTGACTATTTTTACCAGTCACCTTTTTCGATTGAAAAATAGTATTTTCTCTGAATTTGATCGCCTTTCATGAATCACAGATTTTTATATTTCCAATGTTTTTGGACTTGCGAAGAGTTTCCATCTATTTTACGATATTAATAATATAATCGAAATAACGAAAGTAGACTTGTTGACGTTCGCGAGAAATTGTCGTTCGTCGTTCACCAAAAGTTATCGTTCGTCGTTATTTTTAAATTGAATTGTTCGTCGTTCGTCATTCTGAAAAAACGTTTTTTTAGAAAGGAGTTTTTCCCATGAAAATGGCGCCAAAAACGAACAACGAACGATAAAGAATTTCCTTGTCGTTCGTCAAAAACTTTTTCGTTCATCGTTCATCGAACGACAATAAATGAACAATAAATCAACAAGTCTGAACGAAAGATTGGTATTCTTCTCCTGTTTTCGATCCATTCGATTTTGGTTATTTTATTAGAAATAACCAACGATTAACACAAAATTATCTTAAATAAAATGAATGAAAGAGTATTTTGCAATCCTTAAATGCAATTGACAACATTTTGAATTAAACATTATAGAATAAAATATTATTATATTGGCAACTGTCGAAATTCGCCGACCCTATAATTCGTAAAAGTCACTATCGGCGTCGATATATTAGCCGATCTTTATTAAGTATTGTATATTTTGTTTTTATGGAGAGCGACCGAATGAACTAAAGAAAGAGTGAGAGACTTCATATATTTAATATACTTTTTTTGGGTACGGTTTCTTTGATCTCCTACCTGAGCTAGAAACAAAGAGGAATCATACTTCAACACGGCCATTGTGCTAACATTCCTCACAAACCTCTCTATTATTGTACTTATTATAGAAGAAGAAGGAAAAAAAGTATTCGTCATCCAGAGTGCTCCTGCCTTGTTCTTATTATTGTTATTGTTTACATTGATTCATCATTGCTTGGGATCAAATTTCTCGAATGGGAGTGGACGGGTGGCATGATTCCAGTCATTATATTTGCCCCGTCTCGCCTCATCCTCCTCCTCAATGATCGGAGGAGGAGACGAGACGTTTGGGAGCTCCTTCATCAATGTGGTCGCTCCTAGCACTGACTCGGCTCATAAATATGTTCAACGGGACTCGCGGATCCAGATCCTTCTATAATAAGTACAATAATAGAGAGGTTTGTGAGGAATGTTACCACAATGGCCGTGTTGAAGTGTGGTTTCTCTTTGTTTCTAGCTCAGGTAGGAGATCAAAGTAACCGTACCCCTTTTTTTCATACTATGATGTGACGTCACTCACCAAATTTCATGTTAAAAATATAAAGTCTCATTATTCTTTAGTTCTTTCTCTCACTGTTTTTTCCCCAACAATTGAGAGCTAACAATTATAACAGATGTTCAGCGCTACCATACGTTACTTCGGAACTCTACATTCGCTAGGGTCAGAGCCCTATAAGAAGAGTTACGACAATAGATTGGAGTGCCACCTGGTGAAAGAGTATTGAACTCAAAACAACGCATTTAATTAAAATAATGATTATTGTTCCGATTTTATTGTTAGGATAAATAAATCGGAATCTATGACAAAACATATGTCTATAAATCCTTTCATTTATTGGGAGAATGTTCCATAGGAAAAAAAGAGAGGAATTCCTCGGGCTCTTGAACGATTTGTACAATCCACAGCACTACAAGCATAGTTGTGTTTTTTAATAGATCTTTAAAGTTTATATTGTTTTTATACTTCGAAAAAATATCTCATAAGACTGTCTATTTACTACTACCTAGATAAATTATGAATGTTTGAGCCTGACTTGAGAGTCAGCTGCTACACAGACAGTTCTTACGACGTAACTCTACTTATAAGGTTTTGGCTAGGGTATCAACCTTAAATCGATGATATTATTTATACTTTTGAGAAACTTCAAGTCAATAATCACAATAGATTTAATGGATAGGAGGAGGTATATAATACAAAATGAAAGAATACATTTAACCCATTTCGAATTGATTATGTTACTCAAGGGCTTCCTTTGAAAAGATCGTCCACAGCTCTTACATACATCCCATCTCACGTTTCAGAGGGCGACAGATAACATCGCGAATGTACTTGAGCCAAAACAATATAGTAAAAATAATGCTTCTATGGAACTAATACAGTATCAACAGGTAATGAACTATCTATGAGCTACTATATTTACTATATAATAATCCATGTAGAGGATATAAATGTTTATAGGCTAATATTAATATATTCCAAATGCATAATTATTCCCTCTTTATTTCTCTCGAGGATTCCTTACGATGATGGGTTCAAATGATGCAAATGAGTTTTTTTAGGATATTTTTGATTATTTTTCTCTTTATTTACTCTCTTTCTGGTAGTTCCAAGTTTAACAAGTCATTGTTAGGGCGGGGGAAATATGGAGTTTAAAAGGGAACATTTCAAACCCCCACTCCCACCCCCCAAAATATATATATATATATATATGTATATCAGGCTTTTTGATTTATCGTTCATTTGTTGTCGTTCGTGAACGATGAACGACGAACAACAAAATTTTTGACGAACGATAAGAAAACTTCCTTGTCGTTCGTCTTTTCGTTTTTGGCGCCCAAAAAAAAGACCAAGAAAATTCATTTTCACGGAAAAAATTTCCAATCTAAAAAAAAGGTCCTTACATTTTTCAAATGGCGAGAAAAAAACTCGTTTCTAAAACAAAACGTCGTCAATTTTTTTAGAATTACGAACGATAACTTTGGAGAAGAACAAACGACAATTTTATATATATACATTATATATATATATAATATCCCTTTTATTACTTAAAGATTCATACAATTATGTTGATGACATCATCTGTTTGTTAAAGGGGGAGGGCGGATTAAATCCCTATAGATAATAGTGCTAGCCATTTAGCCATACACACTGCATTTTATGGACTCAAAAATGCACAAATATATTACTTCATGCTTTTGACAATATAATGTACATATGTTCATGGATAGTAAATAATATATTTAAATATGTACAATGCTAAAGAGAAATTGCATTTTATCATCAAAAAGGTGAGTAAAATATAATTAAAACATAATGAAGTGTACAACAATGTGTTTAAGGAGGTTTAACACACCTTATTTGCATATAGATCTGTCACAATGTTTTCGCCCTTTTTTATTAGTTGTAAATATTTAGCAAGGTTTTTATACATGTTCATTTAATATTCATTTTTAAGCCCTCAGTGGATTATGATAGAGGATGGATTTTCTGACCAAGTATTACTCTAAAAAGTGAACATGCTACTTTGGAACTGGTAAGATCTGTAAATATCATATTTTATTTAGATTAAAGTGGAAGTGAGTAACATGTAAAACAATATATATATAATGTTTTCTTTATTTTGATTTTTATGTTTTTCAAAATTAAAATTGATTAGACTGTTAAATCATGATATAAGTATAACTGTTTTTAAGCTTTTAACTAAAACATATTTAAAACATATAATAAGGAAACATTTTTAATATAATTTCTATTTCAAAATCTCAGGTATATTCTCATACCTTTAATAGTAAAACCAAAATTTGTATTGTTCATAAAACAACTGCATTTTTTATACGTTTTATGATTTTATATCGATTATTTTAATTAATTACTTCATAATAATACAAAATGACTTTTTATTTTTTTAAACATAAATGACTCAACCATTTATTTGTATCAATATTTAAAAAGTATAAGTGATTTTTTATTTTAGAATTGAAAGATAAAAATATTGTAGTCTATAAAGTAAATGATAAATGTTTGAATTCCTCATCAGAAATGCTTCAATATATTATTAATTTTGTATGGATTCAATTATATCGAAATGGAAAAAAATCAAAAAATTTAAAGGTATATCTTCTGTCATAAAAATATAACATTTACAAATGTATAAAATAAATAATTTAATACATAACGGAACAATACTATCTTTCCAAATGACGAACCTTTATAAAAAGTTAAGCAAGCTAAGGCCTATATATATATATATATATTCGAATTGTTGGCTTTCAAGTAATTTTTTAAATGAATCCTTTCATTTAGAATAAATTTATCTTCATACCTTAAACTATATAAAAAATTGAAAACTGAACGAAGGTCTATTTATTGGCGTTCTGTTCAAAGTTCAAAAAAATGGCACTCCGTTCAGAGAAGGAGAGAAGTGATGCAAATACTCTTTCCCTTCTCTTTCTCTTTCTATCCGGTAACACTACAGCCGTTACCAATGGTAATCGTATATTCTCTATCAAAAAGATCAATTTTTGGGGGAGTACTTATTGCTTATATCTCTTAAAGTATAGCGATTTTTAGACACCAAACATATCAAATGAAAGCTTGGTTAACCAGCTTTAATATTTTGGTATACTAAACATGTCAATTTAATAAGGAGAGAGTTTTTTTTTCTATTGTAGACCCAATGGAGTTTTGGGGTCACGGAAACTGAAATTTAATCCCAGCAACCCGTTATTCCTCTACCCCAAAGGCGAGGTATATTTCAATGAATTTAAATATGTCATAAAAGTATAAATTTTTCAACTGGCACAACAAATAAAACATAAAATTATACTAAACATTTAAAACAACTTAGAGATGGTTTGGTTAAATGTCATGAGTTTCTTTGAGTTTCATATTGGAAGACTTCCCCAAGCGCGCGATTTATTAAAACTTCAATGACTTAGTATTTGGTCCTTCCCCCAACGTCAATCACGATTTGTTGATGGTCCTCCTAATTCGGGCAAGGGCATCGCATGATTAATAAGTAGAGAGTTATATGTACATTAAAAAAAGCCTATCTCGCGTACAAAATGACGCATATAATGGATCATGTATGCGTCAGAGACAAAGTAAAATTTTGAGAGGATACCTTGACGCAAATATAAGAAACACATTATTATTTATTTTTTTCATAATCGATTTCTTATAGGTCAATACAGGCTCTGAATCATATGATGTAAACTCAGATTGTACTGAATTCTGAATTGATAGAATGCAACTAAGGTCATTTTGGATTTATCATTCAAAGTTTTACTAAGCTTAAAAGTACTATTTTACTCTCAAGCGAACAAATCATCTTCAACAGGCGAGTGAAGTTAATTGATACAAAAAAGCTATGAAATAAGCTAACAATACACACTCCCTTTCTTGCTTTGTTTTTACTGAAAACTTTGTTTTATTAAAAAACATCAAACATACGTCTGGTAGTAAATTAGATTTCCTTTAAATTAATAATTATTATTGAAGTCTGTAACGTCCACCATTTTGAAGAAATTTGGGGAAAAACTATATTTTTACTAAATTTTTAAAACTTTGACCTCGTTGCGCGACCTCGTAATGTTGACCGATTTTGTTCAAACTTTGTATGTCGTCTTCTTTTATCACCAAGAAACAGAAAATCCACAATGTTGCTAACATTTCAAACATTTGAAAAATAAGAACAACCCTAATACACACACATATATATATATATATATATATATATATATATATATTTTTATATATCTTTTAAACTACGAAGGAGGAAAATAAATTTTAAAACAAGTTATGTTGTGACGTTTGTCCAGGCCACTCCGGATCATGCTGCTTTTTCACAATCTGTGAATATTAATGTTGTTTTATTTAACTATCTATTGCCAATGTATTATGGTTATTTCCAGCAATATGAAATATGAAAAAGTATCTAAGGACTCATTGAAAACAAACAAACAAATATTTGGTTCCTATCTTTAATAGCCCTAATGTCTAATGAACTGATACAAAAAGACATAGAGGTGTCCCAAATCTCATGAACGATTTCGTCTTTTTATTATCAGACCTCATTTAGTATATGTCGAGGTGTCTTTATACAAGCGTATATATAATTTAATATATTAATAGAAGTAAAAACTTGCGTGACGTCACTATTGAAAAATACAAATAAGTAAGAAATTAAATTCACGTTGGACCTCGACCTATCTTGTGAGAACTCGGTTGGTATATGGACAGAGATTCAAGCAACGACTAATCCTTATTCATTCATAAATTCGAAGAAAATACAGACGAATGTGGAACTTTTAAGGTATTTAGTAGAGAGCATGACTCCAGGCAATAAATGGATAGGTTGTTCCATCACAATTTATAGGATTTTTTTAGAGTTTTTGATATGTTGCTCCCCATATATGCATCTGGCAAGTATCTCACAAGCTGAATTCGTTACAAGTTAATGAATTATCCCAATTTTTTATCACGGATTCAAATTCTTATTTATTTGTACCCTTCTTTATTGACGTCACTCTATTTTTTATACAATATCAATTTATCAATAAGTATTATAGTAATTCCTGTGTAGTTAATCATTTTGAGTGCATGATGTACGCAGAGTATTTATTTTCAAGGATTTAAGAACATAAAGATGGATTTATCTTTTATAGTGACTTCCCTTACTGACATGAACACTAAGGTTCCTTCTAGGAACAAGTGGAAAAACAAAATAATAATAATAACATGTAATAAACAACATGGACTTTTTATTACTCGCTAAACAAATGCGTGATTCATTTGTTGAAGTTGAAGGTGTTCTCAATTCTCTTATTAGTAGTAGTTGTATATGTATATGAATCCTGACAAATTGCTGTGTAGAATGGGTCTATCCATATCATTTTCAACTTTTTTAAACTATCAAAGTTCACAACTGATTACATGATTATGTCAATCAGTAGCGTCAAATTGTATCATAATCTCGAGAACGAATAGCACCCTACCCTGAATGATTTTATTAAGAATTTTAATATTTCAAAAAAAGTCCCCACCCTCGTAGATATTTTTTATATTAACTTAATACCGCTTTCAATTGATAGATCTGTAAAAATCTATCTGATTGAATACTACTTGCTACCGACGGTCGATAACGGCTGATGGTCCTTTTCATCTTATTTTTTGCCTAATTGGTTCGACAGAATTGCATCCGACTAGACATAAATAAGCATTATAGCATCAAAATAAGTCTATCGAACCTAGGATCTTATCAATGAGGTAAATCAAAAATGACCTTCCCCTCTAGGGATTCGAACCTGCGCCCCTTAACATTGAGAGTTAAACACGTCTTAACACAAACGGCTATCGTACTCCCTTTTTGATTATATACATATGTTGAATAAAAATGAATACAAAGCAACACTTCATATCTGACATAAGATCCAAAGAAATGTTATTTTATAAAGTAAATTTATTTTTGTAACTTTAGCATTCTAAAAAAAATCTAAGATAGTGCTAAACTTTATTAATAATGATATTGTATGGATCTCAATTGAGTAGGTTATAAGCTTTCATTCTTTAGAGATAATTAAAAGTACGAGTTAAGGTGTTTAGCAAATAAGTTACAAGAAAATTTAGAACCCAAACTCTAACTCAAGGACTTTTTCATCTGGGTAGCCCACAATTACTGAAATAACACAAATATATTCAATCAGGTCTTCGTTTCTTTGAACGAGTCGCAGGGGAATGTATAACTATTTTATTGCCAATCTTTGCTAGATGTTAATAGTGCATAAAGAGCCTTCAGAAGTATTGCCCATTGATTTTTTGAAGGAAAAGCTACTAGTACAAACTCTGTCCCAAAATCAATTATTAACTCAAAACTTTAATTATTGCTTTCCTGTTTTAAAAGCAAACAATACTTTATTTTTGTACGAGGTGAGGACAAAACAAATGTGCGCAAGTTTTTGCATTAAAAGTTAGTATTAATTTTCACTTCATAAAAAAATATTATGAACAATAAACTCCTTTGACGAGTCATTATTGCATCTGGTAATCACCTTTCTCCTTAGACTCTGTTCAGACATGATCGTTACAAAGATCCCTTACCTGTTCATAATGTTTTAGGTGCATTGGTTTGTATTCCATGCACTTTGTTGAGGGTGAGCAGCTTAGGTCAACTATTTAATGAAGCCAAAAAAAACATTGTAAACTGGTGAGGATATGAGACTTAATAGCGGATGTTATGATATTTTTCCTTGATGATCCCGTCACTTTTACTCTCTTTTGAGATGAATTCGAAGAAAGTACATGAGGACTCCAAAGGAAATCAAAGATATTAATAAAAGTTGTATCTGTATATCAATATTTTATGTGTCTGTCTTATGTGTTCCACGTCTCCACTATGATATTCCTAAATATATTATGATGTTGTTATGATGTGATGGGTCCTGCCGTAGAGGTTTAATTTAAAAGTAAAATGTTTATTTTGATATTGTTATTGGTATTTTTTATCAGCTATTGTATATATGTTATATATATTAAATTTCAAAAAAACGACTCATAACACAATCCTGAAACCAGAATAACAAATTGTTATGCATCACAAATGCCTTATTTCATAATGGCCACTGTTATTTATATTATTATGATACTGCTGCTCTTTTTCTTTTAAACAATCACGTTCTGGAAAAAAGTTTAGAATATAGTATCTTTATTCAGATATTTTTGAACACACCTCGTGCGTGCATATATCGTGATTGCGCTATCATAAAGCAAATAATAATAACAAGAATATTGCATACTTTATGTTTTTCTTGTATGAGTACCTTTCTAGGCAATAATGACAAAATAATAACAATAAACGGGTAAACGGCAATGTTTGTATTATGGTTGTACTTAGAAAAATATTTTTTTTGCTCGCACGCTTAAATAAGACAAACCACGCAAGTGAGAGTCATGAACATTATATTCACGAGGGGGAAAACACATAAATACAATAGACCAAGTACTCATCCTTTGAGGTTTCTAATCACTGTCATCCGTAAAGAAAGAATCGTTCCACACTATCTGAAGTGAGCTTTTCATCGGCACCCAAAGGAATCCTCGAATCACGGTAAATATATAACTCTTGTCATATACATTTTGAAACAGTGTGTAAAAATTAATATGCTTTTATTTCATCATGATTATGCTATAGTACTGTCAATAACTTAATTGTTTTTAATTAAGACAAAAGTGTAATGCAAAACATAAAGACTGGTTTTTTATACTTATGACGATTGTCCAAAGTGAGTCTCAACAACATTAATTTCAAAGTGATGGTCCAAAAAACGCTATGCGTTTAATATTTCTTCGGCGAATTGGGAGTAAATGTCACTAGGGATCATGCATTCGGCACAGGAGTTGAAATCATCTTGAGCATGACTTTTTCCTGAATAACTTAGCTGATGTAGAAAAACAGTGTCAGGTTTTATATTTAATTTGATCTTGGAAAGAGAAAAAATATATTTCTTAACATTGTTTCATTAAAAATTTGAGCATTTTACTCATAAAATGCATATGATGGTGATAAAGATGACAAGTCGTTTCAGGAAGTTATTTATTATTTCATGCATGTCATACTACATTGAAGGCACACAAAATGGTGCTTTGAAGCAGCTTCTTGGGTAAAAGTCCTGCCACTTAGTCCCACAGAGTTATGGGAACTCTTTCAAATTATCCTTCTGATAACTGTCACTGTATTATTGAATCTCCCATCTCCTTTTTTTTTTTTTTTTTAATACACTAAAATTCACACTACAAAATAGTATACAATAAAAATAATGTAATCCTATGGATTAAAACAAGAAAACAGGTAAATATAAAAAAGGATTTAAGTATGAAAAAAAAAATGAAAATAAACAAATACACTAAGAAGCCGTCCAGGGCAGAATTAAGAGGTGTGAAGCTCTATCAACTCTTCCTTCAAACACAGTACCATCGTTGGGGAGTGGGGACATCGTTGATGATGTCCGTGCATTTTAATTGAAAGTGTTCGATACCGAGCGCAAGACCTCTATGTTTCTTGAGACCACACGATGAAGACCCAAAGGGAATCCCCCACCGTTTACTCTCGAGGCAATAAAGGATCCTCTGAACCGTAGAGATCAAATGCTCAATCTCATAGGCTTCCACATAGGATGAGGATGTTGAAATGAGCCAGTCTGAAGGCGATAGCGATACGTTGATCTCCTTTTTTATTAATTGTTGTTCTCACATGGCCTGGAACCACTGCCAGATCATTGATATTTGATAATGTTGATTGTTATGAGAGGTGGCTATAGTCTCAGCACATCAAAGGAATAACTTATACAGCCCTAATCAAGGACGTTAGTAAAAATTTATACCTTGGGAAATCGCTTGTATGTTGTAAAAGAAAGTAGGTGAAGTAATCGAATAACTTAACTTTTATTTGTTCGGTGTTTATTTCATACAAAATAATTAGTAATTGTTAGAAATATGGAACCTTGAGCCCATTTTTGAAGGGACCAACCGCTGATTCCTCTTACTTAGTTTCTATCAGGATAGGAATCAAGGAAAGTGTAGCAAATCAGTTTATATCCGGGTTTTATAAAAACTACAGAAATTTGATAACGCTTATAACTTAGTTTAAAGAAATTGCAATGTTTTGATGTAAAAATAGATAAATTTGTATGTTAAAAATCAGAAGCAATTCATATCAAAATAAGGAAGAGAAAATAATTATTATTATTGTTTCTTATTATTATATAAACTATTTTTCTATAGTTATCATCGTATTTCTTCCGTTTCCATATTTAAATGTTGTAGAATTTGGGATTTACAAATTTACTTAACCGATATAACCATAGGTGTAGGGGAGGTGTTTGGCATTCAATTTGACCGAATTTTATCAAGAACTGTTAAATGTGTGAAAAAATAATCCAAAGCTATGTCGATTAATATTTCTTTATTGTATTACACACTATTCATTATATTATCTTTATTTCAGAATACACTAGACAAACATGTGTTCCTTCATTTTTGTCTCCCAAATCCATGTATGTATTGTAGTATCGATATCCACTTTATTTACAAAAACGCCTTTCGATGCAAAATAATTATTAGATCATGGAACCTTTTCTGGCTCATGGTAGACCTCAGATAGGTCTTGAGTCTTCTCAAACAAGAAAATGATATCTTTGCTGAAGATGATGTAACTGACATTGAGCTAAGGTCTTTGAAATCTCAGTGAAGTATGACAAAGTTTCAAAGAGGGAGTATGAGCAGAGGTACTTTACTATCACATTTGTTGCTTTGAAGTTGGCATCTTCAAAACTATGGAAAATTACAGCTTCAGCCATCTGGAGGTATTCGTCTACATTATAAAAGTTTGACTCTAGTTTGAAGCTCTCCTCGCCTCCTTCTCACAGCACAATCTCAGGAAGTGATACCAACATGTTATTGTTTTCACTTGCAAATCTCTCTTTCAATTCAGAAAGTAACCGGTCAATGGCATCATATAATACTTTAATTCTGCCTCTCTGGACATCAGTATAAGTAAAAGAGATGATTTATTCCTTAAAAATATCTCTAACTAGGGCTTGCATTATTTTGATGGATTTTTCTTTCTTCTTGATATCTCATCGTCATCACTTTGTGGAACCATTTCCCTGATGATTTTTGCCGATTTTTTAGCTTTTTCCAAACCAGAGAACATATACTTTTTTCAACACCTAAATAGAATCTTCATGGTGACATCGCATATAGCTTTGGCGGTCATCACGTACACTTCATGATCCTGCAAATACCGAGCTAAGGAATCGGTGTTTGAGAAATTCTCCTTGAGTTTGTGGAGTTCTAGGAGGAACTGGACCTCCAGAATAACCTTCACCAGTTCCTGGACATCGACTGAGATTTTGGCATCTTTATCATTCGACATCTTTCAACAGGGCAACTATAATTCTTTCAGGTTGTTTTTCAAAGGTTTTAACAGCCTTCCATCTGCAAGACCAGCGAGTTTCACAGAGAGATTTCAGCTTGATGCTTGGTATAGCTTCCAGGTCAGCTGGCATTTGCTCAGACGGAGAGTATTTTCACGCTTTGGCAAATTGAAAAAGCTGTGAATAGACTGGATGACACCTTAAGTTGAAAGTAGCATTTTCTTTACTCCTATCGAGCGTTTTAAGGGAAAAACAGTGCAATTTTAAATGTGAATTGAAGTCACTCAGGGCCTCCTCTTAGTTATAATACAAAAATACGGTTGCGTTCATAATTTCTTATTTTATCTTAAACTTAAATACTCGAATACCTCAACCAATAATTTGTGAACTAATCCAAATATTTGGGGGCCATTCTCCTAACCCCTATAGATATAACTTACTCATCCTTGAAAAAAGATAAAAATGTTACTTAAACAACAAGCTGGTATATTTACTCCTTTCACATAAACAATATTTTCAGTCAATATCATTAATTTACAGTTTCGCAAATATTTTTTATATTAAATTAACAAAGAAAAAGGAACACGGACGTCTGCCGGAAGAATCATTAAAAAATTCCCAAGCCTCCAACATCAAAAACTGATAACAATTATTTCAAAAAAGATATAATAATGTTTTATTTAGAATTTTGAAAATATTTAATAGTTGTGTAATTGATTGCAGTAGGGTTTTAAAAAGAGAATTTATTGAGTTTTATATTCATATGACGTTTTATTGTATGTGTTACTCCCCAGAGCAAAAACTTTAAATATAATGTTATATAGGTTTTTATGACATATTTGCTTTGGGTATTATGTAAATATTTTTTTTTAATAAACTTGATATAAGAACTAGTTAAAGATAAAAGGCTTTTAAAGTCTTTAATGATAGGTGAGTGTTGGCATTTGAGATTACAACAAGAAATGATCTCTTCAAGTTTAGAATAAAGATCCAACAATCTTATAAACATATGTTCCTATTATCAATGTTGTGAATATGAATATTTCTCCAAAATATACAAAAAGTATATGAGGTTACATTTATCCTCCCATTACTTTCCATGATGACAGATACTTTTTTTCTTTCAATATACAAGAACCCCATAGTTTGGATATCTTGGAGTATCCTAAAGTAGGTCAATCATAAATATGGACTTTATATCCAATATTCTAACCTTTTCACTAAAAAGGTTTAATATTCAAGTTTTGTTCCTTCTCCATGGTAGAGCTTTTTGATTTTTTGCTACAAATTAAATGAGTTTCTAATTGCAATTTTTAAGTAAACGGTTTTTATGTAGAATCTGTTTGGATCCCCCATTGAATAGATAATTCAACCGCTATTTACCTTTGATTACATATTGACACTCTCTGATTATACACACTTGACTATTATTTTTTTTTTGCATTTATGGATCGATAGAATACATACGACTGGATATAAATAAACATTATAGTATTAAAATTAGTCACTCAAACCTAGGATATTATCATGAAGTAGATTAAAAATGATCATCTACTCTCGGGATTCGAACCTGCGCTACCCCCATTGAGAGTTGAACACGCCTTAACGCTCCCTTTTTATATATATTGCCTATTTACTTAGTACAATTGCATCTGACAGGATATAATTATGCATTATAGCATTAAAATTAGTCTATCGAACCTAGGATCTTATCAATGAGGTAAATCAAAAATGACCTTCCCCTCTCGAGAAGAGTCGAACCCTGCGTCCCCAACATTGAGAGTTGAAGTTTTGTTAGATACCCTAAATATATATCGAATGCGTATTTGTAGTGCAAGTTTCTTAAATTTCTTTTTTTTATGCTCATTTGTCGACTGCTTTAATTATTTAAAAGTTGTACGTATTTTCACTTAGATTTCACAACAGAAAGAAAAAAATTATGTTTAAATCAAGAATACTAGAATCTACCTGGAAAGGAAAGGGGAAATTGTAGCTTCCATTTAGGGCCATGATACGTTGATTAACATAGCAATAATTAATAGTTTTATATGTTTTTTATCTAAATGATTCATTTTCACTTCAATAATTTGTAATTCACGATCAAACAAGTAGATATTATATTTAACAAAAATGAATAAGTAGTGTGATAATATTTTAATACTTTTTATTTATCAACAATAGTTTCCAGCATAGTAATATATTATTATTTACAAATGATACATAGTTAACAGTTACATAAAAGTAATTCGAAATTATATTTCCTTCATTGCAGGGTATGTAAAAACCCAAAATTTTGAAAAACCCCGAAAAAACTGATTAAACCCGGGTTTTACCGTGGGTTTTTTCGAAATTCGGGTTTTCTTAACACCATTAATTAGCTATTAGCTAATTAATGGTGTAATGAAAAATCCGAATTTCGAAAAACCCACGGTAAAACTCGGGTTTTATCCGGGTTTTTTCAAATTTTTTTTTTTACATACCCTGCTTTATTGGGAAATAGACTGTATTAGGAATTTTTCTTTCAAATTGAATTTATATCTGACGATCTTTGTTTCTATGAAACTAAACTGCCTCATTAAACTTCTATTTAAGAGGTGCCATGAGTTTCAAATCGGAGGATCTTGGGCAGGTTACAGCGGGGCTGGCGTTGCGTTTGAGGCAGCTCCGGTTCGGCTTGAGGTTGAGCCAGACTTTTTTCATCCACGGAAAGATAATATTCCGCCACTGCGACCGATAGTATTTGCCTCTTCCGCCCTATTACAATATGATAATATAAAATAAGACATATAGGTGATAATAAATTAATGTCATAGCGTAACTCTATCCTGTTTTAACACTACCTTAACACATTTAATTAAAACAGATGATAGAATATGCTTTTTATACTAAAAATAAGTCAATAACATAATAAAAGCTACGTATAGCTACGATACTATTAAATTAGACAATAATACACTTACATATGTAATGTTTAGTTAATCCTTATTTACTTATTAATTGGCTTGATATTGTGATAAATTAAAAATCTATATCATATAATAAAATAGTTGTTATTAATATTATATATATATATCTTTTAAATCATTCATATTTTAAATTGCTTTTAGATTTAAAAATGGTACTTTATTTTTTTGATGAATAGTTAAAAACTCTTAATGAAAATAGTTAGAAACTCTTATTAAAAATAGTTAGAAACTCTTAGCTTTGAATTGGACATCCATCCACCAATAGACTCGATGTTCGAGCTAAAAACGAAAATCCCCAGAGTCTCTTCGCTATTTAGAAATGCAGCGCATTCCTTATCCTCCAAATAACTCAACCGTTGTCCAAAAAGCTCTGGCAAATTGGGATAAGTTCCTCCTCGTAGCTCTTGTATCGAAGCTCCTTCATATAAACATGTCCATTATTTCACCCTTGGAGCAAGGCAGCTCAATAGCCATTTCACGGTAGCAGTCCACAGCATAGCAGTTTTGGATAGATTTCATAGGCCAAATTCTGTCTGTTGAAGGAGGAGAGAACCATTTTTTGAGACTTCATTTTAGATGATGTAGAATTCCGTTCGGAAACGGGGCGTCGCGGTGGCCGTTAGTGCAATAAAAAGGACTTGGGGAAAATCCCTTTGGAGCTATTAGAGAAGTTAGTAGGTCCGGTGAAAGTCGTGTCCCCACTGAGACAGGGCCTCATCAATAAACGAATCACTTGAGGGATCCCGCGAATAAAAGCTTCGAAAGACTCTATTGAGCTTCTGAGAGCAGATACCGTTCTCGGAGTTACGTAGAGGAGTGTGATTTGGGCGTGAGGAGACGGAACTTTTCGTATATTTTCCGCTGCCGGCCATAGTCGTCCCCAATGAGATGATCTGCAGGTATTCCTAGACCGTCGAGTTTTGTTGAATTTATCATATATGAGGGATACTAGGAGGGATAGGACTACAGTGACTCCACCCTGGACCGCGTCGGGTAACTGATAGCTGAGACTCTTTCCGCCTCCGTGGGCATAAGGACAGAGCCGACATTTTTCAAGAGGGCCGCATTAAGGCTGACAGATGATTGAGGCGAAAGCTGTGGATATCAAAGTGACTCTGAGCTTCCCAAAGAGATCGTTCGAGAAAGAGTAGTCCTTCTTTGGCATATTATTATACCCTGTTTCAACAGGAGCAGAGAACTTGTCACACTTTGAAACACAGAATATAAAGACCTTAAAATAACACTACACAACTACTTTTTTTGAAATAAATATTACCACTGAATTAATAATGAAGGACACAACGTGCGCATAAAGGGAGTGCTCGTTTATGGCGACATACTTCCACTTCCAGCTAGATAGAGTTATTATTCTTTTGGTTGAAATCTAAGTCCCCCTTGGTCATACGTTCTTATGAAAAAATATTCTCATAAAAAATGTAAATCAATTATATGACATAGCTACAACGAGAGAAGTACGTTTGGATGATGTCTTCTCTGTCTGTTTTATTCTTCGTTAGTGGTACCACCTGAAAGAGAGCTGTTAAGCATATATAAATAAATTTTATACATACATATTAGGGTTGTTCTTATTTTTCAAATGTTTGAAATGTTAGCAACTTTGAGCATTTTCTGTTTCTTGGTGATAAAAGAAGACGACATACAAAGTTTGAACAAAATCGGTCAACATTACGAGGTCGCGCAACGAGGTCAAAGTTTTAAAAATTTAGTAAAAATATAGTTTTCCGCAAATTTCTTCAAAATAGTGGACGTTACAGACTTCAATAATAATTATTAATTTAAAGGAAATCTAATTTACTACCAGACGTATGTTGATGTTTTTTAATAAAATCAAAGTTTTCAGTAAAAAAAGCAAAGCAAGAAAGGAGTGGTGATTTTAGCATTATTTCATAGCTTTTTTGTATCAATTAACTTCACTCGCCTGTAGAAGATGACTTGTTCGCTTCAGAGTAAAATAGTACTTTTAAGTTTAGTAAAACTTACAATTAAATATAAATCCAAAAAAACCTTGGTTGCATTCTATCAATTCAGAATCTAGTACAATCTGAGTTTACATCATATGATTCAGAGCCTGTATTGACCTATAAGAAATCGATTATGAAAAAAAATAAATCATAATGTGTTTCTTAGATGTGCCGTCAAGGTATCCTCTCAAAATTTTACTTTATCTCTGACGGCATTTATAATCCATTATATGCGTCATTTTGTACCGCGAGATAGGCTTTTTTAATGTGCATATAACTCTCTACTTATTAAATTGACATGATTTAGTATACTAAAATATTAAAGCTGGTTAACCAAGCTTTCATTTGATATATTTTGTGTTCTAAAATCGCTATACTTTAAGAGATATAAGCAAATATGTACTCTCCCCAAAAATTGATCTTTGATATGAGAAATACGATTACCATCTGGTAACTTTGTTAGTGTTACCTGGATAGAAAGAGAAAGAGAAGGGAGGGAGTATTTTTCCTCACTCAAAGTGCGCTAACATTTCAAACATTTGAAAAATAAGAACAACCCTAAAGAATAACATAATTGTATAAAAGAACATGTCAAGCAGCTCTTTTTAGCCTAAGTAAGAAATTAACAGCACAATCATGAAAATAACCAAGAATTGATCAAAACAATTATACTTGTTAATAACACTGAAAAAAATGTAAGTAATGGTCTTCAACGTTAAAAAAAATACACAAGATGAGGACTCATCAAGGGTTCATGTTAACCATGAACTAAATTTAAAAATATGAATAATCTGAAAGGATAATTATTTTAAAATTACCGTACTTGAGTTCATATGCCATCAAAACTAAAATATAAATAACTTCATTATTATTCAGAAATGACTCAGAAATCATGTCACTAAGGGGAATAAGAGTTGAATTGAATAATACTGGCTACTTCAACACGGTATT
>CP045895.1:18960403-18997205 GCA_013387185.1 Caligus rogercresseyi
GATCGCTATTTTTAGTGATTTTCTTCAGATCAAAAGATATAAAGATCAGGACCTTTTGCGATACTGCGATCAGCGATCAATATCGCTATATCGCTATTGATCGCCGAACAGAAAAAACTCCGATCAACAAGCCTGATAAATAGTCATTAAGACCTTATGATTGGATGTTTTTCATCTACAAAAGTCCATATTTCCTTTAATTGCGTCATAATTGTTCTGCTTTGCATCAAATCTTTTAATGAATCATGGATTATGAGCGGAATATTCTATTAGCTAGAATGCCACTATATAATTTGTATGATGTATTTAGCATCGTTGGAAGTCTTGGGTTATCAATCTTCTTGGTTCGTTCCCAATTTTGAGGCTCACTACCAAATTTCGGATTCCAAAGTGTTTTTTAATATCTCTTTGAGACCGACCCATATAAGCTTTTGCTAATAATGTAGAGAGGAAGTGTTTATACTTTTTTATAGAATTCCATCAGGAATCCGTCTGGTGAGGGTGATTTTTTTTATCTTTTAATAGGATGGAACAAATTCTTCTTTCCCCAAGGGATAATAATTTTTTTAAAGCTATTTTTCAGTTGGCAACTCCATTTTTATATTTCTACGTCTTGCAATCAGAGGGATGATCCATTTATTATCATATTTTATGCTTAGAGTAAGGAGTTGCTTATTTAAATGAATACTAATACTGTAGTAGGTAATACTGAAAGAATCCCTCATAGGATGTGTAAATGAAATGAATTTAAGATACTTAGTGTGCTTATGAATGTTTTAATTAACTCTGATTCTCTGTCCCCACACCTCCATCTAAAATAACACCTGATTTAATAATGCAAAAAGGTTTTTTTCCTTATTATGAATTATTATTTTCTTTCCAACATTCGTGTTAAATTTATCGAGTGTTATCTTTAATACATATTGAGAGGATTTCACTCTAGGATGCTGTCTTGAGATCATCTATTCAGATCTAATAATTTAATCCGGTCTAAAGGGTTTTTAATCGATGGTGGAATTAGCATTTGAATCTAATTTTGAACTATAAACGGAAAATCATAGTAAAGTTTATTCTTCATATATCGAGTTTACCTCATTGAGTTTAAGAAATACCAACAGAGACATTTCCGACGCTCAAAGCCACATAAACCCCATGTATTGCCACATTTCTTATTCATAACGATTCAAACTAAGCAAACAAGTACTTGGCCAACAGATGAGTGCCACTTTGGAGATCGAAATTCATTTTCAATTACAATTTATCTGTGCTCTAATGCAATTGTCTTAATTATTCCCACGTATTTCTTTTATACCTCTTTCTCAAATATAAATATTATTTTACAACTTTTAATTAAATATATAATCAAATATATATAAAGGAGCAGAGCGAAGGACTCTGCTACAGTGCTCTCCCCCCCAGTGACGAGGTAGGAGGAACGATCCAAATAAGAGGAAAATAGAAAACGAGAACTCCCTACTTCACGTCAGGGTGACAGATATCTTGCAGCACAATCCATCCTATCAGGCAAGTTAAGTAGGTGGGAGTTCAGGGTCCGTTGAGGTTGCTTTGAGGAAATGTTATCCTAGTGGCGAGTAGTTCTTGAGCCGTTACACTCGGAGGTGTCTCGACGAGGCAGTGAAAATGTAGATATAGGAGTGAAGGTAAATTTATATATGTGGCGAGTAGTTCTCGAGGCAGTGAAAGAGAAAACGAGAACTCCCTACTTCACGTCAGGGTGACAGATATCTTGCAGCACATCCATCCTATCAGGCAAGTTAAGTAGGTGGGAGTTCAGGGTCCGTTGAGGTTGCTGCAAGGAAATGTTATCCTAGTGGCGAGTAGTTCTCGAGCCTTGGTCTCGATGAGACAGTGAAATTGAAGTAAGGATACTTGAGTGAGGTTGGTTTTTCACAGTGGCGAGTAGTTCTCAAGTCGTTGTTTCGATGAAACAGTGAAACATTTGAATAGGAGTGTGATAGAATGTGATAAAATTGTGGTCATGATGCAAGCATGTAAATTTGTGGATATTGTCGGGGTAGAGTTCTGGATGTTATTACTGTGGTTGTGAAACCGTGAGAGTGGTTTATTTATGCATTAGAGGAGCGAAGATGTCACCGGAGTGATGTTACTCCCCGGAAAGTCCTGTGGAGGTGTCCCTCGTCGGGATGGGATGATTCTTACTCTCCGAATCGTATTTTGTGTCTTCCATCCTGACATGGAGGCGGGCTTTTTACTAAAGGGGTTACCATGTAGTCAAAAACAACGATTTTAGAGGAAAGAAGAAACACGACAATTATTTTAGAAGGCATATTAAGTATCACCAATGTAACCAAAGGGAATGAGTGACTTACACCTTTGGTTATCTAGTCTAAACTCTTCTTTATTTCATTAGAGGTATTTCTTTCATACCTCTTTTTCAAATATAAATATTATTTTACAACTTTTAATGAAATATAATCAAATATATATAAAGGAGCAGAGACAAGGACTCTGCTACATATATATATATATATATATATATATATATATATATATATATATATATATATATATATATATATATATATATATATATTTATTATTTATTATGTATATATATAGGAGACGAAGCAATGCCAAATGACTACTTCTATATAATATGACTATTTTTTGTTTAGCTCCCAGATTGCACCCATGTTACCGGAACTTAATCCCGTATCAGCCTGTAGAATGTGACTATTTATCGTCAGCAGTATTCTGTAGGTCATATAATTTAGTTATATATACGTTTATTATAGTATTACAATAAATGTATATCCCTATACATAAAATATAATAATATCTTTTTTGAAATAGTTTTATTTTTAGTGAAATTTGTTTTCTATTAATTATCATAATTCCTATTTATGACCATAGCATGTTATTTGACTTGCAGATGTAAACTTGCGTTTTTTTGTGCCTATATGGTGTGATAGAATTGCAGGATCCTTATGGATATAAATATGCATAGTAACATTAAAATTAGTCTATCGAAGTGAGTGTGATAGACGTGTGCGTTATGGCGTGTTCAACTCTTAATGTTGGGGGCAGGGGTTCGAATACTCCTGAGAGGGAATGATCATTTTTGGTCTGCTACGTCATTGATAAGATCCGAGGTTAGAGTGACTAATTCTAGTATGCTTATTTATATTCAGTCGGAGGCTGCAATTCTATCGAACCAATTAGGCACCAAAAAACTATAATGTTTATTTATATTTTATAACACATTTTCGTCGGATTTTATCAGTAAATATCTCATTTTATTTATTTACATAATAAATTAACTAGGTTGAGGGAAAAACACGCATTATTACGCTAAAATGAGTCCATGTTACGATATTTTTGAACGTTGATCTAAAAGAACTACATGCCCTCCCACGAGATGACCCTCAGCAGTAATAGTAGAACACGCTATGTGTCATAACAAACAAAATAGAATAACCTGTTCTCCAAGTCATAAAATCATTAATAAATTTACCAATCTATAATCATAAATTATTTATGCATGTGGTCTATTGATGAATTTTTTGTGCTTTAGTTGCCATGTTAAGTACATATTACCTGCTATATTTTGCAATAACTTTAAGCAAAAAATATTATGCTTGAGGATCTCAGAAATGTGTCTCTTCGCCTTTGTGTCTAATCATTCATGGCTTTGATTAATCGGACCTTTTTCTTTTCAAAAATACGAATCATATCAATAGTTTTTGTGTAATCCGAATATATGCCCACAACAGCCGAATCCTCTCATCATGTGCTCAAGCTACTTAACAAAATGAGACTTTACCCCTTTGTTATGTTTCAACACAAAAAAACCTGTTTCAGCAAAATGAATAAAAATCTCATTTCAAATCAATTTGTATTATCTTATATGGATTTGTATAAAAATAAGGGTTCTTATTAAACGATCAATCAATGAGTTGTTTCATTGAGGTCGATATAAAATGACTTTTCAATTTGTGGAGTCGAACCTTCACCCTCAAAATGGGGAATCGGACACGTTACAAGTGATAACAGAGGTTTAATTAAAGTTATATAATGACCGATGTTAATTCATTCCCTACAATAGATTTAGTTGGTGGTCTATACACTTAAAAGCCGACGAAGTTGCCCAATTGTTACCAATAAATACAAATGACATGACTGAGTAATCAATCGAAATTATCACTCATAACAACAAATGCCAAGTCAATATTATAATAGCATTCATAATAATACCACACATATCCTTATCTAAAACGTCATTGGTTGAGAAAAATGATTTCCCGCCAAAATTTGAGTGTGTTGAAAAGTAAATCAAGTCTCTCCATTCCCGAAGCAGCAGAGGATCTTTCTCCTCATAGAAAAATTTCGGTGAAAAGTACTTATTCCCCTTTATTGCTTCGTTTACTCTTAAACATACGTACATTTTCGCAAACAAATATTATTTATTTTCACATTGCCTTGAATGTGTAGAGAAAAAAACACGATTTCCCCCTTAATTATAATGCTTAATCAAGAGGCATAAGGAGAAAAGTAAACAAAATAGGAACTATAACACATTCATTGTGAGTCCCTACACAAATATTTTAAGTTATGCTCAATTTGGCAAAGGCGAGAGGGGGGGGGGGGCATTTGATATTGCATGATACACCTCTATGTGAGGGAACTTATAATCATTCCCCCTTTCAGTGGATTTCCTTCGCCCCTACATAAAGACTTCTTGGAAAAGATTGGTGCAGGAGATAAAGGCCGCTATGGCTCTGGCTTGGTGAGTATGCAGTTTGCATGTCTTCCAACGTAGTGAACAATGGAGTCTTTGATTGTCACTGACATAATAATAGAGATTGAAATCATTTCATTTTAGGTGCTAAAAAAATATATATGAAAGGGATTTGTTTTTAATATTTATGTTTTTATACAAATTAAGGCATTAGATGTCGTTTCCATCAAGATACAGATAAAGTAAGTCCATATTACCATGAGGGTTGACATTTCGCTTGCCGGTGGTTTTTAATGGCATCACACCGGCAAGCGGGAAAGGAACAGTGTTGTTATTATTCCCGCATCACGTCATCAAAAAGCTATTCTTACAATAGATTTTTCAAATTATTAAAAAAATAATATTAAGGATTGATGATGTTTCGTAAAATATTTTTTATTAAGTCTGTATAACAGTTGGGACTCAATAGAAGGAAATTTTCCGATCAATTCATAATTGATGGTCTAAAAAGCAGACCTTTTGACTAAAGAAGAACGTTCCCTTCTTCTTAGGCTCTTCGATACAAAATATTTTTCACTTTGTGCAAGTTTTTGTCCCTTCTATCTATTATAATAAGGAAGTTTGATACGTATTTTTATTCATTATATTCAAAGGCTATGTCTCTTGGTATAATCAACATCACACATTAGACATTCTATTCCATCAGGCATTTTGGATATACATATGTACACTCAATATCAACCGAAGGTATTGTAGATTATTTTTAAATTTGTTATATTTTAAATTTTAATACATGCAGCATTCGTTATTTTATTATTATTTTTAAATACTGAAGCATATAAGTTCGTTTTTCAAATAATTTATAAAAATACTTGAATTACGTTTTATATATAGAATAGTTGAAAAAAATACTGAAAGACATTCTAAAACTGTGAATACTTAATACCACTTTAGTCGGGAAGTTGAAAAAAAAACGATACATAGTTCAAAAGAATAAAACTGAAAATAAAAAATGAGTCCAACTCAGTATGACTTTCGACCAGAAGTGTTTAATATTTAAAAAATATTTATATTTTATGTCTATAACTTGCTAGGATTATTTACAAATTATAACTTCAAAGACACAAAATACAATGCTCTAAATCTGCTCCCCTTTTTCACAATCTCCCCCTGCCATGGAAGAAAATATTTGTATTTTGTGGAGTTCTAAGCATTGATTAAACAGAGGTGAATGAATATCTTATTAAAAAAAGAACAATAAAAACAACCCCCCCCTCCCTAACTCTGGTAAAAAACAACCTCTATTAAGTTATATTAACAATGTTTCTAAGCAAATGAATAATAATAATAATAAAACTATTAAGCCAGCCCATTCATAACCAAAAGGATGCAATTTCATCCGACAAAAATATGAAACAGCAAAAAAATTAAGAAGATTAAATAAAAACAAAGTAAATACTACAGGTCAACCATATCTTTAACTAGAGGCATATATACACTCAGAGAGTGCAAACCTCCGCCGTCATGAGCCTTCCGAGGCGGATTTTTCACGACTGGGGAGGCGTAGAGAGACGGGGGAGGGTTCCCCTAGACGGAAATTCCGAAGGAAGACGCTCCCGGCACCCAATTTCACAGCACAGCGACATCTATTGGCAGAGTAGGCTAACTTGAAAAATTTAGTAGTATTTAGCTCATTTGGCGCCTTAATTCTGCACTCAGAGATACCAAAATTTAATCACTTCTTCCTTTTGGCACTTCTAACAACTCCACAAAATTTCATCCAAATCCGTTTAGTACTTTTTGAGTTATCCTGCTGACAAACCAACAAACAAACTAACAAACCAACAAACGCCAGTGAAAACAATACCTCCTTCGGCGGAGGTAATAACTATGAAATTTTCTTATGTCTCCAATGTTGTACATCTATATATCCGAGTTTTACATCTGCAAAAAGGATTCATATAATATTTCTTAAATAATCTATTCAAATATTATTTGGTGCTTTGAGATTTTTTTGTGTTTCTTTTTGGTTTTTATTCTTCGTTTCTCCGTTATTTCAGTTTTGTTGGCCAAAAAAATACTGATATTAAGTGAGTTTTATATTCCCCCTGTTCAATAGTGAAATATCCTTCTTTATATATATATATACAGGGGCGGAGTGGCCAGCGGGAGTACCGGGACTATTCCCGGTGGGTCGCTGGCCTCAAGAAACATAAACGGCCGTTGACAGCCTCCCAATGGCATATTGGGGCCTGTAAAAGGCCGGCGAGGGCATATTGTCCCGGTGGATAAATTCTTCCACTCCGTTGTATATATATATATATATATTGGTTCCTAGCAAGGTATATTGAAAAATATTGATACCTTGCAATCTAAGCCAATGCTTATTTAAAAGTATTATATTAGAGATCGTGACTGCTTCACCTTAAATAATTCCTTTTGTTAAATGATGAGATGCTCTTTAAAAGAACGCCAGGATATGGGGTGAATAAAAATGTACTCCTGCTTTTTTGGTGAGGAATAGCATTTATTATTTAGAATAGGACTCATGACGTTATAGATAACTTTTCCCCCTTAATATTTTTCCAGACCTTTATGTATATGTTTACATATCAAGGCGTCTAACCAGTGACCAATATGATAGCTGGATGTGCATTAGACTGAATAAAAGGGTATTGTCTGAGTCAGCAACTGATAAAAATAAGAAGAGAATGAAAAAATTATTATTATCCCTTGAGCAATCGAAGTCCAAGTCTTACGGAATAGAAAAAGAGGGAATTGAAAAAATATGTACGCAAATACGTCATTTTAAGAGACTACGTTTTATGAAACATAATATATGGTGACGGCATCACTGAACTTTTAACTTTTCTATTTCCAAGACTACTTAATTGTTTCATCACCAAGTGAGGCAGCCATTTAAAGTCCCCGTATGTATTCAAAGAGCTCTTTAAGTGATCTGGGTTTTTTTTCGTTGAGTTTACATATGTTTATTATTTTTTATTGATTCTGCTTAGGTCATGGACTTTCTCTCAGGCTTCGCACTGACTACCTTTCAAATCGAATCTGACTCAGAGGATGAGGACACCCTTGCCGCCCCTGAGTCCTCAGACGAGGAGGAGGAAGAAGAAGAACAAACCTCTAAAGACCTCTACTTCTTCCTCCAAAAGAGGGCGCAAGAAAAGCGTTGCCTTTTTTCAAAAGACAAAACGAAGGAGGATCTACGAAACACGAAGACATTTAGAAAGCTTGAGCAGGAGATAAAGGACATGAATCGAAGGAGAAAGAGCCGACAGAATGACTCAAAGGATGTACAAGCTATATATGTGGACAAGGATCGGGCCATTTCTGTCAATGGGGGTAAGCTGCAATGAATCAGATGTATTCTTTGTGCAAAAAAATTAAAGTATTTTTAATACTATCCATAACTGTTATTTTTAATCAAGAGCATAATTGATTTTTGATGAATCAAAATTTTAATGGTAAAGCTTTTAGTTTAAAATATTGGAATCAACGGATTTAATAAGTTTTTTTTTTTACCGGTTTTGATTTTGTTTTAAAGTAGGATCCAAAAGTACGAAGTCGAGTATTTGATCCCAGGCGGAATCCCATCAACAATCTAGGTCACACAACCACTTTAATCATGTTAAAGATACTCTGCAACAATGCCTTAGTTACCATTTTGTTTCAGGTTTTGAGTTTAAAAGGCTCTATAAACTTATATGATCTCATGTACTTAATTGCATCCATTCCGATAGAAATAAGAAATATAATGGCCTAACTAGGAAATCAAAACTTAGAAAATCTTTTTAATAATGTTGAACAAGAAAACCTCCCCTCAATACGAAACAAACCTGATCCCCTAAAGCATTGAAGGAAATGGTGCATTGTAGTATTCATGTTGAAATAGAATAGGAGTGCATTATTTTTTCCTTTTTTGCTCCAAAGATGTCGTTCAACATAAATGTATCTTAAAGGTTTCTTTATTTATATGCTATTTTTGAAGTATGATATAATGCCTGCACTCAGGTATATATATATTATTTGGGGAAATTTTCAATCCCAATTTCTTCATTAAATATATATACATTAGGGTTGTTCTTATTTTTCAAATGAGAATATACAATTACCGCTTGGAAACCAAACAGAAAAAGAAAAAAGAGAAGCGAGAGAGTATTTTGCCTCATTTCTCTCGCATCTCTTTTTTCTTTTTCTTTCTATCCAGGTAACACTGGTTACCAAGCGGTAATTGTATATTCCCATATCAAAGGATCAATTTTTTTTAAAGAATACGTGCAAAAATGTATTTGCTTATTTCTCTTAAAGTATAGCGATTTTTAGAACATCAAACATATCAAATGAAAGCTTGGTTAACCAGCTTTAATATTTTGGTATACTAAATCATGTCAATTTAATAAGTAGAGAGTTATATGCACATTAAAAAAGCATATTTTTGCGTACAAAATGACGCATATAATGGATTATTATGCGTCAGAGACAAAGTAAAATTTTGAGAGGATACCTTGACGCAAATCTAAAAAACACATTATTATTATTTTTTTCATAATCTATTTCTTATAGGTCAATACAGGCTCTGAATCATATGATGTAAACTCAGATTGTACTGAATTCTGAATTGATAGAATGCAACCAAGGTCCTTTTTGGATTTATCATCAAAGGTTTACCAAACTTAAAATTACTATTTTACTCTGAAGCGAACAAGTCATCTTCTACAGGCGAGTGAAGTTAATTGATACAAAAAAGCTATGAAATATGCTAACATTACACACTCCATTTTTTCTTTGTTTTTACAGAAAACTTTGTTTTAGTAACAAACATCAAAAATACGTCTGGTAGTAAATTAGATTTCCTTTAAATTAATCATTATTATTGAAGTCGGTAACGCCCACCATTTTCAAGTAATTTGCAGACAACTATATTTTTACTAATTTTTAAAACTTTGACCTCGTTGAGCGACCCCGTAATGTTGACCGATTTTGTTCAAACTTTGTATGTCGTCTTCTTTTATCACCAGAAACAGAAAATTCACAATGTTGCTAACATTTCAAACATTTGAAAAATAAGAACAGCCCTAATATATATATATATATTCATAAACACTTCGTTGGAAAAAAGTACAACAATTCATGTCATTTTAAGATTAAAGGAAAACTTTCTCATTCGTGACGTGATACACCACTATCCTTTAATGTCTATCTCTATCAATATTGAAAGATGAGAACGATTTCCAAGTTTTTTAGGGGTCATCAAATATCTTTGTTCCTTTGAAATTAATTGCATTCAAGGAACGTTCTTGTTTTACAAAGTATATCGTTAAATAGGTCACTGACCTTGCCAGTTTTGTATGTGGCGTCGTCAAATAAGAAGTATTTGAAAACAATGATACTAGGTATATACTACTTCGAAACAATAAATGATTGGGAAAGCTAAATATAAGGTAAATTAATTCTGCATTGCAAAATATTTATGTGTAATATTAATACATTAATGTCACACTTCCTTGTTTTTGTTCCTATCAATTTGCAATTCACTACTGTAAGAATAAACAAACTATAAAACATTCATATTTTTCTCTCTGAGTTGGTACATTTATTATTTTGCATATATATACATATATAAATATATATATATGCAAAATAATAAACAAACTCTAAAACCTACGTATTTTTCACTCTGAGATGGTACCTTTATTATTTTGCGTCAAACAATTCATATGTATTTGCCTAACTAGCCAGTCTTAATCTTATGAACAATCCCTATATAAAACGTCTCATGGTTTGAATGTAATTTTAATATATTTGACTATAAATACATCAAAATTATCCATAAACTCAAAATGTAAGCGTATTGAGGCCCTCAAACACAAGGTCCTTCTTAATCTTATATTTGAGAATACAGTGTGTTCCATCAGAAATGTAATTTTTAAATTGCGAATTAGAAGTATTTAAAGTTAATCAATTTCCCTCATAGATACATCATTTTAAAGAAAAGAATGGATTTTTATGATTATAATTTTTTATTGTCCTATATCATAAGAGGCACATCTGAAGTCTTACAAAAGTTACTGGAAATGATCCCCTCCAGCCTGAAGACAGAACGACGCACGCTTCTGGACATTCTTGCAAACGTTTTTGATTGTCTCCTGGCTATATCCTTCAGTGAAGGTTTGGACACATTGTATGAGAGACTCAATGGAATCTGGTTTTTCCTTATAAACTCGAGTTTGTGCTAGAGCCCAGAAATGGAAGTCCAAAGGGTTGAGATCTGGAATGTGAGCTGGTCAGGGTTTTTCTGTCCTTCTGCTGATGACTCGGCCTCGAAACTTTTAATTTAGAAATTCTAAAGCTGCATTTGTGCAATGTGGTGGAGCGCTGTCTTGCATCCACCAAAGTGAAGAACGAGTTGCAGAATGGCGCAGCCTAGGCCAAATTATGTCCTGGAGCAATCTGAGATATGAAACACCATTAACCAACGACAAATGGCCATTATTTTCAAGGAATGCATGAACGATTGGAACCATTCCATTAATAATGGCAACGAAGATCAATAACTTAACATCATTCCTATCATTTGTTTCGCAGATATTTCGAGGATTTTCATTTGTCCACACTCTGTCGTTTTTTCGATGTGGTTTTTGATGGAGGCAAAATAACTTATCGTCAGTACAAATGATTCTATCGACAATGGCTGCTGCAGAATCCACTGACAAAACTGCCTTCTCTGCGCTTTGTGGTTATCAGTTTATGGTTGAACTGATAACAACGGAATCGAAGATCATGTCTTACGATCCTCCACATGGTTGTTTTGGAGAGTGAAATTTGCTGAGAAGATTTTCTGAGTGAGCAACTGGGGGTTTCTTCAAAGAAACTCCTTATCTCCTGAACCACTGCTTCTATCCTTTTTGATTTTGTTTTCATTTGTTTTTTCTTGTGGATGGAACCAGTCTTATTGAAATGATCAAGAACTCTTGTGAACTGGATCAGCTGGTAATATTTCGCCACCCTCCCACTGATCTTGAAGTGAAGTATAAATTATGGCGTACTGTGGAAGGAGAAGGTATTTTGCCAAACTGCAGGATGATCCATTTCTTCTCAAGTTCAGAAAACATTTTTCAGGTTGACAATCAATGCTGACTTTTATGTATTGATAAAAATCCCCTCTTTATGAACAAAATGGCGTATCAATAATACGATTTGAATTATTTTAAATACTTTAATTCGCAATTTAAAAATTACATTCTGATGGAACACATTGTACATAACGTTCGCCAGATGGTGACATCATAAAAGATAATAACGAAATCAATTTTATAATTTTTAATTGGTTAATTATCCTTTAATTATGCTAGTATGAATCAAAATAATAATATTAATGTTGGCATTCAAAACTTATATATGACGTCACACTTAAAGCGATAATAATCGCTTAGGCCACGAAAATAATGATATAAGTTTATTAAGCATTTCATCTATTAAAAAATGAATTAAAATTCTTAATTCAATCTGTGATATACAGTTTGCTATTCTTATATTTGTTTATCACATGGATAATACAGAGTGCCGAAGCAAGGAATGGTAGCACTGAATATCGGGTATTTGAAAGCTCTCTATTGTTGAAGACAGTGACAAAATTAATAAATAGGGAGTGCAAGAACCTCACATCACTCTCCCTCAGTCATGACTAGGGATGGAGAAAAAGTCGTTCTCCCAAACTCACCAATTCACATGACTCTTTTTCATGTGATAACACTGTTTTCTGTATCTTTATACGTCCGATAGTGAGATAGATGATCTATCTATCGACATATATGACAGAAAAAAACCCATTATGGTTTCCGTAAATATAAGTCGGCCTTTGTTCAATTAATATTAATTGGCGTAAATGACATAGATGTAAGGCTAAGAAGAAGAGACAAGAAGTATTTTTAAGGATGAGGTTTTTTTCTCTCTCTGTATTGATGTTCGCTCTTCAATAACCTCCGCGAGTAAATTATACTTTGTAGCATAATGCCAACTGCTTTTTATTATTCACTCTCCTCTACTTTCAACCAATCACGTTTCTAAAAGTACTATTTTTTCTCCAGCTCTATTCATGGTAAGAAATATTAAGTCTTACTCTCACTTTAGTTATTTCTACCGCTGTCTTTCTCCAACAATGAGAGCTAACGAATATCCCTATACTCATCTCAACCATACGTTGTGTCAGCTCTCTATATTATATACGGTTTATCTCTTTATTATTTAATTGACACTTAAAAATGGAATATAGAAATAATAAGATAATTTACCTTTATTTCCAAACTTAGAAGCAAATAATCAGGATTTTTGGTTCTGAGCAATGGATTCAAAATATTGGCAATTCAAATTAAAAGTTGACCATGGAATGAGTATTCATATAAAAAAGATAGTATATTTATATTTATAAAAAGCAATAATCGTTATATTTTATTTTAAAAAATATCTTTGACACTTATGTAACTAAAAACATTTGTCATAAATGACAATTTAATACATGAAGCCTTGAACCAAATACAGAATTCCCCTAACTTTTTTTAGAAGCCATTTTGCACGCTATCAAAATGACCCATTCACAAAGGTATTATTCCTATCATGTTGAAAAGAAATTAACCCAATTTTCATTTATGCACTTCATAAAAAGGGCTTTAGAATATATAAAAGTAGGACTTGCATGCCAAAAAAAAAACTCCTGAAACAAAAAGGAGGCGAAATAGAAAAAAAATCCACACTCACACCGTAGAATCCCTCAAGTGGAGGACGTACATAAAGTCTCAGTCACTTATCAGAGCATGACGCTTTCAGGAGCGGAGGATCTAAAGGGAGACATCCTCAAGCATCGTGGGAATTTAATCAAGTCCAGCAGCAACGGAGAAGGGGAAGCTGCGGAGCTTCAAATCATCATTGATCAGGCACAACACGAAATCCGTCGAGGAGATGCTTGGGTAATGCATAAGTTGTGATAACAAAAAGGTTGTTCTTGCACATTCACGAATATACATAAGTTTTTCAGTTAGTAAATAGTTTTCTTTCTTTTTTTACGTTCAATAGTCAGAGTGATGATCCATTATTCGACAGATATGAGCAAACATTTTCATTTTATTCTTTATTGTGGGTAGTTGCTTTATTCAATTAATAGGCGGAATAGAAGGAGGAGTCACTTCAAAGGATGTGCCAATGACGTCATGGGTATAGGCCACTGAATAAGAGAATATTAGTAATATATAGGACGACTTTATTATCTCTGAGTATCTGAATTTCACTCCTCAACAGCAGCCGCGTGTGAAATGATACTTTGTAGCATAATACTACCTGGGATTTTTTTATTCCCTCTCTTATTCCTTCACAAATCACGTTAAAAAAAATATCACCTTTTTTCAATCCCTGTGCATGACTAACACACATTCGATAAGACCCAAAAGTATCAAAATACTTTGACAATATTATCATTGACAAAGCTTCAATGAAGCGCCATCCAAATGCACATGACATATTCAGTTGGTAATTCAATTCGTATTGAATGTCTTATCCTTGGAGTGCTAATCCATTTATGGCCAAAGATGAGGAAACAATGCAAATATTTAACCTTTTTTTGGGCGGTGGGAGTTACTTCATTTGATTAATAATAATTAAACTATGATCGCCATAACAAAATTCAATCAATCTTTGGCAATCGCCGCACTAAAAAAAAGAAATTGTGGATATTATTTAAGTTTGTTTGTTTTTGTTCTTGTTTTACTTGTTGATTTATTGTTATACAATATGGATATTTATGTTGTTTTTATTTTCCAACTTAACTATTTCATTAATTTATCACATCAAAATAATTTGATATATTTTTATATTTTAAAGGTTTAAAAGTCTGCTACATTCTACTATTATTAATATTTTTTATTTTAGTATGACTGTTATATATCACGAATTGACAATATGCCCTAATGAAATAAAATGATTGTGCCGTGTTGAGAATGATATAAATAAATTAAATATTATGCATTAATGTGACGAAAAGAAATTAAAGCGGATCAGTCTGTTTAACGGACTCTTAAATGTTATGGATAAAAACCCATAATATTTTTTACTTCAGTATTCTTAGAAAGCAATTTCTTATCTTTGAACTAATATTCACAGCTCCAGAAAAATTATCTTATAAATATATTAATACCAACTGCTTTTTTTGTTGCAAATATTTAGATAAAAAATGAAAAGGTTTCAGAAAAAAAGATATTCTACGTTGTGTTTGCACAAATTGACAATATGTAGGAAGGGTCGCAAATATCATCATATAATGCTTACTTTTTTCTGGTTTACTGTAATTTCATCGCGAGTAAATTTGTCGCGGACCTTTTTATAGCCGTTTTTTTTGTTGCGGGTATTTACATCGCTTGCTCTTTTAAAGTCAGTCAATTTCCTCGTTTCCTTTTTTTCGCGGGTAAATTGTTTCCAAGCTTTTTTGTAGTGAAGTATTTTGTCGTTCATCTTTTTCTCGTAGGTATTTTTGTCGCCAAGCTTTTTGTAGTGAAGCATTTTCCGCGCTGTTTATTTTTTACATTGTGGACCTATTCATTCCCTTTTGGAAGTTGAGTTGATATGGTTTCCAGGAAGAGGCATTATAACATTCACAAATATATACTTTAATAGATTGGATTTTTGTTCTTAAAAAAATGATAATAAATCTTTTGTTAAATGAATTTCATGGAGATTCAAATTTGACTATTACACTAAATTGTTTGCATAACTTTATTATAAATCCTTGCTTAATTTTTTACACAATTTTAAAAGAAGCGCCATGTTTTTCCTGTTGCATTTTTGTCACTTAAACCCTGGACAATTTTTTGGGCATTTCGAAAAGCCATGTCTTCTAACGGTTGTTTAATGCATTGTTTTCAAATCTACTACAAAACATAATTATTCATCTGCTTCATTTCCTCTAAATAGGCGATTAGTATATGATAGATACTCTTCGTTTAAAGTTACATTTTTAACATTTCATAATCTATAAATTTTAAAATTACCTTTTTTCTCTTTCATAGAAAGCTTTATCCTACTTAGAAAGAGCCTTTTTAATCCGCCTAGACGATGTGGAGAGCCTTATTCTTAAGAGTCAATGCCTCGTAGCTCTTAGCCGTCACAAGTAAGTCATTTCAAAAGGGACATACATTTCATAATAGGTTTACAGATCAGTATAGTCATCCCAACATCTTCAAACGATCAGTATACTGTTCATTAATTACGGGCTACCATCGAATTCTTCGACGGTGGTGCGAGTCCATAATTTAATCCACGCAAAGTGAAATGCGTTGAAAGTTAGATCTTTTAAAATAGATATTGGATTATTATTTTAACTTGCAGTATTATAAATTTCTTGAATCAGTAAAGAGGAAACTGAAAGCCTACTTAATCACTTAATTGATTGGATAGAATTACTGCCACCACAAAAATGAAAGCTCTACCCCAAGAATACTTTCACCTATCCCAAAAGCCTACTTAATCACTTAAATGATTGGATATAATTTCTGCCACCATAAAAAATGAAGGCTCTTGCCCAAAAATACTTTCATCTATCATAATTCTTATTTAGAAATACAAAAAGAAGTTAAGAACAGTTCTTAACTAAAATGTCTAGACTTTGACTATTTTGTCTCTTTTTACAACTTTTATATAATCTTAAGTCTCATTATCTCTGTAGTTTTACTTCATCTGTTCTTAAAAAACCTAAAATTTTGCCATAACATAATAAAAGTCTCTTGGGCATTCTTTATTATCTATGATCTCTTAAGGATGTTATCATAGTAATTCTTGCAAATTCACCATTATCAAATTTTCAACATTCAACTCTTATGTTATCTATGCCTATCGTCAGAGTGAAGATCCATTTATCGTCAAATAGGACGATGTCGGAAAAATGTTAATTATTTCCTTGAGTATGATAAACTGTTTAACAAATTTATGATAGGCGGTGTTGAAGGATTAACTTCAAATTATTTGTAAATGGAATGTTCATATGATTAAGGAGTAGAATCTAATATTTGAGTTGACAGACATAATGAAGTTTCCTGATTTTATTTACTCTTTTATGATTCAAGCGCTTTGTGTTTATACATATCACGTTATAAAAAGAATACCAGTTGGCTATCCTTAGAGAACTCCTTCTGTTTCATTTGTTTCGTCTCTTCAATCCGGGTTCATTTTTTTCTTTTTCAAGCGAGGCACTGGAAACCATCGAAAAAGTATTTCTCAAGGAATGTTCTGGGTACTCCCGAGCCTATGGCCTCAAGGGTGACGCCCTCTACAGCCTAGGTCAATTTGAACACGCACTTCTCAACTATCACCGGGGTATGAAGGGTGCAACGGCCAAGGAAAAGATCGCTCTTGAACACAAAATGAACCGGGTTCAGGCAGCAGTGTGGAATGCCCTTGGAGAACCATCCAATCGGCACTTTAGCAATCTGAACAAGATATCTCAAACTGACATAGAGAATGCTCTTAAGCCGGAGGTCCTCTCCTCAAGACCTAAGAAGAAGAAAAAGAAGCCCGAGAGGTCAATCAAGGCCTCGATTCCCGAAAAGAATTCACGGGATAAAAAGTATCTCTCGGAGCTGGCCAAGGACAAGGAGTACCTAGGAGGGATTCTTGAGAAGCTTGGAGGTGGCTATGGATCGTCTTATAAGTCATATATTCAGCATCAGGTGAGTTGATGACTCAAGCATTGTTATATGTATTTATATATCAAATAATGACGAAACAAAAATAACATGGAGAATACAATTATTTGTATCTTAATAAAAACCTATTTCAATTAAAACTTCCTCCCAAATTTTAATTATTTTAAGCTTGGAGGCATATCTATATCACATATAAATATATAACCAGGGGTGAAAAACGTTCAAGTTTCTTGCCGGATCTGTGGATTTTTTAATATCCTGAAATGTAAATAATTGAATCACATACAATTTTGTTATAATTTTCAATATTTTTTTCAACTCAATTCTTTAACATGAGACATTGTTTTTCATATTCAATCAATTTTATTATTACTAAGACTAAATCTCAAAAAAAAAATAAGGACTGATGATACAAGTGTGCCCATGGACAGTGACAGAGCTATTTTCACAGGAACAAATTTTACACGGCTTAAAACGCACGCCTTATATACACATGCATAAACATGAGGGGGGAGAGAGAGTCAAGAGTGACGTCACCATCAACAATCGTCAAATAATAGAGCCTGATCATAGTTGGGAATCTATTTTTTTGGGTGCCATGAAAGCATTCTGGTCTAGACTTCAAACCTGTTGGAGATCCCTCGATCCCTTCTTCCATCCCTCCTTCTATCTTCCCGGGACACAAGAATAAATGCCTTGGACACCAAGAAACGAGTCTCCTCCCTCCCAGTAAGAGACACATTTCCCTCACCTCGACTTCGTGAATGGAGTCATACCCTTTTTCGTCAGTCAAAGGAGTTCCTTCTCTCATCTTCGTTAGAGAGCTCCCCGTCTCTTGTCGTCGTGAATGGAGCCCTACCCCTCGTCGGGCTTTTTCCTCTTTTTGATCAAAGGCCAAAGTTCGTCCCGACAACATGGAATAAAAATATTAGTAATGGGAGTAAATGGCACGGAGGGTGGTAGTCCTGTTAGGGTTGATGATCAAGGCTCTTCACCGAGATTTTATGATCTTCATGTCCTTTGGACTGTTAGATTCATCAGGACATCATGAGACTTATTTCAAAGAAATACAGGACTGAGGCGTCCAAAAGCAAATTCCAAAAAGAGGAAAAAGTCTTCAATATGGAGGAGGTTATGGAAGACGGAACTCCAATCACGAAGATGAGGGGTAGGGCTCCATTCATGAAGACGAGGGGCAGGACTCCATTCACGAAGAGGAGGTACGGGGGGCCTCTAACGAAGACAAAGGAAGGACCTCCTTGTCGAAGACGAGGGAAGGGGAGCCCTATAACGAAGACGAGGGATGGGAAGCTCTCTAACGTAGTCCGACGAGGGGTAGGGCTCCATTCACGACGACGAGAGACGGGGAGCTCTCTAACGAAGATGAGGGAAGGAACTCCTTTGACTGACGAAAAGGAGGGGTAGGACTCCCTTCACGAAGTCGAGGTGAGGGGAATGTGTCTCTTACTGGGAGGGAGGAGACTCGTTTCTTGGTGTCCAAGGCATTTATCCTGGTGTCCCGAGAAGATAGAAGGAGGGATGGAGGAAGGGATCGAGGGATCTCCAACAGGTTTGAAGTCTAGACCAGAATGCTTTCATGGCACCCAAAAAAAAAAGATTCCCAACTATGATCAGGCTCTATTATTTGACGATTGTTGATGGTGACGTCACTCTTGACTCTCTCTCGCCCCTTCATGCTTATGCATGTGTATATAAGGCGTGCGTTTTAAGCCGTGTAAAATTTGTTCCTGTGAAAATAGCTCTATCGCTGTCCATGGGCACACTTGTATCATCAGTCCAAAAATAAAATAAAAATAAATCTCTTTTATATAAATCCAAGTATACATGTACCAATTCATAAATAGATTTTGATGTTGTAATGGACAGGTTTTTTGTTGCTGTGAACAGAATTTGATAGTTATTATCAAGTTGAAAATAGTTCAAAGTTCTTGCCAAATCTCTGGATACTGCTGACCAAGATATATTTTTTTTCATACGTTTATATTCAAAATATAATGTTTTGGATTATTTTTATCTCTTATTACACCAAAGGTTTAGAGCTGGGAATTATGACAACTAATAAAATAATTTCAAAAGTTGTAGCAAACTTTTTAGCTCTAAATAAAACTAGTTTTTTTAATTTTGGGCAGAGATCTTTGTACTATTGGTAACGCTAAGTAGTCTTAAACCTATAATCTAGTTGTTTGAGTAAAAAGTTGGTCATTTTATGAGACAGTTATAGTAGCTTTTTAAATGAAAACTTATCGCTTTACAATTTTTTTGGATAAAATTCGGGTTAAGTTATGTACGACTAATTAAGCGGAAGAGACCTTCAACTTGAAGACCTTATGGAAGGATATGGAGTAATAATTTTATACAGACTTATTAACGTTCGCGAAAAACTGTTGTTCGTCGTTCACCAAAAGTTATTGTTCGTCGTTCATCGTTCGTTTTAAGATTAAATCGTTCGTCGTTCATTGTTCGTTTGTCGTTTGCCATTCTGAAAAAAACTGATGAAATTTTTATAGAAAGGAAATTTTTTCCTGGTCATTCTGAAAAAAGTGATGACGTTTTTTTATAGAAATTAAATTTTTCCCATGAACAAGAAAATATTTTCTTTTTTGCGCTAAAGACGAACGATGAACGATAGGAATTTTTGGTTGTCGACTGTATTGATCACATTTTTATTAATAGAAAAATATTAAAAAGTCCATTTTTTTTAAATTTATTTATTAACTGTTCAATATATACAGCACATGTATATAAAAACGATGCTAATACGTATAAAATACAAAAATAAACATTATAGTTTAAAATTTAGCATCGATCTTGAACAAACAATAAAATTTTATCTTATTAACAAGTATTAAAAGAATAAGCTGTAAAAAACAATAAAAATCATACAAATTTCTTAAAGTTCTTGATTATTTTCCTTAAAATTTGGTAAAAGCGATGACTTTGCGTCGGGTAATATTTTATCAATTCAGCCGCGAATGTCCATGATGAACCGTCAACGATGGGATTTTGAGTGAAAAGGCAGCGTATCTACCTGCAGCTCCAAGCAGGATCCCTCTGATCTCTCCCGGTCTTATGGTTCGTATTTTGAAAGTTTTTTTGCTATCAAGGCCTTTGCGTTTAAAAGGGCAAAATCTAGCGCCTTCGTTTTGTCAGAGGTCTTCCTCCCTCTTGAGGAGAGCCCAAACAAAATTATGGTTCTCAAGCTGGATGACGACCTGTCGTCTAGGCCACCAACATTGAGGAAGCAAAACATTTTCAGTTTGTACAATGGCTGGGCAATCAACGAATGCGTGGCTTGTATGATTATATAGCATTCCGCAGTCTTTACAGGGCCTGTAGAATTTTATGAGTCCATTTAAATATTTGTTAATGAAATGGATTAAGGCATTTGAGAAAAGATCTTACTGCTATGGGCAGGGATGTTCCGAAACGCTCCGAAACGCAGTTCCGTCAAAATATGCAATGCCAGTACGTCGGTAACTGATTTATAAAATCGTGTATACAAATCAAAACAATTCAAAATGCAGAGATTCGGCATGATATTTTCTCACCCCCAGTTATTAAGGATGAAAAGAAACTGACAAATAACTCTTATATGCGAATCGAAGATCATAGAGCAATTATGATTGGGGCAGCGGCTCGTTATTCAGCCCTCTCAATAAAAAATTCCAATTCATCTGCGACGTCATGGACATGGGCCGGATATTTGAGTTTATTCCTTCAAATTCTCTCGAATACCTCAAACTCATCAAATCGACAATAAGACGACATCAACGTTTTATATTAAATAAGAAATAATTTTTAAAAAGTCATTTTATATGATGGTTCTTTCTTTAGACAGTAATTTTGAATTATAATGTTCATTTATGTTTTGTTTTTAACGTAACTGTCTTAAGATTGTGGTTTTTTTTAAATCACCTACTTTCTAGTGTATTCTCATTTTTTAACCTTAGATCATATTTATTTTAACATTTCTTAATTTTTTAAGGCCAAGGATGGAATACAGTTCTGGAGGAACGGAGGGATTTCTGGGAACAACAGCATCCAGACTACTCCTCTCACTAAGTCGGCCTTGGATATCCCTGGCACTCCATCCCTTTTTTTCATTTTTTAATTAAAAAAAGGAAAGAAGGCGTCTCAGCTATAGGAAAAAGAAAATGTGAAGAAATGGTTGAATAGGGAAGAGGAGGAGAAATCATTAGCTCAAGCTGTTGACTACTTCTCTCCCCCTCCCCCTTGTTTCTATATATGGAAGAAAAGCGAGTTTCATATGCAGAGACATTGCACAGATTGTTGTTATATGGCAAGAAGAAAAACTCTCTTTATTCCACTTTATGTCGCATATTGTAATAATAATAATAATATATGTAACCATGAATTTATCATTATATATTGTTTTAGTTTAAAAAACATGGGATTACTTCTACTATTAGTTAAATCACATAATGCAAAATAAAGACTTAATATAATCATTAAATATACAGATAACAAATAATCAAATCTGGAGACTTATGTAAAAACATTGTACTTTCTAAATATGACCAAACTATTATAAAGGGGATTCGATTCAATGAGTCCCTCAATTTGAAAAGTAAGGTCCATGCTTGGGCCTCAGCTCTCTTAGACAACCTATCCCCATGAAAAATCCTAGGCTAGAGAAGTGATACGAACCTTTCCTAAATCAAGAAATACAAATGTATAGCTTTTTTCGGTGTATATATTTTTTTCTTCTATAAGAAAAGAGTAAATACGAACAGGTAAAATAAGAAAGATATAAAATAAAAACTAAGTATGGTGTAAATGAAGCTACATAAATAAATATGATGGAATAGGTGTGTTCTTAATATAATTTGACATTAATATATAAACTTAATTAGTGCGAATTAGATTAAGAGTTTTAGTGAACTTTAATATATGCTTTGGATGTTTGTTAGGTCTGTCTTTAGGTAATTGGATATGTTTTTCTTCGTTATAGTTTAAATGATATATAAAATTATGAAAGTGTTTTAAAGCCTCATTCCCATGGATTGTCATATTTCATAATTTGATTACTTTTTTTATTATCCACGCTTCTTTTCTTCAATCATGTTAGAGAGGAAAGTCCTGTTTTATTATCCTTTTGTATAAGTAACAAACAATAAGTTTAAGGAATTAAATTATTCAATAATGTTTGATTGATCCTACCATAGGATGTTGTTGTTGAGTACATTTGTGACGTAGGTGCCTGATATCGTGTTGTCACAAATTAAAATAGTGAAAAAATGTTCATATATTATATTTCTAATACTCTATATTTATTATACTTCATCAATTATATTTATGTGTTTAATTATAAAGGTTTTATGAATTTGTACAAAAGGAGATAAATTTTGTGTTAGCAGATGCCAGTGTTTTAGAGGGCACTGCGCCATCATCAGGGCATAAGGGCGGCTTCTTCGTCTCCGTGCAAACGGGTAGGCTCTTATCCTTGCAAACACATTTATCTTTACGAATGGATTTTATGATCATGTTATTAGAGACGACACTCCCATTGAGACAGCTGAGTTCCCTCGGACTCCCCGTGGACTTCCCATTGGGTCCACATCCAGGGACACCCCCATTTGGACATCCAAAGTCCTGGATAGGTTCCTCCGCGCCGGACTTACAGAGGCAGGTCTTAGGGAAGCAGGAGCGAATCAAGAACAAGGGGTTGAAGGGTGGCTGAACGTCCTTGTTGATCCGAGTGCACTCACATTTATCAATCCCTCCCTTAGTGCTGCAGGTGCTCAAATTAAACCCTGCTCCAGACTGGAGGAGGCCGCTTCTCTGAGCCTCGCTCAGAGTGAGCACACAAGCTCCAAAGAATAGAAGAATCTTCATAATGTAAGGACTAAATAGACTCAAACAACCTATGAAGGATGTCTCAGGCTCACTAATACATGATGTTCATACAAACTAAGACTTATATATGGTTTGCAAAAACTCATTGGAGCGCATTGCAGAAAAGAGGGTCTGTTTCTTTTTTTTCTTCGGGTGAGTTCATTGTGTTCATGAGAGGTGAACGTAGAAAATTGTTTAACATAATGGATTGGGAAGAGTGACCAACAATTTATTTGTGCTTTGTTTCTTTACTTATTTGTACAATGACTTAATTATATTTCATAGACATAACTGGTTCATTATGTAAGGTTGACATAACCACTATGATTCCTTATTTAGCTTCAGGAATATTTCATTTGGCTCATTTTTTCAAATATATATATTTATTTATTTATTTATCGGGAATACCCATCAAAATATTCAATTCAAAGGCAAATAAATAACTTTACCTTTGTCGAAAAAGAATAGTTGTTATTATTATCACTTGTAGTTTGCTCAGTTTTCTATTCTTAGGTCAATCTTTAATTTCAACTTTCTCCATCTCTTTATTTGTTTCTGAGGGAAGACCACCTTTACAAAAGAAAATCCATGCAGTAACATCCATAAATATAAAATAGATAACTTTGCTTATGATAGAAGCTCTGAGTATTATCAATTATATAACATTGATCTGTCAAAAGTTCATCTCCCACGAACATCTCCATCCTTTGAAACTAAGAAGCGTATACATGGCAGCAAAATTATATAGGTCTATCTAAAATGTTATTGAAAATCCCATTGCTGGAAGAAGGCATGAACTTTCGAAGTTTTTTATGTTAAGACTTGTGAAGCAGTAAAAAATTATTAACGTTAAAATATTATTCGAGGTTCGAATCCCGAGAGGGGATGGTCATTTTTGGTCTACCTCATTGATAAGATCCTAGGTTCGATAGACTAATTTTAACGCTATAATGCTTATTTATATCCTATCGGATGCAATTCTATCGAACCATATAGGCAAAAAAAAAAAAAAAAATTATAGCCATTTATATACTTTTACACAATTCTAACTATTCTTTTAATAAATGGTATTGATGAAATCAAAAAGCTGATGTATTGGATATGGAAACAGATTTATAATCGATTAACTGTTAAAATTTTAATATGTTTATCGATACCCAGGTTTTATCGATAGGAATTATGGGTATATCTTATTTGAGTAATCAGATATTGATTTTGCCTAAATATCATTTTTATATTTCGTTAAACTGTTTAATGAGTCCATTATTAAGTTTAATAAATATAACATATAAGATACACACAAAGAAAATACCATGTGAGCTTGTGATAATAAAATCATATATCAACATGTTAGTTTAAAACGATCCCTCTACAGCGTTGTATTCAGCTTATTGTTGTATAGATTATTCAAGGAAACGATTCCATAAACACACCCTACTCCTTAACTTTATGCATAAATATATTCAAATACATTTCCTCTTAAGTCGTTTTGACCACTGCTTAGTTAAAATGCAAGTCCTGAGTTGTTGTTTTTTAGACTTAAAAAGGTTTTTACTCTATACATTGTTCTAAAAAATTTAATATCTGTTTAGTTCTAAGCTCTTAAAATGGCTCAGTATTTCCAAAATATCATTAAAATTTGCGAGGTAACTCGTATTTAAGACAAGAGGGTTAATATATCCATTTAATTGATGGATTTATTATGCAGTTAATGGAATTTCATCTGAAAGGATAAAAAAGTATTCTAATGAATCAATCGAACTCAGGATATTTTTGATGACCTGTCTACAAAGTACTGTTTCTTTAAGGGAAACAATAAATGTTTAAATTGTAGATATTAATAAACTAAACAACTGGTTTTTAGCTCCAGTTTTATGTCCAGTGTATTTGCTTCATTTTATTTGGATTTAGAGTATATTTAGATAAGCCATTAATGTTTAATAAGTCCATGAAGACTACTTTTAGTAAGTATTGCTGAGAAAAGTCACTAATTTATTCATTAATAGAAAGGTTTATTTTCGTATTTTATGAACGATCAAACGTTCCTTCGTTTTAACATTAAACTATGAATAGTAAAAACGATAGAACTTACTTTGGAACGGATTCTGAATACCAAGTGATTGCAATTTATGTATATTTTTATCCTTTTATTTTATCTCATCTTGTAAGATTTGTTTTCAATCAAACCCAGGAAGTCAGTTCATGAACAAAATCAATTTTGGTAACACTAGACGGGATATTGACTTATATTAGGAATCAAAAACCTTAGCTTGGATAGACTAATTTAATGATAAAATGCTTATTCACATATACACGAATTTGCAGAACTATCAACCAAATAGGCAACAAAAGAAACTAGAGGCATATACTATCTATATACTATACATCGGTCAATAAGTCCCGGGCCTGCCTATCTTATGGCGCCAAAAAGGAAGAATGTAAATAAATTTTGGAAACACATACTTTCAAAAGGATCGTTCCAAAATTTCATAACGTTATGTTGATTTTTCATTGAGTTACAGCGATATAAGTGCGGCGCTCCTTCTTTGACTTAAAACAATGGATTCAAAGCAATTTCGTGTTCTGATTTATCATTGTTTTTTGATGGGAAAAAACACCGTTCAAACCAAAGCATGGCTTGAAAAATGCTACCCGGACTCTGCCCCATCCAAAACAACCATCAAACGATGGTTCACCAATTTCAAATCTGGTCGTACGAACACAGACGATGCTGAACGCCCTGGCCGGCCAAATGAGGTAGTTATCCCGGAAAACGTCGAAAAAACCCTCAAAATCATCATGGACAATCGAAAAGTTAAGTTGCAAGAGATAGCTGACACTCTGAAGTTGTCAAAAGGGAGTGTGTTCACCATCATACACGAATATTTGAATATGAAAAAGTTATTTTCGAAATGGGTGCCGCGATTGCTAACACCTGAGCAAAAGCAACAACGTGTGGATGATTCGAGGAGCTGTTTGGGGGTGTTTACGCAAAATAAGAAGGAATTTTTTCGTCGATACATCACAATGGATGAGACATGGATTCACCACTACACTCCTGAATCAAAACGGCAATCTGCTGAGTGGTGTGTTGACGGAGAAAGCCGTCCAAAGCGTCCAAAAATCCAAATGTCGGCTAGAAAGGTAATGGCCTCTGTTTTCTGGGATTGCCGTGGAATTATATTCATTGACTTCCTGGAACATGGAAAAACAATCAATAGCGATTATTACATTGGTTTGTTGGACCGTCTGAAGGCCGAAATCGCACTAAAAAGGCTTCATTTGAAGAAGAAGAAGGTGCTCTTTCATCAAGACAATGCACCTTGTCACAAGTCATTGAAAACTACAGCAAAATTAATCGAATTGGGTTTCGAACTGCTACCACATCCACCATATTCTCCAGATCTGGCCCCCAGTGACTACTGGCTATTCGCAGAACTCAAAAAGGTGCTTCGTGGAAGAAAATTTCGTTCAGACAATGATGTGATAGCCGAAACAGAAGAATATTTTGAAGGTCTCGAGAAATCGTTCTTCGCTGGTGGAATCGAAACGTTGGAAAAAGTTTGATAAATGTATTGACCTTGGAATTATAATGAAGACAAAAAATAATTTATTTTCTTTCCAAGGCCCGGGACTTATTGACCGATCTAGTATACACTCAGAGAGTGCAAACCTCCGCCGTCATGAGCCTTCCGAGGCGGATTTTTCACGACTGGGGAGGCGTAGAGAGACGGGGGAGGGTTCCCCTAGACGGAAATTCCGAGAGGAAGACGCTCCGGCACCCAATTTCACAGCGACATCTATTGGCAGAGTAGGCTAACTTGAAAAATTTAGTAGTATTTAGCTCATTTGGCGGCTTAATTCTGCACTCAGAGATGCCAAAATTTAATCACGTCTTCCTTTTGGCACTTCCAACAACTCCACAAAGTTCATTCAAATCCGTTCAGTACTTTTTGAGTTATCCTGCTGACAAACCAACAACTAACAAACCAACAAATGCCAGTGAAAACAATACCTCCTTCGGCGGATATATATATATAATATATATTACGAATCAAGGTTTGGTCCTTAAGGTTTCTTAGCTTAACCACCTAACGAATAACAGGATGCAAATTACACTGAATAAAAGAAGTCGTAGACAGGAACTTAGGAACTTATGGTGCCACTTAGTCCCCTTTTTTATGGATATATATATATATATATATACTCAAAGTCAATAAAACAAAGAACATATGGAAGGATTATCTGATAGTGTTTTAGCACCCAAATCTAAATATCAAGCCTTAAGTAATATAAAAGGGAGGGACTACTTTATATTGGCTGACAATTTCCCTTGATTTTTATTGCATGATTTCCTTCTTTGTACTTCCAAGACAACTAAATTCTTTCCAACAATTGCAGCAGCCATATTCGTTATATAAGAGCTCCTCACGTGGACAAATTTTTCATCTCTGTTGAGTATTAATTTATTATATAGAAAGGTTGTGAAAGTATTCGAATTATCCCTTCTCATTGAGTCCGTTCTAAATATTAATACTATGGGTGGATATTCAATTTATTACTTGAACTAAATAACGAAGTATGATAGTTGAAAAATCTAAATAGGTTTGATATTATAATCAATATGAGCAATAACATAATGAGATATAGATCCTGGCAGTCAATAAGTAAGTACATAGTATTGGCTATCAAACCCTTGGTTATTTATTTTATATCACAAATATGAATAGCAAGAATTCCTATGCACAACTGCAATCTAAAGGCATAATAACGTTAGTCCCAAGTAACATACTATTATTTGACTTGTGAAATGGGCAACTCTATTTTTGCATAGTTCATCCTTACGTAATTTTTATAGACTCACATAAATCTAGTGTTGAAAGACATTTGGTAGAAATTTCAAAATAAATCTTAGGCGATGTAATTCGCTGTAATAACCCAGAAAAAAATAAGCGAGCCAAAAATGGTATTAATCAAGTTTGGTCAATACAAAAATGTATGTCTAAGAAAATAATTTATAGTGGTTACATTCTTTAATTGCAAAATAAGATGTATTTTATATTTTTTTTCTAAAACAAGTTTTATCTTCACATATCTTAAATATAATTTATATTCGTATAAACTATATAATTATAAATGAGGCAATAGCTATACTTGCTCAATACCATATGGAGTAATACGTTTGCCTTTGGCAATGCAGAAAAAGTCAAATATATATCTTCACACTATATGCTTACATTTGGTCATCTCAAAAGGAATTCATTATTTTTTCAATGGATGATTATGAAAGTGCTTATATTGAACTTTTGGCAATAGATCATCATAATGACACGTGTCGCGTCAATCCTATCATTTTAGTATTATAACCAAATTAATTAAGGAATTAAATGACTAAACCCTTCTATTAATTGATCTTAACTGAGATATATTTCATAAGACGGGAAATATTTATTTACAAATGGCTACTTTTAACGCTATAATACATATTTTATCCTCACGGATGCAATTCTATCGAACCAAATGGGCAAAAATAGGCTACAATTAGGAGTAGTGAAACAAATACACTCTTCGCGGAGAGGGTAATTTTAAATGAAAATATTTGGCTGTGCACACTCTTTCATCTAAGCTATTTAGCAACATTGAAAAGTAAGAATCGCCACCTTGGGGGTGGGATGGTTCTTCTTTCCTTGATCGTACCTAGTCCTTTTTTTTAAAGGAGAAGAAGAGTGAAGAGTAATCAAGTCTACTTTTGGTTAATGCTGGAGACATAATTAACCAACAAAATACCAACGGCCTTATCCCCGGTGAAGGCATGTGTTCAAATGTTAATTCCTAGAAATTCTCCAATATACGAAAAAGACTCCACCATCGATTTAATTAGGTCTAACTGTAAAAAGAAGTATTTTTTTCAAAACCTGAAACCCCTGAAGAACTTGAAGCAATAGCCATAAAGGAGGGATTTTAACTGTACATGACCTGAGCAGGAATGGCTTTTTTGATGACGGGAGGTTTAGATTTTCTTCTCTCCAGGTCGACCATTTAACGCCCTGGCACACAAAGTTGGTGCAAAATTTACATTTTGATCCTACCGAGAATCGGGACATTTGTCTTAAGTTTATGACCCATTTGGACCTAACAGAAAATTGGGAACAGAGGATCCTAGATTCTATATCTAAATATCGAATGAGAGGAAGTTCACCTGCCAGTTCTGCAAAGCCACAGTACTCTTTGGTCTTGGAAAACAGGATCTCTCCGCAAGATCGAATAAATCGTGCCCTCCTCGGGGCAAATGATGAATTGCCCGCAGATTCATTAAAGATAGTCCGAATAATACATCTGAATTAAGGCCGATTCTGATATTCGCTGCAGCTCGGTACGCAGCTTTAGAGTTAAAAATCCCTATGCCTTCATGGACATTAGCGGCATGTGTGATTAAATACTATCCCAGAATCTCACATTCTTTCAAGTAAACCACAGAAGACTTTGAGACTATATTTCTATTAACGCCTCTAACTGATTTTACTTTTATTTAAACTTGGGATCCTTTTATTGTATTTAATTTATGTTTGTTCAGTATCGATGCTAAAAATTTAAGCTAATGGTTATTTATATAGTTTTTACTTTGCAATATCATCGATTTTATTTATAATTTAATTTATGTATATATCTGAACTGTGAAAAAAAAAATAAGAGTGATGAACAAATAGGAGCGGGAAGACATAGAGAATCTGCAACAATATAATATAATATATTATAATGATAGCATCATTAATCAGTACAGGCTAATACTTGTTACATTTCACCCTAGCAACTTGCTTTAAGGCGCCACGAGAGAACATGTCTGTTTTCTGTTATGAACATATCTTGGGAAAGAAACCATTTTGCATTCTAGGGATGCTTGTCTATGGTGATAGGAGGCGAGCGTACCTGCTTTTTGAATATTAGCATTTTGCAAGAGATAGCGGGTGGTTATTTTTTAAATATAATTTCATCATCATCAGTAAGCATCTACCTTCAATAAAGATAACTCCTCTCCAAAATCTACCGTGTGTTTTATTTAAGGTTTACTATTACTTTTGTTTGATCATCAGTAGTGTTTGTCGGTCCCGATTTAATCAGTCCGGCCCAATCCAGTCTTAGGACCGGTCTTATCAGTCTTGGAAATTGTCTTTGTCAGTCCTTTAAATTTCCAAAAATGTTGTGAGAGTATTTATTTAAGCGTTTTTAACGGCTATATGTATATATTACATTATAACTTGGAATTAATTAAATAGCAACAGAAGGGTTTGATATTATTTACATTAGACAATTTGGAAACATTCTCATAATATTGGCTTTTCAGTATACGATCGTCGGTCATTACTCATTAAATGTTTCTGTAAAAATAATTCATTCACAACCCTTTCGTTTCACCCGTTTTAGGTATTATCATCAAACTCGACGATTTATTGTAATTGTAATCAATACTTAATACTCATTGATAACATAAGTAAAAAAAAATCATCAGCTCATTTAGATGTTACTTTCCTCATATAAAGGATTTTTCTTTTCATAGCATTAAGAGATGTTGAAATGACGTAGGCTATGACGTCAAAAGAAAACAATCCTTTTTTTCAGGTCCAACAAAAAGGGCTGGACTAGACTGCAGTCCTCAGTCTAGATAAGGACCGACATAACACTAATCATCAGAGTGGGTTGTCTGGGGTGTCTTAATGAGTTTATACAGTCCACTTGTCTCGACAGCACGAAACATATTTATGCAACCGTTTTGCTTTAACGCATTCAGTTCTCTTCGAATCCAAATCAAAAATCACCACTAAAAAATAATGCATGCGATTAAAAATATTGTAAATTTAATAAAATAAATTCACTAAACAATACGTTGAAATAAATAAATTAAAAACTCAATGGACAGTTGTGCATTCGGAGATACTCAATTAAACATGAATTAGTTTAAAATAATAATAAAACTACCTAATACAAATATTGTTAGTTCACGCATGAAATTTATCATAGGACTGATAGCAATCATGGATTTGATACAGATTCTCGGCACAAAAGTTTCCTACCCATTTCAAACCGGTTGACGATGAGGCTAGATATATTTTTATACTGAGTACCTTGCAGACACAATCATTATCACTTTAAAGTCTTTAACGTCGACGAAAGAGTTTGAACTTTATGCCAATTATGGCTATAACATTCAAAAGGATATGTTTAATAGCTTATGTTTTGCTGGGACGTAGTTTTTTCTTCTGTATGCACAAAATAAGCAATAAGTTGCTTGGGACATATATGTTCTTCATTGCCAAAGTTCAAATGAATATATTAAAAAAAATATTAAGTTCTTGTATAAAAAAGTCCATCTTTACAAAAAAAGTCTCTAACAAGTGTTTGTGTCTGAAGTGCCCGCCTAAGACATGGTTGTCCAACAAAGTCCTGGAGTCGTCTTGTGACTGTAATGAGTGTTATGAAGGATAATGATCTTATCTCAGAGTTGATGTTCACACCTCAACAGTCATTAGATAAGTGATAACAACTGTTCTTATTATTACCTCCGCCGAAGGAGGTATTGTTTTTCACTGGCGTTTGTTGTTGTTGGTTTGTCAGCAGGATAACTCAAAAAGTACTGAACGGATTCGAATGAAACTTTGTGGAGTTGTTGGAAAAGCCAAAAGGAACAAGTGATTAAATTTTGGCATCTCTAAGTGCTTTTTTAATATGCAAAATGAGCAAAATACTAAATGAAATGGGGTCTCTATTCAGGGAGTAGGAAAGACAAACGCTAAAAAATATTCATTGACGTATTATTGTTCATATATCAGCTCAGGACTATGTTAACCCAGTGACGTAGCTTAAACTTCTCCCTCTTCCCGTCTCTGAGTGCTTTTTTAATATGCAAAATGAGCTAACAGAGAGGAAACAATGATTAGAGATAGAAATCGGGTGTGTGAAAGGAGAGAATGTTGTGGGGATCGGCGGAGGTACACACTCTCTGAGTGTATATATGCCTCTAGTTATTTCTGCTACTCCTTTCCTTCACGTAAAAGAAACAAGCCCCGCTATGGAGTCCTTGAATTACCTTTTCATGCTCAAACCTGTGTATAAAGACCTTGGTAAAATGGGTCATTATGTATTGAAGTATTTGCAAATAATAATAAAAATGTAATATTAGTATTTTAGCTATTTTCTATTGAATTACAGGGCGTTTAAAAAAAACAAAGTTCATTTTATACATTCAAACAAAAATCATTGAACCTTAAATTTTTTAAACTTAAAGCAAATGCTTTAAATATAATTTAGTACTTAATCAAAATCAATTTCAAAGTGGTTGCAATTGATCGCAACCATGGCCTCAAACTTTTGTCGAAAGCTTTCAAAGGTGGTGCGAATGAGGTTACCCTATAGTCAGAGCTGCGACTACCGGATGTAAATCGGTATTTAGAACTGGAAGCGTTGTTACCTGGTGTGAAGAAGTTGAACTTTACAAATAAATAAACAACTCCGGAGCTGAAAGTGCATTTAATATCGGACACCGACCAAAAAAGACAGTTAAGGAAATAATTTGTTTGCACTTGCCTTCCATTTCCTTCAAAATCCGAGTACGTAATGATTTATATAAAAATAATATGTATTAAATGTCAAATAATCTCTAACAAAATTATAACAAATTTATTAATTGTCCGATTGTCCGATACTAAATGCATATGAAGAAGTCACAGAGCAGATACTAAATAATTTTCTCTTTCTTTCTTATCTACCGCACCGATCGATATTCGGTATTTGGTAGATATATAATAAAATCTACCGTATACCGAATCGGCGGTACCGATTCTCAGCTCTGTCTATAATATTCATCTAGGAGGTCTTCAAGGATCTGACACTCGGTTGAGAAGAGGTCATATGGCATTTTACGACAATAATGACTAAGAAGTTTCAAATAATATATTTGATTTTTAAAGAAAAATTGCTCAAATATGAATGAATTTTATGAATAAAACAATAATACAAATTTTGTAAACTAATTATATATATATCAGGAAACGATCGGTTACCCGGCCCGGGTTCTTGCTGTTTTTGAGCGTCTCGGTCCGGCCCGGTGTCCCGATTTTTTATACACCGGTCTGAGACATCAATATTTTGTTCATTTGTGATTTAAAAACGTCGTCACTATTTTATTTTGGAAATTATTTTCTAAAAAAAACGTCGACACTTATTGGGAAATTATTTTCTAAAAAAACGTCGCCACTTCAGAATGTCGAAGGAACGCAAATGTATATTAAGTCCCGGCCCGGCTTCAAAAATTTAAGTCCCGGCCCGGGTCCCGGGAAAAAAAGGTGTCCTGGTCGTTTCCTGATATATATATGTATATTCTGCAAGATAAGGCAAAACAATTATATGATCAATAGTTCTTTCTGACTTCAAGGGTTTTCAAGTAATCAAAATAATTATTTCGATGTTGAAAAGTCCACATTTTGATGGAGCGCCCCTATACATATATTCCCTATTATAAAAACATGCTCAAACATGAAATAGGAATTTATATTGGCATGAAAATTATTTTAAAGCACCCCTTATATTTTTTTGCCAAGCCTTTCAATAATGGGCAACTTAACTACAGTTGTGCAATATCTAATATTTAATTGTTATATTCCATTTCATTTATGTTGATGTAACATAGGTGGGGTTGTACCATTTTTGTCGAGTTTCGGATTTACATGAGTAGCAGGGTATATTAAGGATACATAAAAATAAATTTATTATTGAAGTTCGAATTGAATTTTACGAAGATTAATCGTTGAATCTAAATTTTGACTACTTTTCCGCATAAATTGGCTGAAAACTACAACAATTTCACGTTGAATACCCTTTATGATGGCTAATGCAGCTAAAAACAATAGATAAGGCGTGTTCAACTCTCAATGTTGGGGGTGCAGGTTCGAATCCCGAGAGGGGATGGTCATTTTGGTTTACCTCATTGATACGATCCTAGGTCGATAGACTAATTTTAATGCTATAATGCTTATTGCAATTCTATCGAACCAAATAGGCAAAAAAAATAGTTATTAGCTCATAGCCCATCACTATGAGTCATATAAAAACGACATAAATGTAACGAATAAAATCAGATGATCCTCACTAAACTGTTCTTTTTCCATTTGTGTTTAGTAACTCAAAGTAGCTAAATTTTATAAATTCTGTAATTTATAACAAGAATATAAATATATTTGAGCATACCAAATGAAAATTATTAGTAACAGCTTCATATAGGATACGAAATCTGTTAGTGTTGCAGGAATGTGAAGCTGCAAAGAACTTCACTAAAGTTATTCAGCCAAATAATCCTTTAATATTTCACTTCCTATATAAATCTATGTAGTGTCCTATGTATTCAACGCAGTTTAGCCATAGTTAAGGTCACGTGAGTTATGATTCATTGTGGCCAAAAAAATTATCGTTATTAATCGAAAAATAACCACGATACAGTCATTTTGCTCTAAATGTTAAATTGGTTTTTTCCTGAAACACAACTGTCTAAAGTATTTTTATTTTTATTATGTTATTTTTGTTGTATTTTACATACCATTTGAAGATAACAAAACAAGAATTTTATAACCCAAAAAACACGGTACTCCCAGGGCAGTCTTGTACTCAGAGGTTGGGTTAACTTTATATTTACAGCGTCCATATTGCTACTTGTATGTTATTGTTATTAGTAGTAATGAGTTATGTGACTTCATTGATTTCCATTGTTGTGTTTATTATTATTTTTAATTATATATACATATCATGAAGTAATGTATGATTAGCTATTACACTAAAATATCTTCGATAATTAAATTCATATCAAAATAAAGAAATTTATCACCTTTGTTGGTTATTGAGTGTGAGATTGAAGGAACCGTTGACGCCCAGTGTACGAAATAAATTATAAGTTTTATTATACACAATTAAATGTTAGCCATTTGTAAAAAAAAAGTATTACAAAATGATATTTAGAGGTCTTAACCGACAATTTCCACTGTAAAATATCAAAGAGATTTCCCCAGAGCTTGACGCTACTCACACAGCCATCGATTTGTATATACAAGGATACATAATTAAGTATTTAAATAAATGCACAATATTTTATCAACTAACTCTTAGCATTTTTCCACTTGCACTCTAGATAGTTTGTATCAATATTGCTCACAACTTTTTCTTTATTCTGATATTAATGTAATTATCAAAGATCATTTTATCATTCATTACTTCATTATATCTATATTTCAATCTTCATTATAGATATTTAAAAGATCATAAACGCAACAATGGGAATCAATGAAGTCATCTAGCGTGTTACTACTAATAATGATAACAAAATATAGCAATATGGACGTTTTAAATATAAAGTTCACCCAACCTCTGCATAGAAGACTGCCCTGGGAGTACCAAAAACACGTGATACCTGAATGTACTCTTGTTTTTTAACATAATAAAATCATCTAAAGTGATATTGCTCCTAAGCCTCCTTATGGTAGATAGGAATCTAACTACATAAATAGGAGATTGCTTTCTAAGATTATTCCACCTTTATGCAAGTATATGAATTACAACAAGGCTTTTTGATTGACACGACCTACTACAACTCTCCTTAACTGCTTGTTACAGGGACCATTGTATATATCATATCAAAATCCCGACAACTTAAAAACAAAAAATATTAGTATGCAGTTTCTTATTGCTTTGATTAAGATTACATATATATATATATATATATAATATAAATGTATCAATCACAAATAACAGCTAACACCAGTCTTTATAATTGACTCTTCAATTCTGTTTTGAAGGATTATTCATCAAAGCTCCCAAAATAACTCATGACACTGGAGTGACGTCTCCCCCACACCCAGTCAGCCAACCAGCTAACCCACCAACCATCCCTAACCTCCCCCCAAACAATGGCATACAAAAGAAAAATGATGAATGAAGTCACCGCCCCGATTATTTATACAGAAAATTACTCCATTTTCACACTTATTTATTTCCGCACGTGTTATCCCTTCACCATTCAATCCGGCTCGTAAAACAATTGGGCACGCTATATTAGACCTCCCGCCAATATTTACACAACTTGTGGGGAGAGAAAAGGATTCTTCGAAAAGAAGGACTCCTCCTAGCAAGTTACTTAGGCTGGGACAGAAACCTGTATCACTTTACATTGATGATTTTCTAGTGATTTTTCTTTAAGAGATCTCATCAAATACATCCCCTCCAATCTATTTTCCTCTCTCGTGTTATTATTATCATAATATTTTTTACAAATTACAACATTTTTTTTAAACAGGAAAAAAAATAAGAATTCCCAAGTTTCTCTTTTTTTTTGAGATCTATTTAAACTTATTATTATTATAATTATGTAATTGTAACAGTTCTTCACGAATCCTACCTTACCGTAGCTTAATGTTGATATGCACCCTCATGGGTCTATTATATCGAATATACTCCTTCATATATGAAC
>CP045895.1:18997305-19016083 GCA_013387185.1 Caligus rogercresseyi
TATAGAAAATAATTTCTCCTATTTTTTTTAGTTCTAAAATAAAATGACGTATTTTAGAAAAAGGATATTTCTTTAAAAAACGTCGTCACGTTCAGAATGACGAATAAATGAAATATTAAAGTCAGGCCCGGAAATTTTGTGACCCCGGCTGGGCCGGACGTTGCAACACACAGTCGGGACCCGGGCGGGGTACCAAGTCGTTTCCTGAGAGAAACCTAATATTAGATATCAAACTTTCACCCCCACGAAAGTTGCGTTATAAGAAACTAAATGATCGTAAAAAATGGATATGTCACTTTTTGTCATTACTTATTTTAAAAAATACTTTTAAATAGTTTAGTAAGGATCAATTATGATAAATTATATATATATATTAGCCTGTCCCGTTTTTTAGGCCAATCGCTCCGATTTTTTTGCTCCAAGCGATTTTCTGCTGTGTAGTGATGAAAAAATGAGATTGAGAAAGTTTCCGCCTTCAAAGGCCATTTTTGTGACTGCACAAAGCACTCAAAGTTTCAAAAAGGCCGTTTTTGGGGTCAAAATGACGATTTTCAATTGACTTGTGCTGTCTGAGTTTAGTGATATCGAGTTAATTTTTTTTCTAAGGATTGCTTGAAGTCTCATCTTTCAAGAATTTTTTGGAGCAATCAAGCAAATAATATTTCTATGGTTTTTGGCCTGTTAAGTAGGCCTCTTTTGGCCGAAAAGGCATTTTTTATTGCTTATATTTGCCATACAAATTATTTTATCAATTTTGTTATTCTATGACAAAATAATTGTCTTGTTATAATGCACGTTGTGTGTAATTTTCATAATGATCACAACGATAATAACGTTTTCATGGAAAATATTGGGTTTATTCTTATGAAATATTGTACATTTTCCGAAGGAAAATCCCTATGTATACTGTACAATATTATTTATATCCTCATGGTATAAGATTTTTATGAATTTTCCTAATCTTATAATTTTATTTATATGGTTCTAAAGTTGTAAATATATATATATATATAATATATATATATATATATATATATATATATATATATATATTCTTTTGAACTAGCAACTTTGTATTGCTTCTATCAATGAGCTTGAAAAATCTTCTCTAACCTCCTTTAAGATATCTATTAGATCCAATTCATATTATATACATATGAAGGAGCATCAATTTCTAATACATTTGAACATTTCATTTTGACAAATGATTTATAGAAATATTTCTTCCTGTATATAAGTTGTATTATCTAAGATAAATCTCTTAATCAAAGAAGGATCTCTATGGAAATGGATATATATTTTAGACTACTTGTAGGATCTGTAGGCTAGAGGGGGGAGGGGGAGCTAGACAGGAATGAATCATCAATTATGTTGTTCATCTGAGTTAAAATATAAGTAGACAGAGGTAGTAGGTATCCCACTTGAGGCTCACTTCACGCGGGCAGTCCTATCCAAATAATAATAATGGTTTTAAATATAAACCATAATTACTTCAAGACGAATGTTGTTTTTTCTTTTTCTTCTTTCCTTGTGATAATAATGGATGTTTGTTATAATAACAAAGCACAAGAAATAAAAACAAACTTCTCTTCAATGTAGTCCTTTAGGTAGTCCGTCTGGTTGAAGACTGGGGTTTTGTGGCGTTATTTATATTTACAGCATTTATTTTCTTTATAGTTATTAAGACTTTATGTTTATAAGTTCGGAGTACCTACCTAAATAATAATCGGATACACTATAGACTGAATTAAAGCGTTAAAGTAAAGTTGCGCATGCAAGGAAAAATTAAACAAAAAATTGGCCAAAATTTGGTTGGTTTTCTTTAACGTTAGATGTCGCTAGTCCATGAAATTACGTCACAATCCTATTTGAAACCCGTTTAAAGGGATTAAGTTTGATGATTTGAATATATAAAATCACTACAACGTCTCCAAATATACATAATAAAGAACTTTGTTATTATTTTCAAAAAGCTCTAGCATCAAAGCGCCCCTTACGGACTAAAGAGGAACTAAAATTTTGGGCAATTCCTTTTGGCAAAAAGGAATAATTTTATGTTATGCATGCGCTACTTTACTTTAACACTTTTTTGATAAGAGAAGAGCAATGCCGGGATCAGCAATTGATGAAACAAAGAAGATGAGACAAAGTACCATTTTAATGACTAGAGCAGTCCAAGTCTATATATCAAATCTTATTGAGAATGTAAAGAGAAAATCGTGTAAAAAAAACTCTTTGATGCACTATTAATCAAATAAACAGCTTTTTCTGAAGGATCCAAATGGCCTCACTGATATTTATTGAAGGATTTCTCTTTGTCTATTATCGAATATTCTATAATATTTCAATGTTTACCTCATAAAACTTGCATGGCAGCCATTTTAACTACATATATGACGTCTTCAAGGATCATCATCATCCCTTGATGAGTCAAAGACTTACTACCAAACCCTATGGATTAAATGAGATAAAAAATTGCAACAAAAAAGACAGAACGCAATGTTAATGAAATAAACATTACTGGTATATATTGTAGGACTTTCTTACTTCATTTTTTTAGCATTCTTTATTATTTCTTTTTTTTACCAATACACCTTGAATGGCAGACATTTTAACTACATAATGCATGTCTTCAAGTTGGGTGACTGTTTTTATGCATTTGAGTATCCTGTAATTATAAAGGTTGGTGGTTCACAAATAAAAGCTAAAAGTATATACGCCACTAAAAACAGTCATAAAAACAATTTTACTTTTTAAAAGGGATTGCAAACGAAAAAAACATTCACATTCTTTCAAGTTAACAGAGTGAAAATAAAAGTTAATATGACGGTTTAAAATGTGTTCAAAAAAAGTCAGTCAAAGCTTATTCGTGAATAAGCAATTTACAATGTAAAAAAATAAATATATATGTTTCTTATATAACATGCTTATATAATACATATATACAAGTAAATATTATGGTTAAAAACTTACATATATACTTCTGTATATACAATACTAAAATAGTTGTTGCACAACTTTATTTTTCAACAATTGAATTTCACATGTATTTTTTTAGAAATATATACTTGTAATTCCTTCAGATAAATATGATGGCTAAATGTTAAGCAAATAGAAACTGTTATGAATCACAAGTTTTTTAATAATCGAATTGTATATGTAAAAATTTAACAAATAAATATTTCTGATTCTTTAATGATTATAGAGAGAATATGCAAATAAAGATTACGTTCTTAATTTTGAAATCCAAAAAATAAGCAACTTTATATTGGATGGAATGATTGCACATGTTGTTTAATATATATATATTCGTTTATATTTATATATATATACATACCAAACTTATATTTCATGAAACGAATAGCACATGTTTTTTTTTAAATATATTCGTTTTATATGTGTATATATAAATGTATATATTATGAATCATAAACATATATTAACATTTGTATATATATATATATATAGGTATATATATTATGAATCATAAAAATATATTAACATTTATAAATGACAGCACTTAAATTAATCCATAAATTATCCACCGAAGCCAAGGTTTAAGTTGTCTTTTTGTTATGAGTCCCTCCTCCCCCTTTCAAATGACAATACAACGCTTAAGTCGTGTAATATTCATCGGTGCTATGAATATTTAGGAGAAGTCTTTAGAAATAAGAGGTATGGAAAGGCATTATTTTCCTGTTTAAAGGGAGCTCAAGGAAAAAAAAGCCACTCACGTTCACGAGCATATAATGAGGAGGATTTCATGAATCCCAATAACAGTTGACTTAAGGCCATTGCAATCCCCCTGAAAGCAAATTGTATAACAAAGTATGTTCATATCGCCAAGATAACTTACTTTTCGTTTGCCCGGGATTTTTAATGACACCGCACAGGCAAGCGATAAGACAGAGAATAGTATCGTTATTATTCCCGTTAATGTGAACAACATATATACTGCCATAATATATTTTTCATAACGTAATAATAATAACAATAATATATTAATATAGATGAAATAAACAAGCTTGGAATATACATTGATCCCACTTACTATGTCAAGCAAGAGATGATGGAAAGAAAGGCCAATGTTCATTGAGGTGACTTACAACGACATCCTTGCTACTGCAGCTGAGACTGCAGTTACCAAGGAAACTGCGTTTAAACATCAGTTCTATATCATCATTCTGAGATGTCATCCATGCCCGAGGTCGAGAATTGGAATGATTAAAAAAAATTAAATCCTTAAATGATACAACCATAGAAAGGACCCAACTCGATTTCTAAGCTTGCTTTATCAGGAGTTCTTGCTTCCTCATGTGCAGGCCTACCGTCAGAGTAAGGTCGGACAAGAAAATATCTCTTTCAATACAAGGTAAGTAGATTTCATGTTTTCATGGATAGTGAGACGTCAGTAATCTGATTACTTTAAACCAGGGTTGTTGATTTTTTTTTTTTAAATCGGATTTTTTTGATTTAAATCAGATTTTTTTGATTTTAATTGTTAACCATAACAAAAACCTGAACAAAAAATTTTTTTTCAATGTGTAAATTTTGTCCATACTTTAAATTGTAACTTTTTAAAACATGCCTAATATACATATAGGCCTACCTATTACTCAGGGGACTTTAAATGCTGTCTTTGATTAAATTCTAGTTGCCTTACTTAATGATTTCATTTTAATAAAGAATACAAAGGAGTAAACAATAAAATTACAGAACTTCAAAGGCCTTGTAATGAGTCATACTCGCTAATCACGTGACAGTTCGAAATCCAAGCGAGGATCGAAGACTCATGACAATTTTCTACCTTAAAAATTACTGGGTGGAGCTGCCAACGGCTGATCAAAGATGACTACAAGATGGGTCACTCTCGAATCTAGGACGCGCCAGGTACGCTTGGAAAAGGAGGCGCAAGACAATCGGACAATTGATAACTCGTTCCTGTAATTGTCAAATTTAATTGAGTTAATTTCAATGAGTTACTTTTTCATTCATATTGTACAAGCAGAATAGAAGCCAATTGTTAAATATGTTCATCAAATCTTAAGCTAATTAGAAGACTTAGAAGAGCAAGAAGACTGACAATTAATAACTCGTTCCTGTAATTGTCAAATTGAACTGCGTTAACTTTTCCATTTACATTGTACAAGTAATAAACAATTTATTTGATAAAACATGACTTGATTTTAATCATTGATTATAAAATGTCTTTGGAAAAAAACTTAATTTAGATCGCAATCCAAATTGCTTGATTTAAATCAAATAATCCTAACTCAAAGCTTAATATGATATATTATATGATATAGGCCTATAGTCTGAGGCTATAGATATAATGAAAAAGGCCACTGCTCTACTATTAAGAAGACAGACATGAAATGTTTTGTTTCTGTCATTGAGAATTAGAAGCATAAAATTAAATATCAATTTAATTTATTGAAAAAAACATGAATTGATTTAAATCAATGATTTTAATTGGAAATCCACTTGATTTAAATCGCGATTTAAATCAATGATTTAAATCAGCCTGATTTAAATCAAACAACCCTGCTTTAAACCACGACACCAAAATATTCTTCCGGTGGTTTTTAATAATATGTCCCACCGGTAAGCGAAAATCATATCAATATGGATATATCTTATATTACAATCTAGATTTGGATAACTGACTTATAACCATTTATTATTATAGATGAGGTAAAGTAGTGACGTCATCACTCCGATTTACATTCATGAAACCAACATAAAGGTTATATATTTGATCCTGTAAATGCGAGTCACTTACATCATCCATCATGTCTGCCTCAATACACGTCCCTGATTATTAATATACATAAGCATGCATAAAATCTCTCTCTCTCTTTGTCTCTCTATCTCTCTTTATGTATATATATATATAATATATATATATATATATATATATATATATATATTATATATATATATATATATATATTATATATATATATATATATATATTATATATATATATATAGGTAATATATATATGTATGTATATATCATATAAGCCACATTTAACATTAATGTGGATTATAAAAAAATGAAGAATAAAGACGCCAATCTCTCATAAATGATGTCCATCGCCTCCATTTATTCCAAAGTCCTCCAACGATAGTGAACTGTACACACATAAGAAATTCAAATAGTTATTTTATAACCCATTGCTTTGATATGTGTTTGTTATTATTTAATGTTATAAAATTATAATGTTACCCTCTTTGAGATTTGATACTTAACCTTATGTATTCTTGAATAATATTATAATTTTAATACCAAGTGTTTAAAAAGAAGCCCCTGGGGCTTAGAAAAAATGCGTAAGTCACGATGACCTTCAAAAATGGTTGTTTGACCAAGTTCTTAAATTTCCTAGTACCAATTTACTTTTATGTTTTTTCACCAGTTTAGCCTACAGGAAACGAGACTCATACTGACTTTAGGACTTTGGAAGAAGTTTTTTATTTTTTCTCTTTTAATATTTACAATAGTCGTTATGATATATGTATATGAAACAACACTACTAATAACTTTTGTGTTGGGGAGCTCTCTGGATTTTTCTTTTATACAGTTAACCAAATGTGTTGCTGTATCTGTAATATTTGTTTTCTTTTATTATTTATACATATATTCATATTCTTTCCTTCGTACCCATATACAGTTTTTCTTCTATTTGATGTATTTGAGATTGAAGGAGGATAAAAGCAAGTCATTGGGGGAAGGATATAGTGATATTAATAATAATTCATTTCTTAGAGTAACTTACATATAGGGGGAAACTCTCGTTTCAAGCCTACCTATCTCTTTGGTGCCGTATGATTCATTTATAATCTGATAACAAGACACGACATCCAGTTCATATCATAACACAATCATATACAATCCAAGGTTGGCTTATGTGATTGAAGTAGAGTAATAAAAAGAAAATCCCAAATAGAAAAGTAACGAAAAGAAAAACCAAAAAAGTTTTTTTTGTTGCTATGTGAGTTTTTTGTGCCTATATGGTTCGATAGAATTGCATCCGACGGGATAGAAAAAGGCATTATAGCATTAAAATTAGTCTATGGGACCTAGGATCTTATCAATGAGGTAGACCAAAAATGGCCATCCCCTCTCGGGATTCGAACCTGCGCGCCCCAACATTGAGAGTTGAACACGCCTTAATGCACACGGCTATCGCACCCCTTATTATGTGAGTTCCACCTGACAAAGACTTTGGTATATCGGTAGACTTTTAGCAATCTGCACTTTATAATTCAAGAAAACAAGTACAAAGTTTCCTTTGAAGCCCTCTTCCCGATTATGGATATTCCGAAAAGCATCACCGACTATGTAGTATATATCCTTCTTCTTCATTCTTAAAATACCTTTCAAGTTTAAGGATGAAAAAACAACCTTTGAGAAAACAGGGTTTTGATTTCCTCAATGACAATACAAAGTCTCCCTTCAGTGAGTTGTCTCGTCCAACATGAATCCCAATGCCTCAGGCATAGACTCTAATCATAGCTATCAACAAATGAATATTTTCTTCTGAGCATTCTCCATATGGAATTAAATTATCTATTATAATATCTTAATATTCTTACATCATGACGTAAATCCTCCCTTCATGAAAGGGTAAGAACGAATCGGCAATGCATTGAGCTATAGTATTGCTTTTCCTCTTTGTAGTGGGAGTCTCTAAAAGGATGGTCGAGTCCATCCCTCTTCTTAATTATATAAATTATTATTATTCGTCCTCAATCAAGAACATCCACCCCCTTTTAAGTGGCTGATTGATGAGGCACAGGTGTTAGGACTTGGATTGTAAGGGCGTGTCCTGGAAGTCTTAAGGTGAAAGGAGGAGATGTTTAAATTGTAAACAACAGCCAGTCACTTTTAATTCATTCTTACCCTTGATTGCCTCTTCATTTAGGGGTAGAGGGGGCTATGACCTAAAAAAACTAAGTTCAATAGGTTAGGCTTTCATATAAAATAAGGTGTGACATCGTCATTAAGACCTGCTGCCTTGGGCTTAAAGAAAAATTACGGTACATACTAATAGAGAGAGAGAGAGAGAGAGAGAGGCACCATCATTTTGAAGAATGGGGACCTAGCAAGCAATTGACAAAGTCTTTAACATTATTAAGAGGTAATTATGCAAAATGGCCTTCTGTAAACTAACCGTGATAAATACAAGGAATAAATACAAACTTACAAAAAGTCGAGCTTTTTAAACGCACAAAACACTCGTTCAATAGAGAATCGGATTTGGAGGAGACCCATAAAGAACAGGCCTGTGAGCACTGAATGTGACATCTCTTTCATGTGTTTTTTTTGTAATTGCCTTGATTTTACTGTACATAACATAATGAACCAAGGTCTGTATAATAGGGTCATGGCAATACAAAACAACATATAATCCTAGCAGTATAACTACTCAATGACGACACTGGAGAACGAATATATATATATATAATTTATATTTATTTTATATATTTATTTATACACACACACATACATATTTATATATATTTATTTATAGATAGAGAGATTGATTGATATATATATATATAGATATAATCGTTCTCCAGTGACGTCATTGAGTAGTCACACTATTACATGTTTGTTTTTGTATTGCCTAGACCTTATTATACAGACCTTGTAATGAACGACCGTGAGTACATAAATATTCTTGTGGAAACGGGGAAACAATACACTGTTAAGTTATATTATTATAAAGCTCAGACTCTGTCATGCATCAGCTCGTATGCAAATAGACTTCATTTAAAAGAATTCAGAACTGGATGAGTCCACTTTGAACCGTTGAGACCCTTAAAGTAGCCAGTGAGAGCCATCCCAAAAAGACACAAAGGAAATAACTAGGGGGCATAGATCCCGCTACCAGACACTCATTCGAAATCAGTCTTGAGATGAATCACATGTCCTCAAAAGTTATTTATTAACATTTATTGGGAGAGGTTTGAGGTGTATTAAATATACCTACATTCATCAGGAAGGTGATTGGAATCATTATCAACCCGAGTATTTTAGACAAAATACAATTTATGTTCATAATAGGGAGTTACAGTAACTACGAAATAAAGGAACTGATAATAAGGTATAGCCCCCATATAAATAAAGTACACAATATTTTTAGCTCATAATTTTCGACGGTTCTAATTAACAAAGGTAAATCAGTGGCTATCTGCAAAATAAAAATAATAAATGTTGTTGTCCAAGGATTCACTTTAGCATTCAAAAGGTTTTAAAGACATTCGTATGAATAATTTCTAACGTGTCCATTTTTGATTTTGAATGGTAAATATAGACAATTCTAGCAAGGAGTTAAAATCAAATGAGTAACATCCATATAAATATAAAGATATAGAGAGATTATTCCCTCCAATAGCAGAGAAACTCGTTCACTATCGCCTGTGCCCAATATAAACAAAGTAATTAGTACTACGTCATCGTAAGCTCATCATAAAAATAGAAAGATTTGTTTATATATCTTTATTTATCTATGGTTGCAACTCACTTTCTGTTATTATTTTTTTTTATCAAATAACTCTTTTCCCTTTGCAACGTCTCATTGTATCTTTATTAATCCATAAAATCCTCTTTCATCATTCTTCCTTGTCAAAGAGCTGAAAAGTAATTGCAATTTATAGGATTTGTAATGCAACTAATTTGTTAAAGAACTCAAAGGTGAAAGTGAAGATTACGATAAGGGTTCATTTGAGTCTCAGAGGACGGGATTAGAGCCCTGACGAAACACAGGCTTACTATTTTGCTCTTTTAACGTCTATATACGACCCAACGAGGTAGCTCTCACCATAAATAATAGTTCCACTTTACTTTTGCCAAATATACCAAGCCATTGAAATATTCTTATCCAGTAAATATAGAAACATCAGACGAACCGGAATACCGTTTGTCCCATAGATTCAACATTACGGATGGAAAAGTAATAGTTCGTCTATCAGCCATATTTCTCACGTTTAGTTTATGTGATATATATTATATAAATTTTTATTATTTTTGTACCCTGGGTACAACAAATTTATTTCACTTATATTATATCAACATTACATTAATCATAAAAAATTAAAAAAAACTACATATTATTAACAACGTCCTCAATAAAAGGTTCAAAGTTTACTGGTAAGGGGGTTCTCGAACATCTAAATTTATAGAGAATTACTTGAATCTTTGTAACTATATAATTGATTTGTTCATAATTGGGGCCAATATAAAAATACACAATTCTTTTGGTGATAGAATTAAATTGTGATTTAAAAAGAATAGTATTCCCACTTCTTCCCAAATTCTCATTATAGGCGACACTCAACTAAAAAATGCTTTAAGGTTTCAAAATCATTTTCACAAAAATAGCAGATTCTTTCAGATTTAGTCTTCCCGAATGTATTTCCTAAAGTTAGAGTATTTGTGATGATCCTATATTTTAACCAGTACATGGAGTGGTCAAAAACTTTGAATTCAGAATTTCTAATATTTTAGAGGTAGGTACATCAATTTAAAAAATTATTTTCTTCTTGAAATTTGTGGATAAAACATTTGTTTGATTGCTTGTTGGTTAAAAGTTTCCTAAAATTGTTATTAGAAAAAGAACATAAAAAATTATAAAAACAGTCACGTGGGCCAATGTCTCGTTTCTTAAAAGTTAGTTTATATAAAATTCCTTGTTTTTCTAAAATTTCACTCGAACTAAAACTCATATTGTCATAAAAAATCTCACCTAAAAACTTAGTTTCCCTTTAATGGAAGTGGTGGATATAAAAGATAATCGCCCATTGTCAGTTACAGGTTCTTGCCATTTCATTTTTTCAAGGACTTTATAAATTATGTCTACACTGCTTTCAATCGTTTTTTTTCCAAAAAGAGTTAATACTCTTTGCCAATTCAAAAATGATGTCCGGTCCATTGCCTTTACACTGTCAATTTCTTTATTTTTTAAATCCACTAACTGACTATTTATTATTTCCCTCCATACTGATCCTTTAGTAAGTATTCTCTTACACCAAGAAAATAGTAAGGCCTTCCAAAAGTTCTTGAAATTTATCAAGCCGAGTCCGCCCCATTTTTTGGCCGATGTTATACGGTTCCATGAAATCAACTTACTGTGCCCTTCTGGAAATAAAAAGTTGTTGCAAATTGATTCTACCTTTAGGGATAAAATCTCAGAAAATGGAGTCCGTTTTAAAATGTGTACGACTCTTGGCGTTATTAGAGAGTTCCAAACCCCTATTCTGGACGGTAGGTTTTTTGCTATAAATGTTGTAAATTTGGAAGCTGATGTCCTTAAAATGTCTTCTATTATTCTTTCATTATCTAAAGATCGGAATCATCAATTGTTAAAAAAGTGCCGAGTACTCTTAAACGAGGAACAATTTGAATTATTTCTTAAGTCAACGGGGGCAGAAGTAATAATATATGTTTTTTTTTTTTATATCCAATCCAGAATATATTCCATATGCTTCAATAAGCTTTAAGGTTTCTTCAATCGACTTATTTATAATACTTTGGTGCCACCATATGCCATGGTAATGTCGTCAGCAAAAGCTTCAATTTTGATTTCTTTACTACCAATTTCCAAACCTTTGGTAGCCATGCAATTACTTATCTGATCAAGTAACGGATTTAATGCTAAAATAAATAACGCCGGGGAGACGGGGTCTCCTTGACGACATCCTTTTTTCACACTAAAAATATTATCTGTTCTTTGGTAAAATGTACTTATATTTAAAAAAAACTGATATCATACTTAAAAAAGTATTGCTAAAACCTTGTATACGAAGACATCTAAAATCCATTGATGTGAGATACTGTCGAACGCTTTTTAAAAAATCTATTGCCATGACAGCAACATCTAAATTATGTTCCCTGTTTTGTGATATTGCATCCTTGATCCCCGCACTACATCTTCCCTGCACGAATCCCTTCTGAGCGGGATGTAAAAGTATTGGTAAATTTACTTGATTCTCTGTGCTAAAATACCGCTATATATTTTATAAGCTACATTTAGCATTGTGAGAGGACGTAAATTATCAATAAAACATGGGTCTTTTCCAGTTTTTGGGATTAAAATAAGTTTCCCTATTGTTAAGTACGTTTCAAAAGTACCTTTAACTGTTGCTTCTTTAAAAACTTGTTGTAAAAGATAGAAGTTCATTATATTTTTTATAAAATTCCATTGGAAAGCCATCCAGGCCGGGAGCTTTATTGAGTTTTTTAAAATTTATATATATTGTTCAATCTCAGCACATGTAATGTCTAGCTCTAATAGTTTAAAGAATGGGTTTTGCCTTCTCCAGATTGCAAAGGTTACCAGCTTCATAAGGAAAAGTAGGGATCCTGGGTCACGTTTAGTTTATGTGGATATATTTGATACTCCGAAGGACAAATCTAACAAAACAACATATTATACCTTTTATTGATAGCATCCCACACAAGTTCACTTCCGTGGATACTTAATATTGTTATGGTTATTTTATCAAATATATATTTTGCCTCAAGTAAAAATTTACGATTATATTTTATTTTACCCTATAATTTCAAATATCTAATATCCAATGAAGTGCCAAGTCGGGCCAATACATTGTTTGTAGACGTATACAACATAGGGATATGAAAAGGTGGTGGTTTTAAAATGTGATGGGTTGAAAGAAAATAGAGGAAATTATTTTATAAAGCAGTTGGCTTTATGATATAAAGGTTCACTTCACTACCAGCTGCTCTTGAGGAGTGATCATCAGGTTAGTCAGGGAGAAGAATTTCATACTTAAAAAGTGTAATTGCCTCGATCCACTTCATTGGTGAATCCTCATGTATCGTAAAGCTTTACAGTAAGTGGTGCATGCAAGGAAAAAGTAAACAAAAAAAATTGGCCAAAATTTTGGTAATTTCCTTTAACGTTAGATGTCGTTATCCATGAAATTACGTCACAATCCTATTTAATCCTATTAGAGGGATTAAATTTGATGATTTGAAATATATCAATCACTTCAAGATAAAAAACGTTTCCAAATATAAATAATAAAAGGACTGTCATTATTTTCAAAGAGCTAAAGCGCCCCTTACGGACTAAAGAAGGACAAAAAAATGGCCAATTCCTTTTGAGGAAAAAGGAAGAATTTTATGTTATGCATGCGCTACGTTACTTTAAACGCTTTAATATATCGCATATTATTAATAATGAATGAGCAACTACTCATATTTAGTGTCATAATAAATGTTTCTATTGTTTGCTCATATCTGTCGATAAATGGATCATCAGTCGGATCATCGAGTGTAGAAAAATAAATAAGACAGTGTTATTAAATGAAAAATTAAGATCTTTTGTGAGTTTGTTAGAACCAGATTTTATCATATTCCTAACAATACACTACTACAGAATATGCAAAGAGGAAATATCATACTCGATTTGTTGATATGTTCAAGAAAGGGAGACCTTTTTTTTTACTCAAAATGAAATTTTAGAGAAAAAAAGATTTTATATGAAATAAATTTTAGAAAAAGACCAACAGGACAAGAGAACAATTTTTTTTAATTTTTTAATACTATCAAATAATCATTTATTACAACGATGTACTGTGTTTGAAGGAAGAGTTGATGGAGCTTCACCCTCTTTATTCTGCCCTGGACGGCTTCTTAGTGTATTTGTTTATTTCTATTACAAACTCATTTTTTTATCATACTTAATCCTTTTTTATATTTGCCTGTTTTCTTGTTTTAATCCATAGGATTACATTATTTTTATTGTATACTATTTTGTAGTGTGAATTTTAGTGTAATAAAAATAAGTAATAATAATAATAATTTATTAAGAAATACCTTTGTAAATAAATCAGTTTTTATCAATATTTTAGCCAGATTGAAAGAAAGAAAGAACATTTTAGATTAAACGCTTCAGCATGTCAATAATAAAAGTTTTAAACTCCATTCGGCTGGATGTCTCATTGTACTACTTGAAGTACAGAATTGTTACCAAACACTCTATCCCTGGGAAGTATATTTGGAAGGACTAGTGATGAAAGATTTTGCTTTTTTTGTAAGACTCCTTGGAGACTTTGAATCATTTTTTATTAGAGTGTCCCTTGGTTGATGATGTTTTTAAACAAGTTAAAATTGTGTTTTTTTTACCAATTTTCAATTAATTTTAACTTCAAAGGAATTGGTTTATTTGTATCGGGCAAGAATCAAGAGGAAGTAAACTTATTACAACTAAAGTTCAGTATATTTTATATCAATGCAGAAGTATGAAAATCCCTCCTCCCAAGATTTCGACCCTATAATAGATAATGTTCTGTTGTGTTTATGCCGTTTGAAGAAGATTTTTTGATGTGAATTGTTTTTGAAGATGTTGAATAAAAAGTACCGAGTGTACGAAAAAAAAAGAAAGGGAGACTGCGTGATAAAGGCCCGTCCACGTAAACCTCAATATGCTTACATTGATAGAGTCTCATTTTTATACATACATAGACAAGAAGTGTTTTGGAATAATCATAAACTATTTGCCTCACATCAAGGGCCCAAACCTCCTATTTTCTCTATAATGATAAATATATCATAACTAAATACAGTGTTCCATTAATTAAACGGATGTTCCATGCGAAGCTGTTCAATTTCATTTTTACTCATGCAAAGTATTATAAGTAAGATTGTGTCTATGGTAGTGAAATCTCCAATACAGGGTTTTTTTGAGTTTGCAATAATACTCCCTCATGTAGATGAATGCTTTGATACTTACGCACACACACACACCACACACACATTCTAAATATCCCTGTTTGCCCTATCAATGCAAAAAAAGGTAACCCACAAAGATGATGATGAAGTCATACCAAGTTCGACCGGGAGGGAAGACCAGCTCTACATAAATAAAACCTTTCATAATCATAAATTCTAGACGATAAATAGAATAAAAACCGTACTTTAATTATGAGGGCAAACTGGTTTCTTAGGGATGCAAAAAAAAAGATACAGAGTAGGACCGTGTATTTATAATTTATATTACTATTATGGAACTGCTTGTCGGCTTGCAAGCTCTGTAAGGAAGAAGAAGAAGTGTTTGATTCACAAGCATACAATCATTGACTTAGAATTCAGTTCCACCCATTGATCTTCTAAGAAGTTTAATTTAATTCTTAGTAGATCATTCCTTTAGTTATAATTCGGTTTTTTGTGCAACTATGGTTCGATAGAATTGCATCCGACGGGATATAAATAAACATATAGCATTAAAATTAGTCACTCGAACTGGGACCTTATCAATGAGGTAGATCAAAATGACCATCCCATCTCAGTATTCGAACCCCCGCCCCCAACATTACAATATTTATTTGTTTAGAAAAATTTAACCCAGCATAAAATAATTCATTGGATAACCTCGCGAAGGGTTAACCTATATTTCTTTTGATATCAAATAGTGTAACGGCACAGTATTTTTAAACCTTTTGTTTGACAACCAATTGCGAAAAAATATAAATGAATTAGCATTATATATTTAAAAAATTGCATATTGAAATCACCAAAAATCAAGATATAATGATAAAAGGTGGCAAAGATATCAATTCTTAGTTAGAGGGCATTAGATCGATGTGTCCCGGTGCACGGGCCAGGAAGTTAAAAAACAGCAAGAAACCGGAACGGGCAGGGTACCCGGTCGTTTCCTGACATATATATATATATATATATGTACAAGTAAGTGTACAAGTTTTACTTGTACACCCGTATACATATACCTATATATATATATATACACATATAAATATATATATATATTTATAAATTTATATATATATATATACATATGTATATATATTTGAATATATATATAAGTATTAATATAATATATATAAGTATATGTATACCGGGTGTACAAGTAAAACTTGTACACTTAACAAGTCTACTTTATTGAGATCTTGTACAACAGCAGAAGAATCACGTGACAACCAATTTTACAGTATGAAAGATCATAAGTGTGTAATCCTTTATTTGATTTAAAAATAATCAGCTATTTGCTGGTCCGCTTTAGCTATAATAATATAAATATAAAAAAACATACAAACAAATCATTCCTCTGTATAAACACATACACATATATATAAACATTAAAAACACGTATAAAATTAAAATACTAAAATAAATAAATCCCCCTAAATTGGGGTACTGCGGCCAATGGTCCTGGCTACGTCCCTTGCCGCAGCTAGTGTCTTGGCCGACCTCAGGGACTCAAAATTGTTCCACACAGACACTGCGTGGGACGCAAATGTGTCTGTGCCGCCCCTTAATGGACACGCCACCGAAGTCGTAGACCTCGTCGGTCTCTTTGGGGTTGGGAGGACGAGATCGCCAATGGGGTTTCTGGCACCACATCCCCCATCGTTGGAGTGGAAGCACTTCCAGGTCTCTACTGCCACAGCCATGACGGTTATCTCGTTGAGGGAGGGAATTTTTGCACTCCTAAGGAGATCCTCGATCCGAATGTGGTCCCGTCTCCTGCAACCGGCGATGCTCCTTGCCACGTCATTGATGGCGACCTGGACGGCCCTGTGTGCGGCATCCGGCTCCTTATTCTTATCATCAACCTAGGTGTCGTCACGACCGCGGCTGCATACGAGAGCTTACCAACCATAAGCCCCCTGGCCAGTTGCCGAAGGTATTTTCCTCTCGGAATATGAACGGCCAACCTTGAGATGAGTGCTGCCCGTTGTTTTGCTGCCTTTACCACGTAGGCATTGCGGGGTGCGGTGGTGAAGTCTGAGTCGAACTTGACCCCAAGGAACTCAATCTCATCGGATGGGTGCAACTCGACGCCCCAACCCTGATGGTGAAGGCTGAAGTGTCTTTCTTCTTGGCTTTGCCCCCAATCATGAATTGGGTCTTGGCGGCGTTAAGGACGAGACCATTCCCCCTGCATATTTAGAGAAGGCATCCGCCTTCGTCTCTAACAAGAGCCCAACTTCCTCAAGGGAATCACCGACAGCCCATAGGAAGAAATCGTCCGCGTAACTGCTATTTTCCTCGTCTCCAATGCCAACGCAGGAGGTGACGTCCGCAACCAGGACAAGGTAGAGGATCGGACCTAGGATGGAACCTTGCCTCACACCATACTTAACGTTCAGGAAGTCGGACTCGGCGCCATTCCACACCACACGCTGTGATCCGCCAGAGAGGTATGACTTGAACCACTCCAGTTGCATGCCCTCGATCCCAAGCTTCTTCAGCTTCGGCAACAACTGTAGCTGGTCAACTGTGTCGAAAGCAGCAGAGAGGTCAAAGCCGAGGACCCCTACAACTTCCCTCTCTGCTCGGCTTTCAACCACTTTGCATGGGCAGTGGCCAACGCAGTTGTGGTCGAGCGGCCCCTCCTGAATCCGAACTGGGTGTTCGGAAGAGCCTCCGTCTTGGCCAGATGGATCTCGAAGTCGGTCTTTACGACGGTCTCTAGTATCTTGGAGAGTGCCGGCAGGATGCAGACGGGTCTGTATGATGCAGGATCAGCAGCAGACTTGCCCTTGCCCTTATAAATGGGTAACACGTCGACAATTTGAGAGCCGTGGGAACTGTTGGATGCCAAAGATCGGTTTACAAGGTGCGATATTGGTCCGGCAAGCACCTCAATGCCTTGTCTTGAGGACGGAGACGGGGATCCCGTCGACGCCCAAGGCTTCGGTGGCCCTCATGGCTTTGACGACCTTATGCAATCTACCAGCGCTTGCAAAGGAGAAGGAGAATGGTGCAGATGACTTGGGCCACGATGACGGTGGGGGTTTCAACGAGGGGAGGCCGTGCCGCTTTAATAACTTTATCTATATAAAACTTATTTACGGCAGTCGCAGTCTCTGCATTGTCCATCGTAGAGATTCCATTCACCTCGACGAAGCCGGGAGGGAGACGCTTTTTTGCGTATATATATATATAAATTTTTCATTTGATATACCCACCGTATATATCTGATCTATATATTTATTTATATATATGTAACATATATATGTAATATATATTTGAATATATGTTAAAATCTTACATAAATATATATATAAAACATTCGGCTGATAAGTCCTGAGACTAACACCTAGATGGCGCCAGTGTTTGTTTTCATATGACTGTCAGCTAGTACCAACCTTCAAAACATACATGCATAAATATAACTACTGTCAGACAACTAGTTTGTGAGATATTGCGTTTTTAAGTGAAGCTACTTCTGTTATTGTTAAAAAAATGGAAAAAACGAATTTCGTGTGTTAATAAAACATTATTTTTTGATGGAAACAATACGTCAAAACTAAACTTGGCTTGAAGAATGTTATCCGGACTCTGCTCCATCGAAGCAACCATATGTCGATGGTTTGCTGAATTCAAACGGTGGTCGTGTGAGCTCGAATGATGATAAACGCAGTGGACGCCCGAAAGATGTGGTTACACCAGAAAACATAAAAATAATCCACATTATGATTTTAAATGACCGTAAGTGAAGTTGATCCAGATAGCTGAGACTCTGAAGATATCGAAAGAGCGCGTTTGGACATATCGTGCATGAATATTTGGACATGCGAAAGCTCTGTGCAAAGTGGGTGCCGCGAGAGCTCACAATCGACCAAAAATAACAACGAATTGATGATTCTGCCAGACAAACCTGAAATTTGATTCTGAAATTGAAGATCGCTATAATCGCTGTATCCCTCGAAGGCAACTATGTTGATAAATAAATCGATTTTGTCAAGAAAATTTTTCTTCTTAGTTAGTCTCGGGACTTATC
>CP045895.1:19016183-19031282 GCA_013387185.1 Caligus rogercresseyi
ATATTTTCAGAACTTTGATTAAAAAAACAATAATAGATCAACATTATGTTGTCATCGTTAGAAGCGTCTTTTGTCATTGAATTATATCATTATTTTCGTTGGGTTTTATCTTGATGCGAAATGAAATGAGAATATAAAGATAAAGAAACATTACTTTCGCTCAAATGCTTTGCTGAGTTACTTTTTATTATTTTTATTTTGCTTGGCCACCTACATCAACATCAATCATTTCTTTTATATATCTATTGGATATTTGTAGATGATATTATATAATATTTACCACTTTATATCATGGCAAAACAACAACAACATCTTAATGGAACTACTAAGCCCTTGCCTTTGTCCGTATGAGTCTGTAGCTCCCCAATATACGTATCAACACAACAACACACTGACCCATTTCGGAACATTTAATGACCCATTTCTTTGATTATGCTACCCCATATTGGAGGAGATAGTAATTTTAATCGTATCTAAAAAACAACAGTCCATACATGTATGTATTAAGATGAAAATCTGGGCTTGACGTATATATTATATGACATATCTAAAAGATAGCGTGTAAAGCTCAAAGAGGATAGCTGAAATGTTTCTAGGAACGGCCAATCATAGTGTGCTCTAATATAAATCTTTTTATGCCCACCATTTAATTTTTATATATTTATTTGGTGTGATTTACTGATAAAATATATTTGTTTTTCAATAACTAAAATGAGTTTTTTTAAAGTGTGCTTAAGATATTTTTGTAAAAAGTTTTTTTAAAGAAATTATACTGATTTATAGAAATTATTTATATTATATATATAATACATAATTTTATTTAACAATAGATCTCTAAACAAAAGTTAAAATGCAAAAAAAATTTGAGTAATATAAATCATAAATGAAAACAAAAAAATATCCTAGGTTCGATAACGAATTTTAATGTTATAAAGCTTATTTATATCCTGTCCGATGCAATTATATCGAACCTATAGGCACAAAATAATAATTAAAGGGCGTGTTATAGCCGAGTGTGTTAAGGTGTGTTCAACTCTCAATGTTGAGGGTGCAGGTTCGAATCTCGAAAGGGAATGGTCTTTTTTGGTCTACCTCATTGATAAGATCCTAGGTTCGATAGACTCATATTAATACATAATGCTTATTTATCTGTCAAATGCAATTCTATCGAACCATTAGACAAAAAAAATGTAATTTATACTCTAAACAATTGATTGTTATTTATTTATAATAATTTTTATTTAGTTTCATTCTTCTAGGGTATCTTAATTCCGTACGTTGCAAACGTACATTATATCAATTTGTACTCTCAAAACCATAATAAAAGCAATAAAGGAATACGCCCATAAGGCAATAAATTAACAGAAATAATAAAAATAAAAGGGAATTTAAAAGATCTGGTTGATAAAATAGTCCACACGAAGGGAAAATAGATTGTTTACTACAAATGTTGTACTCCCCATTGTTGTCGTTTGACGCACAAGAGACCGAACGAAGCTTCTATATGTCTTCCGACGAGGCGATGGAGACCCACAGGGAGTCCAGATCCGCCGTTCTTGATGCATAGAGGACCCTTTGAACCGTGGATACCAGATGCTCTATCTCATAGGCTTCCTCATAGGTAGGCGAGGTCGACACATGCCAGTCCGGAGGGTTAGCATCACCCCATATGCTCCAAATATTACTCCTTCCACCGCTTTGATGACTCTAAACAATTGATCAGTATCACTATAACTCGACAATATAACGTATTCAATCTAAAAGACATTTATTTTTTTACATATCATAAATTACAATAAAATAACGATTTTTTATTACAAATGCTTATTAATTATTTTCGTTATAAATTAAACATAATTATAAATATAATTATTTTTTTTCTTTAAGAATAGTTTAGTTTTCGACTTTGACTTTTTTATTTCAATATTTAAAGTAAAGCATTTTACCATATCTATGTAACTACAGATATAAAGTATACATTATTAACACCTCTGACAGCTTTTAACTTAATCTGACATATGCTATATGCTCGTTCTCAAGAAATTTATATTTATTTATTTATTATATCTGTCAAAAAAAAAATGAATCATCACTTTGACTATAGGACTTACAAAAAATGAAGAAAACAGTGTTACTCAAATAAAACTGATGTTTCTTGTTAAATCGGTAAGAATACATTATGTTATCTGAAACAATTAGATTCCTGTTTTTTTAGCAGCAAACTTAGGAAGCTAAATAAACAAACACAACACTGTGGACTCCTGAAAGCTTGTCATCATCCAGGCAGTGGCCAACTTGTACGGGAACAGGTAGTTCTACCGTTGGGAGGTTCAGGCACCGTGTAGAGGCTGTTATTGTGAAAGGAGGAGTTGGATTGAATGAACATTAAGAGAAATCATATAAATTTGTGTGATATGAAAAAGTCAATTAAAAGGTCTTGTTCTGGATATGAGTATCTTGTTTTCCGTGCTAAAAAAAGTCTAGATTCGCCTGCACACCCCTGTATATAAAATTCTGCCATTGAGTTCATATGGGGACGTTTTGTCTTGAAAAAATGGGAGCCAAGCCGTCGTCGTGATGTAGTAAAGAACTGCGAGATGGTTGAGTGGGCGAAGTAGTGAAGGCCGACTGTATATAATATATATATAGATATATATATATATATATATATATATATATATATATATAAATATATATATATATAATATATATAATATATATATATATATATATATATATATATATATATATATATTATATATATATATATATATATATAAATGCTTCAAAGCATTATATGACAATTAAATTAGAAAAGTCATACAAATCCTAGGCAAGCTGCATTTGCATTATAAATAAATATTCAATGCCAAACTCATAGTTCATTAACTGCTATGGGATCTATGTCCCTTTCTTTAACTTGTTAAACAATGCAATTTTTTCTTCTTCCGTTTGTTGCTTCTCCAACAAAAAACAAGGATTTCCTTATACAGACTTAATACAAAGAGATACATCACATTTAATTTATTCATTTGTGGTCATCACTAAGAAATGGAAAGTTTTTTAAAGTATATTGAATGAGAACAATACCTTTAATTTTATGTTAAAAATAGTAAATAAGAGATATCTGACTTTCATATGGAGCCAAGAAAACTCCCAATAAATTTATTTAATTATAATGTTTAGATAGTTTGGCTTATTGAATACATAATTTATTACAACTATTTATATAAAAACATTGATTCTACTTATGTTATATATAAAAGTTTCATATCTTATTATTATTTTGCATATTTTTACTAGTTTTGTTATTTATATTTTTCATATTAGTATTATTTCATATTCTCAACGCTTTTTTATTCGTAAATACAAGAGCAATTGGAACAATTCTTATAAATAAATGTTCCACTTTCTATTTTGTATAATAATTTAGAAGCTCAGTTTTGAATAAGTGATTTAATTAGTATGAGATAGGGATATTTTTTAAATAAGTATAATTGTTAATATTACAGTCGAACTAAAATGAACTTAGTTATTTCAAATCTTTCTCTTCTTTGTGTATTCAACCTTAATAACAACTTTGCAAGATGGCGTCAAGATCAGCTGCTGAGTCCGACATTGTTCTTTCTTATTTTTACTCAGTCTATTGTGCATTCAGTTGTTATTATTTAGGCCTATGGGCCAAGGCTCTGATGTATAGCTTAATACATTAAACATATCATAAAAGCTATTGAACGCAAAATAAGCCATACATATGTTTTCTTAATTGATTCAGTGCCAAAAACCATAGAAAAATTCCATGTCAAGTATAAAGCTATGCTCTTCAAATATGGTGTGCTTATAAAACGTCGACTTACAAAAGGTTGACTTACAAAACGTCGAACTTACAAAACGTCAAACTTACAAAACGTCGATGTTTTGTAAGTCGACGTTTTGTAATACAGCCTTCATATATGAGCTAATATATGCATCAAAAGTTAAATTAATATGAAGGCCCTCATCAATGTTGCAAGTTAAATCCTTGATGGCTATTCATTTTTTTTATTACTTATCTATGATTGGACACTTTTGTATCATTCTACTTAACTTTAAGTAAACCCACTTTGCCTTACTTTTGTGAATTCATATTCACCCACATAAATATACGGCTTAAATACCTTTTAAGCTGACGTATCACATGCATTGAATGAAATCATATATATTTACATAAGACAATGGCTTCTTAACTACTCCCTAATTTCCTGCAAATCATGACCTTGCTTTATGTTGGGCTCTACTAAAAAAATAATCACTGCATTATTTGATAGTCACATTAACAGAAAAAAATCATGGTCAAATAATTACTATTACTAGAAAATCACTGACATATTTAATTAAGGAAGTTGTTGCATTTTAGTACTTGAAGGAAGTGAAATAGATGTGTATGCAGCTGCAGCTTTATTTTGCAGTGTATGTGTAAAATATTTATATATTTTTACATTGTGAAGGATCTTAGAGTTAGGAATAATTCATTTTTTAATATGATCAAATAAAAATATAGTTAGATAAAGGTATTGAATCTAATTTGATGTGCTTAATATAGAATGTTTCACTTCCATCCTCCACAATAAATACTATATGGTTTGAACAAATATGTTATTTGTAAATAAATCAATTTTTAAAACATTTTGTACAAACCAATACTATACCTTTTCCTATTCAATATTATTCTACATCATTTTACCTCCGCCGAAGGAGGTATTGTTTTCACTGGCGTTGGTTTTTTGTTGGTTGGTTGGTTGTTTGTCAGCAGGATAACTCAAAAGTGTGGAACGGATTCGGAGAAACTGTGTATATATATATATATATATATTGTGGAGTTGTTGGAAATGCCAAAGGAACAAGTGATTAATTTTTGGCATCTCTGAGTGCTTCCTTAAGATGCAAAATGAGCAAAATACTAATAAATATTTCAAGTTAGCCTACTCTGCCAATAGATTTCGCTGTGCTGTGCTCTTAAAGAGGAGAGCACAGCACAGCGACATCTATTGGCAATGACAAAAAGACCAAGTGATTCATTTGGTGGGGATCGGCAGAGGTTTGCGCTCTCTGAGTCCTCTAGTTATGGTAGTTTTTAAAATAATATTTCGATACAGAATAATACTTTTTGGCTTTAACATGACAACAAAATGATATATAGAGTATTTATGTTCTTATATAACTTAATACGAGTATTTGTCGCTGGCACACATATAGAGGAAGTATAACTATATATATACACCGGGTGCCCGGTAAGTCTTGACTGATTTCTAACTTCCAACTTCATTAAGATCTGTAGGACTAAAAGTAGAGATACAGAGAAATGTTTTGCTTGTTTATATTCTATAATATGTTTTTAACAATTTGGTCTTTAGCTTCCATGACAGCCACAATACGGGGACGGAAGGAGAAGCAGGTGGGGTCCATCTTGGCCCAGGCCTTTGTGATTCTGACCTTGAGAGCTTTGGTACTGCTGTGGCGTTTTTTGCAAGCCTGTCTCTCAATGTGCGCCCAGATGCTGAAATCCAAGGGTTCAGGTCAGGGGAGGAGGGGGCCAGAAGTCTTTAGGCCAGAATTCCACATTCTCCTTCAACCACTTTTGGGTGTTCTTGGTGTATGTGCGGGTGCTCCATCCTGCTGAAAACACACCCTCTTGCAAGTATACTTGTTCTTGATCCATGGGATCACCTTAATCTTGAGCACCTCGATGTAATCCTCCAAGGTGAGCCTGTAGCCCTCTTGGAAGAAGACTGGAGGCATGGCTTTACCATCTGAGCCAACAACTCCAAGCATCATGATGCTGGCTGTGTGCTTGGTCATTGACACATATTTCTCAGATCGCACATGACCATTAGGGCTAATGTAGTGATCATTTTTTTCGGTTGAAGACTGGATCCACTGTAAAAGTTTTCTCATCTGAAAAAATGAGAATTCTGTCCCCATTGCTTTTCAAGTTGTTGAAAATCTTCTTGCATCTGATGTATCTTGCATCCACATTAGACCTCCCAAAATGAAACCACTTTTTTAGTTCTTTTACATAGTCCCAGCGATTCTGGTTCATTTTTTGATGTTGAAAATGAATATCTAATTTAAAAGTCTCTAGCATTGTTAGAAATCGGACGTCACTGGTGAAAGGTTTCGTTATGAAGCAAAACTTTTTCGTTATTACTTATTTTGAAAAAATTAGTTTTACTAAATTTAGCTATGATCAATTTATGACTTTGGATTTTTTGCAAATTTTCGTCAAATAATATTTAGTGCCAATAAATGAACATAAGTGCTGACGCACCAACCATTTTTTAAATAACATATAAATACATAATATGTAAAATAACTAAAAAGTGGTTTCATTTTGGGAGGTCTACTCCACATTGGCCATGGACAACATGAAACGGGTGGTGCGGACCAAGGCCCCCATGTTTTTGACAATGTTGGCAGCAATAGTCTTACCCATGTTGTTCTTCTTGACAATTGTTATGATGCTCAGAAGAGGGTTTCTCTTGATCTGAACCCTGATCTTCTTCTTAGTGGCCTTGGTGGCCTTCGAGGCTTGTCTTCAAGGCCTTCCCCTTGTCCAACCTCCTCTTGATCCTGCCATGGTGCTTTCGGACATGCTGGTGTCCTCAGAGATGTCCTTGTGGCTTATTCCTACACAAAGCAGTGCAGCTACTTCATGTCTTTTAGCTTCCATGTCAAAACGATTATGATTTCGAAATGTTATTTGGAAAAAACTTGTTAATCTAAAGACGGTCTTTAACTTTTTTACGTAACATATACGTAAAAAGTCTCTGAAATCTCGAAAAAAGTCATCAAAGGTATCGGTCAAGACTTTCCGGACGACCGTATATAGAGTATATATATATATATATATATCCTAAAATTTAATATTTTAAAATATATTCAAAATTGTATTTCATATAATTAAGCAAAGATTATTGATAAGCAGAATTTAATATTTGATATCAATCCTTACAACCATGATAATTCTTTCATGAATGAAACCTATTGATTTCCATAATTCAACAAGTTCTTTAACATTTAAATAAATCAATATTTTTATTGAGTTGTAGTCCTTGTGTCTTAATAGGTCCAGTTACTAACCTTTTACGAAAGAGGAAACTCTTTATATCCATCTTTTTTTCTACTTTAACGCAAAATGTCATAGATGGATTCATTGATTTGCTACGTTGTACCTCTAGAAAAAGTCAAAATAATAAAGCGAAAAAAGTAAAGTAAAAAATAAAAAGAATATGTATACACATACCAAAAATACAAATACCTAAATAAAGAAAAACGGTTCACTTCCGTGTCTTACAAAAACAAAGAGGTCTGTATTTAAGTATTATTTCTGTATTTGAATTTATATGTAAATAGTTAGCTACTTAAGGAAATATCCTTTTCTTAGAACCAATGTCCTCGGGAACTTATTTTTGTTGCTACTTATGGGAAGATTGGAATTTACACAATTGGTGTCATTGTTTGAGTAATGAAGACGATTTCCCAGATTCGCTGGAGTAGAGGCCATAAAAATGCAAAAAAAGATTGTGGATTATCTTTCAATCAGTATATATATTTAAAATAGAAGGAGTGCGATATCCGTGTGCGTTAAGGCGTGTTCAACTCTCGATGCTGGGGGCGCAGGTTCGAATCCCGTGAAGGGATGTTCTACCTCAATGATAGATCCTAGGTTCGATAGACTAATTTAAATGCAATAATGCTTATTTATATCCGGTAGGATGCAATTTTATCGAACTACATATATAGGCCCAAAAAATATACGATATATAATGGAGTTTACTTTTTAGTAAATGTATCATGAAACAAAGCAACAATATTTGTTTTATCTTAAATGTCTCCTTTTATTGTATCTTTGATTTTTATACTTACAGTTCATGAGGAAAGTCAATATGTGAAAAGTGTTTTTTTCTATATATACACCTTAGTAACAATAATATTAGCTAATGACGTCTTGTCACGCCAACCCCCGTAATCTACAAATATGATGTACCTATAAGGTTAAATTCTGTATTGGAATAGGACAACTCCTTAATAATATGAAAAGAATGTTTATGAGCATAACTAAATACTTAATGAGGCGTCTGTTGACTTTAGAAAATATTACTTTCGTTGTTTCTAGCAGTAGAATATATTTGTCTTTCTAAAAACAAAGGTTCTAATTCACATTTAATATTTCCTAAGCATATGTGTCTTGCTGATTTGTATCCATTTTTGTATAAAAAATATTATAAATCCCCATTCTTAGTCGGATCCAAAGAGGGAGGAAAGGGGAAATATAAATGAAATGTAAAGTAAACATATTTAAATTAATCTTTTTTCAATCAGCTGACTTTAAAAAATTATGAAATGGTTCACAGTTATTCTATTCTTTTTATTAATTTTTTAGCTATAAATTTATGATGTGCATGTAAATAACCAAGTCTGTATAATAAGGTCTGGACAATACAAAAACTAACATGTAGTTCTTGCAGTGTGACTATTCAATGACGTCACCGGAGAACAAATATATTTATGCATATATATATATATATATACATAAGCGTAGGGAGATTTTTGGTTTGGGGGGGGCAGTATTCAATTTGCCCGAATTTTAACAAGAAATGTTAAATCGGTGAAAAAACAATCGAATGAAGAAAGCTACGTAGACTAACATTTCTCTATAGTAATTACATACTATTCATTACATTATTTTGTATAATTCAAAATCCGGTTTCTTTCATAATTTCTGATTTTTTTTCCTCAACTTAAATGACAAAATACCTCCACCAATTTGCCCGAATTTGAGAACTCATCCGAATTTTGGGGGGCAGTTGCCCCTTGCCCCCCCTGTCTCCTACGCCTATATATATAATATATATATATATATTCGTTACCCAGTGACGTCATTGAGTAGTCAAACTGCTAGGATTACATGTTTGTTTTTATATTGCCCAGACCTTATTATATAGACATTGGTAAATAATATTCTCATGATTATCAACAAACGCATGATTTGTAACTTTTCAAATCCTTTTTATTTTCTTCCTTTTTAAACATCGACCGTCTCGGCCACTCTTTCCTTTTTTAATCTTTCCTCCGACGTGTCAGTGTGATTGATATAAAAAAGGAATTTCCCTATAGGGATAAAAATCTAACCGCTCAAAGTTTGAAAAGACTCCTTTAGGTAGTTACGTTCATTTTTAATTCCCTTATCTATATTTATAATTTTTCAATAATGATTTACTTCTCTGTTTAAAGATATTTGATAAAAGAATGAGATCTTCACAATACTGAGTTGTTTCATAATCCTCTTCAAAACAAGGATGCGTCTTGCTTATGGGCTTGAAGAATAATATATCTTGATAACGTGACAAATAATTATTAAGTTTGTTTTTAGGTTATTTTATATTTTTTTTAAAATCGGTCATATTCCTTTATTAGTTATTATATATAAATTAAAAGTGTACATTTAAACTTTAATTAAACCCTCGATAGCATCATAATAAAAATTATCGACAGTTACGTGAAATAGATAAAATAAATGAACATTTTAGAAAGTAGTTTACAGTCAAATAAGTTATAGCTTCATATGAAAGAACGAAGCAACATTGATTTATTTAGTTAAAAAGTAACCAATAAATCCTTAAAGTTATTTTAGAAGCTCTTATACATAATGCTGAACGAGATGGCGCAAATAGAATAATGTCTCTTACCCATTTCTAGGAAGGAGATCCCGAGAGAGTCGAGTAACTTTGCCGCTGCTCAAGGATAATAAAAGTTTGTTAGTATATGTTTATATAAAAAGTAAATATATCCAATTATTTTTTTAGAGTATATCAATATTTGATACATTCAATCTTAAGTTGAGGTAGGTGCAGCCCCAAACTAAATATTTTATAAGATATACAAAGCTGAGAACCAGTTTATTTGATTGTAGAGTGCAATTCCCTTTGTCCTACCACGAAAAGTTTGATAGGACTTATAAAAATAGTTCTTTATCAAAGGATTTTATATATTATATTCTTATTTGCTTTTAAATATTTTGAAAAAAAGTATTGTTTTGATGTTTTGCCATTATTTTTGAATATTTTGTTGTTGTATTTTATGTTTTGAAAAGCGACTCAGGCGAGGAATAATTTTAAGCTACAATGTTTATTGATGTTATGCACATAATTCCTTCCCCTAAATATATTATTGAATTTTGTTGTGTTTTATATCAGAAATATTTTAGGCTTCAAATAATAAAATGAATGAATGCAATGGCTGATTTTAAAATATTGATAATTAAGAAGTTTCTGATTGTTATTTGTTTATTTTATATTATATTTTATTTGTGTAATTTATGTGTTTCTATTCTATAAGGTTCAGTGATATTATATTTTATATGTGTATTTTATAATTTGATTATTTTTGTGCCCTATTATATTCATCATTTTTAATGACCGATCAAAGTTAATTTTAATAAGCAATATTTCAAATTCTTTCGTTTTTTTACCTTTATTAAATTTTTTGAAATTCCTCGTATAAATTTATTTAAAAAGTATAGATGAAATAAATCAAGAAACTGCATTATAATCATCTTTTAGAAACCAATAAGTACTTTGCAAACTTTTAATAGCATGTCATTTGAAATATTTTTATCTTTAGATTGGTCGTGAGTAATATAACTTTCTCGATGAGGGTGGAGGTCAAAACACCTTCTTTATTGGCTGATGCTTCACCTAACTCTGCAATTAGGGTCATTTTATCCCCAGCCACAATTGTAGAACTCGAATCGGCTATGTGATGAGCTTACGGAGTGAATACGCATATTGAAAAAAATCATTATCGATTTCGCTCATATAAAATAGTGTTAATAGACGTAAGATGAACAAACTTAAAAAATAGATAATATTAAAAGAAAATAAACAGTAATACATATTATATTAAGGAGATCAGGGTTGGTGATCCATTCCCTGCAGATGAGGAAGTTGATGGATCGAAGAGTTATAGTTTACATACAAAGCTTTATCTTTTCCATTGTTTTTCTATTACTATCCTTCTCAAATCCACTAGAAAAGCACCAGTCCGTTCAATAAGCTAGTCAAGGTCCAGAAAACCCCCTGTTTTCTTAGTTCGAGCTTCGTTTAAGTCAAATAGGATCCTACAGACGACTTTATAACCTGAAACGGACTTTGCTGTAATGGTGAGGCCAGAATATTCTGTATGTATTATCGTGTTTCTTTTTATTAAGTGCTTTGGGCCAAGAGTGAATTCAAAGTAAAACAATAATGATTCCTGATGGCGAAAGAAGACAGCTATTTTCGATATAGCTTTTGCTAAATTTAAACCTGTAAGCTTGATGGTAATATTCTTTACGACTATTTGTTTATAATAATATTGTCCAATTTTGTAAGTCACGAGGGATCCGTGAATATATTTGTTTTTTTAAACCCATTTAAAGAAGGTTTTCAATATCAAATAATAAAATCATGGCCATATATAAAGTTACCTCACAATGTAATGAATAAATAATATTAAACTATTTAAATAGAAGTTTATTTATGATGCAGCAATATTAGCAGAAAAAATTATTGTTTAAATAAAAAATCTTTTTTAATAACTTTTTTATAGCAAGTTAAATGCGGAAGTAATTTTTTTTGCAAATCTCTTCATTGCAATCACAATCAAAGCAGAAGGATCAAAGAAGCATTCTGTACTTTTAACTAGGAAGTCTTTTTTCCCCTCTTCTTCTAAAGAATCTATTTCATTATATGTACTGTATAAATATATTATTATTTTTTGGGATTCAATGGAATCACTTCATCATATTAAAAGTCATGAACCACCCAATGATGAAGCTATATCATTGTTAAATATTCAAATATATTGAAGATAATATTAGCAATAAGAAATTTGGTATCCCTCAATGTCATGATGAAGTTCAAATTATACGCAAAAACTTTTTTACTTTAATAAAAAATATACAAAAAGAATATTAAATACTTATAAATATATTTTGGTTAGTAGAAATCCATATATAAAGAAAGATACCACTCTGTTTTGAGAAGGATGAAATACCAAAACCATTTTTATGAAGTTATCAAAATAAAGCAGTTCCTTACACCAAGAAAATAATGAATCTATATAAAATTCACCAATCTCTGTCCGTCCGTCTGTCTGTCTGTATGTCCGCACGCTATCTCCTCCCACATGTATGGTCAAATTTGAACTTTGAACGTACCTATGGAATCCTTGGGTCAAAGCAGACCTAATAAACTATTTGCAAAGTGATGGGATCAGAAATGCACCAGAAAAATTACCTTTTCTGATTTTACTACCTACTTCTCAAGGTAAAGAGAGGAAAAAAAAAAAGAAAAAGCATCTCATGTGACTTTAAACATATTCTTTGTACAAAGCCAAACTTTTATGAGGAATAATTGTACAAAACAGAAATTATTGTAACTCATTTGCATTTAGAAAACCTATTTTATCTCCACAAAATCCACGATACAAATTTTAAGAAACTTATGTAATATGAACATATGGGCGCCGTAGGCGCCAAATATGCGAGTGTATATAATTTAGTGAGTAATTATAAGAGACTTTAAGTAATCCGTAGAATTACTTTTAAATAAGGATATCACAAATATCCTTTTTACTTTGTATCTCCTGTTAGAATTGAAATACAGACCTTAAAAAAGGATGTCACACTGGGATCTTAGAACATCTTAAAATAAATGTAAGTTGACACATTTTATTTTTTGACCTTTTGTTAGCAGTAAAGCGAACTAACTTTATTTTAGAGGCTTATTTTTTTTGTAATGGAGATTTCCTGCTTCCATTTCACTCTAATCAGAAACAAGTTGACAAATAATGTGCTCAAGTCAATTTCACCTAATTTTGAATATGAAGCTATCAACCGGACATTCATATTATTCTACGTATTTGAGGCCAGGTTAAGGCTGGTAATTGACGTAGATACATAAATATGTTGATAACAAACAACACAAGGCTTTCAAGCATAACACACCAAATATATATTTTGCTTGGAGGTACATACCTAACTTATTATAATTCTTTAAACGCTTTTCTATGGTCAATTAGTCAATGTTGTAAAACAAGCAATAACAATACACATCGGTAAAAACAGCAACAACAAATATCAAAGACATTCCCTTTTTCCCACTGACTTTTTGAGGCCACACAGAAGGCTTATTAGATCTTTGTAGACGTACTTCATGATTTGTGTAGTGTAATTCCTAAAAGTGGCTCATTAAAAACGCTTAGGCCAATAACAATCATTTCAAACATTTTTATCAATGAAATACAACAATAGGAAAGGACTTACTTATTTTGTTCGGTACTACGATGAATGATGAAAAACTTTTTCCATAGGTGTCCACTTTTTTGCCTTTCTGAAGCATATCTTTCAAAGATATAGAAGGGCAATCTTGAATAAGATTTGTGGCTTATAATTCATCTTGTTTTGATGTTAATTTTGTTTTACATGTTGCTTCTTCCGAAAGATTGACATTTGTCGTTGGTGTAAAAAGATTATAATCAAGCAAAGTATCGTTTGTTAGATCCCAGATTGGACACACATCACGGTACAACCCGTATCAGACTGTAGTAAATTATTTAAGAGCAAAAGATTTATAAATGGCTGGATGTTGAACCACAAACCATTTGCTCGCTTCAGTTTCATACTCCTTTTTATGAATTTTTACGGTGTAAATAAACTTTTAATAATATCGCTGATATAAAGTCCACTAACTCATAGCCGGAAGAATGATTAAATGTTCTTCGGAAGAACTTCCTTTACGAGAAAATATGCTTGCAGTTTGTTAAAAAAATATATTCATATGTACTGAATAATGATACAATACTCTTTGGCACTTATTTCTAGCTATTTTATAAACACAGCTAATAAGATGTAAATTATGATTTTTTATTATTTTTATTCTTCCAATGTACTATTTCTATATTTTTGCATTTGTATTTTAGTAAGCATTAATAAATTCTATATGGAGGAAAAACAGCATGTGGGTTACATAGAATATTAACCTTCGCTAATGGATTAGAGGCAGTTGTAACACTGGCAAAACATTGTTTGAGAAGGACGTGCAGATATTATACATCATCAATTCCCTTTAATTCATTTGTTAAGAACATGTACGATTTAAAAAAAAATCTACCAAGGTAAGATATTAATCTCTGGAGTCCATAAATACTATTTTTTCAATTTTAAAACTCTTGAACATCTTTTTCTGCACATGACGCATAATGCCTTAATACTTAAAATTTGTTTAACCTAATATTATGAAGACATGGAGGTATATTTATTAGGGTAAGTTTTTTACTATCTTCATTGCATCAAGTTGAGAAGGTGTGATATAAGTAGTGTGAACTGCTTAATAAATAATATGACTTTTTGAAATAGTTATCAAAATTTTTAAGGATCAAAATAAATTAGCATTTTTGAACTACAATCTTAAATCTATCCGTATTGTAGTTCCTAGTTATAGCAAATAATAATCAAATCTGCAATGATACCGTTTTCTGTCTTTTCTTGCAACATTATTGTATATTGCATTTCATTAAGATTATACTAATCAAATTAAAAGACAAAAAAAGATAGATATGATCTTATAAGTGTAAAAATGATCGTGCAGTGACAATATTTATTGCAATGTATTTGCAAATCGTCAATTGGGTTTGATATTGCATTCTTGCATATGATAACATCATAAAAAAAGTACTGCTTAAAAACCGGGGAATGTGATTATAGAGTTTTTTATGTATACAATTGAAGGATGAAATAATTATAGATCTCTGTTTATTTTTTGCTATTTATAAAACCAATATTATTTTTGACAAACAAGGACAAAATGGGTACGTTCTACTTTTGTACACCTCTTTCATGTTTTACGGACACATTTATAAGCGTTTGCGTCAACGATAATGTTTTGGAAGCTTAAAGAAATCAAGTAAGATGAAAGACAGTACATGACTTTTTAAGATAAAACTCGTACCAAACACAATGGATGAGCTTATCACAAAGTGGACTTAATTATACTAGCATATTTAAGCGCCTACGGCGCC
>CP045895.1:19031382-19073702 GCA_013387185.1 Caligus rogercresseyi
AAGGATCAGCTACGGATTTTTATTGCTTGCATTTTTTAAAAGGAACTCCAAGTGTATTCTATTGTTATAAACTTTAAACTAATTGACTCTTTTATCGTTTGAATCACTGATAATTTATTGTAATGTAATATATTAAGACTTTTAAAGTGTTTATTATTTTTATGTGTGGATATATTATGAATCAATGCTCGTTATGGAGATATTGCAATATTATTTTTTTTGGCCTATATGGTTCGATAGAATTGCATCCGACAGGATATAAATAACCATACTAGCGTGAACATAGTCTATCGACCCTAGGATCTTATCAATGAGGTAGACCAAAAACGAGCATCCCCTCTCGGGATTCGAACCTGCTCCCCCCGCTTAACGCACACGGCTATCGCGCTCCCTTGAAATTTTGGAGATATTTTTTTAAAAAGAAATCCAAGTCTGAATAGGTCGAATATATAGCTGACGATGTGACAAGAATCGTCCTTTGCATTGGATCGGAAACTAATTTGTAGTTTTTTTGTAATGGAGCTATGGTCGTTCAAAATGATCTTTTCAAGAGCACGTATTTTTATATTCACTTTTTGATATTTTTATCGAATAAACGATCAAATAAAGTGAACATGTTTGATTGTAACTTTTCGACATGTGACTGACTTATGTGAATCTCATGTAAAGTGATTTTTATAAATTGAAATCAGTTAAACAATTTGTTAGTAATTAACTATATTATATTAAATAATTTTTAATTCCTTAGTAATTCTTTATTAAACAAGTTTTACTCCTTTCTCAGAATTATAATATCCCTCTAAAATGATAATTTAAAGTAATAACAATGTCCTCTTTAATAGCCTTCATCTCCTCTTTGCAATAAGGATAATTAGTCACGTAATTACGTATCAATAACATCTCTCTTTATTTCATACCAAACTATTATCTTAAAAGAAGCTGATCTTGTATAAAAAAAATAAGCGAGAGATTTCATTTTTGAAATAATAATTGCTCCTTCTAGATAATGGGAATAATACCCAAATCGGTTTTTATATTCTCATTATTATGAGCTCATGCCTCTTACATAATACTGTTGAATAATAAAGAATTAAAATTCCCCTGTCTTGTAAAATGTGATATTAAGAATCACAATGGACAAAAAAAGTGTTTTGTTTTTCTATTTTTTATTGGATTTTTAGAGTCCAAGAAAGTTTTTTTGTGTGTAAGTGGGAAAAGGAGGTCTCACTCATAGGACTTGCTAAATGAAATAAAATGTGTGGTCGAAGGGAGAACAAACAAAAGAACTTATTTGAAAGTGAGTTGATTAGGTCTAATTAAAGGTTGATAGCCTGGGTAGTGCATATAATCTCTTGTTTCGTGACTGCATTAGCTGTATTATGTGCCTTTTGCTAGGATAAACATAAGTGTATATTAATCCACTTTAAGCTATATTGATTAAATTATGGAGTTATTTTTAGAGCCAAGAGTATTTTTTGTAAAGCATTAATTGTTACTATTACTTTTTTCACATATATTCAATTTATCCCTATTTAAATCACAACAGAGACAAAACTAAAAAACGAACATAGCACATAAAATACGAATAAAATCAATCCTTCAAACAGCCACATGGAAAAAAAGATTAAAAAAAAGGACATCCAAAAAGTATTAAAAAGGACAGTGAATTTTAAAAGAATACATCAAAAACATCCCAAAAAAATCAATTCATTTAAAGCAACGGTGACAATTGAATTGCTTAACTTTATTTTCGTAAAATATGCAATCAAAATTTGAAATTTGTCTATTACTTTGGAGGCGGTTCTGAACATTTTCGACTGGAGATGAAAACCGTAGAGCTTCTCATCCCGCGTTGATTGTCTTCCTCAAAGGTTTTGTCCACTCCTTTCCATAGCTGTTGATTACTTTGCAGTTTCTGAAGGCTATTACTTTGCATTTTTAGAAATAGTTTTTAAATAAAATATTTATTAATAAATAAACATTAGAATAAGATAATATCCATGTAAATTAAGAACACTCTATGTATAATTTGCATCTCAACTTTGTCTGATTTAGAGTTTAGTTTTGTTTCAATATACTATCATGCAATATAATATTGCTCTTTATAAAGAGTAAAGCTGGTCATATTTAATGTTGGATTATAATCAAATTAAACTAAAAATTGGTTTTCATTTTGGGTCTAAATTGATTTGAACATATGATGACTAAAAAAATAGTTGATAACATGTTTTAACTAATGAAAGTAATAAATACAAATAAAACCATTTTTTTGTATCTATTTAATGCTGATATTTTTGTTTATTTGTTTATAATGTTTATTATATTTATTTTTATTACTGTCCAAAGAAAAAAATTCCAAACTTACATTTTTTGTCTTTTGACGTATTTACAAAGGAATATTTATTGAAGTTAATCGGATTTGACTTCACGAACCCAACTTCAATTAACGCAATTTGAAGACCAAAGTATTTAATAATGATATTTAATTAACTTAGAAGATATAAATATATATATATATGTAAATACAAAAATTTAAAAAAGTTCTACAATTTGAATTATTACCAATTTATTTATTTGCATTTGTAAAAGGATGTTAATTTATTTATATCATAAATTACTACTATCATTATGTCAATAAATGAACTCTTTTATATAAACATGCATTTAATTACTTTGTCTATATACACATTATGTAACAATCTTATTGCCTTTTCTTTAAGAAAATATTGTATTCTCTGCATGAAAAACGCTACTTTTTCATCCATCATGAATAATGTTTACTGTTATGGTACTCTTGAATATTGCTGTAAATATGAATATTGTTTTTTCATATATCAAATTCTTTATTTCGTCATTTAAAAAATAGTGGTAAAATATATGTAAAAACATTAATTTTGACCCAATTTATGTTTTTTACATAACACATTCTTGGTTCAATATATTTCGAGCAATTAATTTATGAATTCATAGAATAATAAGGATATTATTTAATGTTTTCATGTTTGGTAAAACATCATTCTACTCTATTTCAATGTTTTGACGTAATCAAAAAAAAAATAGCAATACACTTTTGATAACCTAAGCGGAAATACTTACATTATTTAATAATACTTTCCCCACTTGCTGGTGTGACGTCTTTCAAAATCACTGGTAAAAAATATGAAATATGCCTAGATTTTGAAGGTTTGTTTCAACGAATTTTTGTAACCTTATAATTATATATATAGGCAGGCACTCTAATGGGTTTTTGGTTGTCACAACTATTTTGATGAATTGTTTTTAGTATTCAAATATTTATTAATGCCCACATATCTATAAATAGATAGCGTAATGGTTCCGGGTGGCTTGTCCTTTTAACCCGTCACAGAATATATTTAATGGTAAAATAATTGATTATTTACCTTCTGGGATATATATTATGGGGTCAATTGTATTATATAAAGAGCGCATGGTATTTAATAAAAATGCATGATTTAAAAAATCAAATAATTGTTACATAAACTCTTGGGCTATGTCATAATTAAAAGGGGCAATTAGCATTTCAAATAAAGGAAACCCATCACATATTTGATAGTATAGTGAAAGCTTAATTTTATGAGACCATTACATTGCCGATAAAATGACATATAATTTTAAGGACATTTAGAGTCATACAAAAAATTATAAGCTTTAAAAGCATACATTTTAAATAAAGCATTAGAAAGATCGATCAAAATTATATTATTGTAATATATACATTTTTTTAATTCACAAATTTCCCACGATTTACCCCAAAAAATGTAAAATAAAAAACATACATTGAAAATATTGCCGGTATAATTGACATTTTCCCTATCTGATAACAAGTGTTTTTAAATAAGTTATGTAAATTATCTTTAATATTTTTGTTACATAATTTTAATAAAGTTATCACGCTTTCTGTTTGTTTATTTCAGGATATAACAAAAATTATATTTGAGTCCCTGGTTCAAGGCGGAATCGAATTAATAATCGTAATCCATTTTCTTCAACACAAAACCACCTTAATCAATAAATTATTAATTATACATCGATTTATCAAAAAGCTTACCAATTCATTTAGTTTCTTGAGCTGCTAAGAACCTGCTCTATTCATCAGGTTGAAAAACATAGTTATATTTCATGAAATTGTTACAATATAGTTGAATAATAATAAAATATGCACATAATAAGCCTACAAAGGAAAATAATAAGTCAGTGTGCGTCGCCAGATGTCGTGATAAAAGGTCAATACAGGCTCTGAATCATATGATATAAACTCAGATTGTACTGAATTCTGAATTGATAGAATGCAACCAAAGCCATTTTTGAATTTATCATCCAAAGGTTTACTAAACTTAAAAATTATTTTTTACTCTGAAGCGAACAAGTCATCTTCTCCAGGCGAGTGAAGTTAATTGATAAAAAAGCTATGAATATGCTAACATTACACACTCCATTTTTTCTTTGTTTTTACTGAAAACTTTGTTTTATTAAAAAAACATCAATATACGTCTGGTAGTAAATTAGATTTCCTTTAAATTAAAAATTATTGTTGAAGTCTGTAACGTCCTCCATTTTCAAGAAATTTGCGGAAAACTATATTTTTAACTTTTGACCTCGTTGCGCGACCTCGTAATGTTTACCGATTTTGTTCAAACTTTGTATGTCGTCTTTTTTTATCACCAAGAAACAGAAAATAAACAATGTTGCTAACATTTCAAACATTTGAAAAATAAGAACAGCCTAATATATATATAACAATGTTCATCATATAAATCGATAACATTCATTTTGTTGAAAAAACTTTAACCTTTCCATGTTTTTATTCTATTTTTTGTAACTTCTTACGTACGCTGTATCCGTTATCTTGGTCTTCCAAAATGTCTAGGAGAGAAAGAGTATGTTTTAACCATGTATTATGCCTTTAAGGTTAATAAATATTATTATTATTATTACTTGTATTACGGCATTTTTTTTTGAGTGAAACATCTACCTGTGATATACCATAAATAAAATGACCTTTGTGTCCACAAAAGAATAAAATTATTGTCTATTACACTAACCTGATCCGAGCGGCACTGTTTTTAAGCATAATTTAATATAATGAACTAAATTATTGCGTCGAGACTAGCTTGGTTATAAACAGTTCGAAAGTAGAAATAATAAAAAATGTATTGGTTACATTGAAGGTAAAATAAATTTAAAAAATGGTCATATTGACAAAAGAGCTTTTCAGGTTTGTCGGCTGTCGTCAAATCGGCAAGCGCAACGAAACACATTTGTTATACTAACGTCATTTAAAATATATCGTAACAACAATAAATATTTTTGACGTTTGACTATCTACAAAAATACGTACTTTGTTTACTATATATGTATCTTGGCGGAAATTGTTATCGCCAAGACAAATACAAGGTCGGCTGATAAGTCCCGAAACTAACACATAGATGGCGCTAGTGGATGATTTGTTTTCATATGACTGTCAGCTAGTACCAACCTTCAAAACATACATGCATAAATATAACAGCTGTCTGACAACTAGTTTGTGAGATATTGCATTTTAAGTGAAGCTACTTTTGTTATTGTGAAAAAATGGAAAAAGACGAATTTCGTGTGTTAATAAAACATTTTTTTTGATGGGAAAAATATCGTCGAAACTAAAACTTGGATTGAAGAATGTTATCCGGACTCTGCTCCATCGAAAGCAACGTTGGTTTGCTGAATTCAAACGTGGTCGTGTGAGCACGAATGATGATAAACACAGTGGACGCACAAAAGAGGTGGTTACACCAGAAAACATAAAAATAATCCACAAAATGATTTAAATGACTGTAAGGTGAAGCTGGTCCAGATAGCTGAGACTCTGAAGATATCGAAAGAGCGCGTTGGACATATCGTGTATGAATATTTGGACATGCGAAAGCTCTGTGCAAAGTGGGTGCCGCGAGAGCTCACAATCGACCAAAAACAACAACGAATTGATGATTCTGAGCAGAATCTGAAATTTGATTCTGAAATTGAAAGATCGCTATAATCGCTGTATCACCCTCGAAGGCAACTATATTGAATAGAAAATCAAATTTTGTCAAGAAAATGTTTTTTCTTCTTAATTAGTCTCTGGACTTATCAGCCGACCTGTTTTGTAAATATTAGTTGAACCAATTCATATATATAATTGGTTATTTCTTCCAGTTATATGCCACTAGTCTAAAGAAATCGATTATAAATTGCAATAAACAAATATATATTTATCTAATAATATTTTATCCTTTTGTTTATGATATTAATATGTGTGCATTTTTTAAGCACATTACTGATAATTAAATTGCTTATTGTAAAATTTAGTACCCAAAACTTCTGCGTTTACTCGCGTACTGCTGAAGAAATATATACATTTTTCATAATTGTGTGGTTTGTTGGAACTATGAAGTAATTTTCAATATCTAAAAAGTTGGATAAATACATCCCAAGAAGTAACCATTTCAAATGCAATTAAGTATTCAGTACGCAAAACTAAAATTGGTTATTCGCTCACCGGAACTTGGAGTAGCGATATCATTGCTACAATCACAAAGCCCAAAAACATAGGTTCTTACAATAATGTAAACAAATTGCACATCAACAACACTTTTGAAACTACCGATTCTATTGAAAGCCCAGCTGAATAAGAGTCAAACAATTCACAACCATTTTTCGGCTTCAACACTTTATAAGTTACTAAAAATGAAGAAAAAAAATTGAAACAGCTACTTTAATTGAAACTAAATTAAAATGACGAAAAAATATGCACATATTATAAAATCAAGTTCATCCTATCTGTGCATACAATGACATAAGTGCATATTCATAAGTGGTCCTGTATCCAAGTCCTTTGTTGACAGAAAAGCAATTCCTTTTCTTTTAACTGTGTTTCTATGTATGCACCGAAGTAAATAAACATGCCATCTCAAAATATGAGGGGGGAGGGGGCATGAATCTAATTATAACAATTAGTCGATCCCATGTCATGTCCTCTTGATTTATGGATTCCTAGTAGAATATATTTAGAGTACCAATCAAGACATGCATCCTCTGACTTACCTAATATTAATATCATTATTGAATCTATATTTTTGCTTTTGTGTTGCATGCATTGGTGATTCCCGGACTGAAGCACACTTATTCCTCTCTTGATCTTCATATCTCAAGTGGTTCGTTGGTACCTTCTGTAATACTTTGTACAAAAGTTGATATAACCTCGACCTTTAATATATAATTATGTACATTATACGATGAGACTCCTAAATGTAAAAGAAAACAGGTTATTTTTATCTTTATATATTGTCGAGATTATGCTAGACGCACTGCTGATCTTTTTAACGATATATTTAGTAATGATTGAATTTGGTATGTTATATAACCCTTCGCATATACAGGGTGATTCACTTAAATTGAGACTCACATATTACAGACTACAATCTTTGTATTAAATTTTACACAAATAATTTTTAAACAAAAATGATAGCACAATGTGTAATTTACAAAATGTATTTCATTAAATTTTCACATATCCTTCTTTGGCCTTCACTACAGCTTTGAACTTCCTCACGGTGGAGGCAACACAGGCAGGAATCTCTTCCTAAGACAAAGAGGCCCAGGCCTGAATCAGCTTCTTCTTTAGAATCTCCACCGATGGCCAGGACTTGCTACACACCCTTGTCTCCAGAATGGACTATATTCCAAAGTCCATTGGGTTCAGATCTGGGGAGGAGGGAGGCCACAAGTCTTTGGACCAAAAGACTGCAAACATATCAGTGCAGAAGCTTTGAACCAATTTGCTGGTATGGGATGGAGCTCCATCTTGTTGGAACAGTAAAAAAAGAGCCGTAGGATACTCTCTTTGTACCCATGGGACGACCTCCTCTGAAAGAAGATGCAGGTATACCGCCTGGTCGATCTTCACGCCCTCCTCGACAAAGATAATTGGGGCCTTCTTCCCGTCCGACGTCACTCCCGCCCAGACCATGACTGAGGGTGGCTTTTGCCTTCTGAAGAGAGTCCTCAGCTGCACGAGGATGTCTTCTTTTTTCTAGATAAAACCAGTCATTCTGACTGTTGTGGGTGGCCTGGACTGTGAAAATCTTTGTCTGAGGAAGAGATTCCTGCCTGTTTTGCCTCCACCGTAAGGAGGTTCAAAGCTGTAGTGAAGTCCAAAGGAGGATATGTGGAAATTTATGAAATATATTTTGTAAATACACATTGTACTATCATTTTTGTTTTAAAAATATTTGTGTAAAATTTAATACAAAGATTGTAGTTTGTAATATGTGAGTCTCAATTTAAGTGAATCACCCTGTATATATATATATATACATATATAATTTATAATACATATTTAATTTTTAACATATTCCTTTTTTCCAAACTTTGAGGCATTTCAATTGGATTATAGATTATATGTATACGTATAAAGTAAAGTTTATAATTTAAAGCGTAAAAAGGTTTCTAACAGTTAGATCAAGGTTGATACTACTATTTGAAAGAAAAGTCTGTTTTTCATCCTCTTTCTCAAGAAGACTTGTAGATAATAATTTAATAAATATTAAAAGAAACTTTGAAAAAAATACAGAAACAGAAGGGAAACTATATGGGATGGTATGATATACTGTTAATTGTGGTTATCAAAGAATTGAAAACTTATTTGGTCTACATCAGTAGTTTTCTGTTTGTTTAAGATTGTTTTCTCAAATTATTTTATCTAATTATCAAATGACTATTTCCATGTTTAAACGAACACACTTATGAAAGTTTATCATATCATTAACATGTTTTAACGTTAAGTTAATAACTATTTTTATTTTCTAATAATATTAACCATTCCTTAATCTATTAAAGGACATTCCTATTCCAGATTCTTTTATGTCAGACCTGATAAGGAGGGGTCTCTATAGAGAATGGGCCTCCCGATGGACACAGGATAGCTCCTGTAGACAAAGTAAACTGTGGCTTCCGAAGCCGGACCCTAATGCATCGAGACGATTGATTAATCTTAGTCGTGAATCTCTATGTATTCAAATACAGATAATAACTGGTCATAACTTTCTTAGATATCATCAGTCATTGTCGAACAAATTTCTCACTCGAGAGTGTCGTTTTTGCCAGCAGAGTGATGATATGTCTTATCACATGTTGGTTGAGTGTGATTTCTTTTGTCTTAAGAGAATGATCACTCAAAAATGCCATAACCAACATCCTCAAGAGTTAAAGCAGATACCAGCAATTCTTAGGAATTGTAACATTGGTTAACTGTTTTGCTTCCCGAGGTAGAATGGGTAAACAACTTGGTTAAAGTGGTTGTGTGTTCTAGGGAATGGGCTAAGATTGCAAATTCGATTCCGCCCTGGACTCAAGACTCGACTTCAAGTCGTACTCTTGGATCCTACCCTCAAACAAACAAAAAAAAACCATTCCTGAATGTAAAAATCTCACTCTATTGCTAAAAAAATTGTAAAGCTTAAGCAACCTAACGTTGATCCTCATTGGCCATGATCTTCTTGATTAAAACTTTAAGCTTATCTACAGATATAGCAGACATAAAAACTACAAGCAAAAGTCAAATTCAAGGAATGAGTTGACCAGATTTATGTTGATCAAACATTTGCTGTGTGTTGAGGGCTTCTAACTTTGCACCCATTTAGCCATGTTTGCAGGAGTAAAGTCCATCTAGAACGTGTTTGGCTCTTTATCAGTCAATTAATTATTTGTGGATGAGTAAGATATCCGGGCACGTGTCTTCGTTTGCAAAGAAATAAGGTGGTATGACTTGATCACGATCATGACCATAAATTAGACTCTAGTTAAATACAAATTGTATTTTTTATCTTTAATCTTAACACTCTTTTAGCATAAAAATTTATATACATGTTTATAAATTATTATTTTTATACATTATTGGGTTTAAAACAGCTTTTTTATATAACAAGTGAAAGGCCTTGCATCGAGAAGAAAATTAAAAATGAATATATAATTCGACTTATTTTGTTTTTTGTTTCCCCAAATATAATTATTGATTTCATAAGCTGCAAATGATTATGTGTGTTATTAGCAGTCTTGAAAGTAAGCCGGTGGAGGGGGTGCTGCGTTCCTTTAAAATATTTTGGGGCGGTGCGGCGCACCGGTAAGGGTTTATTATGCTGAAGAAAAAAAAACACACCAAAAAAATACAAAAAATGTAGTAACGCTCGCCTTTAAGAAGAAAACATATCTAGGTCATAATATGCCATTTGACTAGCTCCGATGAAGATAACAGCTTGGCTTGCTAAAGTAGTCAAAGGATCTCCGGCGTGTGCCAGCTTCCAATTGCATCGACTGACGCTTTCAAATCACCCCTTTTCAAACCCTCAAAAAAATATTTGGAAATAATTGTACTAAATTTACTATTGGGAAAGCCATCCAGTAGCCTATGGTAATTGTAGTGTATTTTAATATCATCTGGTTAGATGTAGGGAATGTTGTTCCTTGTTTTTATATCTTCTTTTATACGAAGTACTGATGTACGGATATTTTTTATTCCCCTTTATTACCTCCGCCGAAGGAGGTATTGTTTTCACTGGCGTTTGTTGGTTTGTTAGTTTGTTGGTTTGTTGGTTTGTCAGCAGGATAACTCAAAAAGTACTGAACGGATTTGGATGAAATTTTGTGGAGTCGTTGAAGTGCCAAAAGAAGAAGTGATAAAATTTGGCATCTCTGAGTGCCGAATTAAGGCGCCAAATGAGCTAAATACTACTAAATTTTTCAAGTTAGCCTACTCTGCCAATAGATGTCGATGTGCTGTGAAATTGGGTGCCGGGAGCGTCTTCCTCTCGAAATTTCCGTATAGGGGAACCCTCCCCGTCTCTCTACGCCTCCCCAGTCGTGAAAAAATCCGCCTCGGAAGGCTCATGACGGCGGAGGTTTGCACTCTCTGAGTGTATATTTCTATTTTATGCTTAAGTGTTCAGTGTGCTTCTGGACCCCTTCCTATGGATATATAGTCCTCTATATTATCTCCATGCATTGTTCCTTATCCTCGGTTGGCGACGAGTCGGGATACTAACTATTCCCTTTCTATGTTCAGGTACGGCCTCCGTATTTTTATTTTTTTTATTTTTCTCGCAACGAGATAACTTTATTAAGAAACGAATAATAGTACATTTACACAAAATACAACTATAATTTAAAGAAATCACTTTTTAACAAACTATCACAACCGTTCAATAAAAACAATCAGCGAACATACATGAATTAGGGGGGGGAGGGAATTTATCATAAAATTTATTTTATAATATTCCTTATATAGGCATCAAAACAGTGTGGGAGGGGAGTCTTTGTGCTTCTCAATTTATATAAAACACTTTGAATTTTGGTAACTATTAATTTATTTCTTCATTAAAAGGACCTATATACATGAAAGCAAAATGTTTAACTTTTAAGTGTAATCCCAATTTAAAGTAAATTTCTTCTATACAATGAGCCAAACTTTTTTCAGCTCCTGACAATCCAGCAAGAAGTGAGAAGACGTTTCGAGCTCAGTTTCACAGAAAAAACACAATCGATCATCCTCAGATCGCCCATGAATACTTCCAAGGGCAACGTATTTGAAATTAAACGATACTTCAGCCAATACCATTTAAACGACAAATGCTACTCTTTAAAAACTTTAATGCATCTTTTACAGTGCATTTAAAATCCATTCTTCCTATTCTTCTTTCAACTTGGTTTAAAAAGACATATTTAACATTTTCTTGAATTAAAACTTCTCTAAGATTCATATTGTTAAAATTCTCATGAAATTAAAAAAACAGTCTCTTGGTCCAATAGGTCTTCGAGTAAGTTTAATTTGTTGTTTGACTCTTTCCTCTCTAAAATCTCGCTTAAAGTAAAACAATCGTTATCATTTAAAATTTCGCCAATGTAGTCTATTTCCTCTTTAGTGACGTACCCTGAAGACATGTTAATCTACCATTATCTACAGTTGGCTCTTGCCAATTCATAAGAGCAAGAATCTTAAATATAATTTCCTTCCCTATCGTAGCACATTCTTTCCAAAAATATTCATGTTCTGCAGGGTATTAATAATCTTATCCGGTCCTTTACCATACACTTCATCTATTGAAAACCTGTATGTTCTATTAATTTACTATTCAATAATTCAGCCCATATTGTGCGTGGTCTAAGTATCTTCTTGAACCAGGAGATGTAATTGTCTTCCAAAACGACTCTATATCGATCATACCTAGTCCACCATACTTCTTGGGAGGGTAACTCTATTCATTGTGATTAGTCTACTTTTACCATACTTAAAATAAATTTGAAGGCAATTTCTTGTACTTTTTCTACTAAGTTCCTGCAATAAGTGGTAGTTCTAACAGGTGAGTAATCTTACGTAACCTCTGTGTGGAACTGGAACTTGTGGAAGGAGTGGAGGAACTCGAGGGGAAGAAAAAGTCCGAGGTAGTAGTTCGGGAGTACCTCATTGCGTATGGGTGTGATCACAAGACGCACGACTTTGCAAAGAGTGTCCAATCGCTCGCGCAGGAGACTCCACCGCCGTCTGCGAGTGCCGTGGGAGTGAGTCAGCCCAGCCCTTTTGTGATGAGCGGAAGCAATCGTGGTCATCGGTGGGCGTCCTGGATGGACGAATTTTCCGTCTATATTTCCCTGTACGGGCAGATGTCTCCAGAAAGAAAGAAGGCTTTGCTGTTGCACTGTTCTGGAAGCGAAGTACAATGGTTCAAGACCTTAGAAGTCTCCAAGAAAGAAGAAGAAGACGACTTCCAAGCCGCCGTCAGGGCTATGTCTGAGGCATTTTCTCCCGTTGAGTCCATTCTTTTCGGGAGATATAGATTGTCCGAAATGAAGCAAGCGCCAGACGAGCCTTTGGACGATTTCGTGACGCGTCTTAGGAGACAAGCTATGTTTGGGAAGTTTTCTTGCAAGTCCTGCTCTGTTTCCTTCGCAGATGAAATTCTTTTGGGCCTTATTTTAAAACACACCACAAGCTCTAAATTGCGTCGAGCAGTCTTTGAGAAAGGGTCCTCTTCTCTCAGCGAAGTAATCCGGTTGGGAAGATCGCTGGAAACGTCTTCTGTCAAGGCCAGTGAAATGGAACGGAAGGAGGACGTTATGCTGTCGGAATACAAGGGGCCTAAGTCTCTGCAGCAGAAGACCTCAAAGAAATGGTTCCCCAAGTCTCAAGAAATAACGTGCCGGTTTTGTGGACGAAAACACGCCATGGTGAAGACTGAATGCCCGGCGAGGAACCAGAAGTGTGCCAAATGTGGGGCGGTCGGTCATTTTGCATTGTGTTGCAAATCCTCATACAAGGCGACATCAGCTGTGACGTTTCATGTGTATGATGGTCTGGACGATAGGGCGTATGTTTACTTTGTGGTTGAAGGGCAGAATATCAAGTTTCTCCTGGATTTGGGTGCCAATGTGAACATCCTACCCGTGGACTTTGTTTTGAGGAAAAGTCTGATAAAAGTACGGGTTCCATTAAGGTTTTGGTGGTGGACTGATCGAAACCTTGGGGTCTGTGGACCTGAAAATTTCTCCCAATGGGGAAAATCCAGTGAGTAGGCGCTTCGTGGTGACGAAAGTGGGTCAGTCTATCCTTGGGTTTCGGGACTGCATCGATTTTGGTCTCATCATACTGCAGAATCACCCCAACATATGTCGTTCGTTGGAGTCTGAAGAGCCCGTGTTGGAGTCTATGTTGAAGAAGAAGTTCTCCAAAGTCTTCACAGATGTGAAGCAGTCCGTCATGAAGACAACAAAGGTGCCGGTACACTTGAAGGAGGATGTGCATCCTCGCTACATCAGATCACGATCTGTGCCACTAGCCTTGCGCGAGAAAGTCTGTGAAGAACTTCAGGACATGGTTGCTAGAGGAACCCTCTCGCGGGTGCAATCATCGGAATGGGCTTCTCCTGTCGTGTCGATTTTGAAGCCGGACGGAAGAGTTCGAATATGTGCGGACTTCACACACACAATTTCACCGGTATCAATACACAACTTTTCCGATTACCTCACCCGGAAGAGGTCTTTGCGGACCTTGAAGGAGCAAAGTATTTCTCAAAATTGGACTTCACGAGGTGCTACGAGCAATACGCGCTAGATGAAGATTCCAAGAAATTCCTGGTAATCAATACTCCTGGGCTCAAGGTTCAAGAAGATCGACCCCCATCAATCTATGGCAATCGCTGCACTCAAGAATTTAAATTTTTAGACATTATTTAAAATTGTTTTATTGTTACACAACGTGGATACATATAGTGTGTTTTTGTTATTATTAATATTATAAAACTTAATTATTTAATCAATTTTATCACATCTTACTTGTTTGATATTATTTATATTTTAATTGATAAATAGTCTGCTACATTTTAATATTAGTTTTAATGTACATTTTATATGCCTGTTATTATTTGGGTAGCTCTCATGAAATAAAAGATTATGACGTGTAAAAAAAAAATACTTCCCTGGGCCTCTTAGATACAATGTACTGCCGTATGGATTGGCAACAGCGCCGGCTATTGTGCAAGCAGCGCAAGAAAAGCTCTTTGAAGGAATCAATGGAGTCAAAGTTTACATTGATGATGTTTTGGTCTTTTCCAAGAGCGAGGAGGAACACCGCAGAACGTTGGAAGAAGTCCTTCGTCGAATGCAAGATGTGGGTGCGAAACTTAAGGCGAAGAAATGCGTCATTGCCGCGCAAGAACTCACCTACTTAGGATTCAGGATCTCCAAAGAAGGCCGGTCCGTGGATACGGAATTGATTCGCCCTGTTCTTGATTTTTCGTAACCTACTTCAGCTTCCAAAGTCAAGTCGTTTTGGGAATGGTCCAATATTATGGAAACTTCATCCCAATCTCTCCATAGAGGCAGCCCCACTCCATGAACTCACAAAGAAGGATTGCGACTTCTCATGGTCAGAGAAACAAGAGGTAAGCTTTAAAAGTATTAAAAGTGCTTTAGCTAATGCTCCTGTTCTCACTCACTATGATCCTTCTCGGCCGATTGTGCTATCGACCGATGCTTCACCTGTGGGATTGGGGGCTGTCCTCTCGCAATGGGTTGATGAAGTGGATCGTCCGGTGGCATTCGCATCAAGAAAGTTGACAGCGGCAGATATCAATTATTCCCAGATTGACAAGGAGGCGACAGGGATCATATTCGGCGTGAAGAAGTTTGAACGGTATTTGATGGGTCGTCACTTCAAGATTCGAACGGATCACAAACCCCTGGAATACGTCTTCAACCCCAAGAAAGATTTGCCTGGAGTTGTGTCAGCGAGACTTTCACGCTATGCCATGTTGCTCTCGGCTTTTGATTATTCGGTTGAACAGATCAAAGGATCGAATAATCTCCCAGCTGACGCATTGTCGCGTTTACCTGTGGATGGGCCGTGGCGTGGGCAGGACACCACGGAGATCATGATGGTCAAATCCATCAATGCAATGGAAACGTCGGAGACTGAGCTCCGCCAAGCGGTCGCGGAAGACCCCGAGTTGTCTATAGCCGTGTCAGCAGCAGAAACCGGTGATTGGTCTGAAGTGAAGGAAAATGCTTTTGTCCGGAGAAGGAGGGAGTTGTCCCTGATGAACGGTCTTATGTTCTGGGGCGTTCGCCTGGTGGTCCCTCAAGCATTGAGAAGAAAATTTCTTGAGGAGCTTCACATAACTCATCGAGGCATCGTGAAGATGAAAGCGGTGGCCCGAGAGCGTATATGGTGGCCAAACATATCGGAAGACATCGAGGTATTTGTCAACGCGTGTGTTACATGTCAAGCCAATAGTCCAATGCCTCCAGCGGAGTTCGTGCCGTCTGCCCCTGCATCGGAGTGGGAGAGACTGCATGTTGACTACATGACGTGGAACGGCAAGCAGGTACTGATCTTAGTCGATGCTGGATCGAAATGGATTGAGGCAGAAGTCATGAGAGACACTTCAACTATGGCTACGCTTCGACAACTCTTTGGGTGGTTCTCGCGATTTGGCTTCCCAAAACAAATCCGTGCGGATAATGGGCCTCAATTCGCAAGTGAAGGATTTAAGACAAAGCTGTCTGAATGGGGGGTAGAACTTGTACTTTCACCTCCATATCACCCGCAGTCAAACGGTTTGGCTGAGAGAGCGGTGAGAATAGTGAAGAACCTTCTACGAAAAAACCCGTCCCTGTCCATGGAAGAACTTCTATTCGGATATAGAGCGACGCCAGGCGAGTCCGGAAAAACACCTGCAGAGCTTTTATTTGCTCGTCCGATACGAACCCGCCTGGATGGTTTGTTGCCCGTCTGCAAAAGATCACCCCGTGTCAGCAACAAAAAGTATTCTCCATCTACAAACGTTTGGGTACGATGCTACGGACGAGGTAGACCAAAGTGGATCCCTGGAACTCTCGTGGAATCCGTGGGAACTACCGTGTGGAAAGTTAAATGCGAAGATGTCATTTCCAAAAGACACCTCAACCAACTTCGCCCTCGAAAGACATTTGAATCAGCTCCGTCCTCGACGGCCTCGCTGATTGGGGGCTGATGTAGTGTATTTTAATATCATCTGGTTTAGATGTAGGGAATGTTCTTCCTTGTTTTTATATCTTCTTTCATACGAAGTACTGATGTACGGATATTTTTATTATTCCCCTTTATTCTATTTTATGCTTAAGTGTTCAGTGTGCTTCTGGACCCCTTCCTATGAATATATAGTCCTCCATATTTATCTCCATGCATTGTTCCTTACCCTTGGTTGGCGACGAGTCGGGATACTAACTATTCCCTTTCTGTGTTCAGGTACGGCCTCCGTTATTCATACATAACAGTAATCAGTTTTCAAAACGTCTGCAAATATGCCATATATTTTGGTCTTTCTGTTGGTGCCTTTCTGGAGCTTGCGTTCCGTTTGTTTCCATCTCCTGCCCGCGCTTGCTCTGCAGTTAGTTCTAGTGAATGAAAAAACTGTGTCAGCGAAATTTTATATCGGCTTTTCAAAAACTGCATGTTTTTGTGATTGGGTGGCATACTGAGACATGTCTTCTACTCAGACAAATAATAAATAACTCTTCTTCAAATAGGCTGTTCACGCTGTTTGTAACGGGGGCATAGCTGAGCCTATGTCCGCTTTAGTGGGCTACAGCTTAGGATTTAAATGTGAGCATGCTTTGTAAAGTAAGCACACGTTTTCCCTAAAAAGTATTCATATGAGCCCTCTCACTCCCTGTAATATTTACATTATCACGTGTTAAAATATTTACAGTGTATCAACTAGACAGCCAATGTATGGGAATGTTTTCAGAAGCTGATTCAGGAAGTGCGTGCTGTGAAGAAAAGCATTGTGATACGGAGAGATAAAAGAATGCAGAAAAGAATAACCGAGCTATTTAAAAGAAAGGAATGAGTTATTGAAAATGAAAATCAGGAAAAAGTCAAAAAACAGATGGCTCGCTGCATGCAGTCCCTTGCGCGAAGGCAGTGAATGAGAGTAACGTTGCAGGTGTAGGACCGTCAACAAGTGATGCTGGGCCTGCTGCAAGTACCGCTTACCCCCCTGTTAGGTCAAAGGAGCAATTTGAACAGTTCAGAACAAAAACGAATGGTTGTATGCCCAAAATGGTATGCTTGGCTGCATCTCATACCGTGATGTTAAGGGCCTTGGTGTCAGCGCATCTCGAGGTGTTAATATCGTAAGCAATTGGGCAGAGGGAATATCGCCCATTTGGCCATTCAAGGACCGTGCAGCTGTCATCTCTCCTCAAAAAAAAATTATGAGCACAGAGAATCTGCAGCCCACAATGAAGCTGTTAAGATTCTTAAAACTGCACAGAAAGAGATCCTTTTAAACATGAATGTCACCAGCCAGGAGTCTGCGTTTGAGGCCACTGCCAAAGTGTTCAGGACTGCTTATTTTGTTGCCAAACATGACAAGCCTTTTACAGATTTTGACAAATTAATTGATCTTCAAAAAGCAAATTCACTCAATTTAGGTCGCATTCTGCACAGCAAGACAGTCTGTGTTGACATAATTGACCATGTATCAAGTCAAATGAAACATCAAATTGTGAGAAGGATAATTGAAAATAAAAGTAAATTACTGTGTTGGCTGATGAGTCAACCAGTGTGGGGCACAAATCGACACTGATTGTGTTTTTAAAGGCCAGCATTGACGGTGAGATGGAGCCCATTGCTTTTCCCTTAGATTTGATTGAGGTGGACAATTTGTCTGCTGCTCACATCAAAGGCAAGATAATGCACTGTCTCTTCAACAATGGATTCACAATGGAGCTCCTGCAGGAGATGCTGATTGGATTTTGCAGTGATGGGGCCAATATGATGCTAGGAGTGAAGTCAGGCGTTGGGAAGCTGCTACAAGGTGACTTCCCAAACATTATTCTATGGCACTGCCATATCATCATAATCATAGGCTGGAGCTGGCGGTGGCTCAGGCATTGGAAGCCACTGGAGGGGCAAAGGACTTCCAGGCGTACTTTTACTCCCCGGGTAAAAAGGAGTTAAAAAATAATACAGTGAATGACACACCGGACATTGTAGCACCGGTAAGAAATGAAAACTACTTTCACCCTGGTTATTAGAGAAAAATGGATGAATAGTTTTTTTTTTTTATTGTTGTGGCTCAAAAATATCTACTTGCTTGATATTTGTTTGTTTTTTGCATTGTTTGAATGCATTTTGAAAAATATTTTTCCTTAATTCGTCTATAGGCAAATGCATCTTTTCATCATTTATATAAGAAATGATACTCAAGTTATTCCTCAATAACATCAAAAGATATTAGGGCTGCAGCCCTGGGTGGCATCACCTTCTGCTCAAACAAGAGTCATTCAACTCTTTGGCTCAACCCACCAAATAATTATGAAGGCATACTCACAAGGTGATAGGTTTGAATTGAGGAAGTAGGCAAAATATATACTCACGATATAGACACTTTTTAGGGGCATCCTCCCTAAATCATCATTAAGTCAAACTTCAAATAATTCACATTTATAATTTCATTGTATGCCACACAAAAACATCAAATAGTTATTAATTTGTGATAAGAGCAAAGACCCTCAGGAGTGATGGTTTCTTATATCTTATATTAATTTATTTTAACAATTGGAACTTCGGCTTTGAACCAAAATATTTCAATTTAAATTAAAGTGCTTAATAAATAAGGTTGTATGTTTTGTTTTTTCTTCAATTTATTTATTAAAATATATATAAGACATATATTATTAGTTTTGTAAAACAAAATTCATGAATAAACATTATAGACTAAAAATAATTATCTTAGCAAGATATATATGTATATTAATAATAATGACATTCATACAAAACAAACATTTCACAGTTAATAAAGAGATATATAAAAATATTTGTTAAATTGTATGTTTTATACTTACTTAAAAAAGAGATTTAAAAAGAGTATTTAGTTTATAATATTAATTACTTTACAAACATTTGTTTTCCACATAAAAAAGTATTGAATCAACGTGTATGGCATATCTATATAAAAGAATACCAATTTATTGATTGAGTTGTTTCGGTAGCCTTAGTATATATATTGTTAAAATTTGTGTTCTAAAAACCCAGTCAAAAAACACGAGCCCTTTTGCAAGCATATGTAATTAAAAGAATTACATATTTTTAATAATGTTTGTTGTTGAAATTTTATCATTTTATCTCCATTTTTATAATAAAAATTATACACAACATGTATATGCGTATTAAGAACATTGGTATTGTTGTATAAAAATAATAAATACAACTGTTATGTTTGAAATTCCAGCTCCATGGATGAAATTAACTCGGCATGCTTTAATTATAATAAAAACTAGAGGCATATATACATACACTCAGAGAGTGCAAACCTCCGCCGTCACGGGGTCCTTATGAGCCTTCCGAGGCGGATTTTTCACGACTGGGGCGGCGTAGAGGGACGGGGGAGGGTTCCCCTCGACAGAAATTCCAAGAGGAAGACGCTCCCGGCACTCGATTTACAGCACAGCGACATCTATTGGCAGAGTAGGCTAACTTGAAATATTTATTAGTATTTAGCTCATTTTGCATCTTAAAGAAGCACTCAGAGATGCAAAAATTTAATCACTTGTTATTTTGACATTTCCAACAACTCCACAAAGTTTCATCCGAATCTGTTCCGTATTTTTGAGTTATCTTGCTGACAAAACAAACAAACAAACACACGCCAAAAACTAGAGGCAATATACACTCAGAGAGTGCAAACTCCGCCGATCCCCACCTAATGAATCACTAAGAATTACATCCAATCATATATGTCTACATAAGTAGGGGTGTTTGGTGAATAATGAGTGAGGAGAGCAAGAAAAATATATACACTCAGAGAGTGCAAACCTCCGCCGTCAGAGCCTTCCGAGGCGGATTTTCACGACTGGGGAGGCGTAGAGAGACGGGGGAGGGTTCCCCTAGACGGAAATTCCGAGAGGAAGACGCTCCGGCACCCAATTTTACAGCAAAACGACATCTATTGGCAGAGTAGGCTAACTTGGCAATTTAGTAGTATTTAGCTCATTTGGTGCCTTAATTCTGCACTCAGAGATGCCAAAATTTAATCACTTCTTCCTTTCGCACTTCCAACAACTCCACAAAATTTCATCCAAATCCGTTCAGTACTTTTTGAGTTATCCTGCTGACAAACCAACAAACAACAAACCAACAAACCAACAACGCCAGTGAAAACAATACTCCTTCGGCGGAGGTAACTAGAGGCATATATACACTCAGAGAGTGCAAACCTCCGCCGTCATGAGCCTTCCGAGGCGGATTTTTCACGACTGGGGAGGCGTAGAGAGACGGGGGGAGGGTTCCCCTAGACGGAAATTCCGAGAGGAAGACGCTCCCGGCACCCAATTTCACAGCAAAACGACATCTATTGGCAGAGTAGGCTAACTTGGCAAATTTAGTAGTATTTAGCTCATTTGGCGCCTTAATTCTGCACTCAGAGATGCCAAAATTTAATCACTTCTTCCTTTCGCACTTCCAACAACTCCACAAAAATTTCATCAAATCCGTTCAGTACTTTTTGAGTTATCCTGCTGACAAACAACAAACAACAAAACAAACAAACCAACAAACCAACAAACTAACAAACAAACAACAACCAACAAACGCCAGTGAAAACAATACCTCCTTCGGCGGAGGTAACTAGAGGCATATATACACTCAGAGAGTGCAAACCTCCGCCGTCATGAGCCTTCCGAGGCGGATTTTTCACGACTGGGGAGGCGTAGCGAGACGGGGAGGGTTCCCCTAGACGGAAATTCCGAGAGGAAGACGTTCCCGGCACCCAATTTCACAGCAAAAACGACATCTATTGGCAGAGTTGGCTAACTTGGCAAATTTAGCAGTATTTAGCTCATTTGGCGCCTTAATTCTGCACTCAGAGATGCCAAAATTTAATCACTTCTTCTTTTTTGCACTTCCAACAACTCCACAAAATTTCATCCAAATCCGTCAGTACTTTTTGAGTTATCCTGCTGACAAACCAACAAAACCAACAAACTAACAAACCAACAAACCAACAACGCCAGTGAAAACAATACCTCCTTCGGCGGAGGTAACTAGAGGCATATATACACTCAGAGAGTGTGTACCTCCGCCATCCCCACAACATTCCCATTCAAACATTCTCCCTTTCACACGCCCGATTTTCATCTCTAATCATTGTTTCCTCTCTGTTAGCTCATTTTGCATATTAAAAAAGGACTCAGAGAGGGAAGACGGAAGAGTTTAAGCTACGTCACTGGGTTAACATAGTCCTGAGCTGATATATGAACAATAAACGTCAATGAATATTTTTTTAGCGTTTGTTCTTTCCTACTCCCTGAATAAGGCCCCATTTCATTATTATTACCTCCGCCGAAGGAGGTATTGTTTTCACTGGCGTTTGTTGGTTTGTTTGTCAGCAGGATAACTCAAAAAGTACTTAACGGATTCGAATGAAACTTTGTGGGTTGTTGGAAATGCCAAAAGGAACAAGTGATTAAATTTTGGCATCTCTAAGTGCTTTTTTAATATGCAAAATGAGCAAAATACTACTAATATAATAATGAAATGGGGTCTCTATTCAGGGAGTAGGAAAGAACAAACGCTAAAAAAATATTCATTGACGTAATATTGTTCATATATCAGCTCAGGACTATGTTAACCCAGTGACGTAGCTTAAACTTCTTCCGTCTTCCGTCTCTGAGTGCTTTTTTAATATGCAAAATGAGCTAACAGAGAGGAAACAATGATTAGAGATAGAAAATCGGCGTGTGAAAGGGAGAATTTTTGAATAGGAATGTTGTGGGGATCGGCGGAGGTACACACTCTCTGAGGTGTATAATTATTTCTTTGCTCTCTCCTCACTCATTATTCACAAAACACCTACTTATGTAGACATATATGATTGGATTGTATTCTGTTAAGTGATTCATTAGGTGGGGAATCGACGGAGGTTTGCACTCTCTGAGTGTATATATGCCTCTAGTTATTAGTAGTATTTTGCTCATTTTGCATATAAAAAAAGCACTTAAAGATGCCAAAATTTAATCACTTGTTCCTGTTGGCATTTCCAACAACTCCACAAAGTTTCATTCGAATCTGTTCAGTACTTTTTGAGTTATCCTGCTGACAAACAAACCAACAAACGCCAGTGAAAACAATACCTCCTTCGGCGGAGGTAACTAGAGGCATATATACATCAGAGACAGAGGCGCGGGAAGACATTTTTGGCAGGGGGTGCTGTTGGTGGGGGACGAACTTTTGAACGGGGATCTGGGGCCCTCCCCCAGAAATGTTTTTTATAGATGCAACTTCCTGCATTCAAATCAATTTTAGGGCATGGCAAATCCCATCTGACTCACTCTTTCAGAATCTACCAAAGAGTTGGTACACACATCATTTCTGTAGCAATCAGAATCAATGGTAGCAACTCATGCACTCGCTCTTGCCAGCACTACCTACGGCACTGAAAATAGCAATTAAACACAAAGCACTCGGCGGTTCTGTACATGAAAATAGCATAACCCAATGACTTGCCAATTCCCCCTTTGTTGCGGAAGAGTTACTGCATTGCTTTTCAGTGCAGCTGATATTGAATAAAAATAAATACATTATCACAGTTATATTATTATTATTATAGACCTATTAGGCCTCTATTACAATGTGGCACACAGCACGCAGCCTTCCATTTTGAGTGAACCAATAAACCACAGGCACACTGGTTTTATTGATTGACAGTTTAAGTGCAGACAAACTCCTTTATTGGAGTCAAATAGGTGGTTGTAAAATAAAAATAAAAACACATATCCCATATATCATGTTTAAAAAAATAGGCCTAAACAAAACAATACATTCATCAATCATTAAGGTGTATTACTTCACGGTAAACATTCAGGTAAGCATTCAAGTAAACATCATTTACTCACTCCAAACGTAGATTTGCGCTCTGGAGTGCGGTGGATAAATTCTCCAATTACATCCTGAAGATTTAAATCGTCCAAGATATCTTTGTGGACGTGGAGTAGGGCCATGTGGGTCAGTCTGCACTGACTGACCTTGCTGCGGAGCCAGGTTTTCAGGCGGCGCAGAGCTGAAAATGATCTTTCCGAGCATGCAGTTGACACAGGTAAACAGAGGCACAGATGGATAAGCTTCTCCACTTCTGAAAAGAGGCCTCTAGTTTGGGGATGAAGCGCTGCCATGAAGCGACCCAGGTCGTTCACTGTGTGAAATGCTTGGTCCTTGGTCAGGCCACCCAGCATTTTCAGTTGCAAGGCGATAGACTCAAAATCCTGCATTGGCAGCTGAAGGGCACTGACATCATCACTGTCAGACACGAGGCCCCTGGTAGAATCCAGCAGCACCTTCTCTCTCCTTGCCGCTGTTGACATTCCTGCTTGGTCAAAACGGCGATCAAGCTCGGAATTCATCAGGTCCACCGCCTCGAAAAATTCCCGTCTCCATTTCGCCTCTGCTGCACAATCTGCTACATCCTCCACCGCGGCGGTATCCCGAAAACGGGACGGTGTTCTGCAGACCCTGGATTCGTTAGGCCACTCTAGGCTGTGAGCAGCTGCGAATGCTTTGGCCTTCACAAATATTGTGTCCACAGCTCTATCTCCCCTCAGTGCACCTACAAGTATAATAACAAAGAATGTGTCATATATACAGTATTTATATATAGCTTAGGCCAGGGATGTCAAACTCAGGCCAGAATGATTTATAAATACCATATCTTAGTAGGCCTATTTATTGGCCTATATTTTGTTTGGTCATGAAAACACAAATATAATTGTAGGCTTATACAATGAAGGAATCGGATTCTTACTCATGCGCTCCTTGAGAACGAGGATGCACTCAAGTGCCGGACACACTCGCGTTGTCACCCTGCAGACTCTTTGCCACTGTCTCGCATGGCCCAAACATCGCTTCACAGCAAAGCAGACCGTATGCTGTTCTGGCTTTCTGCGCTTGCTTCAGGAGTCCAAATATTTTTGGCGAGTCTCGCCACGAACAGTTCTGTCCTCCTGTAGAGTGCGTAGGGTCTGGAGGAGCGGCCCGTAACCCTGTAGCAGTCTGCTTATAGCCCTGGTCCTCACACACCACCTTGTGGGACACAGCGCTGCTAGGTTGGTGACAGGTTCCCCCTCTGAGAACAGGCTCTGGTAGAGACTCATTCGTTTCGCAGACTCCCGGATGACAGTGGAGACGCTTTGTACAAAGTTGAAGATTTCCGCTATCAGAGAAACATCCCGCGCCACCTCTTGCAATGCCAGGTCTAACGAGTGGTTACAGCAATGGACAAACAATGAGCCAGGGCAAAGTTCTGCCAGACGCGTCCGCACTCCACTTATTCTTCCGGCCATGTTGCTTGCCCCGTCAAAGCAGTAGCCCTGCAGCTTTTCAATAGGCAGGTTCAGTCGCAAAAATATGTCAACAATGCACCTGAACAGACTGTCTGCCGTGGAGTCTGGTGCACTGTAGAACCCCCAAAAAACACTTTGTTTGCCCATTTGAGAATCCACGTAATGTAGATGGCAGGAAAACTGTTCCGATGAGCTGATGTCTGTGGTGCCATCAGCTGTCAACCCGAAGTAACTTGAACAATTTGCCTCCTGTACCAACTTTCGCTGCACAGCATGTGCAAGCTGCTCAATCATTTCGTTTTGGATCGTATCCGAGAGCCAATTATCTCTCCGCAGCATCCATTGGCGAGCTTCAGGAAGAGACTCGGTGCGATCCAGCATCATTAGCCAAAAATTGCCGTCCCGATGGTCGTGGCCACGGAGTGGTAAGCCCTGTCGGAGCAAATAGCGCACCGACTTGAACGCCTCGTTCAGAACGACCCTGGCAGTTTTCTGATCTTTTGCCACCACGTCGGAGAGTAAAGCGCTGATTGGGGTGTTATTAAGTGCAGCAACTTTATTCACGGCGCCCAGATGAAATGTCGATCTCTCATGCTCCCTGAATTTGTTGGTGGCTTTACGCCAATTCGAAAAGCCCCTCTAATGAACACCGCGTCTGCTCTCTTCTTCTCCTCCTGTATAAGACCTTTCTCGACCGCAGACACGCAGGTGTAACACAAAGCTTTGTCCACATCCTTTAGGTAATGCAGCCACTTCCATTTTCCAAACCATGCTGATTTGAAGGATCTGGTAAAAGTTTCAGTCCCGAATTGTTTTGCTGGAAAATCCAAAGCTTGCGGCTGAAACGGCTCTGATGGCAGAGGTGATGTCCCTGTTTCCACGACACTCTCCTCAGTATCTTGCGAAGGGCTAGCAGCAGTGCTAACAGGGATCACATCAGCAGCAGCAGCAACCTTGTCCTGACGCTCCAGTGCTTGATAATATTCTTGGTCCAATGCGTTGGGCTGTGGATTACTATTCTTCAAAAGTTTGTTTTTTGGGGAGGCTTTGAAAAAAAGACGACATCCTCTTCTGCGACATGTTTTTCGACTCTTTGCTTATTTCAACACAGCGGGCTCGCGGGTTTTGTTTCGAGGAATCTCAATCACGTCAGGACAAAAGAAAATCTGATTGGCCACACAACAAATTGTATTAATTTAATTTTTTTTTATACATTCGTACAACATTTATTCTTGAATTTAAATATTTATTTATTACTAGGCCCTCCGGGCGGGTGGGTGACCTACGGCCACAGCATTTATACATGGTAACATATCTATGGATAATATGTTGAGGCAAGGATTGAACCTTGCATCAAACAATGAAGTTTTTAAAGCTTGTTTAGATGATGATGGAGACGTCGTATAGAAAGTAATTATATGATAGAGAATGATGTGAATATTTTTCATAAAAAGGAGAGGGGAAAATATATATTATCCAGTATATCCTGATTAAGTTCCTCTCCTTATAACTACAAAAATATATGTATTTATTTTTAATTTTTTTCCTTTTCTTACTTTACAAATAACTTTATCGTCTCTTTAAAAATATCAGTTTCGAAGCTCCGCTACCAGGGGGTGCTGCCGCACCTCCCGCACCCCCACTTCCCGCGCCCCTGCTCAGAGAGTGCAAGCCTCCGCCGTCACGGGGTCCTTATGAGCCTTCGAGGCGGATTTTTCACGACTGGGGCGGCGTTAGAGGGACGGGGAGAGTTTCCCTCGACGGAAATTCCGAGAGGAAGACGCTCCCGGCACCCAATTTCACAGCACAGCGACATCTATTGGCAGAGTAGGCTAACTTGAAATATTTAATAGTATTTAGCTCATTTTGCATCTTAAAGAAAACACTCAGAGATGCCACAATTTAATCACTTGTTTCTTTTGGCATTTCCAACAACTCCACAAAGTTTCATCCGAAAAACCGTTCCGTACTTTTTTGAATTATCCTGCTGACAAACAAACCAACAACCAACGCCAGTGAAAACAATACCTCCTTCGGCGGAGGTAAAAATAGGATTTAAAAAAATTAGAAAGCATATATTTTAAGCCGTAAAATCCAGCATAAGGTCAAAAAACAGTTAAACTAACTGGTCCCCAAAACTATTTATCCACAAAAAAAATATCTGAAAATAATTGGCTACTGCGTTCTAACGTTAGAAAAACAATAACGGCTGTATAAAGATATGTGTGAGGCTGTTCTTAGAACAAAAGCCCTAGTAAGAAGTGGATGCACTGAAACTTCTTGCGTCATACTTTTGGCACTGCAAGGAGCACTTCATTGTGTAGGGGTAGGAGTGCAAGAAATGAATTCTATTAGCCCTTCTTCATTTTCTAACAAAGATATCTGTACTATTTGTCTGAAAGTTGAGGATGCAATGACATATGTCTGCGTGGCGTACCTTGACCAATTACTGTCTATTGAGGAGGAAACATTAATAAATCTAATTAAACATTGTGAATGCAAACAGCAGCCACTTCTCCTTGCCATGGATTCAAACGCTCATAATCATCTATGGGGTAGTAAATATACAGACACCAGGGGAGAAATTCTTGAGAAAGTTATAGATGAAAATAACCTTGTTGTTATAAATGAGGGAAATGAGCCCACATTTGTTACTCAACGAGCTAGCTCAACCATAGATATTACGTTAATTAATCACTATGCCTTCAAAAAATTTGAGATCACAGGATGGCATGTAGATTTTCGGCCTTCAATGTCAGACCATCGGTACTTGGTATTTAATTTTGGGAAATACAAACCTATTAGTGATCGATCAAGAAACCTCAGAAGGGCTCGATGGAATACCTTTAGGTTACATTCTGAAGCGCACTCCTTACCCGCTATACTTCCTAATGCATGTACAATTGATCAATGTACAGAGTCATTATACAATATAATAGGGAAAGCCCTTGACATTGCTTCTCCTGTACAAAAAACAGTGAAGGCAAAATCGGTACCATGGTGGACAAAGCATCTAGCCACCCTAAGGCACAAGCTTAATAAACTTGAGCCAAAACGTAATTTCAGCTCACACAGAGAAGAATATCTCATCACAAGAAATACTTATCGAGCAGCCCTGAGGAAGGAACAAAAAGAATCATGGAAAAAATTCTGCACTAAAGTGGAAAGTCCCAAAGATATCACCAAACTCATCCGAAGTCAAAATTCTACCTCAAACTCTATTGGTCTCCTCAAAACTGATCAGGGCTATACGCAATCACCCAAACAATCCCTACAGCTATTAATGGAAACTCACTTCCCTGACTCTACAATAGATGGTGTCTTTGAAGTACCATCACAAGTAACAAACTTCGATACTGACTTTATTGACACCAGCAGAGTTAGAGAATCTTTAAACTCATTTGACCCTTACAAAAGCTCAGGACCAGATGGCTTAAAACCTGTAGTATTACAGCAACTTGGAGATAATATGATTAAATATGTCTCAAAACTATATCAAGTTATAATATGTACTGGCTACACTCCAAAACTCTGGCGTAAAATGAAAGTAGTATTTATACCAAAACCTGGTAAAGATGATTACAGCACTGCCAAATCTTTCAGACCAATCACCCTTTCAAATTTTTTCCTCAAAGGGCTGGAACGAATCGTACAGTGGAAAATTGAAGAAACAATTCCATCACTAAACTCTCAACATGCCTACACAAAGGGCCTTTCTACTGAGACTGCTTTATCACAGGTAACTGACACAGTAGAAAAATCAATATTTCAACAACAATGTACACTTGCTGTTAGTTTTGATTGCACAGGTGCATTTGATTATCTGCGATTTCAATCAGCAGATTTGGGAATGGACAAACTGGGAATCCCGGAAAACATAAAATCCTGGTATAAAGGTCTTCTCTGTACTCGAACTGTTGCAGCTGAGTTGAAAGGTGAAAAAATTTGCATCACTCCAAGGCGCGGAAGTCCTCAGGGAGGAGTTCTTTCACCATTGATATGGAATATCGTCATGGATTCACTGCTGACAAAATTCCAGAAAGGACCAGTAAGGGCAGTGGGTTATGCTGATGATATTATTCTATTAATAAGTGGAAAACATCCCCCCACTCTAGTCAACAAAATGCAAGAAGCTATTAACAAGGTCCTTGAATGGGGTAGAATGAATGGTCTGACCTTTAACCCAGCAAAATCTAGCGCCATTGTTTTCTCAAAAGCCTACAAATTGAGATCTAGACACTTTCCACATTTGGAAATGAACGACAAAAAGATAAATTATTCAACACAAATTAGGTACTTAGGTGTGGTTTTCGATCAAAGTTTCAACTGGATGGAACACCTTAAAGACAAGGCTGCCAAGGTAGCTCGTCTATGGAACATGACAAAGGCAGTGATAGGCCAAAAATGGGGACTAACACCAGAAAAAATTCTCTGGCTATATGAAGCAATGGCCAGACCAATTATTTCCTATGGGTGCCTCATATGGGGACATTCAATTGCTAAAAAGAAATGTGCAATTAAAATATTAAATACCATTCAGAGAAAAGTACTTTTAGCAATGACCCAAACGCTTCGATCAACCCCAACAGCAGGTATGGAAGCTGTCTTGGGCATAATTCCTCTCGACTTGTTCCTCCAAGCCCAGGCTACAAAATCAAGGTGGAGAACTAAACACTTCCTCCAAGACACTTGGGATGGAATTGGTGACCTTCCCAAACGTCGTGGCCACCGTTTCTCGAGTGATAAACTACTTACTCAACTACAGTTAAATCAATCCAGTGATTACATCAAAGGTAGTCGCACATGGATAAATAACCAAGAAGTCAACAAACCTGACATTGTTATATACACAGATGGATCCAAAGATGAAAATGGCAATACTGGTGCTGGCTGGGCTATTACCCGAGGTGATACATCACTCCATCACTCCTTTGTATCATTAAATAAAGAAGCTACAGTTTTCCAAGCGGAAGTCTTTGCTATTGCACAATCAATAGAAACGCTCACTCGAATGGAAAAACCATCAGCAAACGTTGTAATACGATCGGATTCTCAATCAGCTATTGCAGCTATCCTAAACCCATTCACCAAGAGTGACGTAGTCAAAAGATGCCAAAAAATTATGCATGAAGTGAAAAAAGAAAAAAAGATACACTTAGATTGGTGCAAAGGCCATTCTGATGTCACAGGAAACGAATTTGCAGATTGTCTAGCAAAGAGTGGCACAGAAAGTCAAAACAGGAAAATTGTAGGAACATCACCAAGCTACATCAAGAAAAAAGTAAATGACTTCTTTTATGCTGCCTGGTGTAACAGATACAAAAAAGACCAAAGTATGAAACATACTCATCTAATGTTAGAAAAGCCTCAACAAAAGATTGTCAAATATGAACGAGAAAACCTTAAACTTATAGTTCAAGCTTACACCGGCCATGGACCTTTCCTCGCTCACTTAAGCAAATGGAAAAAGTCAACTGATGGAATGTGTAACGTCTGCATGGAAGAGACTCAGAGTGCAGATCATCTTATCAACAGATGTCCAGCACTATCGTATGAAAGGCATGATTCATCGCAAGAAGAAGATGAAGTACTTCGTATTTTAAAATTAATGAAATGTAAAAAAATGAAAAAACTTATTGAAGAAAACTATACTATAAACTAGAACTAACATTTACTGTTGTAGCGCATATACCCCTTTGTGTGGTCGCGCTCTTTATTTTATGCATGTATTGTACTATTATATTATGTCTTTGTAATGTTATATGTATATATGTATGTATACGGTATACAGTAATAAACCTTTAAACTAAAAAAAAAAAAAAAAAAAAAAAGCCCTTCTTCATATTTCCGAGTGTGGATATAAGAACTTTGATTGGCAGGATTTAAATGATCTTAATTAAAACTGAGTTCAATAGTTATGTGAGCTTCTTGTGACCTTATTCAGCAACTCAGTCATCACATTAATTTTGGTGGAACCCATTATGCTAATATTTGCATGCAATTGGAAGATCTTGGGGTTCAACGCCTTATATACAACTTTTTTCTTCATTTCTTCCCATATTTCCCAAGAAAATCGTTACGTAATGTTGAACACATGAAAGTCAGATGGCTACAAGAACTTAATCAAAATGCAATGCTTTTTATATACATATAATGTGATTCATGTCATCCTTCAAATATGATTTGGCGCTCCCAATTCATTATTTTGAATCCTGTATACTTAAAATAGTCTAAACAATATTGTTTTACCCACTCATTCAACAACAACAAAAAAATATATACTATTGAACAAAGTCATAATGAATTAATCCTTACCTGTTGTATAATGACAAATGATATTCACAATATAATTATAGGCCTTCTTTTAATACTAAAATTATAAAAAATCAGCTGAAAATTTCATAGGAAATAAATAAAAAGAACACAATTTTTCAACAAACTATTTAATATTTATAATGTAATGTCAGTGATTCCTTCAATATCAAAACAAAAGGATAATATTCATTGATAGTTAAAACTTTTTATTTTATAAATTCATTAAAACTCTTGCAATTTTGTACAAACCTAAATATGCGAAAAAGTGGCATTGATACTTGGTTGATTACAATCTTGTCTAAAGAAGATGATTGGGTATTGGATCAAGGAGTTTTAAATATTTTAATATTACAACGATTGTTGTTTTATATATTTTTTCAACACGAGAAATAAGTTCTGATTTATATTTTAAAAGATTGTTATCAGAAAAATAATCAATATTTCATATATTTTTTTCCAAATTCGGCGATAGACGTTACCATTTAAAAAGTGTATATATAATATATATATATATATATATATATATATATATATATATATATATATATATGTGTGTGTGTGTGTGTAATCGTTTATATTTTCCCAGGAACCCTAGCACTTCGGCTAGTCAGGGATGTCAGGAATTTAAAAATATGAATTACAATTTAAAAAAAAATATATATATATAACTATATAAATTGAAACAAATGCTAAAATACAAATATATAATTACAAGCAAAAGTTTTTCGATGAAAGAAAAATAACCTTAAATTTAAAATAAAATATAAATAAAATATTTAAAAAACACTATCGTCTGCTATATAAGTATTATATAAGGGCACATTTTTCCAAAGACTTGGCAACTACATATGCTTCCCTCATTGTTTTGGCGTTGCGAAGTTTAGGGCTACTGTTCCAAATAGCTGCAGCACTGGTGACAAATGTGCACACTGACTTAGGGAGAGGAGATCGGTGTGTGTATGTGAGTGTATTGAGAGATAGATAGATAGATAGATAGTTCAATAGAGAAAGAAAGAAATATTATATAAGTCTACTTGTATTTCAAATACGAATTTGATATACAAGTGCTTCGGTTTTATGAGCTTTTAAAAAGATGTAATAATGGGTTTAAAAGTTTGTGGACCTTAACAAGTTATTTAAAGGAAGTAAAAGTAAATAAATCATTCACTGTTCTTAATGCAACATCAAAGGTATCTCATTAACTTAAATCAAATGAAAAGTATATCATGACTTAGATTATGTTTTATACCTATTATTATTTTTTATATTCCTCTGAAGAGGCTATAGGCATTTTTGTTTTGTTCATAATGGTATTTATATATGATTTATGCTCACAGAAGAACATGCAAACAGATATTCATGCGAAGGAATCTTTTTCTAAAACTACCTAAAATATAATATGGCGATGTTATTAAACTTTATTTTCTCCTTTTTATCGTTATATAGTATAAAGTATTTTTTTATAAGGACTTCAATTCGGATATAATATTATTTATGCTCTGCAGTTTTTAAAGATACTTTAGGAGAAACGATAATTATGGAAAATCAAAATTAAGACATTTATTACTTATTTTTTTATTTTGTTCCTGTTTTTAAATACCTAGTATAAAAATAAATATTTAAGCATTAGTACTTATTCACAACTTTTCGATTGTATTGTAAATTGAGCAATATTTTCAATATTGATTTTTTTTATTTAATTATAAGGTCTTATTTAAAATTGTAGTACATAGAATATATATAAATACAATTATAAAATAGTAGGTAGAATTGCGTAAAAAATACATACATAACCATTATAGTTTTAAAATTATTCTACCTAAAAAGAACCAAACTCAATTAAAACAGAAATAATACGCAATATAAAAAAAAAAAAATAAAAAAAAAACAAATCATAAGGGGTTATAAAAACGGTGATATTGAAGGACTATCTTCTTCAGCAAGGTGAGGTGACGGCTCGAAGAAGGTAGCATGTACGAAACCAAGTCGATTGCATATTTCCATGAATCCGGCCTAACTCCGGGGATCTTTAATTCCAGTGCGGTATATCGAGCTGCGACAGATAATAAAATTGGACGCAAGTCTTGCCTTGTCAGTGGTTCCTTTCTCGACAGTTTTGATCCAATAAGGGCCTTCGCACTCGATAGCGCGAAGTGAACAGCCTGTAGAATAGACTTAGTCCGTTGCTTTCTTGGAATACCAAATAAAATAGTACCTGTCACTTCGAAAGAAGAACAAACAACGTTTAATTTTATGAATTCTCTTAAAATAGTAATTAAAGGGCATTTTACAAAAGCATGTATAATATTATTAAAAACGGTTCCGCAATTAATGCAAGGGATATTAAAATATAAACACCTGGTTGAAATTTGGAATTGAGCAGTTAATTTAATTCCCGAAAGAGATTCTTTAATCCGTCCTAACCAATTAGATGGCAGATTTAGTTCCCTTAACCATTTGATGCAGGCATCATTGGCCTCTTCGTTATAGGAGGGAGGCTCAAGAAGCATTAGTACTTATTCACAACTTTTTCGACTGAATTGTCATTAGATTGAGCAAAAAATTTCAATATTGATTTTTGAAGCACAAAACTTTGGTTGAATTTTAAAATAATTATATAAAATATCAAGAGAAGTTTAATTATAAATACGACATTCAAAAATGAAATTAAAGTCACAATAAAATAATACATTCTAATATTTTTTCTTCATTTGTTAAATACTTGATTGAAATAGTGTTGTTACATTAAAAATATATTAATATAATTAAGAAATCAAGTCATTGTTACAGAATAAATGAATATTTGCCTTTTATGTCAGTTTATAATTTTTTAGACTGTAATTTTTGCTCCATATTGTTCAATGATGTTTAAAAAAAAAGAAAATGGAATTTTTAATTCATTTTATATCAAAATTATAATACCAATAAAATAATTTAAAATAATCATTATCATTTTAAATTCAATCTTCAATCTAAAGTCACGCATACTTCATTAAGAATTATAAGACAAAACAAATCACTGAAATTTCCACAAATATGGTTGAAAAATTACATTTATTATTTAAAGAAAGTAAACTCAGAGTTAATCAGATTGTATTTCCATTTGAAAAAATATATATAAAGTTTGAAAACAAAAAACACATAAAAATATAATAAAAATACACAAAATATAATTTTTTTAAACGCAAAAGATCATAATAAACAATCAATTTTGAGACTAAAAGAATTCTTATTTATGTTTTAATACTCTTTTAGGTTTTCGAAAAAATAATGAGGAAATTGTAGATTTTTTCTGTTAAATACAAAGTGTATTCTCCAAATTAATTGAAATTCTAAGTGAAAGAGTTTTATTGCAAATCAGGTGTACTCTTTCTTCTTTTAATTTGACGCAAATTATAAAAAGTATTATATTCCTAAGATCAAAACTTCAAGGACTTTTTTCAAAAAGAATCCTTCTCCTGTTAACTTGAAATTGCATGTTTGTTGAAATGACATGCAAAGTTTTTCCAAGAGTGCATGCATTTTTTCAAGTACCTTTTTAAATCATTTATGATTCCTGATATATCCTCATATAATTATGTACTTTAATTAGAAATGAGTTCCAATCATCCATTTATACTAATATATTTATCACCTATTGTTTAAAAAGTTATTGTTAATGGAGAAGTATTTTTGTATATGAATAAAACGTGACCTTAAAAAGTCACTTGTAGAACGAAGTTGATGGGTTTAACTAACGAAATGCGAGTCAGGGAGGTATTGAAATTATTTTTATGTTCAAAAGTAAAGCTTAAATATGAATATTTGATTGAGTCGACTCTCATTCGAGTGCAAAAATTGGATCTTCTGTAAACAATGACACCTTACTTCTTATGTCAATATAAAATATGTTTATAGTAGGAGAACCTCGAATAGTTAATATACGAGTCAGCAAATGAAAAATCTTAATCGTATATAGTCATCTCAGTTCCTAGCATATGTTCCTAGCAATCAAATAACTTTTCAATTTCTTTACATCTATGTTTCTTTGAAAAAATAGTGGAACTTTTTCCTTCAATGGCCATTCAGCATCGCTTTAACTCCAATGTATTACACATACCTATATGGTTAACGCACAGTATAAATAGAATAACTTGCTTAATATATATATTTTGTTTGTGAATATATAAAACATTCAAAGTTAAGATATTGAAATCGGCATTAACATTTCCCCTTCTAAATAAAACCCATCTTAAAAGAAGATCATTTTTAATGTTACACGACCTCAAACCTGTCTATAAATACCCATGGAATAAAGCTCTTAAATACCGTCTCTGATGTTGAAGGACCTTTTCGCTTTTATCTTCTGAGTCCTAGATTCAAAACTGTGTCGTCTGAGGATTATATGCATCAAAGTAAAAGTTAGCCTTTAAATATCAGAACTCCACTTATGTATGCTATATATGTATCTCCTCCCTGGAGAATAAAATGCTTGATTTATAGAGACATTTACATACGCATCAGGATAGTTGCTTCAAATTGAGGATTCTCTAAGCCATTACTGCCTACGAGGAGCAGCACCTTAAGAGTCTGGTTCCTTATGTCTAGTGAATAAATTAATGCTGAATATTTATTGCCTAGTTTCATAGCATTTTTATTTAATGATGACAAAGACATAGTCTGTCTACTTGGAGAAAGAAGACATCACAGTGTGTGCAAGATTGTTTTAAACTGTATTCATAAGGAGCTGTTCATTCTTTTTATAGCGTTATCTATTTATCAAACAGAATCGGTTCCATGATTGAACTATATCACTATAACAGACCGAAAGGCAATATTCAAAAAAATATAAACTGGATCTGAGCAGAGCACGCGATGTATCGGACCACATTCGAAGCGCATGGCCAAAGCAGCTTAGTGTCTAATGAGTTTTAGAGGCCTAGCCACCCTTGGCAAAATAAAAAACCATGCTCAAATTACAAGCAGGTATTAGGTTGTCTCATGTCATACCAACATGAAAAAAATAAGCTTCCAGACAGATAAAGATTCATTTTTTGGTTTTCTTTCATTATTTCAATAATAATATATTTGTATTTTTTAACTATAATATGTATTTCTGTTTTGTATTTGGTATAATTTACCTTTTCTATCTATTTCAGTATGCATGTATTTTGTTTATGTAAAATAACATGAAGACCTTGTTGATGAGACAAATATTCAGATTTTGTTTTGCAAGAAATCCATGCAATCAACTAAGAAGTTACTTGCGATTGATTGATCAGTAGATCGTGATTTACTGATTGAACAACTTGATTTAGAGGAGCTCCTAATAAACATATTTAAATAAACATATAAGTTTTATATCTTTGATCTCGTAGGTTACACCGACGGGTCTAAAATCGATGGTCAGACTGGTGCTGGATGGTCTCTGATGAGAGGCGATATTGTTCTTGACCAGAGAACCTTGAAGCTCAAGGCAATAAATACAGTCTACCAAGCCGAGGTGGAGGCTATAAGAAATCTCGCCAGTAATCTCCGAGGTGAAAAAGTCGAGGGGAAAAGATTATTAATCTTATCTGACAGCATATCTGCCATCTATAGTCTGGACATGAGGCCAGATGAACTCGCATCAGCTGAAATTATCGCTTGCAAAAACGTTCTAAGCAGATCGACATGCAAAATCACGGTCGGATGGATAAAGGGACACAACAACAATACTGGAAACGAGTATGCCGACGCTTTAACTAAAGACGGTGCTAGGAGGGGCACGCCTGTATCTGTGCTAATATCAATACGACAAACAAAAAATACCCTCAGACAAGCAACCTTGAAGGAATGGAGGACTGCATGGCGTGCGATGAGCACTTGCCGCAGTACCAAATCCCTACATCGGAAGTAAGATTTTTAATACAAACGAGCTCAAATCTGTGTCATCGTTGGAATGATCAGTGGACATATTGGCCTCAACAGACATCTCTACAAGATGGGAAAGGTCATAAGCCCAATTTGCCGACTCTGCGAGGAAGAAGAAGAAACCCCGTACCATCTTATCTTTGATTGTCCGTCGACAAGGCAAAAAATTATATCCCTTGAGGGAGAGATCGGGGAGCGACGTTTAGCCTTCGAAGATTTTATTTTTAAAGCATTTAAATGTCTGAATATTGATAAACTAATTTGTAATAATAAAGAAAGCGCCTAGATAGGTTCACTACCGGCTGATACCGGATTAAGTTCCGGTGAGGTGGGTCCAATCTAGGAGCTAAACAAACGAACAAAGTTTTATATCTATATAAAACAAATTTTATGTTTTAACCAAAAGGTCGATCTCAAAACCAACACTTACAATAAAATATTGTTTTAAAATTTTATCATTTAAAAAAAAGTATATTTTGGTTGATTAACTGAAATTTTAATTTGTTTTTTAATAGCAAAGTCAATGAAGAAGCACTGTGTCCATGGAACGCATGGCCTTGCAAATCATACGAGATATAATGAATTTAAATTATAAACATACATTTAATAAAGTGGTTCACAGAAAAATATGTACCTAGATTAATATTAGGATGTATCATCTATAATATTTTTTTTTTTTTTTTTTTAATATATATATATATTTTTTTTTTTAAAGATTAATATTAGGATGTATCATCTATAATATTTCATTTATTGTGTCTATGACCATATGAAAAACCGAAAAGATGAATATCTTCAGTCTCTTAACACTATCAACTCCATTTTAAATTGCTTATTTTGGTTAAATTAAAGTTGTGGGGTAGAATACAAACCTACTTCTCTGCATGGTGCCAAGAACATTCATATATACCTAGGATCCATATATTTTAAAGAAAAATATAATAAAATGAATAATACGTTTTATTGATGGAAGATGAAATTCATAATAAAGCCAAACAGTCCATAAATTATCGGTTGCAATGGTAATTCTATGTTAGACTTTATCATTGAACAAAATAATGTAGTTTTAATGAACGTATAGCAAAAACCTTTTGGCTACAGAACACACATAATTAAAAAAAGGTGAAAAATATCATAATATCATAATATAAAAATATATGTAATAGAGAAAACTATGATGAAACAAATCGATTCGTTCTGGTAATAGCCAGTGCCGCATCTCGAGCACCAGATATGTTGTGGACCCTATCTCTATGCATGGAGAGGTTGACACAGTTGGTAAAAACAGGCTTTTGAGGCATCTTGAGGCCCTTCAGTTGCGATTGTCAGTGTCCTCAAATACCCTTGCGAGAGAACAGCCGTCGACATTTACTGACTCCCAAATGGCCGATTTTACAAAGATCTCGTTGACAGATCTCTAGTCAGCAAAAGATCGTTGATGACATACTGTGACTCTGAGTTGGCTCTTGCCGTCGATAGTATGAAAACTGCTAACAAGGGTTAGACGATAATTTTGCCTTTCTTGAGGCCAAGGCAGACGTCTGGAGGACGATGTATTTTTTAGCTTTTCGTTCAGAGTACCTGTATTTAAAAAGTATTAAATGAACATTATAGACTGTAATTGATAATCCAAATATAAGTCATAACAAGTCCTTAAATAACGTACAACTTTAAGTATGTATGCTCAATCCTGTTCATATTCTTCAATATCTATGTTGTATTCAAAGCCTATGCAAATTCTAATAAGGTGTACATATCATGTCCCGAAGCCAAAATGGCAATGAATGCTTCTCAAAAACTCACTTACGCACAAAGCCACTTATATTAAAAAAGCTCTGTTTTCAGTGCTTGTCATAAAAACATTCATACCTCCCTCAAAGTGACTGCAATAAAAATGGATGTAAATAGCCCTGGAGGCATTTTAACTTTCACAGAGAGTCTTTTCTTTAAAATACATTTTTTCATTTTCTTCTTTATCAAAGTCTTCTTCCTATTATATGCATAAATACTTGCAACAAAACATGGCATAATACATAGATGAAACTTGATTTAATGCATTTTAAAAGTAATTTTTCATTTCACTTGATTGTGTAAGCAAGAAAAATATAAATACAAATTGATGTTTTTGAGGGTTGAAAGTTGTATGGATGGCAATTATATACCTCAGCTCTCGAAGTGAGGGCTATACAAACTGATCTGTCTGAATATTTTACAGTTATTTCAGTACGTATTTTGAAAGAGTTATCTCAGATCGAAATTAGCAAAAAAAAGTAAAGGTGTGTCGTATTCCTATGACTAAATAAAATACTTTTTTATTTATTTAAACTAACAGAAAATCAATTAAATTATATATTGGGGTTGGTTGCAAAAAAAAAGGATTTGAGGGGCCTGAATTTTATTGTTATTTTTGAGGAATATTTTTCTACAAATTTTATCATAATGATTTACTGATTTTTTGAAAAATATAGTAAAAATAATTTATTTGTATATATAGATAATCCAGTAGAATTTCAATTGCTAATAAGTTAAATACTTATTATAACCGGAAATATTTGAATAGTGGACCTAACATAAGTACTTGTTATAAGAATAAAAAATCTAGAAATGACTCAGAATAATTTTTTGCAATATCATATCATCAAGCACTTCATGTCCTTGATTTCTAGTGACATACAGACTAGGATGGGTGTGATAAAAGCCTTTCAATGTTAGGGCTGGTAGAGATAGAAGGAATGCCTTCTGTCTATAAACACCGATATTCTACTATCCCCTTCTTCTCAACGTTTGTCAATCAGTGAGGCTAAAAATGAGCGAAGTACGAGAGAAAATGTAGAAAACACAAAAATATGTAAAAAAACAACTTTGCAAGGTAATTAATAAAAAATTGTTACAGATTTTTATTTGCATATTTTGCGCCAAGTCCTGTGATACTTGTTCATCTTATATAAACTCTTTCTTTACGTTGGTCGATAAGTGAGGCTAAAATGAGTAAAAAAATAATAAAAGTACGAGAGAAAAGACCAAAATTTGTGAAAAACTTTGCAAGATTTATAAACAAACGTTTCTTTTGTTACAGATTTTTATTTGCATATTTTACCAAGTCCTATATATGCTACTAGTTTGTCTTAAAATAAACTTGACACAATTTCTACTAACACAATTGCAAATCTTATTAGCATGTAGTAGCACTTAACTATTTAGGCCAACCTCCTTCTTCCTTGAACAGCCATTTCACTTTCAGAGGATATAAATAAAGTACACAAAAATCAGATCAAATTGACTCCTAATTGCCTTTTGAGTGCAATTTTACACATGCATAGATGTTGTTTAGCAATTTTATAAGAGAGGCATAGATAATAGACATGAAGGTACAAAAATGCAATGATGTTATTTTAGGACTTCAGAAATGAAATTCTACCCTATTAAGTTTTGTTACTTGAGTTGAGGGTTACAAACATGGCAACATCCTATGAGATGAACCAAGGAAAGCTAAATAACTGAAAGGTGCAGTCACCATAAACACAATATTTGTAAGTTGTGACAGAAGCACGTTTTTTAAAATCATCAACATATAAAATATGTATACATATATTCGTACGTAAGAACCATATACAAAAGAATAAACAGAGAGGAACGCAACTGGACCAACTTCCACGTACTTGCTCTAGAGTTTTTCCTTCTTAACTGAGTCTGTCGACCATATTTTACTTGTCTGATGTTAATATCATCAATATCCACCTTAAAATGGCATTCCGTCCAGAAATGACACCATGGACGCTACAGCAAGATATTCTAGCAGATATGCAAGGAACAAAATGCTATAAGGTCGTAAGAAATATAGCACTCAATGTAGATGCAATCGAAGAACACTACAGATAAGTATACAAAAGATTGGTTAGTATCAACAGAGATCATTATATCCTTCTAATTATCTGTCTTTATTTCTTTTTTTCTCCCTCTCTCTCTTTCTCCAATCTTCCTGGTTGTATGCAACATATTTTTACTGAAAAATATACTTAACGCATATGAATATGTTGTTCTCTGAATACCTTTGTTTAAACAAACCTTGCCTTCTTCTGTATCATACACCCTAATATTTATATCAATAGGGAAATGTGAAAGAAACAATTTTCATAACTTCAAGAACTTAATTCCTTGACTGTCCCATTAAATAAACCTAACTACACTGCCTATCTACTTACTCCCTTCCATTAACTTGATATAATTTATATCATCCAAGCTCCTGGCTTTTGATTACAATCAAGTAATTAACCTTGAAATCGATGCCTCTGAAGGAGTCACATGCATTTGTTTCTAAATTTAGTCGGTATATTCCCATGATTCTTAGCTCTCAATCCTCTAAAAATTATATTCTTTATTTTATTTTGTTCATAATACCCATCAAAGTAACAAAGTGAGTAATGTATATTTTTTTTGCTGCCCAAACAATTAAGATATATTTTTAGATGAATTTCTTAGAAGTATATATATATATATATATATATATATATATATATATGGATGCTTTTTCATCGTGAATAATATTTTCAATAATATATCAAAATAGTGGACGCTCCCATCGAGTGTCTGTCTTTCAGAGACTCCACAGTATATATCACAACTAAAAATAGCAATAAAAAATAATAATGACCCACTTGGCCTTGACTTGAGGGCTTGTCGGCAGGTCAGGGAAATGTCTTTCCGTATAATTTAATGTTTTGTATTATAAAGGGTTATTTATAATTCTTCTTTTTCATATGGTCATTTCACAACCAAAAAAATAAATAATTAAATTATCCTTGGAATTGTAGACAGTCAAATTACATAAACATAAAACCCATTACTCTTAGATAAGTGTAAAGGAAACTTCTCCAAAAGAAACAACAGGCAAGACGTTTTCAAGTCAGATGAAGTCTGATATATTAAATGTATTTCTTAAAAACACATAGTTTTAAAAAAATATAAAAAACATACCTACAACTACTATATTTCCTACGCAAAAACTCGACTCTTATATCTTTAGACATTTTGCCAGCATTGTGTTGTGCATGCCTTCAACACACACTGTGTCAGTTTTCAAGTTATAATAACAAAAATCATAAAAGCGTTCTATTGTTTCCTTTTATAGATATATTCATTCTCAATAAGGGTATCTTTACTTACTAGTCCTTTGTTGGTGGCTAAGAGGCTTAAGCAAGTAACTAACACCG
>CP045895.1:19073802-19114722 GCA_013387185.1 Caligus rogercresseyi
ATCTTCGACGAAGAAATTCGCGGGTTTTGTTCGTCTGCAGAGACACTAAAATGCTTGTGCTACGCCGACGACCTCACAATGGTTTATTCCGGCAAACCCGCTGCAAACCCTTATTTCCATGAAAAGAACTTTTAACATTCTAGACAATTTTTCAAGATGTTCTGGGCTAAGGATGAACATAGAGAAGACGGAACTGATAAGCCCTTATAAAGGCATTATAGAAAAAAGCCTGGCCACTCCTAAAACTCTCTGACGATCTAAATATACTCGGGTCATGGATTGGTCCAAACAGCTCAATACTGAACTGTGAAATGATTTTAATGAAACTAAAACGTAAATGTTATTTCTTCAAAATCTTAATTTAAATGTTTGGAATCGAATTCAGGCATCGAATTCCTACGTCGTCCCAAGTGTTATACATTTACTACGAGTCACCCCTTTTAACCAAGCTATACTAGAACACATCATGACTATTGAAACGTCTTTACTTGTACTGAACAAAAAGAAAAACATATCCTTTAATCGAATTCATAACCCAATAAAAGTGGGAGGATTGGTGTTATAAATTTCAAGATTTTGTGGCAGTCTCTTAACAGTTATTGGATACGAAAGTTATGGGAAAAAATCATTTTTGAGTATCCACTTTAATCACTTTTAAAAATCTACGAAAGCGAATACGACGAACATCCCTGTAATGGTCTTTCAAAAAAATTTACAAATAGTCTCAAAACACTCGGTCGTATGCAACAATTCTCCAACAGTTCTAAAGACATAATCGAAAGATATATGAGTCGCTTTTAGGATGGGAGAAGCCTGTTGTCGAGAGTCTAAACTCGCATACTCCAAGAACCCTTAACGCTCAAATAGCCGGCGACGTTATCAATTCTTCTTCATTAATTAACAAACTTGCTCATATTTCTTGCTACACAAATTGGCAGGCCAAGCGTAATTCAACGGCCACTCCTACCTTATCGTCTCAAACTATCAACCGTATCAACAAGGGAGCTTAGAAAATCATCTATTGTCCCTACCCTAGCACCTTACGAAGGATATTTAAGAGACGCGGGATCGCGAGGAGTACAAGTGAATGTATTGCGGCAGTAAGAAGCAATTTATTAACATCGTCGGAAAAATGGTTTTAAATACCGTGTACTCACTGGTTCTTTAGAGGTGGCTGCAAAAAATTTCAACGACACACGCCAAAATTGCTTCTTCTGCAAAGGTCAGCCCGAAACCACGGATCACTTATTATGGAAGTGCCCAGCTCTAAATGAAACATACCAAGCTGTCCGTCGTATCATCGAAGGAAGTTTTAACACCACCATCAGTGAAGAGGACTTCCTCTCAACTTCCTCGAATGCCAAATGCGACGCCGTCATCACACAAAATCCAATTTATAATATACAAATTGCGTACCATCAACGACAACGACCTGTCAGGAATCCTCCCAGTAGCTATTTTACACTCAAATATCTTATTACACTTATAAATTGTTTTTTTTTCTTTGATAAATAATTATATGTCTTATTTGATAATTTTTGTGATTGACATGTTTTTATCTTTGAAAGTTAATTTTAAGAACCTCTTTATTGTATAAAATGAACCTGTTGATAATATATGCCCATTGGGCCAAGAAAAAAAAAATATCTTCATTATATTTTTTAGATAACTCCAATCTACATGGAAGCAATAAAAAGCATTGCGGAAGAATAGTTAATTTACAGGATGTTTTTTGAACCCTTTTCATAAATAATCATTATATTTTCCCCCTGCTTCCGGTTGGCAATCTTGGGTTATTATTTGCATACGTCTGGGATTTAAAAGTACCGTTTAAAATCAAAATGCAATAGACCTTCTCACAACCACAAAAATGTGCTGAGTTGCTACACATAAAGGAAAAATTCTGTGTTTGATTAAATATACAAACCTATTTGCGTAATTGCTATTGTTTCTATGCAATTATGAGTATCAGAGACTTCCCAAAAAATAATAATAAAGGTTTGGGATCTGTATATTTGACCCTGTTGTCATGCATACATTCTAAACAAAAAGAACGCATGTACATATTATATTATAATCCTAGATGGTGGATTCAAATCAATATATATATAATTATACTTAAATATGTTCCTGAATACAAATAAATTTGCGGGGGTGGGGGGGGTTATTATCCCCCGAATAACAAAATATGTATCAAAAACAGTTACGTTTAAAATCATACTAATTAAATGAAAAAAAACTAATTTCTAAAGAAAATATAAAAAACATTAACAAATTTACTAAGCTTTAATTACTCAACCAAATGGCAGATCGAGTTTTAAATAGCTGCAAATCCAACGACCTATATAAAACCCCAACTAGTCCTAATATAAGGATGGAGAGAGCATGTTGGAGTCATCAACTGATGAAGAGAAGGATAATTGTTATTATCCCTGGAGCAGCCAAAGTCTTAATACTATGGAGTATATATAGGCAAAGGTTGCAAAAAAACAGTGACGCAATTTCCATAAAATAATTATTGAAGTATTACCAAAGAATCTACATGACTTGGTATTTTATTATAAGATTTTCCTTCTTTTGTTCCCTAATATTAATTGAAAATGTAATTATATTTCAATGCTTACCACCTCACTTGGCAGCCATTTTAGCTTCTTCAAGTTGATTGAATGCTGGTTCTCCGTTGAGTGGTCACTTATTATTTAGGTCGGAGGCAAATCTCTATGAAACAACATCTTCTATAGATTCCTAAATAGTTAATCCTTGTAAAATTATGAATACCTACAATTATATATCACTCCGTCATTATACAATTAGGAACCCATGTGAAGAGTTCTTCAATAGATAAGTACGTTTTTAAAAACTCCCCAAATGTAAAAAAAGAAGAAACATGACCGAAATATTAAGGATATAGGAAGCCAGTTCCTTGGGTGGAATGTCTTTGTTTTGATAATCACGATCCTCAAGTAGTTCCAACGGTTCATGCCTTTAAGGCAATCATTTTTTTTTCATCCATAATGCAGTAATTGTTTTTTAGTATGCTTTTTAAACATAATATAAAAAAATATTTTTTTTGTGAAAATACAAATGGATTGAGTAAAAATAATTCATGTCATCCATCATGAGGATGATTATTCATCACATTCATCATAACTGACGGAGATGGATGATGTGTAGTTCATCATTCAAATAAAGGATCTAGTCCCTTAGGAACCTCAATTGATTTCACAGGCTAATGAAGAGCAAATGTAGTTGAATCCTTGTAAGGCTGAGAATCTGCATGTTTACTCTACACATGAACTTTTTAAAGATTTAAGCGCATACTTTCGTTATAAAACGAAACTTTATATAACCCTCTCCCTCACTTTATATATATATATATATATGTATATATATATATATATATTAACAAGAAATAATTTATTAATTTGAAATATATATTACATAATGAAAACAGTTCACACATATTTCAATTATTATTTTTCTAAGTGAAATGCAAGTGAAAAAGTAAATTAAATTAATCAATTTGTCATATTAGAGAAATGGAAGGTAATATGATAAATATCAACTGGATGAGATGTAGATGTATTGTCATATAAATTAGCAAAAAGTTTAGGTATGAAATAGTTTTAAATTTTAGAGCAACTTTTATTGCTAAGAACCAATGAATTTTTTGGATCTGTTATCATATATATAATTTTTTTATTCATAAATATAAGTGATATGAGAAATTGATACTTACGTACTTATAATGCAAAACTTCCATTTGATTTGACTCACATACTAACATTACTAGTATTACTTCTACACAGAGTGGTACAGGTGGCAGCTGCAGTTAAAGATAACCAACACATGGTTTTACTTCGTACTTAGACAGTAAATAAATAGTTAATGTATTTTAAATGTAAGGTAAACCTTCTATAAATATATGTCATTCATAAGGTTCATGAAAAGTTTTACAATATTTTGCTTTTGCGAGGGTGGGCTTGCATTGCATATGAATTATTATTTGTATTACTATCGTCATAATCGTCTCTTTAGACGGGCAATTACGAGGACCATTGTGTATAGTTTCAAGCAGATAAGAAGATAATATTCGATGAGGTAGGTGAGTTGCGCATGTCACTATTATCATGCATATATACTTATAGGGTTACATATTTTGCATCCAGCCAGAAGAAAGCTTGCCCACGCCTGACATTTAGTTTTAATGCATGCATTTATTATATTCCAATTGAAAATGAGAAACTTTGTCGACATTTAATTCACAATCCCACACTGTTTATACATCTTAGAAAGTTTTATTTGATCATTGAATTAAATGGATTAACCCATTTTTCAGACAAGCATTTGCATAAAAACATACATAATAAGCATTATACTTTAAAATTATTGCTTGCTAAAAATTAAAAATACAGTGGTCTCTAAAAATCTTTGCATAGCAATGAAGAAGTAAAGTCATGGGCTATACAATAAATTATCATCAATCAATAATATAATAATACCCCAAAAATGTCTACTGATAAGTAATGAAAAAAGTACATTTTTATTGTTGTTTATAAAGTTTTAGAATACTTGAATTGAAAACTGTTGTTGTGAGATATTGATTGGAATGATGACAAGAATTCAATTGGTATTATATTCCTGCGTTATCTTCAATTTAAAAGCTACATACTAAGCAGTTGGATCCAGTATAATAGTTCAAATTTCATTTGTTTTATTTCTGTGTAAGTTGATATTCTTTTGCGATCAGATCTTTTGAATTTAAGATGGCAAATTCCATCGTCTTTGAGTCCAGCGATGATTGTTTTTTTCTTCCTACCAGTCAAATCAAACAGAAGAATGGCTTGAATTATATGTTTTGGATCATTTACCATTCCAGGAACGTTGATTTTTCCTATTTATGGTACTTAGAATAAAATATATATCTTTAAGAAAACAAACATAATATATATATATATAATGTTGGATTTTCGGCTTTTGACTAGACCTCTAAATATGGAAGTGAAAAATATGTATTTTTAAAGTTGACACTTACGAGATGACACAAAAATAAGTTTATAGTATTTGGCAAATGACTTTGAACATATAATATAATATTGGAGCAATAATATATTTCAAACAAGAGGAAACGCTTTTAAATTTTTAGGGCAAATCATAGCATAAACTAAACTATGTTATTTTTTTATTTTTTTTCGACTTTTTTGATATTTTGTGTAATTAAATATAAATATATATATAATTAAACATTTTAGTTTAAAATTATTACACAAACAAGTCATCACACATTAATCGTCAACAAAGAAAACACATACAAAACAATGAGACAAAGTAAAGGAACAAAGGTCAACAAAACTTAAAATCAGAATCTTTTGTAAAAACGTAAAAGTCGCTTCAGGTCGATCTTTGCATTCTCGGCGCAGGAAGGGAAGAATTTAACCAGGTCACCCGCGAAATTCCAACGTCCTGCCGAATTCCCTGGAATCTTGATGCCGAGGGCAGAATAGCGAGCCGCCCCTGATATCATAATCACCCTCAGGTCATTTTCTCTGACCAGATCTCCAGAGGCTAAGCGCTCCGCCAGTAGGCTTTTACAGCTTGAGCAAATTCCATGGCCCTCGTCTTGATAGGAGCCTTGCGAATATTCGGGGTGAGACCGAAGAGAATTAACGGAGCAATATGTTTGTCTTTGATGTGTTTAATATTTAATCTTATAAAATCCCTTAAAATCTTGAGTAAAGGACATCCATAAAAAGCATGGATGATTGAGTTGTAAAGGTTGCCACAATCCTTACAAGGAGTAAAAAAGAACACGTTTCCAGTGGAAATTTGGAACTGAGCTGTAAAGCGCTTTCCAGAAACAACTCTTTGAATGGAGGACAATTTTCTACTCTTCCAGCGATTTGGTAAGTTTAGAGCTTTTAAATAGTGAACCGCAATTTTATCAGCTTCTATCTCTTGCGTTCGACTCAAAACTCATCCTCACGTGCCATGGAACAGGGGCAAGATGATAGGCTGCGGCTCTTTTTAGCTGAAAGAGGAATTTTCCATAGTTAAATATTGATTTTTCTGAGAGATCATGAAGAGAGATCACGTTTGAGGAAATGGCCAATCTTTCTAGTTGTTGTGGAGAGTCCAAATTTGTAAAAAATATTGTTTGTGACTATTAGATCGAATGATATCAATGATGGATGACTGGCAAAAACTTGGTTTTCCTTTCCACAGAATCCTTTGAATCGTAGCGAAGACGGGTGAAAATTGTCCTAGAATGTCGTTAGAGTAGTCCGTGCCTAGAAACAGCACATTGTAAGCCCAGTTCGAAGAAATGTAAGCCCTCCACTCCACATCGGGGTTCTTTGTCAAGTCAATTAAGACTTTTTGATAAATTTTGGGGATTATTTTTGCGAGAACTGACAAACCTCCACCAAGCTGTGCCCTAAGACGTTGTAGAAAAGGTAAGTATTTCCTATAGAACAGTTTATCCAGCCATACATTTACCTCTCTGATAGCTTTTTCAGCGAGCCAAGGAACGGCGGAAGCTTTGTAAAGTATTCTGGGTACAATTAAGGGTTGTAAACTTCTACTCTTTTTTGTAAATTGAATTTCCTCCATCTGGAATATTGCAGTTAATAAAGTTAGATATACTTGTCCAGTTGGAATCCAAGGGGCCATTCCTCCCACAAGAGATGTCCAAGATTTCAATGCTCTCCTTGATGTTCAAGTCATAAATATTTACGTTAGAATCCGGGAACCATTTTCCAAGTGGTAACACAACCGTCTTCTTACTATTGACAAGTAGTCCCGACCTTTTCCCAAAAGATCCAAGAAAGTTAAGAATTACTTGAAGTCGTTTGATGAGCTGGACTTCAGACTTACTCTCTATGTATATGGTTATGTCATCTGCATACATGTCTAAAATGAGTTTTGAAGACCCTAAGCAAACTCCAAATCCACCATATTTTTTGACAATGCTGTTACTAAGCTCCCACAGCCCCGCTGCAAACAGAAGTGGAGCAGAGGGCATCCCTGGCGACAACTTCTCTTTAAATCGATGCTGTCACTCTCTAAATTGCCCATGGTAATACTAGAGGTACCATTGACTAGAAGAGCTCTAATTGGGTTAAGTACCTTTTTGGTAAAAGTCTTTTCACCGCTTGCAAAATTATTTATTTTTAGAGAGTATTATATTTCAATTGTGCTAGAATCTGCTAGTCCAAAATATATATTTTTTACAGATGAAAACAATTGAAATATTTCAGTTGAAAATCAAAGCATATCAAAAATAAAATTAGAAAAACGGATACACATCAAATATTAAAGATTTGTTTCTTGAAATGGTTTATTTATGGTATATGGATAAACTATATAAAATAAAGTAGGTATAACATATTTAATAATAAGCTCATACATGACAAAATATATAAGTAACATCTAAAGGTTATAAGACTAGAGGGACCAAGTTAGTTGGCTTTCTAAAATGAGACGTCTAAATTGACTCTGTGTAACTATGAAAAAAATCCACACCAGTAGTTGTATGCTCAACTCTTGCGACTCATGATGGCCGTAAAAAACAATAATATTATTTCATTTTTTGCCTATTTGGTTAGATAGAATTCCATGCGACAAGATATGAATAAGCATTATAGCATTAAAATTAGTCACTCGAACCTAGGATCTTATCAATGAGATAGACCAAAAATGACCATCCCCTCTTGGGAGTATTCGAACCTGCACCCCCAACATTGAGAGTTGTACACGCCTAAGTGCACACGGCTATTGTGCTCCCTTTTTTGATATTTGGTTCGATAGAAATGCATCCGACCGGACATAAATAAGCATTATAGCATTAAATTAATCACTCGAACCTAGAATCTATTTTTTTCTAAATCGAAAAAAGTGTTGAAAAAATTGAACTTAAATACTTTTTGTTCCAATTATACAATTATAAAATATTTACTCACAAAACCAAATATTTTTTTTCCTATTAATGCGCTCAAGGACTTACTTTATTGGCAAATGTTTTTTTGTTTTTTGCAATTGAATATTCAGGGCTCTTAATCGAGACCCACCCTTTTTGAATAGAGTGATCAATGGACCTACAATGGAGCCATGTTGCCTATTGTATGTATATTTATATATATGAGAATTATAATTGGCAAAAAAGAGTAACCATAACTCAAGAGACTTCTGCTAAAATAAACCCCAGGGAGTGTATAATAGCTGTAATAAATAACCATGAGGTTGTATTCAATTCAGTGCTTTGATTCATCACTTTTGGAGAGGTTGTGAGTCATGCAATAAATATTTGTAAGTGAAAAGTGGGATTTAGAGGTCTTTTATTAATATAATTCGGATATTTGGGCGCCTACGGCGCCCATATGTTCGCCCTTCAGGTATGGGTAGGTTTTGGAGCTAGTTTGTGAATGAAACAGACCTTAAAGAATATAAGAGAGGAGAGAGAAAATAATTTTATGTTTTGTACAAACATTCCTAATAAAAAGTTTGACTTTGTACAAAGAATATGTTTAAAGTCACATGAGATGCTTTTTTCTTTTTCTCTAACTCCTCCTCCTCATTTTCTTTTTCGTTTTTCCTCTCTTTACTTTGAAAAGTAGGTAGTAAAATCAGACAAGGTCTGAATTTTTTCTTCATTTCTGGTCCCATATAGTTTTATTAGGTCCGTCTTGACCCAAGGATTCCATAGGTACCTTCAAAGTTCAAATCTGACCATAAATGTGGGAGGAGATAGCGTACGGGCATACAGACGGACAGAGATTGGTGAATTATTATATAGATTATAGAATATGTGACTTCAATTAGAGATTGAATTTGAAACCATATTTCTTGTTCATATTTTTGTATATATAATATCTCTACATGCATGAAGTGTTGAAAAATTTGGAAGCCTATGAGATTGAGCATTTGATGTCTACGGTTCAGAGGATCCTTTATGCCTCGGTAGAAAACGGAGGGGGATTTCCTTTGGGTCTTCATCGTGTAGTCTCAAAAAAATATAACTCTTACGCTCGGTATCAAACGTCAACATTTTCAAGTAAATGCACAAACATCCTTAATGTCTCAACTCCCCAATGATGATGCTGGGTTTGAGGGAGAAGTTGATGGAGCTTCACACTCTTAATTTTGCCTAGAACGCCTTCTTTGTGTATTTATTTATCATTATTACAAACTCATTTTTATTATTCTTAAATCCTTTTTTTATATTTACCGTTTTCATGTTTTAATCCTTACGATTACATTATTTTTTATTACATACTACTTTGTAATGTGAATTTTAATGATATGCATTTTAATAAAGTACTGAAAAATTAAAAGTGGAATATTCTGCTCTCCCTATAAAGACTGCAGGGACTTTGGTAAAGTATTGAAAGTTTGATGGAGAGCTTATAAAAAAATTCTCTCCTGTGAAGAGAATGTCAATACTGACCTGAAGGGAATTTTAAATTTTCGAAAAAGATTTTGATTTTTAGTTATTTTGAATTTTGTTCTAGCGCATTGTTTTATGTGCGTTTTCTTTTCCTATTTCTTGTTTGGTGATGATTATTGAGAAAAGGAGTTTTTGGTGTGTGTAATAATTTCAAAACTATAGTTTTGTATTTATAATTCTACATGTTATTACACAGAATATCAATAGAGTAAAAGAAAATAAGGTTTTTGATACTAGGTGCACATCACGTAAATAAAAAATATATAATGGAAATTTTAATAACTTATTTGGCTGAAGAAATGCTTAAAATTAAATTATAGCTAGAAATTAATAAACTTAATAAGACTGAGATTCACCGAAACAATAATACAATTTAATAAAATTTAGACAACTTACAGGGCGTTATGCCTCGTCTTTGAATCAATTGAAGATGTGTTTTTATTTGTGTTCCAGGTGTTCTAAAAGCACCAAGTTCGAGTGTTCTCAAGAACTACCAATTAGAATGTTCATAAAACACCGATTTGAAGTATCAATATAATCAATCTATGAACCTGTATAACCTGACATCAGAGGTGACATTGTCACTGAGTTCCTCCAGAAAGTCGATTTATTCATCTGAAGGGTAACGACGAGTCACTGGGCCATACAAATGACATTTAATAAAGAAAAATACATACTATAATCCATGTTAACGTCACACTAAACAGACCCCTACATATAAGTTAAATACCCCTAAATTATAAATAAGAAGTAAACAAAAGCTTTTTGAATTGGAGATACATCCGTATTTAAAAGGAAAACTGTTGGAGGAATAGAAACTTTTAACAGTTAATTGCCCTAACATAAATTTCTTTAAAAGTATACAGCTACGAAAATATATTCTTACACATTCAATAGCTGATAAGATCAAACATTTCATAATAAGAAATTGCCGTTGAAGTACAAGGAGCTATTTCACTTATTATAGCAAATTGCTCTAAAATGGGTGAAGTATTTACAGAGAGAAAAATTAATAATTTTTTTACAAAGTAAGTATAACTTTGGTAATCTATGGTAAATAAGAGTTATTCAAATAGCTAACAAAGTTTGTATCTTTGTCCCAATTGCTGAAAAAGTATTCAATGTTTTGAGAATTCCATTGGAATATATTTATGAATGTCTTTTCATACAATGGCAACATGTAAATGAGGCTAGAGAAGAGAAGATTGTTGCAGATAAGAGTTATGATCAATTCGTGCAGTCCTTTAGTGGTACATCAATATTCCTACTGAGTAATCATTTAATAAAACGAAACATGAATCAAAAAATTCTTGGAAATTGAATGAACTGATTGTTGGCTATGGAAGATTATGGCAATACATGTATTTTAATTGTTGATAGTGCAAATACATAAAATATGAATATATGTAATGATGCCAATTTTCACAAATATATATTATTGTTTGATCATTTGCATTGCATTAACAGACATCAGCAACTAATCAAGGATTTTCACATTGTGAACACATGATTCTTTTTGATTATCTTTGAGCCAAACATTGTCTAAAAGCGTCTAAACACTTAATACGAATGGGATAAATATAATTTGATATCCCATTCATAAACATTATCAAGATTTATATTTACATTTTTTCAAGCTTGACTTCAATACGAGATTTTGAAATCTGCAATAACCAATCATATAAGGAATTTTTAAGTTTTTAGTGATGATATAACATAAAAATAAATTTTTTGGTCACTGAACCATAAGTAGTAAAAAATATTAGGGAATAACCTTTCAACAAAAATAAGAAAATAAGAACTTTTGAAAAAGTGTATTGTGTATTTGAAGAATCTTTTTTCCTCACAAATCATTTTTTCTATCTAAAATTTTTACTTACCATTTGAAAAATACAGACACCACAAAGGAATATATAAGAAATTCAAGAAACATATATTTTTATGAAATTTATAATCTTATGTACATTTATCTAAATCAAAGAAGTTGACTTTGGGAAAAAGGAAGCTTATATCTTTATTATAAAAGGTAAGAAATGATATTTTCCATTTATTTTGATAAAATATAATAATAACTTGACCTCGCGTTCAATAACATTATTAAAAGTATATCAAACGCCATCTAAAATATTCACCACTATGAATGGAAGCTATCCCATAGTTTACTTGATAATACAGTATCTATTGGTATTGACAAGCATCATTGACGTATAAAATAACTTACATATAAACAATCATCCTATTCATTAGATAATCTTAATGGCTTAATATGTAACTTGATAAATAATTTTAACTTTAAAATCTATGTGGATTTAATGACAGAAAATATCAAATAACGCCCAATAATATATCTTTATTTTGATAATGAAGCAGTCAAAATGGGCTTGTCCTCGATATAGCCTCATTCTTAAAAAATAATCTCACTGCTTGATCCTTTTTAGTGAGAGTTTTTGTTTATTTGCTACGACTGTATGTATTAAGAGTCAAACAAGTAATCATAGTAATAATAATAATCCAGAGAGGTGTATTTCAGTATTCTAAACAAAATATATATTGCTTCAAAATTATGACCTTGAAAGTAATTTGCATCTCGGCTCTTGTAAACAAAAAAATAACAACACTGTATTTGGTCCTGGTTGCACCCTACAATACAATCTGGACCTTAATTGAATTTATAATCTACGTAGATTACGCGCAAATTATGTTTTTTAATAAATATTCGAAAATAAAAGATTCTAATTGAATTTTAACAAACATATCAAATAACAAATGGGTATTTATAATATCAACCAACTTTGATATTGAGATAGCACTCCCAAACAATAACTCAGCCAAGTTATTTTCAAATACCATTTTATCTAGATGAAAAAAGTCGAAGAGAAAAATTTAATATTTCATTGTTAACATCACAATCCAAGCAAATTTTGGCTATCAAATATGAGACAAAGCTGGTGAATCTTAAAGAAGAATCTTGTATAATTGCAATGCTATATTGAATTAAGTCTTGTGAACAATTATTGTTGATGCAACAAAAAAATGCTAGTTTTTTTAAATCGATATAAAAATTACAAAGTGAAATTTTATTACATATATTTTGTTAACCATACTGACTGCTATACTAAATTGTATTGATACCATTGTTTAGTGAACGGTTTTGGATATATATATATATATATACATATATGTATGTATGTTTATATACGTGAGGAAGTTTTACAATATTTTATCCTACTAGTTCTTTATTGCAACATACATTTTAAGCATTTATTAAATGTTTGTTTGTGAAAAGTATGTTCTTTATATTTATACTTGCTATTTAAGATTGATAAATCCACTTTAATAAAGAAAGCTAATGTATTGACCTCAGTTATGTTTTGTAGTTTAAAATAGATATTTTCATACTCATCCTATTTATTATATTTTTAATGGACTGTGTGTAAGCATTCACCAGCCAGTAAAAGCTTTCATAGCAAAAACTTATTTAACTTGACTACATCATCAAGGTTCGGACAGAGCTCTCATGGGGGATAATCTACATATGCATTGACAGTCTTATAACATGTTGGTAGAGTGTGATTTCTTTTGTCTTGAAGGAATGATGACTCAAAAATGCTTTAACCCACATCCTCTAAAACGTGATCAAAGTGTTTCTATGTTATAGGATAGGAGCTAATATATTTCATTTCGTTACCGCCGTGGATCAAAGACTCGACCTCAACTCGTAGGTCTCTGCCATCCTACCCTCAAACGAACAAAGTCAGTTGGAGACATGTGGGGGTAAGTAAGGTGAATATCATATGTGTGGCATGTAAAGCCATGACTAAACCAGACAGATAGGCAAAAAAATGTACTACAGAGATTTAAAAATATTTTTTTTTAAATCCAATTGCCCGTAAAGATATAAATAAATAAGGCAACCATTTTCACGCATGGTTTATAAACGCTGCTCAATGATAAACAAATCATTACTATTGATATTAAAAAGCATCTTTCAATATTGCTTTCATTTGTTTGAATGAGTCTTGCCCGTATATTATTTCTTAGAGTTGATTTTCTATGAGTAAAAGCAATTATTTAAATATTTACATTGCTAATGGGTCCCTTATTGAATATTAATATTTATAACATAAGCACCATACGATATAAATACACAAAACATATACCAAGAGGGGTGTGACCATAATATTATAATATACATTGTTTTTTAAAAAGTATTTACTACATTTTTAATCAATACTTTCATTTGTATGTGTTATCGAACTCTATATAAACGAAGAAAGTGAAACTGTTTACTTGAAACGTATTAAAAATACCTATAAGTAGTCATCATAGAATACATTTTACGATCTAAATTTAGTTCCGAAAAATAATAATCTCCGTTTTACCAAATTCTGTAGCAAAATAATGCTATTAATAAAAAAGACACCAGAGCGATTATTTAGGAGTAAGAAAAGCTTCCTATTAGTTTTTTTTTTTTAATAATTCAATTAACAAATAATAATTTGTTTATATATTTTATTACATCTCTACAATATACAATTATCCCCCTTCATAAAAAATGGACTTGATTACTACTCCTTTATCACGATCAAGTTTAAACCAATCCCATGTTTTACAATGAAAGATGGAAGGCTTAATTGACCAGTCAAAGACCTTTCTTAACTGTTATTTGTTTGGTATCATAACTAGTTTAAGAATAAATCGATGAAAAAATTCCTCTATCAAAAGGAAACAATGCTATTGGGGATAAACATTATTATTAATCTATATAATAATTCACCAATCTCTGTCCGTCCGTCCGTCTGTATGTCCGCACATTATCTCCTCCCACATTTATGGTCAAATTTGAACTTTGAAGGTACCTATGGAATTCTTGGGTCAAGGTGGACCTAATAAAACCATTGCTAAGTAATGGGATCAGAATGAACCAGAAAAGTAACCCTTTCTGATTTTACTACCTACATTGACATTTAGAAAACCTATTTTTTCTCCACAAAATCCATGATACAACTTTTAAGAAACTTATGTAATATGAACATATGGGCGCCGGAGGCGGCCAAATATGCGAGTGAGTATTTATTTTATATATTTTATATTTCTAAGACTTAAAATAAAATATTACTAATAATATTTAGATTCGTTCAACGACAAATTAAGTTATTTTTGTTTGGAAATTTGAACAATAATTTTCAAAGATTTCCAATGTACTACATTTTTTTATATATAACTTAATTTACGTTGAACTTCATACATTGAATTAACCTCCTTAAATCAAAGCCATTGATTTTGTTGTTTTATAGTAATTGTAAGATCTATTTTAGTCGTTTATTTTTTTTATTCGTTTCGTAAAATATGTTAAAACATATATGCCATACTTTTTTGTAAGACCTTTGGAAAGCTTTGTCAAATAATTCTGGATTTTCACATAGTTTGTTAACCAAATAAACTTCTGATTTTTTTACCTTTGCGTATAAAAAATTTATTCTCTGATGTATGATGTTTAAGTTATCAAAACAAGTAATACATTCCTACAAAAGTATCTTATAATTGAATTGAATATTGTGCTTTGCACAGCATTGGTATTTAAATTGTGCTAAAGATCAATGTGGGGGCGCAGGTTCGAATCCCGAGAGGGGATAGTCATTTTGGTCTACCTCATTGACAAGATCCTAGGTTTGATAGAATAATTTCAATGCTATAATGCTTATTTATATCCTGTCAGATGCAATTCTATCCAACCATATTGGCAAAAAAAACCTGCTCTGAATAGTTTTACTCTGTTTCTGTATATAACTTTAGTGTATTTTATTTTTGCATTTTATAAAAATTTCAAAGTCACCGAAAAAAAAAATAGACAATATTGTAGACAAACCAAAACTCTTCATCACCATACTTTAAACTCTAAAAAAAATCCTTAAAAAAATCAGGTTAAAAATTAACATATCGCACATATATTCAGTATTTTTGTATTAACTCATAAAAAACCATGTATATCTTGAATAAAGTTTTGATTGGATAATCAAAATATTATATTAGTTTTTCGGTTGATTTTATTTTTTTAGAATTAGCTTTTGTGTTTGTTTTAGTTAAGAACTCCAAAGTACAAAACACATATACTATTTCACATATAAACCGATTAATTTTATTTTAGAAATTATATATAAATGATAAATTATTCGCAGGGAAAGACCCTATCTTTTCAGTAAGCTAACCCATCCAAATTGAACCGATACTGTTTTTTATTAATGAAGTTTATTCCATGTTAATAAGCGCAGCTATTATAGCACACATGACAACAAAATAATTATCAAATCAATTAAACCAATATGAAATGCAACCCGCACTTTTGAAGAATTAAAAATCTTGTGCCTATTGCCACGGCGAATCTATCTGGTCTGTTTACACATGTCTGTGGTTATCGGATAACGTGGATAACCTTGTGATGTTGGCAATCCCTTAACTAATCGGTGTTTTCGAAAGTCCTGCATCCTAAGAAACAATATATTGGAGAAAATTGTTTTCTTGTGAGGGTCACCGACCTATAAAATAAATGCATGTGCAATAGACAGAATTAGAGGAGGGAATAATAATGTTGACGTCAGAAATGCCGAAACAAAAGAGAGAAGGAAATAATAATATTATCCCTGGAACAAGTGAAGTCTAAATACCAAACCCTAAGTATTAGATAAAGTGATATTGTAAAAGAAACCGGGTTGGAATGGTAATAAATAAATAGTAAAGTTATTATTTGGAAAGAATCGACAAAGCCAACCATCATTTGTGTTTACTATAAGATCTCATTGTTTACCTCGCGTGGCAGCCATTTTAATTACATTTATGACGTCATCAAGTTAATTGAATGTTTCTTCTTAGTTGAGTATTTAATAATTATATAGGTCGGTGGTCCCAGTAGACTGATAACAATAATAAGAGATTGTTTGCTTTGCCATTACTTGCTCTTATTACTTAAAATTCAGACCTAAAAAAGCTATCCACGCATTACATTACAAATTTAATAATATGAATAATAAATCAATAGCTTTAAGGCGAATAGATGAAAAACATTCATTTACAAACCTTTAAGCTGATTGGAGAAATATAGAATGCAACAATTGAAAGTCATAATAAAGATAAGAATTTCAAAAACTGCATGGCAAGAGTCATTTATTGCTTGAAAATTAACGAACTAAAATCATATTCATTAGTCTTATGTTGCATAAAATTGAGCTTCTTCTTAATTGACCCGTCGTGAGGCTTCAATAAAGCATCTCTATTCATTTTTCTAAGCGTGTCTAAGCATTGAAGTCATTGGGGTAGGGCAAGGCACTTGGAATAAATCCCTCTGGCTTAATTTCTCTTCATAGTTCCTTCATTTATGATAATGATTTGTGCAATTTTCCATAGAACATAGATAGGATGTTGCCACGGAAAGATTCAAACCGAGTCAGGTTAGTTATTACTTCATTGTTCTCTTGATATAAATAGACTGTTATCTTCTAAAGGAAGTACACATAAATAATAAGAGATTTGTGGTATAGAGAATGAAGCGAAGCAATAGTGTAGCTCAAATATTTTCAAAATATATCTTTTTTCCTATTCGGTTTCAAAGAATTACATCCTGAGGACATGATTAGCATTATAACGTTAGAGTTAGTCTATCGAACCAAGGATCTTATCAATGAAGTTGGCCTTAAATAACCTTCCACCCTCTCGGGAACCTGCGCCCTCAACATTGAGAGTTGACTACGCTTCCACTTAGCACTTTCTTATTCCCTTAAAAATGATTTACCATTCTTATTTTATTAAGCATGATATATTTACCCTTTTGTTATTTATAATTGATCAAACTGTAGCCGAATTTAGATATCCCTATAAAGGGTGTAATTATGATATAAAGTCGGCCAAGGAACAAAATCATATGAGAAAAAACGTACATGGAAAAAGGCCTAGGAAAAAATGGTAATATACATAGTAAAAGAAAATTATGACATATGAAATGAACGATAAAATCATTGACATTGACAAAAAACAATGATTGTTATCGAAATTGAATAATGTTAAAAAATAACTGTTTGCAATAAAATAGTAAGGCAATATTTAGGTGTATTTCATTTAAAGAATGGTCAATCATGTATTTTAGATTGTGTTTCCTTATTTCTATTATTTTATCTATCTGTAGAACATTTTTACTAAATTGTTTTTCATAGACTGTTTGTTTCGTAATATATGTTTTTAGGATTTTTTTTTCTCGCAACGAGATAACTTTATTAAGAAAACGAATAATAGTTCATTTACACAAAATACAATTATAATTTTAAGAAATCAACTTTTTAACAAACTATCACAACCGTTCAATAAAAACAATCAGCGAACATACATGAATTAGGGGGGGGAGGGGATTTATCATAAAATGTATTTTATAATATTCTTTATATAGGCATCAAAACAGTGTGGGAGGGGAGTCTTTGTGCTTCTCAATTTATATAAAACACTTTGAATTTTGGTAACTATTAAATTTATTTCTTCATTAAAGGACCTATATACATGAAAGCAAAATTTTTAACTTTTAAGTGTAATCCCAATTTAAAGTAAATTTCTTCTATTACAATGAGCCAAACTTTTTTCAGCTCCTGACAATCCAGCAAGAAGTGAGAAGACGTTTCCAGCTCAGTTTCACAGAAAAAACACAATCGATCATCCTCAGATCGCCCATGAATACTTCCAAAGGGCAACGTATTTGAAATTAAACGATACTTCAGCCAATACCATTTAAACGACAAATGCTTACTCTTTAAAAACTTTAATGCATCTTTTACAGTGCATTTAAAATCCATTCTTCCTATTCTTCTTTCAACTTGGTTTAAAAAGACATATTTAACATTTTCTTGAATTAAAACTTCTCTAAGATTCATATTGTTAAAATTCCTCATGAAATTAAAAAACAGTCTCTTGGTCCAATAGGTCTTCGAGTAAGTTTAATTTGTTGTTTGACACTTTCCTTCTCTAAAATCTCGCTTAAAGTAAAACAATCGTTATCATTTAAAATTTCGCCAATGTAGTCTATTTTCCTCTTTAGTGATGTACCCTGAGACATGTTAATCTACCATTATCTACAGTTGGTTCTTGCCAATTCATAAGAGCAAGAATCTTAAATATAATTTCCTCCCTATCGTAGCACATTCTTTCCAAAAAATATTCATGTTCTGCAGGGTATTAATAATCTTATCCGGTCCTTTACCATACACTTCATCTATTGAAAACCCGTATTGTTCTATTAATTTACTATTAAATAATTCAGCCCATATTGTGCGTGGTCTAAGTATCTTCTTGAACCAGGAGAATGTAATTGTCTTCCAAAACGACTCTATATCGATCATACCTAGTCCACCATACTTCTTTGGAGGGTAACTCTCTTCATTGTGATTAGTCTACTTTTACCATACTTAAAAATAAATTTGAAGGCAATTTCTTGTACTTTTTCTACTAATTTCCTGCAATAAGTGGTAGTTCTCAACAGGTGAGTAATCTTGGGGAGCACTAGCACATTCCAATCGAAAACTCTAGCCGGTATGTTCGTCGTTAGTATTGTTGAATATTTGGCAACTGTTTTGTTCACCTTGTTTATGATGTTTTTATAGTTTTCAATCTGACCATATTAATCTAACGAAACAAAAGATCCCAACACCTTAAGACTCTCATAGTTTTTAAAACCGTTGACAATCACAGCTTTTGCACAGTTAGAAATGGCTCTAGACTTATTAACATTTATTTCCAGACCCGTAAACGTTCGAAAATGCTTTTAAGATCCTCAATGTTGCTTTTATGGACTTACTCATATCCTCCTGATCACCAGAATAAAGAACATTTAGATCATCTGCAAACGCTTCTACTTTGTGTTCTAGCTTTCCTATTTCAACTCCTTTTGTTTGGAGCACCATCTATTGCATTTATCAGTGGGTCAAGAGCCAGAATGAACAGGTATGGGATATTGGGTCTCCTTGACGGCAACCTCTGTTTACCGCAAAAACATTTGACTTTTCCTCAAAATGCGTAAGTAAGCCCCCGAGGCACATACCGATCATGTGAATAAAATATTCCCCAAAACCTTTCTCTCGTAAGCAGGCGATTATCCACCATGGTCGACACTGTCAAAGGCCTTTTGAAATCAATGGCTACTAAGGAAACCATTTTCTTCTTTTCCTTCACTGTTGCTATACTATCTTGGATACCCCTTATGACATCCTCCAAACATCGGCCACGAATGAAACCTTTTTGTGATGGGTGAATTAAAGATGGCAAAACAGACTGCAATCTTTAGCTAATATGCCACTGTAAATTTTATACGACGTATTGAGCATGGTAAGGGGCCTAAGATTTTCAATATTTCGTGGATCTTTACCATCTTTAGGTATCAAGATGAGATTACCTCTCGTAATGTGATCATTAAAATATCCTTTTTTCAATGCCCTCCTCAACTACTTATATAATAGGGGCACCATAAATTTATGGTATTTTTGATAAAATTCTATGGGGTACCCGTCAGGACCCGGTGCCTTATTTTTTTCTTGTAGGAGAAAATATATTCTTTTATTTCTGCTTCCGAGATCTTCAAATTAAGAACTCCCTTATCAGATTCGTTTAAATTGAATCCAATTTGCGGATTAAGGAACTGGGAAAAGTCATTATCGTGAAGACTATGCATTTTCAAGAAGCATTTGGTTCGACTGCTCAACCCGTCTTTAAAACATATTCTACATCTATACATCTGATGAAAGTGCTCTGAATAATTTTTGAAACTTCAGTTTTATTCAACTAAGTTTTCTTTATTGTCAAAAATAGCACTTGTTTTTTGCCCATTCTATTTGCTTCCCATTTCTTCAGTCTATCGAGCATTATATCTTCTTGGGCAAATTTCTGAGTCCACTTCTAATTAAGTATCCCTCGAATTATAGTAACGATAAAAATCATTGACAGGCAATTATTTTCATTAAATAAACCTGAATACAGTCTAAACAATGACTGTTATCTAAATTGAATAATGTTAAAAATAACTGTTTGCAATTAAAAATAGTAAGGCAATATTTAGGTGTATTTCATTTAAAGAATTGGTCAATCATGTATTTTAGATTGTTTTTCCTTATTTCTATTATTTTATCTATCTGTAGAACATTTTTACTAAATTGTTTTTCATAGACTGTTTGTTTCGTAATATATGTTTTTAGGATTTATTTAAAGTTACGAAATTTGTCCTCAATTATTTTTGCTATGTATAATTGCCATAGTTATGTTATAGCAATCAATGAAGGCTTGAGTAAAACACTCCAATTAACATAAACGCTAGTACAAAACTATAAGATACATTATAATCATGAAAACTGGAAGTAACTATTTAAAAAATACATACGCAAATGAATTATATTGTAAATGAACATGAAATCATAAAGTATTGAAATCTTGGAAGATTTTTTAAATTCTTAATACATGCGATTTTTGTTTGATATAAAACAATCTAAATATGTTATTTAAAGGTTCTTAAAGTGAACAAGTTTCTATAGTCTTGTGGTTCCATCTTTTTTTGGTGACAGCTTCATCAAAAACTCATTTGAACAAGAATAAAGCTTTGATGATAGTCTTTGTGTCATTTGTGGTACATCTTTTTTATTTTATCAACGCCCCAATGCTCTTTGATCAAAGTAAGAGGGATGTACTCACACAAAGAGTTAAATTTACCACCTACCATGATATTATAAATGCAAGTGGCATTGTTATCATATTAAGAATGCCAAAGAGATAAATATGAAATAAGCTAATGTAACTCATTCAGTTTAAAATGAGAGCAATCCTTCTGACGCATCAGTCTTTGGCTCAACAGCTGTCTAAACAAATCCGTCTGTAAGAGTCTCCCCATAAAAAAGTCTGGATTTACTTCAAATTCCTAAGAAACCTTTCTAAGTTAGAAAATATAATCCCTTCCGGTTGCAATAACGTCGTGTTCCATGAGCTTCTAGTGTCGATCGAACAGATCGTCCTCGCTTACCTTCTTCATCGCCCGCTGCAATGCAGGTGTGGCTTCCTTGTGAGCCCCCAAACTCGACATTCCGTTGCAGATGCTTTAACTTCCGAAAACCGAACCGGCCACAGAGGTCCAAATCGAGATTGTAGGGGCTCTGTTTAATGGGTTCCACTTGCCTTCGGTTTCAGCGAGACAATTATGTATAAGTAAGCAGTTTTGCTTAATTAATAGTGCTATATTTAGAATCATTAGACATGACTCTAATAACTTATTTTATTAACTAAATGATTCACATCATGTGTGAGCTTAAAGAAATGATTATCTGATCTTAAGAGATGAGTAGGCGACGCCACATCACCCTACTATAGGTCTATTTTTATACAAAAATGCATAAGTATTTTAATACATTTTATTACTCCATTAGGTGAACTGCTGTTATCTATAATGTAACCTCTTCAAGGTAGCATCTTTAGATGAACAACTCATTGGATAAGAGGTCAATAAGAAGGGTATTTGAAGATTCATATAATCTTATATCTTACACCGGTTTTGCAGGTGTGAAATAATTGTATCAGAAGAAGGCATTGAGTGATGAGTCAGTTGTTTGCTCAAAATAATAATATAAGAATTTGGGATGAATGCATAGGCTGGTAACATTGTAAGTGAGATAGAGTCTTTAATGGGGAAATACAGAAAAATGCCCGGAACAATCTCACTAGGTAGCAAATACGGGAAAACTCTGGGGAAGAGACTGTATTTTTAATTATAAAACACCAAAGGACGAGTTATAACATATATTTTTGAATAATACATAAGGAAGAAACTTTAAACAAATTAAAAATAATGTTTTTCAAAATGTTTTAGGTATGTGTTTGAGTATTTCAACCCAGTGGTGGATAAATATATCTTGTAATTTTCGCATTGTTATTTATCAGTCATAAATTAAACAGTCCACGATACCACTTTCAGACCCTATTCTAACCTAATGTTATTAAATGACGTGTGATTTTTGTTAATACATGTTTAAATTGGAAAAAAATATTGAATGGTAATATAAAATTTGGATTTTGTTTTTTTGGTACTGATATGGCATAAGCAAAATATGTAAATAACGTACATATTTAGACTTTCAGACATTCAGTCGGTACAATTTTTTTAAGAATTATAAAGAATTTACATAACCAGTGGCAATAACATTTAAGTGTATATAAGACTTAAAAAGTATATATTTTCTATATCGGCATATATATTTGCTAATCACAAAACAAATTCTTCTTCGGAATATTGCTATTGAGGAATTCATAATACATTATTTCCGGCATGTATTTGTTTGATGTAATAAAAAAATTATTTCATTCACCTCAAGATGCCCCTTAGTCAAATTACCCATAGACAAACCACCTCAAATATGAACACAACTGAGAAGCATCCTACTCCAAGGTCTGGAATGTCTGTCGTGCAAATTGCCCCATGCCTTGTGAGGTAAAGTAATTGGGAATTTCCGTTGCTTTATACATAAAAACCATGCGTCACGAAATGACGTTTATGAAGATCTTAGTAGGGCCCAAGAAAAAACTTGTTGCCTTGCTGTTACTCGTATTCCTTATAAAACTTAGAAACATAACCTTTACTTCTTAGAAATAAAATAAGATATGCACCACAACCAGGATATGTACACATATTATTCCGCATATTTTTGATCCCATGATACTGATAAATGAGAGCTATTATTATGCAATATTTTAAAGAACTATAAAATTTTATTAGTAATGACGCATGAAAAAAATTGAGTTGATAAATTCCCCTACTTTGAGTTTTTATATAAAAGTGTCGAAACAATTGTCCTTTTGTAAATCTATAACGACTTAATTATCAAAACAATGAATAAGGGAAAACAGCAAAAAACATTGGTATACACAATCACAGAAAGGGAAAAATATTTCCTTCGGAAAAAATGAAGGGAATGGTAAGTGAATGTTAGGTTAGATTATAATGTGAAAAGTACTTCAAGGTCACAATTGTAGAGACAAAATATTAAGAGGGTTTGAGAGAGGTTTGAGATAATATTGCTATCAGCTCTTTTCTCCTGAATCGCAAACCCATGTTACTGCAAAAACTTGTAATTACCTCCGCTGAAGGAGGTATTGTTTTCACTGGCGTTGGTTTGTTGGTTGGTTGGTTGTTTGTCAGCAGGATAACTCAAAAAGTACGGAACTGATTTGGATGAAACTTTGTGGAGTTGTTGGAAATGCCAAAAGAAACAAGTGATTAAATTTTGGCATCTCTGAGTGCAGAATGAAGATGCAAAATGAATTAAATACTAATAAATATTTCAAGTTAGCCTACTCTGCCAATAGATGTCGCTGTGCTGTGAAATTGGGTGCCGGGAGCGTCTTCCTCTCAGTCAAGGGGAACCCTCCCCCTTCCCTCAACGCCGCCCCAGTCGTGAAAAATCCGCCTCGGAAGGCACATAAGGACCCCGTGACGGCGGAGGTTTGCACTCTCTGAGTGTATATATGCCTCTAGTTACTTATGTATACAGTCTAGACAATATATGTTTTTCCGCATTTTTTTATACTACGAAAAATACAAATAATTTCCAGTAGATATATTTTGACATATAATATTCAAACACTTTTTTTAGTTTAAAAAGCTTTATTGTATAAAATACATTTGTATTAGTCACTATTATTTTTTTAACGAATACGTTTGAGTAAATAAATAGCATTTAAATGTTTTTTTAAATATGTAAATAGAATTGTTGATGATGTTGATTTTGTTTTGTTTAATATTAGTTGTTTAAAATTTTATGTTTGTACGTGTAATTAATAAGTTTTTTTATGTTTGGTAACATTCAAGAATAAATGTTGTACGAAGGTACAAAAAAAATAGCATTTGTTATTCTTAGTGAAGTTACTTTTTATATATTTCCCATGCATTTCATTGTATTCTCTCATCCTGGCTGCTGCGCAGCTAACTATCAACCTAAAATAGTTTGTTTTAGCCTTTCATCAATACACATCATATGGGCATTTAAAATATAAGTTTTATTACTGTCTATTATCACCAAATATATATTTGGCAAACAATCTCCATTAGGAAATGTTCCCACCAAATAAGTCCTTCTTTTTGTGTATTCATTCAAGTATGAAATAACATGTTCATACATTCTTGTAAATGGTTAAAATATCCTTAGGGCCTATAGATAGGTCCTGTCATCAGTTGAAAAAACATCATGTCTTCATAACTGTATCAAGAGATCTCATCACTAACAAGCAGCGATAGAGCCTTTTACGGATCCATCGAAAGATATATTATACTAATCATGAAAGAATGCTAACATAATATGTAGTGAAAAAGAAGTAAATACAAAAGATCACTGGGAAAAGATTGGACACTAATATAATATAATATAGGTACCTCGGTTGGACCGGTTAATCTTTATCGAAAAATAGGGGTCGTTTTTTCTTTTCATATCGCTATAAAAAAGACAGATTAATACATTTTATATTTTTATTGATGTATTTGAAAGGATATACCTTCCGGTTAACGATGGAAGACCACTTTATTCATATGACCGCCGTTACTCGCCTTACATTAGTCCATTCTGTTTTCCCAATCTTTCAATACATTTTTTATACAACAGTTCATGATAAAATTTGTATACAAAACGATATATATATAACAGATGCTAATAAGTAAAAAAATAAAACATATACACATTATAGTTCATAATTTTTGATCTTAAATGAACATACTTATTAACTTCTCCAAAAGTAATAATTAAACTATTAAAACATAAACGCTAAAACTTTCAATACATTTTTACCGAAAAATAATTTTCAGAATGATAATAATTTTCGTCCATCTTTTCATAGCGATAAATAAAATAAAAAGAGTTCTTGGATTACCCTTTATAACCTATTAAAATGGGAAATTTGCTTTTTATAGCTGGCAATATATAAAATGCCCGTGTTTGCTATCGAATTGCCTTAAAATTTGACAGCTAGTGATGCAACTCAAGGATATAATTTTATTACGACATATATTTATGAAGTGTTCGTAAGCGGCAAGATGTTATTAAAAGTCTCATGGACGTAAGATGAAGGTCCTTGTCAGATGATGAGTAGACGTCACGCTTTTTCGGAATACAAAAATACTTTGAGCTTATTGCTATCATCAAATTATATTTTTTAAACATTTATAATCATGAGAGAAAATTAAATGTGTGATATATTAGTATTTTATCGATGATAATGAAGCATATATTTTGTAATTTACGGTTGAGCCCTCACATATTTTGTAAGGCAATTCAAACCAACCAATTTAATTGGCCCTTGGGCACTTTGAGATCTATAATCTACTTCGAAAGGGGGATTTATATGTAAGCAAATAGTTATAATATGAATGAATGAAATGCGAGTTACTTTAATTATAATTAACTATGTAATGGGCATTAGTATTCAACATATATTCATTGATACAATAAGAAATAATGACTTATTTGATCAAAATTGTTTATTTCACTCTTTTATGAAAAATATGTGTTATACAATTTTGTGAAAATGATATGGTTTTTTATTTATATCATGTCCACGTATTTAATTAATTCGGTTGTGATTTTTATTGTGCTCTTCTATGGCTTTTCTTATAATACTGTTTTCTAAATTTAAATGAATTAAATTTTCTTTTCTTGGTTTTAACAAACAATTATTAAATAATAACTCATTTAAATTTAATAAATTATCACATTCTTCCTCCTAGATTTGAGTGTTATAATATGTACCAATCTTGTAAGGATGGACCCAATATATATCCTATATTTATATTTAATAAATAAATGTTTTAATATTAGATAAATATATATGTACTGTTCCTAAAAATGATAAATATGTATAGGAGTCAAAGGCTAGAGATGTCATTTGCAGAATTTCTCTTTTTATAAAATAAACCACAACCATCAAATTAAATCCATTTTCTAAACTATTTGGTTTTTGGTCTGTAATGTTTCCATTTACATATATAATTGTTTTTTTTTTCGTAAAAGGAAATGATTGGATCAACAACCATGCTCATGAAAAAGTGTTTATAAATCGATAAACGAGTGAGCTCTTGCATAAAGGCTGTAATTTATAGATCAATCCTTTATTTTTTCTGTTTTACGTGTTCCTCTATTCCATTCTAGTATAAACAAGTTTATATATTTTAAATATTTTATTAGCGTTGCCTTTGATGGTCCATTTATAATTAGAATGTTTATTTTTGATATGATTATTACAGTCAATCTTGATATTTTTATTCATTTACTATCATAAGTTTTATAGGTTAATTTTAAATAAAGGACCTGTAAAAATTGTGCGAATAAAAAATGAAAGTTTTTCACATATTTTTGTGCACCATATGTTTATATTTGTATTATAATAAATATATTATTTTTATGTAAGGAAACAATACTTTGCACTCTCCTGTTGATTCATAGAATCTACAATAATATACTTGCTAATTTATCAGGTATAGGACAAACATTTTCAATGTGTCTGCTTATTAATTGTAGGATTTAACACGTTATAATGACTTATTTTTATTTAAAAAATTGCAAGGTTTATTTTGTATACTTACTTATGGTTAAAACCATGGTATATATAGTACTAAGCAGATTCATTTCATATTTTCTTGGGTAGTGAAACCTCATACATCTTGTTATTATTTGTGACGTATCAAAAATATTTTGTAGTTATATTTTTTTGTATAAGTGAGAGGGAAGAATAACATTGCAAAAATGTTATATTTCCCACTTGCCGTTGACACGTCATTAAAAATCAACATGGCCTAAAGACATCATATGATGGAGTGTTTCTGAAAAAATAATTATCTTAAATAGTAATCCATATATAATTTGCAAATACATTTATTTGTATTTTTCTTTAAAAAATTGTTATATAAATATAATTCTAACCTAATTATAAATTTGGTTGTACTATTTTAAAGTTAAATATGTTAATTCGTTACAGGAATTGAGTTTTTTCTCTGACATATCATAAGATTATTTCTTAATAATAGGAATCTTAACGGGACAGCACCCAAAGTAAGTTCATAAATCTCTAAAATATAAAAAATATAATATTATGGACATTCTCTCAATCATTTCCTAAGCTAAGTGAGTGGCCTCGGTACCCCAATAGCTTAAAAATACTCTTTTGGGCTAAGATGCATATTGATTTATTGATAAAAAAATGATATAACTTCCATACTTTATTTTGAACTATTGATTCCAAGTTTTATCCAATAAATGCAGCTTACCTATATGGTGAGTAACAATAAAATATTTCATAGTCATGTAATAAAATAAACGACACATAGCTTTATTGAACCATTCCGAGAGTGAAAATATATATAAATACCGAGAGGTAATATTATAAAAGTAAAATCATCACTTCATAGAGTTTTATTAGATCGTTATTCATTCAAACCAACAAATATTAAATATACGCAGGGATGAAACCAACCCTAAATGGATTTTTTTTACTTCACTTTCGATACATTAATTATGCATACTTTTAATAAATTAATCATACATTTATTGGACCTAATAACATACTTTTTACACCACAAATCCCATCGCATTTTAATTAGTTTTTCTGTGCACAAAAAAACCCTGACAGCAATAAGAAAAGTTTCTCCGTTTTTTATATCTGCATAAATTTAAATGCCGACGTTAATGCATGTTTTACTTATTAGCAGCTCTCTGTAAATGCCTAATCCATGGACTACTAGTTTTAAGGTCAAATAAAGAGGTCATGAGGCTTACTTGGAGTCACATCAAATAGTTTTTTACTCCATGGTTTTAATTCCTAGCTCATAAAACAATACGGGATATTACTTTTCTTTTTGTTAAAGTTATACATGATTTGTGTTGAAGGTCTATTAAATATTTTATGCATTTTTCACAGATATATAATATTTTATTGTGTTTTAATGTATATTTACAAAATATTTGTATCATGCATGTCTTTTTTATAACGTTTTGTGAAATTAATTGATGTAAAAAAAAGTTTTTCTTAGCAGTGCGTTTAGTATTGTAATAGGGATTGGTTGCCTTTTGAATACCTCAAGACTATGTAAATCTTGTAATTATGAAACATGTTAAAAATAAAAGTATCAAAATAGACAAGTTCAAACATAGCGTGTTAGCTATTTGAGGGGGACACTCTACGTATTTTAAGGTTTGCCTCCAATGTTCTCATCGGACCTACTCATTATTATTTTAAAAATAGCATTTTCATTTCTTTGCTGGTATTATTTTATTAAAATCGTAGATGATATATTACATTATTTTAAGACGTTGTTTAGATTTACTGCATTGCAAAATCTTTATATATATAAATATATATTCATATGTAGTATATGATAAAGCGATATAAATCCTAATATATTTTAAACTATTTATTTGACGCATAACTATGAACTCGTGGATTGCTTTGAATACAGGCTTGTGGGTGTTCGCAACCTTAGCGTTAGTCCGTTCGTTGAAAAATATCAATTATTACCCATTTCAAATTTGAAAAAAACATTATTTAAAAAAACCCGTCCTCACTTTTATCCCAAAATCACTCTAAAAAAATGCAATTGCACAACTTTTTTTATAAAAGACCGTCCTCACTTTTGAAAAAATTTAAATTGAAAGGAGGAAAGCCAACGATAAAAAATCTGTTCGTCCGTTCAGGTATATTCCGTTCAAGCGTCCGATTTTGAACGTACGTTCGCGAACGGCGTTCGTTTTTCCGTCCAATCCACAGTTCTGCTTGAATAGTATAAACATCCAAAAAAGTTGTTTTTTTACACTTGAATAAGCCCTACCACACCAAAACTTAATCTGGTATCAGTCGGTAAAGTTCACCCTAAGAGCAATTAGCTATATTATTAAACTAGAGGCATATATACACTCAGAGAGTGCAAACCTCCGCCGTCACGGGGTCCTTATGAGCCTTCCGAGGCGGATTTTTCGCGAATGGGGCGGCGTAGAGGGACGGGGAGGGTTCCCCTCGACGGAAATTCCGAGAGGAAGACGCTCCCGGCACCCGATTTCACAGCACAGCGACATCTATTGGCAGAGTAGGCTAACTTGAAATATTTATTAGTATTTAGCTCATTGTGCATCTCGATTCTGCACTCAGAGATGCCAAAATTAATTACTTGTTCCTTTTGGCATTTTCAACAACTCCACAAAGTTTCATCCGAATCCGTTCCGTACTTTTGAGTTATCCTGCTGACAAACAAACCAACGCCAGTGAAAACAATACCTCCTTCGGCGGAGGTAATAATGACCCAAAACACTTATTCTTTATCGATGAAGCAAAGGGCAAAAAAAGTAAGTATTTGATCTCTGAGTACTGACCTAATTGTTAGTTATCCATTGATATATTCTATCTATAATTATTAAGTTCTAGAAGGGTTATTATTTATAAAAGAAGCTAAGTGCTAAAAAATATTTATTTGGTTTCCGAGTACTGACAAAATTGTTAATTAAATAGTAAATTAGATTATTAATTATTCAGACCTAGAAGAGTTATTCTTTATAGATTAAGATAAGAGCTAAAAAAAAATATTTGCTCTCTGAGTACTAATACCAGTGATAGTTATCCTTTGAAAATATCGATAATAAATTGATTAGTTTTAGAAGAAATGCAGTCACTAATGATAAAGTATAACCAAACGATAGCCTCTGCCTTGTGAGAGTTAATACGGACATCGATATGACGTAAATATTGAGTTTTAAAGTGGCGGAGTAACTTATTTTTAGCCTTATTGAACCATGATGTGTATTTGATTTTTTTAACTCTTCACTCTGAGGATAAAACGTACTGAGTAAGGGTGGCCAACTGAGTTGATTGTATTCTGTGACCAATATAAAGAAAGTAATTTGATCTACGTCATCGGAAGCTGATCATAGAGATAGAAAGATTTGTTTATATTGGGCACAAAACGTATTCCTATGAAGAATCAATAAGCCTTCTATGTCTTTATATATGTATGAGCTATACAAACAATCCTTTTTTAAGGATATTACTAGCTTCCCATATGAAAATTACATTTTTATTCAAGAAAGTCCGGAACAGAATTAACTTAAATATACTTTCTTGCATACGAAATTAAAAATACTTTTTGTTTAACTTATTTTCAGAGGAGAAAAAAAAGCACGTTTGCTTGACTCAAGACATATGTATTCAATATGTAAATATATTTACATTGGGTTTGGTTCTTAACACATTTCAACATTATTACCTTTAAAACACAAGGTACTCTTTATTTTAAGCACACATACAATGAAACGACATTTATGTCATAAATTCTTTTCCGTATGCCTTTAGAACCTGTTTTGTTGCATACAAAATTCCTCCGTGTTTCACATAATAATTATTATTGGCTTATCAATGCATGCTAGTCAGGGAGCATTTGCATATCCTGGTCCTTAAAACCTTGCTGAGGAATTGTATATTCGACAGAATTAAATAAATTTAACATTTGCAAAGGATATTCATCAGATAAGAAAGTAATTTTTGAAACTATAGTAAAAATAGATAAAATATAAATAACTGTTTTTTTCAAATACTCACAAACAAAACTATTTGAAGTAAAGCGAGTATATTGGCCACAGAGGCTAGTTTTAAAGATTGTAAATTGAAGACATCACACATAGAGATATAAAGATATAGAGAGCTGATTCCCTTCAATAGCAGAGAAACATCGTTCAGCAGTATTCTGTGTGTCCACTATAAACAAATAAATTTATACTACGTCACCGTAAGCTGATCATAGAGATAGATTATATCTCTAATATCAGCTTACGATGACGTAGTATAAATTACTTTGTTTACTTTGGGCACTCAGACACATCTGAAAGGAATAAGCTCTCTATATCTTTTTTCTCTATGATATCACAGGAGGAGAATGCCACCCGATATTTCGCCATCTACGGAATGAAATATTTTCTAACTGGAAATCATAGCCTTCAATCGTCTCTAACCTATAAGAAACATTCGAAAATCACATCATGATCAACTTATATTTGTTATTTTTATATTATATTTATTAGTATATATTTATGATTTGATTAGTGCCTCAATTTACACTCTATTTTGTGCATTCTTTTATTGGCAAGGTTCTACTTTCGGACACCTCTTCCATATTTTAGGGACTCATGGTATATTCTTATTATTTTTGGACCGAATGGGAGGGGGAAAAAGAAAGAGGGAGAGTTAGAGAGATGAAAGAAGAGATAGAGACATAGAGAGAGATATTATTAACCTTCTCCTGTCTGAAGAGTCTCGGAGTCGAAAAAGAGGGGCTTTATGCATGGGAATGGAACCTTTGAGCCCCTGGATCGTGAAAGAATGAGATTCTCCATGACCTTTTCTACCCATTCGTCTTCACATACCCACCCTCCAGACCCCTCTTCCGGGTCTCGAATGACTACGGAGACTCCCCTCTTAAACCCTCCTTCTACACGTCTCTTGGACTCGTCAATCTTAGAAGTCTCTCAGGGATTACTCTTTCTCAACAAACAAATGAAGCAGTCCTCCTCACCCTTCGAGTCTCATCTGTAAAGGCTCCAATTTCTAAATCAATTTTTATGATATAATATTATCCTGATCAACCCAACATATAAATCAGTCTTCTTTGGAACCGTGGATCTTGAAGGGAGACATCCTTATGGCTTCACCCCCTTCTCTTACAAATATGTAGATTTCTCCGTGGTTCATTTATTTCTAAGAAACATTATATTATATATATATATATATATTGGGGCTTTTGGGAATATATTCTTTGTTGATAGGATGTTCCGATCGACCGATTTGGAGCATCGTACTAACGGTGAACACATTCAAATTCAATTCCATACTAATGTTTAATAATAAATGAGATCCCTCACAAACACTTTAATTGCTCCCTCACACACCATTTGCTCAAATATTTATTCATATTTACTACTTAAAAGATACACTAACCAACTGGTCTTCAACCTGCACTTCTTTTGCAGGCAAGTTATGATGAACGGTAAGATCCACAAAGCTACCGCTTTGATAAATTGATGTAAGAATGGCGTGATGTTGTGGGTTGGTTGGATATTTTTCTTCTATTAATAATACCACTATTATCCTTTCAGCATCCTGTATTTATCTTTCTTCGGGGCACAAAAGGGCTTCTGGGTCGGTCAGGTTTGGTTTTGTGTTCAAATTGAAGAGTTCCTTACCCCTAAACCCATAATGTGTGTAAGGTTAGTCCTATGGGGAAACAAGCCTATATATGAAATTAAATTACCTACTTTAAGATCAATGATTTTTTAATACTTTGATTCTTATTTAAGATGGATTAACTCAGTTGTATGCAGCTTCATTGTTATTGTTTATTTTTTTCCGTTTATTGATATTATTCAGTATGTATTTAATTAAAATTAATATACTTATATGTATTTTATTTAGACTTAGGATTTATTTCATATCTAACAAATATATTTAAAAAACATTTAATGACAAATAATACCATTTTAATAATTATCAAATATTTTATATTTTATTTTTGGGTTTCTTTGATCCATTAAACCTGTTCCTCGCTGAGTGGATTGGAAGCAGACAAAAATAATGTACAATTTACAAAGATCCAGTCCATACTATCTGAATATCATTGTATATGGCATTTGCCCATTGATTTCAACTGCAATTGACATGAGATTCTATAATGCCCAATAAAATATCTGTAAGATTTCAGTGCTTTATATAATAATGTGCCTTCATATTTTCAGTGCTTGTAATATATTTAGTAACACTATAAGTTAAACCGAATGGACTTTGTGGAGAAATAAAATGTTAGGTTGGAAGTATTGATGATGAAAATAGTGTCGCTGGACAGAGTTTTTTTGTGAATCCTTTATACTAAGTATCCCGAAGAAACGTTGTCTGTATTTGTCATCGTATTTTTTATAAAGAAAACTTTAATTTGTTGTTGCTGATGCGTGATTTTATCATATTCGTCTGGCCAAGAGTCATTGCAACACTCCGAACACTTGATATATGGTGAAGACCTCTTTCGGTGATTCAGAAAGGTCTCCTATCTTTATGATAAAAAAGTTATATTATTGGACCCAACAAAAGCTGTCCAATTTTAAGCTCTTCAAAAATTAATGTCCACCAGGATGATTCTTATTTCAAAATTTCGGATGTAAAAGTTGGGCTCCCCCTATGATTTTACTTTAGCGCATAGATATCATTTTGTGAAAGTTTGAACAAAATCGAATTATGGGAAGTGTCTCCTCAACGGACCCAAAAGTTATGTTGTAAACTTATGTAGTATTTTTTTTTTCGCCATTCAATCGCCTCCAACGTCCTCAATATAAATGTTATTTTCAAACAATTTGGTGCGAAAAGTAGTTATGATTGAAAGGATTTTAAATTAGGTTTATATTTTTATACATGTAAAGTTAAACCAGATATTAAAGTTTTGAAATAATCGGTTTATTGAAAATACCCCAAAAGTGACTATTTCAAAACTTTATTATCTCGTTTAATTTTGTATGTGTATCAATTGGAATGAGTAGACAGGTCGCTGTTGAATTCAAAGTCGTATATTGCATTTATAAAGCAATATGAAATGGCAGTCAGTGCTACCAAAATAAATATATATTTTGAAATAGTTGTTGTTTAATGAGGGGTATGAATGACCCGAAATGTATACTTATTTGCAAATTGGACACATTATGGTATGAACTTAATAGACACGTATAAATGTATGAATGCAAATATAATAATGCATTTCCACGTCGTATTACCCTGTTTGTAAGTATTCTGGTGTACAAATTAGTATTTGCAGTTATGGAAGTGTGTGTTGTATGCATTTTTGAAGAAAACGACTAATGTATGCTTATTAAGAAATGAAAATGCTTCTGCATTAAAATGACCATACATAAAAGATAGACAATATTACATTTTTCAGTTTGTGTGAAGGAATGAAAGTGGAAGAGACTAAAAAAAGGGGAAAATTGTGTTGGGCAAGACTTTTTTTAAAGCATCCCACACAAAAAAGTAAAAACACTAATAATGTATTATATAAACTCGCATATTTGGGCGCCTACGGCGCCCATATGTTCATATTACATAAGTTTCTTAAAATTTGTATCATGGATTTTGTAGAGATAAAATAGATTTTCTAAATATCAAATGGGCTACAATAATTTTCTGTTTGGTACAAACATTCCACATAAAAAGTTTGACTTTGTACAAAGAATATGTTTTAAGTCACATGAGATGCTTTTTTCTTTTCTTTTTCCTCTCTTTACCTTGAAAAGTAGGTAGTAAAATCAGAAAAGGTGATTTTTCTGGTTCATTTCTGGACCCATCACTTTTAAGTAGTTTTATTAGGTTGCCTTGATCCAAGGATTCCATAAATACCTTCAAAGTTCAAATCTGACCATAAATGTGGGAGGAGATAGCGTGCGGACATACAGACGGACGGACAGAGATTGGTGAATTATTATATTGACATGAATTATATATATATTCTAATTGTTATATTCATATTTTACCCCCAAAAAACATACATTTTTGTTATATTTCTTTGCTTAAAAAATTGTATCAAAAAATTATATAAATCCACTTTAATCAATCTGTAAATGATTAGATAGAGGCATTTGTGAAAATATACTCAGTGTTTGTAGGGATGAAATTCTTATCACTTAGTTATTATTTACAACCTATTTAGTCACAAATAAAGTAATGTTTTTTTATAACTCTAATAATATTCTTATTATTTAAGATTCTTGTCTGTCCTCCAATTTTGTTCGAAAAAAAGGTCTTAGTCTGTTATTCGTACTTCAAGAAATACCCGTACATTTTGAATTACTTTGATAGTCCTTCTATTGCATTTGCACTCATCAATAATATAATATTCACCATCTCAATATGCATATATGTACATGCATATTCAAAAGATATGGAATATGTTTAAAGAATAAATTACACTTACGACCAATCATCTCAACCTCCCTTTAAATGCATTTATTGAGTTATTTTGTAGATCCATATATGAAATATTTAACATTTACACTTTGATTATACATAATTTTGAGTGCCTATATTTTGGTGAATGCATTTGTAGCACCTATTAGTTCCATGTGCCAAATATTATTTAACCCATAACGACTCGAGAAAACTTTCTTGTGTTTATGACAGGTTCAATGATTATGTTTATTTATTTATACTGATAAAAGTTTTTCTTATATTTTATTTTTGCATTCATAAAAATATTTAGAATACTTTTTATAATTATGTTGTGTTCTTCGGTATTTTGTTTTATCTTAATATTGTTGAATAACTTTATATTTAGGGAACTAATTCTACTCTACAACGATTATTTATACATTATATTATGTGTAATTCCTACGCATAAATAAAGTTTATATATATATATATATACATTATTAGTGTGTGTGTGTGTGTAATCGAGTATATTTTTGCCATTGGGCATATTAGTTACATTTGTAACTAGTCTAAAATATATAAAAAACACTAAGAAAATATGTTTAAAAGAAAAACTAAGAACAAATAAAATAAAATATAGCATGGATATGTGGGTACGCTGCGTCCAAATGGCTCTAGCTGCGGTCCTTGCAGTGTGAAGGGTCGTGGCCGACCTCAAAGCCTATACATGTTCCACACCGATATTGCGGTGCATGCAAAGGTAGCCGTCTCTCTTCCGAGTGGATACGCTACTGGAGTGGTAGACCTCATGGGCCTCCTCGGGATGGGGAAGACGAAGTCACCAACCGGGTTCCTGGCACCGCGCCACGTCGTGTTTTTACTTTTTTGTGTTGGATTTTTTAATGGAGTATTGCCCACACATTTTTTTTTTAATCTATATATATATATATATATATAATATATATATATATATATATATATTATATTTATTTATATATATATAGATAGTGATGTTCTTATCAGTTAAAAAGTAATTATTCATATACACAATAAAAATTTGGCGTTTTATATTAAATCGGTTTCAATAAAAAATTCAATGTTTTTTTATAAACAATAAAAAAATATTCGCACAGAGATTAGGTTTGGTACCTTGAGGAAAAAACTATAATCAATCGCTAATTTTTCCGATTTTTTTCTAAAACGTTTCATAAGCAATCAATCCTTCGTTTTATAGATTGCTTTTTTATATTGATAATATTATAATATACAAAATAATAAAGTTAAGCAAAAAATTAATACCAATATTGACATTAAACAGGAATATTAACTAAATTTTATTGAAATACAATTAAAAAATATTTTTTTTGCGCTTATATATATATATTATGCGATCTTACCACCTATTATGGAAAAAGAGTTAGCATTTATTCCTTGCCTTACTTAGAAACTGTCAAGTCATATTTATGCATAATTCAGTAGTATTTGTGGCGATAATAGGCAGCACCTATAAAAGGAATTACTCCTCCGCATTAATTGCGTACATATATTATTAAGGTATTCATTATTTATTTTTTCCTGGAGTGAGTGTCCAATAAAGAATAGTCAGGAAGTTTGTCATAAATTAAATATGGTTTCCTCAACACAGGCCAAACCTTTTTTGTGTGGATATTCGGAACTATACAACACGTAAAAACAAAGTCGAGATGGACTTCAGAGTACACGGCATTCCTCCATGGATGTCCTTGTGTGTCTTTTCACCGAAATATCCCATAATTAAATTTCTTCTAAAAAATTGTATCTTGAGGGACAAGAAACCAAGTAGACCAAGATATATTTTTATTGTTCTATGATTTCTAATTTAATGAGCGTCTTTTTAAAACGCCACTCCCTCAACGAGGTGACGGTCAAGGCAATTGCTTTGGAAGCTTGGAAATGCTTCCACTCCAAGTATAGAATAGGTTTCAATATCTCCCGATCCTAAAGAGACCAATGAGGTCCACCAGTTCAGTGGCATATCCACTCATGAGGTAGGCGGTGACCTTTGCATCTCACTATAAACGGTATGGAACAAATTTGAGACCCTCATGTTGGCCAAGACCCTGCATGCTGCAAGGACTGCAACTAAGATAATATGAGGCAGTGTCTCTATTAGTCAAAAAACCTACGTGCTGTATTAACAATTGTTAAAATCATTTAGTATTTTATTATGAACTGGATCATATAATTATCATAATTATATCAATCTCTATCGCTTGGTACCTATCCATATAACGAATTTTTATTGCATTTACGTCAGTAACACAAACTTCAACTTAAAATAAGCTTTTATAATATTAAAATAATAACCCAATTACTTAGATCACCCCAACTCCTACTATAAAATCAATATCGTCAAATAAAAAAAATGGTAAATAAAACTATACAATGCAAAATATGGATAGAATCACTTGGATGCATCCAAAAAAATTAATATGTCTTATTTTGTATTTTGTACGCACTACTTCAACTTTATATAAGAACTGAAATACAGGAAACAAAAAAAACATTATGGTAAATATTGAAGAAGAAACGTCATTAAATCCCTTTTTTAGATCACTTGATCCATAAGATATGCATGAAAATATAATTAGGTAAATGAACATTTTATAACAACACCTGAATACAAAAAAAGGAAAACAAATTGTACTCAATTGTCCAAATTAATAAAACTGAAAATCAATGACATTCAACAAATAAAGTCTTATGATTAGAAATGATATATTAACGTTGTGAATATACATATTTTAAATATAGGTGATTATTTAAATTTGTGAGCATGTTTGAAGCAACTTGTAGTGACTTAAAATGTTTGAAACCCCAACAGTTCTTTTAGACTCACAATTCTTTTGTTATGTTAATACTTGAACGGGTTGCCCTACGTAAGAATAAAAAGTAAGATACGTAGATATTTTGTCAACACAGACTTTGATTATTTCAATTCATCATTATTGAAACTCCTTCATCTTTGACAGGGCTCTTACCATCATTCATTCTCACAATAACTGTTAATTAGTTTGGTGCAGAGGACAGATTATTATTCCTCACTCATTCATATAGTTATTGTTTTATTAAATCAAGATTTTAAATGAATTGATAATCATTCTAATTAGTATTTTATATTTGAATTTATTTTATTTTACAATAACTGAATAATTTTAACCTTAAAATAAATCAACGCTCCATATAAATGGATTAAAGATAACAGAAAAAAAATGTTTTAACAAGGAAAAAAAACACAAACAGCAAGCCACTGAAGAACAAGTTTTCGCTAAAGGCAATATAATATTTTAAATCATGATGGATAATTATGTAATTTGACCAATGTGAGTCATCCTCCGTGATTTTCAATTTTACCTGACCTCTCACCCACGCATTTAAATATATACAGTTCCACTGCTTTTGAACAATACAATATGAGCCTGATACTCGTGCCCATCATTTGATCCTTTTTTAAATGATATACACGGCTATATTAAGCATATGTTGGTATATGTATATATACCTGAATATGAAATACATTCATGAAAATTGATTTTTATTTGAATTCTGCGAATTTATTCTGCATTTCGTATTTCTGTAGACATATCTATGGATTGTATGTTTAAAATTAATATATGACGGAAATACTATTAGAAGTATAAATATAAATTACAATATTGAATTTTTATCTTTTATATCATATAAAAAATAAATAAAATAAAAACGTGTGCTACCGCAACGGAAGTTGAAGCAAAGAAAATATTAACAGTTACATGCCAATGATTACTTACACCCCTAAAAAATGTTACATTTCACTCGAAAGCTAAAAAGGGAGAGAAAATGAAAGTTGACTGATCCATGATAAGAATACGATCTAAAAGTGTGTTAAGCATCTACGTTCTATATCATATAGAATGAGATGGTTATATATCCAAGACTCTGTCAAAATGAATTATGGACGTGCTACTTAAAGCCGACTCGTGGGTCTAAGCAATGGAAAAACACTATGAGCTAAAGCCGAAGGCCTAGTCATGCCCATTATTAGATATGACATGTCTATTCCGCCTCTGTAATATCCTCAACTCAAACCAAAGAATCCCCTTAGGCAGACCTTCAAATTGAACCAATCCATGAGATTGTATACTAAAAAAGAAAAGAATGGGCCCTAAGTACAAAAAAGAGACTTTACATGGAAGTTAGTGAATCATTAGGTCATATGTTGTGAAGTCACAAACTCAGGGCCTCACAGTACGTCATTAATTTTATAAAGACGTCATGAATCGTTTACCTTTTTTAATTATTGTAATTTTTTTCTATGATTATTCTATTGAATAAGGTGCTGATAAGAAGAAAAAATAAACATATTTGTCACGAATGATACTTTGATAATATAAGTTATCAATCTTGAACAGTGAGAGAGCGATAGCCGTGTGCGTTAAGGCGTGTTCAACTCTCAAGTTGGGGGACCAGGTTCGAATCTCGAGAGGGGGTGGTCATTTTTGTCTACCTTATTGATAAGATCCTAGGTTCGATAGAGTAATTTAATGCTTTAATTCTTATTTATGTCCTATCGGATGCAATTCTATCGAACCAAATAAGTAAAAAAATCTGAACATATCAAAGAAGTTATTAGGTTCATCATTCCACATATACAAATGTAATATGATCATAATCCTCCAAACAAGCATGTATCGAACTAGCTCTGAAAATAATATATTTTATTGCTAAGGAGGAGCATCAGCTACTTTATTTTATGCGATCAATAATATGCGTATTTCACCCTCGTATTATTACAGAGTTCCCAATATTCCTTTTTAATACAAAAAAATACCAATTCATTTAGTAGGTCATGATATAACCATAAAAATATAATATAGAGTAAACAAAGTGATGTATCTGATGTCGAGGGATGGAGGCTCAAAAACAAACAGGTCTTCCATTCTTATCCGTATAAAAAATAGGGATCAAAGACGGTAATAAGAATCATTAACCTTTAAATGGGAGCAGATCTCAGTGAATTAATAGTCTTTCTTTGTATATATTACTTTTTTATAAAATGAGGTGAAGTGCTCTCCGCTAAAAAAAGTATCACAAAAAGTATAACATAAAATATCAAAATATATTAAATCATACGTTATATCTCTATAGTTATAAGTTGTAAATATGCTGCAAGCCTTCTGGATGGTCCATGAAATTAATAAGTTAAGCTATGATATTCCCCTAAGAAAAAAGGAAATACTTCCTTCTTTCTCACATTAGTAATACTAATAAATCACAAGAGATTAAGTCATATATTACCCCCAGAAGAACGCCACTCCCCCCCCCCCCCTCTCTCTAGGGTGATTTACACAAGGATTACGGAAGTATCTTCCTAGATCTAGTCTCAGGGAAAATGAATTTGATGTAAGATATTTGTCATGAACGACAACCAATTACTACGTTCAAAGAACCTAGAGCAACATGCCTTCAAGTTTAAAAAA
>CP045895.1:19114822-19150952 GCA_013387185.1 Caligus rogercresseyi
ATTTTATTTTTTTCTTGGCCCAATGGGCATATATTATCAACAGGTTCATTTTATACAATAAAGAGGTTCTTAAATTAACTTTCAAAGATAAAAAACATGTCAATCACAAAAATATTATCAAATAAGACATAGAATTATTTAAAAAAAAAGGATAATCTATAAGTGTAATAAGATATTTGAGTGTAAATAGCTACTGGGAGGATTCCTGACAGGTCGTTGTCGTTGATGGTACGCAATTTGTATATTATAAATTGGATTTTGGTGATGACGGCGTCGCATTTGGCATTCGAGGAAGTTGAGAGGAAGTCCTCTTCACTGATGGTGGTGTTAAAACTTCCTTCGATGATACGACGGACAGCTTGGTATGTTTCATTTAGAGCTGGGCACTTCCATAATAAGTGATCCGTGGTTTCGGGCTGACCTTTGCAGAAGAAGCAATTTTGGCGTGTGTCGTTGAAATTTTTTGCAGCCACCTCTAAAGAACCAGTGAGTACACGGTATTTAAACCATTTTTCCGACGATGTTAATAAATTGCTTCTTACTGCCGCAATACATTCACTTGTACTCCTCGCGATCCCGCGTCTTCTTAAATATCCTTCGTAAGGTGCTAGGGTAGGGACAATAGATGATTTTCTAAGCTCCCTTGTTGATACGGTTGATAGTTTGAGACGATAAGGTAGGAGTGGCCGTTGAATTACGCTTGGCCTGCCAATTTGGTGTAGCAAGAAATTATGAGCAAGTTTGTTAATTAGTGAAGAAGAATTGATAACGTCGCCGGCTATTTGAGCGTTAAGGGTTCTTGGAGTATGAGAGTTTAGACTCTCGACAACAGGCTTCTCCCATCCTAAAAGCGACTCATATCTTTCGATTATGTCTTTAGAACCGTTGGAGAATTGTTGCATACGAGCCGAGTGTTTTGAGACTATTTGTAAAATTTTTGATAGACCATTACAGGGGTGTTCGTCGTATTCGCTTTCGTAGATTTTTAAAAAGTGATTAAAGTGGATACTCCAAAAATGATTTTTTCCCATAACTTTCGTATCCAATAACTGTTAAGAGACTGCCACAAAATCTTGAAATTTATAACACCCAATCCTCCCACTTTTATTGGGTTATGAATTCGATTAAAGGATATGTTTTTCTTTTTGTTCAGTACAAGTAAAGACGTTTCAATAGTCATGATGTGTTCTAGTATAGCTTGGTTAAAAGGGGTGACTCGTAGTAGATGTAAAACACTTGGGACGACGTAGGAATTCCATGCCTGAATTCGATTCCAAACATTTAAATTAAGATTGTTGAAGAAATAACATTTACGTTTTAGTTTCATTAAAATCATTTCACAGTTCAGTATTGAGCTGTTTGGACCAATCCATGACCCGAGTATATTTAGATCGTCAGAGAGTTTTAGGAGTGGCCAGGCTTTTTCTATAATGCCTTTATAAGGGCTTATCAGTTCCGTCTTCTCTATGTTCATCCTTAGCCCAGAACATCTTGAAAAATTGTCTAGAATGTTAAAAGTTCTTTTCATGGAAATAAGGGTTTGCAGCGGGTTGCCGGAATAAACCATTGTGAGGTCGTCGGCGTAGCACAAGCATTTTAGTGTCTCTGCAGACGAACCTTCGTCGAAGTGTATTCTTTGCAGTAAATATCGACGCATAGGACGAAAAGTATTCCAGCCATTGGGTCACCTTGTCGAACGCCTCTTTTGTTATGGAAATAAGACTTTCGGTTCCCGTATTCAATTAAGGTTCTTGTTTTGGCAAGGGAGACACCAACCATCCGAATTATGAAATCTCCAAACCCTTTGCTATAAAGGTTTGGATGATAAAATTATGAGATATGGTATCGAATGCTTTGGCAAAGTCAATTGCCATAAACGATGAGTTAAAATCATAGTCAAAAATTGTCTGAAGTGTAAAAGGAACAATGTCCATGAGTTTGTTCTTTAAAAAACCGTATTGTGATCCGTGAAGTATTTTATTTAAAACTTTTTCCATTCGATTGGCCACGACATAGGAGTAGATTTTATAAATAGCGTTTTGCATTGTAAGAGGACGAAGATTTTTTAAAAACGTTGGATCTTTATTTTTTTTAGGTATTAAAACAATTTTTCCATCTGAAGCAAACTCGGGAAAATAACCAACGGCTAAAACTTTTTCGTAAAAACTGAGTAAAAGGGGCGCTAAATAATGAATATATTTTTTATAAAATTCGAAGGTTAGGCCAGTTGGACCTGGTGACTTGTTAATCTTTGTATTTTTTAAGATGGCAAATTTCACTTCATCAATGGTAAGATGTGTTTCAATATGGTCATTATCCTTGCGGGAAATGTGAAGATTATTGTCCATGGGGCATCTTAAACTTTGGCAGAAGTCGGCGTTTGACGTTTCGCATCGAGTACACAGTATAGAAGCCGTACAATTGAAGCAGCTATAAAGCTTCGTGAAATAGGAGCTAATTTCGGTGCATACGAAGTCTGGGTGGCTTGATATTTTTCCGCTACTTGTAGTGAGTGAAATATTTTTTGCATTTTGCTTTTTGTTGTCCAACTTCATACATTGAAGCCTCGAGTTAGATAGGTCCGAAATTGCTTCAATTTTGTGTTTCACTCTCTGCATGAGATCTGCTTTTCGGTATAGTTGGTCCAACTTAAACTGCTTTTCTTGTTTTGATATATTCTCTTCATGTATATTCTGAATTTCGTAGATCAACTTGCGTTTCTCTTCTGCTTTTTTGGCGCCAGCGCTCCTACATGTTCCCCTCACTTTTTGAATCATCTTCTCAATTTCGATAAAAATGTCATTTCCGTTTTTAAAGTACTTGGCTTTAAATATGGAAATATAAAAGTCAAAGTCGAAAACTAGACTATTTTAGAAACAAAATAATTATATTTATAATTATGTTTAATTTATAACGAAAATAAGACCAAGATTTGTAATAAAAAAATCGTTATTTTATGTAGTTTAATGATATGTTAAAAAATAAATGTCTTTTAGATGAATACGTTATATTGTCGAGTTAAAGTGATACTGAACAATTGTTTAGAGTCATCAAAGCGGGTGGAGGAGTAATATTTGGAGCATATGGGGTGATGTAACCCTCCGGACTGGCTTGTGTCGAAAATCGCCTCCTATGGGAAGCCATGAGATAGAGCATTGGTATCCACGGTTCAAAGGGTCCTCTATGCATCAAGAACGGTCGGAGTCGGACTCCTGTGGGTCTCCATCGCAATCGTCGGATGATATTAGAAGCTGCTTCGTTCGGTTGAAATGTGCGTCAAACGACAACAATGGGATACAACATTGAGTCGTAGTAAACAATTCATAGCCCTTCGTGTGGACTATTTTAGGCAACATCTCTTTCACTTAGAAGCCTTTTATTATTATTATTTCTCTAATTTCTTGCCTTATGGGCGTATTCCTTTATTGCTTTTATATGTGTTTGAGAGTACAAAATTGATATAATGTACGTTTGCAACGTACTGATGTAAGATATTCTTAGAAGAATGAAATAAATAAAATTATTATAAATAAATAAAAATCAATTGTTTAGAGTATAATTATAAGAGTATAAAATTACATTTTTTTTGTCTAAATGGTTCGATAGAATTGCCTTGACAGATTCTAAATAAGCATTACTGTATTAAATGAGTCTAATCGAACCTAGATTCTATCAATGAGGTAGACAAAAAAAGACCATTCCCTTTCGAGATTCAACCTGCACCCTCAACTTGATAGTTGAACACACCTTAACACACTCGGCTATAAACCGCCCTTTAATTATTATTTTTGTGCCTATATGGTTCGGTTAATGCAATCGGACAGGATATAAATAAGCTTTACTAACATTAAAATTCGTTTATCGAACCTAGGATAGTTTTTGTTTTTCATGTATTGATTTATATTACTCAACGTTTTTTGCATTTTAACTTTGTTTAGAGATCTAATTGTTAAATAAAATGGTGTATTGATTATTATATATATATATATATATATATATAAATTAGATATATATATAATTTCTATAAATCAGTAGAATTTCTTTTAAAAAACTTTTACAAAAATATCTTAAGCACACTTTTAAAACAACTCATTTTAGTTATTGAAAAAACAAATCTCTTTTATCAGTAAATCACCCCAAATAATCTATTTTAAAAATAATGGTGGGGCATAAAAAAGATTTATATTAGAGCACACTATGATTGGTCGTTCCTAGAAACATTTGCAGCTATCCTCTTTGAGCTTTACACGCTATCTTTTAGAATGTGTCATATAATTATACGTCAAGCCCAGATTTTCATCATTAATCCAACATGTATTGAACTGGTGTTTTTAAATTACGATTTAAACTTACTATCTCCTCCAATATGTGGGTAGCATAATCAAAGAAAGTTGGGTCATTAAATGTTCGAATGGGTCCAGTGGTGTGTGTTTTAACTTTATATTGGGGGGAGCTACAGACCATACGGAAAAGGCAAGGGCTTAGTAGTTCCATTAAGATGTGTTTTGGTTGTTTTTATGCCTGATATAAAGTGGTAAATATTCATATTTCTTATAGCTACAAATATCCAATAGATATGACAGACAATGATGATGTTGTTGTAGGTTTGGCCAAGCAAATAAAAATAATAAAAGTAACTCAGCAAAGCATTTTGAGCGAAAGTAATTGTTTCTTTATCTTTTATATTCTCATTTCATTTCGCATCAATATCAACCAACGAAATAATGATGAATTCATGACAAAAGACGCTTCTAACGATGAACAACCTAATGTTGATCTATTATTGTTTTTTAAATCAAAAGTTCTGAAAATATGCCTAGATAAAATTATTAAAAAGTAGATAATTCTGTGATAATACAAAATAAAAAACTATATTAAATAATACAAAAGTTGAGTCATAATTTATAAGTATTATTTAATACTAGCAAGGACCCTCACACAGTGACGCTTGGTTTTTTTTAACAGCATATTAAATAACATAGAAATGTCCTTTTTTAAATAATAATGTTTTTTAATCCAATGAGAAAATATTGTAATAAAATGAAAAAAAATGAAAGAAATCCCTTAAGTGGAGTCAAGCACTTCCCGATATATTACGTTGGGTGTCACTGTATTATTTTCTTCAACCTCCACCTTCACACCTGCCATACACTTTGCCCTTGAGAAGCCACATATAACTGGCCATGTGAGAAGGCTGGACTTAGCAGATAAATTCCCACTTTCTCAAAGGTCTGACCCTGTGCCTTTTTATTGTTATGGAGTAAGCCATCTCAGAGGAAACTGGTGCCATTCCAGGATAAATGGTAAGTTAGTGTCACTGGGTGCTAGCTTGATGCGAAGAATCAGGACTTCGTTACTTGGTTAGCACCTGTCAGAATTGAGGCCTGTTTGATCCAGTTGTTATGCATGTTAGTGACCTTCAGTCTAGTTCCATTGCAAAGGCACTGGCGGAGAGACAGATTCCTAAGTAGCATCATGACTGTATTCACTTTAAAATTCAGACGGTGTGGTGGCATCCCAGAAGGTGTCAGCGAGTTGAGAAACTCTACAGGATAGTTCTCCTTGATTAAAGGGATTTAGTGGCTATACATTTAGGTTACTTAATTAGCCATCGCAGGCGCCCACTCACCTGTACTGTTCGGGCTCCAAATGAAGCAATTGAGAATATATATAAATAATTATTGTTATATTGTCTGATGTTGCCCTAAAGTTACACGATTCAGTGCTACAGCCTGTTATAAGGTCCTCCAGTGGTGATGGATAAACAGCTAATTGTGGAGGCTGACCTTCCCATTGTGACAGCAATTAAGGGTCTCATTTGGGAATCTAAAGGCTTGACAGTACAGACAAAGATTAATCATCGGACCCAAGTAAACTCTTGATGTAGAGCCAGCATTCGATCTAGTACTTCTCCTCCATATTCTCTTTCCCTCTCCCTCTGTGTGCTTTCTCTCCATATACCTACTTGATCTCTCATTTGTCCTAGCTCTTTGTGCCTCCCTCAATCCTTTATAATGAGCAGCTTTCCTGTTTCTTTAGCACTGAGTCCTTTGAGTTATTTGGGCTTCCATCAGATATTTATTCTCAGATGCTCTCAGTATAATATATTTCAATGTGATGAGGAATAAGATCCAAAAGAAAATGTTTGTAGATAAGTGAATTATCTGGGAAGACTTATCCGGATACACTAATTGAAGAGTATCCTCCTCTTACTGAGTAGATTAATTCATTAATGCACTCTTCAATCGTTCATTAATATGAAACCGGCTAATTCCATTTTTATTTAACATTTTTCTTCCTCCCGTTTTATTATTATTTTAATATATAATAAACTGATAATTTATCTCGGAATACCGAGTTGAGCACTTTTTACTAAATCAATAGAAAAACTTAACAGTTTAAAAATAAACTTTGTTAAAAAGGGGTAAGTGGTTAACAAAATATTTTTGAGGGGGCACTTCAAGAGGTCCCTAGGGCCCTTGCAAAAAAAATTGTGAGTTGCAAAAAAAATGCACAGGTTTTATTTTCAAATTCAATTGTAAGGTTTTTTATTTTATGTATCAACTCCCTAGGGAGACCCCTAACCCCTCAAAAAATGGCTTTGAATGGTTGTAAAGGGACCTTTCAGTATCTCTTTTGATGATAATTTTGAAAAAGATCAATTTTATATGAACAGAGTGTCTTAGAAAAACGTTTCCTACAACTTTTAAAACATAAAAAAAGTTTGTTTTTCAAAAACCAAGGGGGTTGCCCAGAAAAATTGAATTATGTCCTTTTCGCCAATTACGTGAATTTTTCACTTGCAATCACAAAAAAATTAAGTGTTATGATATCTCAGCAATTTTTTATTTGTTGACATTATGTACTTTTAAGCCACCTATCATTACCCGTTATGGACAAATGGGCAGTTAAAGTTTTGAGTTTTTGCTCAAAATAATGAGTTTTTTAGACAAAATTCAAAGACCATTTATCTTTGATAATGAGAATTTGCATGAGCTACACTTCATACTTTATAACATGGGATGTATCGGTCATCTGTTTCACTTTAGGGCGATTTTTCACACTAAAAACTATTCTGCTTGAGCGTGAGATATGAGTACCTCAACTCTTGAGTACTAAAGACCCCTATTTTATTACCTCATCTCAATTTTATTTTTACTTAGAATATAAAAATGTATATATCTTGGTATGTATTTTTTCAAATTAATGGATAAGTTGGCATTTTAATTTCAATGCTATATCTGTACGTATATACGACGTATGACAGAACAGCAAAAGCATGCCATACATTATTTTTTTTGCTCAATAATATCCTCCAATAAAATACATCTCCATGCTGAATTGCAATTTTATCAATCTAGTGTTTAAGCTGCTACATCACATGATATGACTTTTTAGGTTATTATTAATGATAGCGGCATTAATTTTTCTTTCTCCCTCTTTTATTTAAACTTTGATCGCTCTTATAACTGTAGTTATTGACGATACATATCAACGTGTAACCACCAAAATTCTTATAAGAGTAGTTCTTTAAAATATTTTTTATGAAAAAATACATATGTTAATCAAAAACTGGAAATCCAACTTTCAATTGGCCTTTTCTAGCCCATCGTGGCCGTAAAAACAATTATTTTTTACCAATATAATCTCCAGATAAAAAAGCATCTCTGTGTCAAATTTCAACTTGATCCATCAAGTGGTTTGGCGGTAATATCAAAATTGTCGCGTTTTTTGTGTTCGTTCCTAGGGTATTATTATATAAGATAGTGGCATTCATTTTTTTCTTTCTCTCTTTTTTAGTTAAAGTTTGATCGCTCTATAAAATGGATTTTTGAAGATACATACCAACATGTAATATCAAAATTCTTAGAAAGAGTAGCTCTTTGAAATATTTGTTATGAAAAAAATACATTTGCTTATCAAACCTGAAATCCAACTCTCAATTGGTCTTTTCTAGCCCATTGGGCCATAAAGACAATTATTTTTTGCCATATAATCTCCAGATAGAAAGACATCTCTGTGCCAATTTCAACTCGATCCATCAAGTGGTTTGGCTTTAACATACAAAATTGTCGCGTTTTGTGTTCGTTCCATATAAATAGTGGTATTCATTTTTTCTTTCTCCCTTTTTTATTTAAAGTTTGATCGCTCTTAAAAATGGAGTTTTTGAAGATACATACCAACATGTAAATATCAAAGTCTTAGAAGAGTAGCTCTTTGAAATATTTGTTCTGAAAAAATACATTTGTTTATCAAACCTGAAATCCAACATTCAATGGGCCTTTTCTAGCCCATTGTGGCCATAAAGACAATTATTTTTGGCCAATTAATCTCCAGATAGAAAGACATCTCTGTGCCAAATTTCAACTCGATCCATCAAGTGGTTTGGCTTTGTACATCCAAAATTGTCGCGTTTTTGTGTTCGTTCCTAGGGTATTCTTATATAAGATAATGAACCATAATACCATATTAAAACATTATTTTGTCTTAAATATTATATTTAGATTCATCGTTTAATAACATACAATTTTATAATTAATTATTCAAAGTATTTTAAAGGATCCTTCTATCCTTTTTTTTTTTTTTTTTTTTTTTTATTCCACAGTTCATAAATATATACAAGCATAAAAAAAAAACCAGAATGTATATAAAAAGATATTAATGCGTAAAAAACAATTAAACATTTTAGTTTAAAATTTTTTAACGTCAAATATGAACGAATACTAAAATACAATTATAATTAAACAACTTGACAATCTAAAACAAAACATAATTAAGATAAAACCGGTCTATTTTAAATGCTTGAAATGGCGAAAGTTTTTTATAGGTTAAATAACATTTTTGTTATATTAGTTTAAAAATATGTCTGGTTCAACTTGGTCCATTTGTTGCATTACATACTACTTTTTGTGATTCTTTTCACAATACTATTTTTATGGTTTATACAAAAAAGTATATATATATATATATAGAGAGAGAGAGTACCTTTTACTCAAGAAACAATAATTTTGGCTACAGTAATGTTTAGAATTGCATCGTTAAAGCAATCTCCTTGAGTTATAGGATATTAAAAGTTATTTTGTCAAATATGCCATAGTCCCTGTTCAATTAATATTAATTAAATCTTTATATCAAAATTGAAGATATACTGTGGAAGCCATATGTTTTAGATTACATGGGAAATGTTAATCATCATCTAAGGGATTCAATGCTCTTAATTTGTAACTTCTTATTTATTTCACAAATAGTACATTTGACCTTGTGGATTTTTTTGTTCCGAAAATGTGGACTCGAATCAGTATCTATATGGGTCAAATCTCAGTATGCTATTGTGCAAAGGCTGTAAGTGTTAATATTCGGTGATTTTTTAGTTTTTAGGTCTTTTAAACTATAATCTCAAAGGGCTATTCATTTTTTTTTATGCACATTTGTATTCAAATCATTGAGTGGCTACTATATTCTATTCAGTATAATCCTTTATACAGTAAGTGCACTTTGACCCAAGAGATGATTTGCAAGTCATGAAAAGGGAAATGACTCGGCTTGTTAAAGAGAAACTCAATAACCACCTTCAAATGCAGGTAATAATAATATCAGGATAACTTCTATTAATAAAATACTTTAATTATATTCGTATTCGATAAACATTAAAATGATAATATGCATCCACTAAAGTGGCGACCCTTATTTATGTTAGAGTAAGAATACATAACCAGGGATATATTTTATCATTTAGAACATTGGTTCCACAGGTCATAATTTTGCCTTTATCAAGGACGATTGTAATTGCCACGTCCAGTCTTCACCAACAATTCGAATGTGACATCTATGAAGTATGAAGGATCTGTTGACTCCTAGACGACACCATTGGTACAATTTGGTTATAATTTTTCTTATGGATATTTAGTAATGTTTAATATATTTAATAGTGTTCTTTTGCTGAAAAGTAAATTATAATTATACCATCTAGTTATGACGTATTTTTTTGGCATGTTCTTCGTCCATAGCAGGATTGAAAAGAAAAAAAAAGGTGCTCAGTCAAAGATGAAAAATGAACAAACGGCATAAACGGGATTATAACTTTGATGATAACATCCAGTATTCTCACATCATATTTTATTTCAATGATGCAGATTATAGTTCCATAGACAAAAAGTAAAAGTACATTGACTAAACTCTCGGTGCAGCATTAGCCATGCTCTTTGCAAAAGTTGTTTAGAAGTATGCACTACATATGATTTCCATTTTAGATTTGCATTTTCCCTAGTGATATTTCATGCCTATTAAAGAACCCTTTCCTCAATAGTCATTTATGCTAATTGAACAGTCAGTTGCATGAAAAAGAGAGATCCAGTTCAACAATACACTTTTACTCCTTTTTTATTATACAATTCAATGGGAAAAACTCTTAGTTAATGGGTTCATTTTCCAGTTTATGAACGCCTTTGTTATTTCCAAAATGGAATCATATGATTGAGGCTATAACACTTTTTAGTCACATAACAATAAAATAATCTCATCAAAATACAATTTCGAATAATATTATTTTCGGTAGGTTCTTTTTATAAATGCTGAAAATATATTATCAAATTAAACGTATAGCAATGATAGTTATGGATTCACGGGAATAATAAATACAAAAGCATGGAGGAAAGTATGGTCACATTCTATGGTTGGTTCGCAATGTTTAATTGAGGCATATATACACTCAGAGATTGCAAACCTCCGCCGTCATGAGCCTTCCGAGGCGGATTTTTCACGACTGGGGAGGCGTAAGAGACGGGGGAGGGTTCCCCTAGACGGAAATTCCGAGAGGAAGACGCTCCCGGCACCCAATTTTCACAGCACAGCGACATCTATTGGCAGAGTAGGCTAACTTGAAAATTATTAGTATTTAGCTCATTTGGCGCCTTAAATCTGCACTCAGAGATGCCAAAATTTAATCACTTCTTCCTTTTGGCACTTCCAACAACTCCACAAAATTTCATCCAAATCCGTTCAGTACTTTTTGAGTTATCCTGCTGACAAACCAACAAACTAACAACCAACAAACGCCAGTGAAAACATACCTCCTTCGGCGGAGGTAATAATATAAGATATTTAAAACACCTCTTAAGAGTGTCTAAATATTATTTTTAATAGTTATATTGGTCAGCCAAATGAAAAGAGGATCCTAGGTTCAGTAGACTAATTTAACTATTATGGTGCTTTTTATTAAAGAAGATACAATTCTATTAAACCAAAATAATATATATAAGTTCAGATATCCAAATGTTGATTATTTTATAATGCTTTAAAATCTTAAAAGAAATCATAAGATGACCAAAGTAATATGAAATTAATAACAATAGATTGAATATATATATTGAAAATTCAATATTCTAGCTAAAAATTGTGCTTAAGAATTGAATCTCCTTGATAAGAGAGTTTTGTATAGATCCATCCATTAAGACACAGATATTTATTCCTCTTCACATGCAAACCTATATATAAACAAAAAATTGTATTTACCCGCTTTAGCAAAGTTTTTTTTGTATTATTAGCATATTAATGACGGAGGAATATTAACTTATATTATAGATATATCCCAAGGGAGCTGAGTATATTTATATTTTTAAAGCTTTCTTACATTACATTTGAGCAAATTGAGAGCGAGAAAGGGGTTTTGGCAAGTTATTCCTTCTTTCCACAGACTATTACATATTGAGTTCATTGAGGCAATATATCAGAAGGGAAGGGGATTTTCTCTCTTTCTTTTACCTTTGTATAATAGACTGCATTCCTAGATAAGCTAAATACAGTCAAAGTAAAGAGCTGAGGCAGTTTGCCTTATTGTTATTATTATTAATAAAGTAATACAATCTTGGCAGCAACGCTGGCTTCCTTAAATATCAAACTTTTACAAATACTACTACTCCTATTTAAAGAGCTGAAACCTCGTTCCAAAAGAGTCTTTTAAAGTTCGACGATGTAAGAGTACGTAAATATGCTTGTATATTTATCGTAATAAATATACAAGTGTTTTTTTTTGTGCACTCAATTTACAAATAAACATTTTAAATAAGTATGTAAAAAATGTCCAATTTATAGATCCAAAATACAAGGCTGCTCTATTCTAATAGACAGTATGTGACTATATGTGATAAAATATTCGAGTTTAGAAAAAATTGTTTGTAAATATACGACACTATATTATACCGATTCCACAATCGATATTGTTCACCAAAGCTGTAGGAAGAATTCAGGGAGCGCGATAGCCGTGAGAGTTAAGGCGATAGTGTATACTAATGTTTGGGGTGCTGGTTCGAATCCCGAGATTTTGGATCTACCTCATTGATAAGATGATAGTGATAAGATGATAAGGTTCGAGTGACTAATTTAATGCTTTATGCTTATTTATATCTTGTCGGATACAATTCTATCGAACCATATAGGCACATATATATATATATATATTGTTTCAACATGTATAATTTATATTTTAAATATAATTATTATATAGATATTAATTATGTCTTGAACCTTATTTGAGAAAATAGAATAATCTATGTAGGGAGTGCAATAGCCGTGTGCGTCAAAGAGTGTTCAACTCTCAATGTTGGGGGCGCAGGATCGAATACTGAGAGGTGATGGTCCTTTTTGTTCTACCTCATTGATAAGATCCTAGGTTCGATAGACTAATTTGAATGATAGTATGCTTATTTATATTCTGTCGGATGCAATTCTATCAAACCATATAGGCACAAAAATAATAATGATAATACCAAATGAGTACCATTGATGGTTTTAAAAAAAGTATGAAGGGGCTCTATGAATCAATTCAATGACGATCATCCATCATTGAGGAAAATGAGGAGAAGATGCGAGTTTAAAAAAATAAAACTTGTATAATATTAATATTTTAAAAAAAGCTGTAGGAAGAATTGGTTCTTCAAAAACCTTTTTTACCAAAAGAGTTGAAATGGGTTGCTCTATCTCGAAATCTCTTTCCATTTTTGAATTTAACTATTTGAAAATATAAATATAAACATTTACATTCCTCTCTTTTTTACTATTGATAATTAATTTTTATATTGAAAGATCTAGTTTTTAACACACAATGTCTATTTATACATTCATTATGTGTTATTCTTCTTAACAAATAAAGTTTTAACAAAAAGTTATGTTTCTTTCATATTTTTTAAAAATTTCAACGGAATTATAAGTGCCAATTTTAAAATGTGTCACAAAAAAAATCATGGATCTATTATTGGACTCAGTTCATTATCATATATTTGAGGATTTGTGGAACTTCAATAAATTGTTGATATAGTTTTTCTTATTAAACTGATTTTTTTGACAAATTTATTATTATGAAAAACATAAAAATTGAATACATTCAGTCCTTTCATGAATTATCATTAGCCTTTTGTTTCGTTCGATTTATTGTTTGCTGATTTATAAAAAGTATGCAATCTTTAATATTACAAAAGCAAATATGAATCATAAATAACATTGAAACTTCAAAACAAATATAATGATATTTAATGTAGAGAAAAATCATAAACGCAAAAAAATGCGCTTCACGAATGAAATTTAATTGGGTAAGGTGTCAAAAGAATCTAAAGTATGCGATTTCGAAATTATATTTCTTTATGGCTAAAAAATGTATACATTTTTTACTTTTAATAACAATACAAAAAAACCAAAGAAAATAAATGCTGGACGAGCCTCAAAACCTCAATGTCAACGACTTGATAACCAAGACAATTTCATAATTTAAGCTCTTCCTTCAAAAAAGAGCTAATACGATCCGAGTAACTTTATCCCTCATTATCTTAAACAGCATATGTGGAGAAAATCATACCTTTCGTATATAAGATGTTTATATTTTAATTATATATTTTCCATGAATTAAATTGCATATAACATGTTTATTGTATTTTGCTTATTGGTTAACAGTCAATTAATGATGCACCAAAAAAGGTCACAGAAAAAAATCCGCCCAACAAATTTATGAAAAAATGCTGACCCCTTATAAAAAAATACTACTTCCTTTTCAAGGACCCAAAATGAAGTAATAATTGTAAGTAATGATGAAACACTAGCATTTTCTTAAATATAAGCACAACTAAGTCATTGCCTAAGTTTATGAGGTATAGAGAGCCTGGCGGATGAAGGACTATCAATCTGGAGTTAAGCAAACCCCCTAAATCCTCCTTCTCAAATCCATTCCTGGCATCATCGCTCAAAAATCAAGGATGAGTTTGTTTAGATGAGCTCTTATCAATCATGGAAGGATTCCTTGTTTCTTGGGCCCTGTCATCAGAAGGACTATGCATAAACAATGGCATTAAATGATTGCTAAGAAGGGCTTGAATAATCATGATACAGTAATTGCCATGCGGAAGCATAGTAAAAATATTTAATATATATTATTTATATAGTATATTTAGTATATATATATATATATATATATATCATATGACATATATACCAGGACACCATTTTTTCGCCAGGCCAAAACCAGGCCGGACATAATATATATTTTCATTCCTTCGACATTTTAAAGTCCAGAATCTACAACAAAAAAAAGTGACGACGTTTTTTTAAGAAAAGAATCAACAAAAAGTTTCTGAAGTGATAATTTTTTAAATTATTTAGTGACAAACGATATTGAAAAAATATTGATGTCCCGGCCCAGTGTAATAAAAAAGCCGGGACACCGGGCCGGGCCTGGACGCTTAAAAACAGCCGGGACCCATGCCGGGTACCCGGTCGTTTCCTGATATATATATATAATATACTATGTTTGTGTGCATGAACATCCATAAGCCATCATATATGAAACATTAAATGTAACTAGGGGTTACGTGTAGTACGACCAATTTACGTCTGGTTTTAAATCCAAATATGTCATAGTTACAATTTGCGGAACCCAAGGATGAATGGACTCTGATCTTATCTAACGTCATCTTATCGAGGCACTTGAAACTATACGCTCTATCTCCAAACTCAAGCTGCTTAAACCCCTCACACCCCTAAAATGGCAAAGGCAAGCTCAGATGCGCAACTTGCCATCAACGATCTCGCACGGCATCTATCTGGAGTTCGAAGAGCAGATCGGTTCCGTGTTGCCGACCTTCTCACAGGACACATCTTTTCATCTGTAAATGAGATCTTTGTGAAGCAAGCTGCCATATCCGCTTGGAAGGCTATGAACGTGGACAGGTGTCCCTTGGAGAGGATTCTCGAGGCTTCGATGAACGCACCCGTAGTGCTTTAATATGCCTCAAGAACCCGTTTCTACCAACTGTGTCGCTGCTGTTAACCTTTAAAAGGCCTGGAGCCTGTCACAGCCATTAAGAGAGGCATGTACCTTAACAAGTGCTCGCAGGGTGGTAAAAACAATTGCAAGGCTGCTTAGATCCTTATAGTTCCTTAAGTTTAATATAATTATATTTTTTATATATGTATATTTGTTTGGTTCTTTTTAATTAATACTTTATTATTCTATAATTATTTGTTTCTATATAAAGATATATGTTTTTTAGTAGCTGTGAAGGGTAGAGTTATATTAGCTCCGTAATAAAATCATACAACTGATATTCGCATTTAACTTTTTGTTGTTCTGGAAATCCAAAATTTAAATGGAAAACTTAAAGGTAGAATAATAGGTAGAAATTAAAGCGAATAATAAGGTAGAATATATCAATACTAAATGGAGGATTTATCAACTAATCGAAGGGGTAAGATCTAAGGAGGGATCCCTTGTCATTCTGCCCTAACGTACTAGAAATCTTCCATCCCATATATTAACGGAGAATTTAACAAAGCTTTAGCATTGAAAAGTAAAATTTTAGGATGATTGAATAAAATAACACTTATATCGTGCCTTATAGGTCTCATGGTTGTATTGTTTACAAAAAAAAATCGCCCTCGTAAATAGGAGAAGCTTTTCATATATCTTATATAATTCCAAATATGTTGTAATTATCAATACTGATTAAACGTGACCCATTAGACGATAAGGCCTCTTACTTATTGATTGAATGTAATATGGAATGCACATACAATAAATTTTGTTTGAAATTATCAGGAACTCTCAGTATAGTTCATACACTATAATTATTTAACAAAATCCATAATTATGATGTGCTACTTAAATATTTCATAATGGAAAAAATATTTATTTGGAGCAATAAATAGTTAATCATTTTATTCTCGATTTTATTAACTTACAAAATAAATTCACTCATCATTCTATGGATATATTTAAACAAAAGGAAACCAAAAAGTTAAATATTTCCCACGCCTTAATGATCGTTGAAAGAAAATAGATAACTTGAAGAAATCATAGTTTCATGTATAACACTCAATCCCTTTTTCAAATAGCTTCTAAATCATCAATAAGAATAACATTATTTTAAAAGGATATACTGTACCCACAAAATGCAAATTTGGTTATTATGTTTTAACTTAGCTTCACTGAAAAATATTCTCTGAGCTATTTATTTTTATTTTTTGCCGATATGGTTCGATACAAAGATAATAGATAATACAAGATGCGCAGAACGCAATGTTTAGATTCCTCTGATTAGAAAAGAAAAACTGAAACGTCACAGATGACGTCACAGTAGCTATTGTTATTAAATAAAATCAAAGGTACATTTAAAAACAGTGATTAATTTCAAAAGGAAATAAAAATTTGAAACCCGGGAGCTCTCCGGCGGAGGCGGAGCTGCAGAGGACGGCCACGTTGCTCCGGAGCTCCTAGATGTGTGCGGGCTACCAGCCAAAGGCCTCAGAGTCCTGTGTGGTGTTCAGGACTTCCACTTCCTCCCTGATGCTGAAGCTGTGCGTCCCCGGGTGGCTCGTGGCGGGAGGGAGCCTCCAGACGTTATTCCTTTGAGAGCCTTTACGTTCTTAGCTTAGTTGTCCTAGAGGTATTAGATACGTAGGCAAATTGTAGCTGTGATGACGTCACATTTTTTTATTGGAAATATCCTTCTTTGTTTACATGAGTTCTGCCCCCCCCCCCCCTGGGTTCGATAGAATTGCATCCGATAGGATATAAATAAGCATACTAGCATTAAAATTAGTCTATCGAACCTAGGATGTTATCAATGAGGTAGACCAAAAATGACCATCCCCTCTCGGGATTCGAACCTGCGCCCCCAACATTGAGGGTTGAACACGCCTTCGCACGCACGGCTATCGAGCTCCTTTCTGAGCTATTAAAATGCCTTGATATTCATTTATCAATACGGGTTCCAAAAACCATTGATTAATTATTATTATTTTTATATTACTAATACGAAAAATTGCATGAAATTAGCTATTTACAAATCATAAATACATTTATTAATACATAAAGCTGGTCAGTAGAGGAGAATTGTGTGGTCCTATTGGGTTGTGTTTAATACTCTATATACATGGAGAGAAGAGGGGGTTATTTCAATTATAATTTTGTTCTAAGTATAATCAATAGATAGACAATATAATAATTTGGGTACACTAATATCAAACCAGCTAATTTGTATAATGCTAAGAAGAAGAATCTCCAAAGTAACCATTAGATGACATGCAAATAGGTCACCACAATGCTTCTTGTCATGACCCGTGTGTGTATATAACTAAATTTCTTCAATATAGTATATAATTTAAGTACGTTTATAATGCTATATTTATATATCCTATATCCTATTTGCATGGTTAATAAAATAGTTTCAATAAATAATAATATATCTTCCCTTTCTTGAATTAAATATAAAATTGTCATGAATACCTTTCAGGGTTCTTCATGGGAGTAAACTGTATAAAAACAATTATGTTTATTTTGAGGTAAAGCAAGAGAATCACCAAATACGAATCTATACGAATTCTTTCTACCAGCAAAAAAAAACCAGATCAATCTTAAATATTTTTTATCAAAAATTTAAAAATAAGAACCAACTATTTTATTCACTTTTATATTGATCCACATCAAGAGTAATAAACGTCCAAATTAATTAAGTACATTTACAAATATATGTTATCAAATGAAGTTGTCCTCTTCCATGATTTTATAAGAATTATCAACTTTTATCAAAAAGTTTGTCTTTTAAAATAATATGAATGTATGTTATTGTAATTATGTACAATATATCTCAAAATAAATAATAGATTCGTTGAGTCGACCAAGTTCGAAACTTCCCCTCAAGCTCCATTGTTTATGGAAAAGTATTCATAGACTTTTAAGGATAATAAAGTGGTAAAGCTTATTTTTTTATATGTATTTTATTCTTCAAGTATTTGTTATATAATTGTATTTTATTATTTGTTTAATATAATAAATAAATTTTTAAATAAAATGTTTAATTATATATGCAGTTTTTATTCATGAACATAGTTTTTTTATGACTGTATACTTGCATGAACCGTGAAATTTAAATAATGTACATAATATGTTTTTTTTAATGTAGATAAATGTTGTTTTTGGGGACTGGAGGGGTCTAACTATATGAATATGTATTTCTTTTGGCCGTCCTTTACTTGTCCCCATTCTAAAAAAGTTTGATTGATGTAAAGGAACGTCATATACATATCAACAAATTAAAATATAGGTAGCAATTTCTTCATTCGTAAGAAAATATTTTACTAATTACTTACTTTCAGTCCCACATTTGATATTTACTATGATATAAACTTTAGCCCCGAAAGTGTATTGTAAAATGTAAATTGTATTCTCATACATGTTTATGACTAAGAATATATTTACGTAATCTTGAGAAAGGAAAAAAAATAAATATCCATTGATGTCGTCACTCTTTTTCTACACAACTTCTACGACTTAAGAGATCCGTAGTTACACAGGAACATTCATGAATATGAGTCTAACGGAATAGAGAATGCTTTTAAATATAGTAAAATGAGCAACTGCTCTAAATAGTTTTACTCTATTTCCTCTAACTAATTTGTGTGTATTTTATTTTTACACTGTATTAATTTTTCGCAACTAACCGAATAAATGTATTAAACCGAAAAAATTATGTTGTTTATTCTTTACGATGTGTTCTTTCATATGACATATACATACGTAAATTAATATAAACAATTACACCTTTTATGCTGGCAAATGTACGAACATAATATTGAAACACCATTTCGCAAAGAATGATAGGGCAGTTTTTTAATTAAAACTATTTAGAAAAATATTGTTCAAATATATAGTTCCGCTGCTAAGGCACCAAAAGTTGACTAGAAGAGGATTTGTACTCCTTTGTTTGATTAAATGCTGCACGGTTCAACAGCTGAAATGATTTAAAGGTGCCAGGAATATTGCCATCGGAAAATTACCAGCACAAAAAAATAATTACAGGAAATTGTCCGCAGATAAAATTGCCGCAGGAAAATTGCCCGCAATTTACAATATAAAATGCATAATGCTTCATAAAATATATAAGACCTTCCGTCATTTGTGTTCCAATCCTGTCAATGTTTGATAACTGAAGTATGCAATGAACTTTTTTAAAGCTTCCGTCTATACTATTTATGACATATTGGGGTTCCAACCCTGCCGACCATGGACCTAGAGTTTCCACCAGTCACAGCAATGACCAATTGGGGATCCAAATCCTCCGCTCAAAAGGCCCTCAGGCTTCGCCGATATACACCCTAAACATATTGGGGTTCCAATCCCACCGCTCATGAGCCCTAGGATTCCATACGTCTCAACTATAACATATGAGGTTCCAAAGCACCGCCCTTGGGCCCTTGGGTTCCTTCTGTCACAGCTATGATATATTGGGGTTCCAAACCCACCATCCATTGGTCCTAGGATTCCGTCAGTCATAAATATATGCCATATTGGGGTTCCAAGACCACAGCCATTGGGCCCTCCGGCTCTTCCGGTTACAGTTATGGCATATTAGGGTTCCAGACCCACCGCCCTTGGGCTTTGGGTTCCGTAGTCACAGCTAAGATACCCTCTTCCCACGGACGCTTGAAGCATTTGGGATTAGATGAAAAGATAAAAGATTCTGTGTGCGGTGAAACAGTTCATTTAGATCAAGGAAAATCTCAAATTGAGCCCAGTAATGTGTTCAGTTCTCTAGTGTTTGGATTTAAGTTTTTAAGCCAAATATATGTTTATAAATTATTGTATGTTAAAAATATTTTAAAGATATAATTTTTGCATATTATTCATTTTGTTTCAGAAACTATAACTGCTATTACTTAAGAAAACTAGATTATATTTTCAAATTAATTTTACCAAAAAAAATAATAATTTATTTTATGATTAATCAACGGAAATCATTATTAAGTAAAAACAATATTCATAAAATAATTATACTCCCAATTGAGTTAATATTGGTCATATTATCTACAGTGTTGCTATAAAATCGTATAATACTCATGCAAACGAATGAACTTCATCACTTGTCAAGTCGTTATTAATATAAAAGGCTACGGATATTTACGAAAGCTTAAAGAAGGAAAGGTAACAGCTATAAAATGAAGAGCTATATTCACTTAAATATGTTCAATTGACTTGCTAATATGGAGAAAATCGGTTCGTTTAATCCATTAATGTAAATATTTATCTTTATCAGTATTTTCTTAATGAAACATGGATTCGTTGAAATCGTAGTATGAGAGCATGATGCTTTAAAAAATATTATTGCTCTATTAACTCAAAGTTGTATTTAATGCCCACTCACTTTAGAGCTTGAAAAAGTGAACCTATTTTCATCAATATGAAGCATGTGAAAGATCATTTAATTTATTAATATCGCTTATATGATTATTTGGGTAGTTCATTAAAGTGTTTCAGGAAACAAAGACAACTCGGCGGGAGAAGTTGAAATATTGTTTATAGCAATCATACATTGAAATAAATAAAAAATGTTATGTTGACAATATATATATATATATATATATATATATATATATATATATATATATATATATATATATACCTGGAGCAATTGGATAGTAATATTCCAACGCTTATACAATGCTTGAATGCTAAATAATTTGTGATATTCTTTGTCTCCTGATTCCACTCCAATTTTAGTTGAAGTAATTAAATAATTAACAAGCCCTGAAAAATAAAGACTATTATTTTCCATCTTCCCAAAGCATGAATATTACTTGATTATCTCATTTAAAGTCCTTGCGTTACTAATTGAAATTACTGTAGTCTCTTCAAGAGCATTGTTAATCTGTCTTTGTATTTTTTAAAGTGAGACAATTACTCTCTTCAAATCAAGAAGTATTTTCGAAGGATATGGTTCTTATTATTAACCTTATTTTGTTCAAACTTACCCATATTTTTATTTAAAAAGCATTTTTTTTTCAAGCCCAATGAAAAATAAAAAGATTATGCAAAAAAAGTATTACCTTAAGAATATATATATATTCTTATTTCATCCAAGTTTAATTCTATTATATAGTAGAGGATTACACCTAGGTAAACAAAATTACGTCCTTTTTCCCCAGGGCTAAATCTCTAATTTGCGTCCCATTTTTTACGTAGATTTTAAAAATGCACTCAAAAATTGTCCAAACAAAAGTTTGGACTTTATGCCTTTTTTTGAAATAGTATTTTCGTCATTTCTAATGTTTCAGGCCCGAATTATTTCATGAATAGTAATATCAATCACAAAGGTCCTATTATTTATTTCTGTGCATCAGATTTTATGCATTTCAAATCGAAAAATCGCTTGATATTTCAAAAAGTCACCATATTTTATGTTCTAATTTAAGCGGCAATATTCTTTTGTTTCAGTCTATGACTATAATCAATATGTATATATTTTTGTATATGTCAATGCATTTCAGAACAGTTTTTATAATTTCGATATCTGGCATGAAAGTAAAGAAAAGATCAATATAGTAGGTGCAATGTATTGATCAATTAAGTAACAACTTTTAGGTGCTTGCTTGAGGCTGCAGTCATGTATGTAATTTGTTACGAATTAAAACAGGTTTGCCTTTTTATTTATTTATAATTATTTACAAGTGTCAAAATATTTAATCTTAAGATTACTGTGATTTGGGAAAATTAATTCCATATTGTCATCAAATTATTTTAGGAACATGCAAATAAAAAGGCAAACCTGTTTTTTTTTCTTAACAAATCACAATAATATTTGAATGCAACCTCATGAATCACCTAAAGTGTTTTTAATTTGATCAATACTTTGCCTACTAAAGATCTTTTCTTTACTTTCATGCCAGATATCGAATTATAATACTGTTCTGAAATGCATTGACATATACCAAAATATATACATATTGATTTAGTCAATAGACTCGAACAAAAAATTATCGCCGCTTAAATAGAACACTAAATATGGTCACTACTTTTTGAAATCAGCCGATTTTATCGATTAGTACGAAAGAAATTTAAATTATAAAAACGGATTTGAAATGCACAGATATAGTAAGAAATAAATCTCTGACATTTGTGGTATTATTACTATTCGACAAATAATTGGGCCTGAACCATAGAAATGACGAAAATCCTGATTTTCAAAAAAAGTCCATAAAGTCCAACCTTTTTTGGAGTGACATTTTAGAATCTACGTAAAAAAAATGGGACTCAAATTAGAAATTTCAGCCAAGGGCAAAATCCTGTTACATAGTGTTTATCTATGGTAGTTCCCGCAAACTATCCCATAAACTCATTTTGCGTTTGCCAATCCTATGTCATTTATTAATTTTTGGTTTAGGATCTGTTCATCCCCATTATGAAAGTATTCATTTTTTAGAGTCCTAATCATTTTTTTGCTGAAATCAATTTTAAAAATAAGTGATTTCGAGTAATATAAAAAAGAATACTTTATTTTAATACCTTTAATTAAATTTCCCAAAACAATTAATAGTATTTAATAAAAAGTAATGTAATCATGAATATTAAAACTGATAACAGGCAAATAAAAAATGATTTAAGAATCATAACAAATTAGGTTGTAATAATTTTAAATAAATATGCGAAGAAGGCGTCTTGGGCAAAAATAAGAGGTGTGAAGGCCATAAACTCCTCCTTCGAAAGCAGCACCATCGTTGTTGAGTTGAGACATCGCGAGGATGTCTGTGCATTTTACTTGAAATGTTGACATTGGTTGATAAAAAATCCGTTTACTCTCTAGGCATAAAGATCCTCTGAACAGTGGAGATCAAATTGATTTTGGAAGAAGTAAATTCAAATGATAAGAAATGTCATAGATCCGAGGCTATGAAACAGTAATTACTCCACCGAAGGAGGTATTGTTTTCACTGGCGTTGGTTTTTGTTGGTTGTTTGGTTCACAGATAACCAAAAGTACGAACGGATTCGATGACTTTGTGGAGTTGTTGGAATGCCAAAAGAACAATGTTTATTAAATTTGGCATCTCGGTGCTTCTTTAAGTATCCAAATGAGCTAAATACTATAAATATTTCATTTAGCCTACTCTGCCATAAAGGTCGCTGTGCTGTGAAATTGGGGTGCCGGGAGCGTCTTCCTCTCAAATTTCCGTCGAGGGACCCTCCCCCGTCCTCTATACGGCCGCCCCAGTCGTGAAACAATCGCCTCACGTCATATTTTAACCCACCACGTCGAAAAAAGTCAAATTATTTTATCATTCACCATTGGGAAGTAATAAGGCATATAGCTTAATAACATAGTAAAGTTAAATATACAAAAACATCAAATCAGTGTTCCAATGATTTATACATCATTTAGCATCGAAGACAATGCAATTCATATGAGGAGGGGGGGGGGGGGAGATAGAATACTAAGGAAGGAAAAGCAATTTTTTAAACAATAAGAGAGTTTTTAAACAATATGAACTCCACAAAGTTATCAATTTTAAATGTCATACAAGATAAAATTATTGATTGTTAACGATAGAGATTTGTGAACTTGCATTTCTTCGTTGAAATTTTCGTGGCATGAAAATACATAAGCTTTGTGTGAAGGCATTTATTCCGACATATGGCTGTATGTGTACATTCTCCAAGTATTCGTTTATTCAGCCAACTGACAGTCTATAATTTCAACATTTCAAAGTAGGTATTGAATGGTGATTAATAACTTTTTCTAGAACACAATTATATGTTACGGTGTATCATGCTCTTTTAAGCACTTAAACTTATGGATGAAGATGAAAACCTTGCTGGTGAGGTTGCGAGTTTTGCTTTGCTTAGTCCGCATAAAGTTGCTGACCAGGTTGAGTAAGAAGAAAACATAGGAGAAAGAAAGAGAGAGAAAGGGGTTTCATATATATAATGATTATTCATATCCACACAGATATAATCTATCAAACCAAATGGACCAAAATTTATTATTTTTTAAACATTAATCATAATTAGTTTTTAATATATAAGTATTATAAAATCAATATGTTTATAGAAAAAAGAGTAGAGTGAATGCCATACTTCATAAACGAATGTGTTTATTTCATTGAGAAAATCCCTCAAAAAACGAAAAAATAAGGTGCTTTAGTTTTAGAAAATATATTCTTCCCAAAATATCTCATCACCAAATACGTCATCAGTTACAATATTATTAAAGAAAAAAGTGCTCTAAGAAAAAATAATATATTATACTATGAGGTTAAGGCTAACTTAATTTTTGCAAATATAAGATTATTCCTTCTCATCGAATCGGAAATAAAAATATTTATGCTTTCTCTCATTAGTTTTTCCCTCTTCTCGATCCTTTAGTGAAAGCTGTTTTATGCCATGAATTTCGTAGAATCTCCTTCCTCCAAGTTAGGAACAAACAGACACACGTATATCAAATATTACCTAACATTTTTCCCCTCTCTTCTTCTTGATATCCTAGAGAAACTTCTTTTTTTTACGCTCTCCCTTCCCTATTGTCTTTTTATTTTCGTTTTTTTTCCTTTTCCCCCCAACTATTTAGTGTTCTCAATCCTTCATATTTTGGGGCAGGAAGCAGTTATTTCCTTGCTTTCGAGTTATCTACTTTATTTAAACTCTTAATTAGTTAATCAAACCAGGAAGAGGATAGACATCATGTCCTTGGGATTAAACTACAGTCCTGCAAGACTCAGGGTAAGCCATAGCTTATGATAATAATAATAATATACCTACCTATATATATATATAACATATATATATATATATATATATATATATATATATATGATACGAACGATAATATCAATGCTTATGAAAGCTATGGTCCACATACTTTGATGTGAAATCATGAGGCCTCTATTGAATATCAATTGTACATGACTTCGAGTTTGCCTTATTTGAGCAATATCAGTTCATCAAAAGATAATAAATAACTTTAAAGAATAGTTTTTAGCCATTTTGAAGAAGCCAATAATTATATCATACTTTATCTTTCTTGTTTCTTCTTCTGTTTTTCTTATTAAGCAAATACAAAAATAGATTCTTTAGACACATGCTTAGACATTTATTTGAAAGGTTATATATGTTTAAAAGGTCTTAAAGATTGAAAGTAATTGGTGAATTAATAATGTGCCTTTTTAAAATGTTTGTTATTGACCTACAACAGCTAATTTCAATGGTTTTCTCAAAGAAAAAAATGTTTATTTAAGGAATATATATTCCAACATTCAAGTTTTTTTTACAGTATTAGTTCTCCATAAGAACTTTTTGTTTGCATCTATCTGAATTTAAAATAATATTATTGCATTAAAAATAGTCTTTGGCCCCAGGATCTAGAAAAAAATATATATAAATTTGCTTTGACATTTAAATACTTAAAAAGTATTTTAACCTACTTTCCTTTTTACTCAGTTCCAGAACATACATATGCAAAATAGTACTTAAAAACACTTTAGTCTAAAAATATTTTTCTTCGGTTACAATCAACATCTATAGAATATTATTAGTAATAACAATCAGGCTTGACAGTCGTAAAACATACATGGAAAAAAAAATTGTAGTTAATTAAACATTTGTGTATCTTTGTAATACATTTTAATCTCATTGGTGCTCTCTGCCTTTTCATGTATTTACTGTATTCTTTAAAATTTACAAAAAGAAAAATTTAGTTAGGAAGAAAATCTTGTTTTATATGTTGTTCAAATATGCGCGGCATATTTTGATTTTATCCCTTGACAGTCTTCAAATATATCATGATCCCTGATTGATATACCTTGTTACTCATTTACATACTGTCAAAAGGTGAAATGTATTTCCTATCGATCGCGGACAGTGAAAGAATTCAATCACTTGAAATACCCTAGGCGAGACATAGAGGGCAAAGTTTTCCTAGAAACAATATGTATCTGTATAATACAAATAAATAAAGGTAACTTAATCAGGGTCATGTTGTTGCTATAAGGTCATACCCGTAAATAAAAAAAAACCATGTCTATATTTACTGGTGATACAATGAAGTCAAACATTATATGCAACTATGATTGTTAATTGAATCATATAATTGGCGTATCAGTAATCAAATAAAAAAAAATCAATAAAGGAATATCACTCTAAGTACATAGTTTATTACAAATAGTTTTTCCCTGTATGAAATGTGATATCATTTTTCTATATCACTGATTAACATTATACTAGGGATGAAATTGTTTTTAGATATTTTTATCAAACCAGTTTGTTTATTATGTAAATAATTAAAAATGAGATTTTTACATACTATCTAAAGTAAATGTGTTATAAAACATAAATAAACATTTTTAGATTATTAAACAAATATAAAACCAAATTTAGGTTTTCTTTTTTTTGTGCCTATATGGCTCGATAGAATTGCATCCTATAGGATATAAATAAGCATTATAGCATTAAAATTAGTTTATCGAACCTAGGATCTAAAATTATAAACTACATATAATGTTTATATGTTGTATTTTTTACTTACTAGCATCTGTTTTGTAAATCGTTTTGTATACATATTTTATCATGAACTGGTGAATAAAAAAACAAATTTATTTGTCTTAAAATGCTAAAAATGTAAAACAAAAATTGACTTAAGAGATATGTAATTTAATCTTGAAGTAAGTCTAGTGTACAATTAATGATAAAAATAAAACTTGATGCTGCATAAGACTTTCTGTATTATCAAACAACCAGTCATTTTTTGCTCATTGACTGTATCAAAGTATTCAAAAATATAAAAAAATAAAAAGAGAAAGAAATTGACAATTTTTTGTATGTATTGATAATATCAGTTTTTCGAATCAATATAGGTATGGATGTCGACATAAATATAATGTATTTAAACATATTTTACTATTTATAATAAATGCGTGAAAAATTGTAGAGGGTAAAATACTAAGCCATATTGCTTGATCCATAAATAGCGATAAAAGGTATGGCCATAATATATGTTATTGCTTAAGTTCCATTAACTTAATTTTATATTACAAATTGGTAAGTGGAGGAAACCATAAAAATAATATATTCAGTCTATTTTATACTGTTTTAAAGAATTGGCAGTTATAAACTGGTTCATATTGATTAAGCTTGATTTATACAATGGTGTCGCCAATTGAATATATAGAGCGCCAGACAATAATATTAAGTGACACTCTTTGTTAGTTATATGTATCGTGGTCTTTCCCAAGACAGCAATTACAAATTACAAAGATATTTAGTGCAACAATAGATTAATTCGGCATTTTATATCTCTATGATATCCCATGAAAAAAAATCAATGTATCAATTGTAAATTAAAACAAACCAAAAGGAATAATCTAATTATAGAAATATCAAAATAAACAGAAACACTTCGCCCAATAAGTTAATCCATATTTTATCTCCTTTCAGATGGAGCGGGCACGTACCCCAATGGGTTCTGTCCCCATTTCCACCATTGGGGCTACGATTATCCCTTGAGTGACGTCTATCACGACTCCATTTCGAGGAACGTGGACGATTTCAAAGAGTCCGTGGATAGCATCATGAGACGCTCTCGGGCCGCATCTGAGAGCCGAATCCTCGACAGCTATCCTCTAAGGAGGGAAACGGATAGCTTCAGCTATTCCCTACACCATGGAACGCCACTGGATTCTACTATTCGCCACGGTATCCCATGTCTTTTGGGAGTAAGTCAATCAAATCTTCTTTTTTTCTTCATCATCATTGCATCTTCGACGAATCACGTAAAATTCCCGCCTTTTTATTTTCTCTTCTTTGCAGATTCATACAGCTCGGTTAATCCAATTAAAAGGTACTATACGACTACGAGTTCACATACCCGTATCGATACCCTTCCTCATATCGTAATAATTGGTAAGTGGTGCACTGTAAGTGAGTTGTGCACGCTGGCTACCTTTAGTTGCATGGCATTCTGCATGCTCCACGCATGAACCAAGGAGAGTCAGGTATATATTCATATTTCAGCCATGGATCCACAGCTCAAAACGTCATCCCTAATCATCAAGGCAGTAGGAATCTTGTTTTAAAATAGATGCTCTATTGATAAAAAAACTTAAAAGCCTACTAAATTTTATAGTTCAATGACGATAACTAAATCTCTCCAAGTATTAATGATGTCAGACATTTCATTAATTGGAGAGGTTTTGTGGAGTTACACAGATTGTGCACCATTTATGTCGTCACCACTCCTGCCGCTACAAATGAAAACACCTAATTTTCACGCTTTCGTTACTAGCTATTTGCAAACTTAAAAAGTTTTTGAAGCACTGACTCGACGACAGAGTAGACGGAGAGTACTTTTTTTTTTGGCCATAGGCATATCTTTATTGGCATTTAAGATTGCACAAAAAGACAGACAAACCACAAAACATATCCCAAACAAAACAACAAACATATTCCAAATAAAACAACAACAAAAACATGGCATTTTATCGTTAAGAACATAACTTTATAAATTTTTATAAACATCTACATCATTTTATAAAAACGCTCACACCATTTCATAAAACAATAGCATCATTTTATAAAACAATTACATCATCCTATAAAACATTATGTACATCATTCCAAAAACATATAAATCACAGTTTAAGAACATTTTTAAGAACGTGCAGGTGTATTTTCGCCATGTTTAAAACCCCGGAGATGTCGTACTCATTGGAACTTTCGTTTGGCGTATAAAATTTGGTGGACTTTGGTGATCGTTGCGTAGTAGACGGAGAGTATGATATTTCCATGTTTATAATTTTTATTTTATTTCGATGAAAATCTAGAGATCTTCTGGTTAAGGCTAATTAGTTATGATACATCCTTTATATATACCCTAGTATATAAACAATGAATTCCCCTCTAAAAAATATTGTGTTCTACAAATAAGTATATATACATATTAAATATGTTTATATATATATTTATATAAAGATATATATATATATATATAAACAGCTATTTTTACTTAATCTTTGCTATATATTTTGTATACTTATATCCCAGTTGGTTTGCTAAAGAGAACTGTATGAGAAACTCAGCAATGTCAGTTCAGACATCATTAAAGATGATTAGACTTATTTTTCCATCACATAATGTCATTTATTTGTTTGGTTTTAAAATATACTTTTTCCTAGATTTGAGGATATTGCAAATTGTTTAGCTGTCACATATTGTCAATTGCAAAAAAAAACTGATACAATTCGGAAAACTATGATGCATACAACACAAACTATTAAAACCTGTACAAAAAAAAAACTGTAAATAATTCGAACAGAGAAGTGGTCCAATTTGGCTAAAATAAACCTTAATTATATTTAACAATACATTTTGTATCTTTTAGAAGTAACTTTTTCTTTTTTAAACTTTACCTAATAGATTCCTTCTGCTAATCATGAAAGTTTTTACTCCGTAGTGTCTGCTACTAACTCTACGTATGCATGTAGCAATAATGCTATGTTTTATTTATTCTAGACTCAATTACAGGTATCCCACAAGGTACCTGGCCTCCAACTACAGACCCTCCCGCTACAACAGATTCAAATAAGGAACATAAGGACGCAGAATGAATCGACGAAGCTTTGGAATCTTTTGAGAATATGTCTTCTTATTATGATATGAAGAAAAAGAAGCATTAACACCATTTTTTTACCAAGAAGAGCTCATCAACATGATTTTTATTGATATTCTCAGAGATTAGATATAATTAACTATATTAACCCAAATAACTTATAATCAAGTGTACTATCGACAGCGAATAAATATCTTATAACCTGGCAGTTTTAGATATTTCTTATTGATTTGTTGTAAGTATGTTGTTTTGAGAATGAAATGTTGTTGAAAACAGAGGTCACCAAGCATATATATGACAAATGAACGTATTATAATACAAATATTGGAAAATTATTAAATACATAATTTAACATTAGTTGACGTTCCTTCTTTGGAACTTTGGAAAAGTTTTTTGTTTACTTATTTTAAGCAATAAAATGATTTTTTGCTGAATTCAAAAATTAATGTTCGCAAAATATTATACATATCAATAAAGACAAAATGCATAACAAACTTAGTTTAATAAATATAAAAATAAATGCATAAAAAAATTAGAAGCTGCAAGGTAAATAAAAATATGTTAGTTTTAATGTTTTTTAGCCTCTGATTATATGGAGTTAGAAGTTTTTAGTTGTCGAGGAACACTTTGTATTGTGTTATAAACGCTGCAGAAACTGCATAAAATTTTGATGCCATCGTGATTTTTTATACTCAAGTACATATATTTTGACATTATTGAGTTATAAGAAAATATAATAGTAAATCATATGACGACCGTTTGTACGTGTCAAGTTTATATTTATTTGAACATAATTAATCTAAAGGATATATTGGTTTGTCCACACTTAATAACTATTTCAATGACATCAAATAACCAATTATAAGTTTGTATAGTGGTGTTGGAAAAACTTATTATATGATATTAACTTTATAAGCTATGAATGCCAATAATAATAAATCTCATAGATTTCATAATATCTATTTAATAATATATACCATAAATTCGTAGCATGAGTCTAAAAATAAATAAACATAACGGATGCTACGTGTCAACAAATAAATATTAACATAATTGTTCGTCGTATATGAAGAAAACCATTTTAATTTGAAAATGCTGATAATATCCGATTCTATTTGTAAATAAAATGCTATCTCTTTATTAGACTATGTATCAGATTTTTTAGTCATTGAAATTATACACATGACGTACTTCAATCTTAATTTTTATAGTGTTAACTCTTACAAGTCTAATTTTTTTAATCCCACACTTAAGAGATATATGGATAAATTTTTTCACTGTCATAAACAATACTTTATATCAATCCAAAATAAGATTTCGAGGGGCATCAAATCAAATCTTGCAATATGTTTTCCCCATAGCATTATCCCATTATTATTTCATCTTTTATATTTTTGAAGCATTCCGAGGCACAACATTTAATTGAATTAGTTATATTTACTTAGTATAACAAAAAAAGTATTTGTTAAAACTAAAGTTCAGAGAAATATGGATATCAGATTGAAACAAATCAATATTTTAAGAAGAAAAAAGGTAAAAATTAGGGGATCTAGCAAAACCTCTAAAAATGAATCATGATGTGTGTTTTTAAAACTTTTTAACTTTTTGAAATAAGAACTTTCTATGCGGCACTGGAAAACTTTATATTGTGTTATTAAGTGTCGAAGACTCTAAATAAAATCTTGCTGATATTATGATACTTATACTTTGAATTAATATCTTCATGTGATTGAGTATGACAAAAATAAAACGATAACTATCTTAGCCACTTTAAATGTTTAACAAACTACTATTATAATATTATATATATGTGTTTTTATTATTTTCAAAATTAATCAAAATATAGACAGTGGATCATAATATATTTTACATTTTAACAATTGAAACTAGTGTAATCGTCTTTATTTCCCCAAGAAACATCCTAGCACTTCGGCTAGTCAGGGATGTCAGGAATTAAAAAAAAGTTATACAATGTATAAATATATATATAAAACTATATAATCGAACAAATACTAAAATATAAATATATAATCAAAACAAAAGGTTTCTTCGAAGAAAAAAAAACCCTTAAATTTAAAACAAAAATAAATAAAATATTAAAAAACACTATCGTCTGCTATATAGGGGCACATTTTTCCAAAGACTTGGCAACTACATAGGCTTCCCTCATGGTTTTGGCGTTGCGAAGCTTAGGACTACTATTCCAAATAGCTGCAGCACTGGTGACAAATGTGGCCACCGACTTAGGGAGAGGAGATCGGATGAGGCCGGCAGTCCGAGAACGAGTCAATCTGACCCCACCTTGGGCACCGAATAAGATCTTGCCTACCGGGTTTCGGTCGCCATTGCTACCATCCCGGCTTGCAAAGCATTTCCAGGTTTCCATAGCCACAGCCCGAACTGATATCCCATTAAGGGATGGAAGTCCGGCCTTGTGGAGCAGATCATATATTCGCATGTGAACGCTAGCCCTTACGCCAAGTAAAGACCTAGCTGCGTTGTTTATGGAAACCTGGATCGATCTTGCAGCCTTCGGTGGACCAGTTACGTCGGTTTTTAGTCGAGGTACATTGGTCACCGCGGCAGCCTAGCTGACTCGACCCAGCATAAGACCTTTGGCCAACTGTTGCAAATATACTCCGCGTGGGAGGTGGAACGAAAGACGACTAATCAGCGCCGCACACTGTTTTGCTGACCGCACCACATTGGCCTCATGGGGACTGGTGGAGAAAGCAGCGTCGAACGTGACTCCAAGGAGCTCAATTGTCCTGGATGGCCTCACATCTACTCGATCTATTGGTATGGTAAATGTTTTGACCTCAGAAGCCTTGGCACTACCACCAATGAGGAGCTGCGTCTTGGAGGCGTTCATTTTGAGACCATTCCCCGTCGCAAAACGATAGAACGCTTCTGCCCTTTCTGTTAGAAGTCTCCCGATGGTGGTGAGGTCGTTGGCCACAGCCAAATGCAGGTGTCATCTGCGTATCCAGAGTTGTCTTCGTCATGGATGCCCAGACAGGCAGTCATATCTGCAACTAGGGTCAAGTAGAGCAGAGGGTATCAAATTTTGAAAATTATTAAAATATTGTTTCAAAAGAAACTACATTTATATCGTTACGTGTAAAATTGTATATATTGCATATGTATATCCTAAAGTAAGAGTCTGCAACCAGAGATATCACGAAATTATTTGGAATATAGACTTCTGAAGGAATTAAATATGATTTTTGAGGGATTAAACCCACCGCAAATAAATATTCTCCCGCCAAAACAATGGGAAATCGGGGGCGTTCAAATCATGAGTTGTCACTGGCCCCCCAGGTATCTACATGCCACAGTTTATGGTAATTTGAGGCCACAAATCTACCTTCAATGAAAAAATGAACTCGTATATCATAAATGAATTTCAGAAATACCATATAGATTCAACTTCGAGGGAGCAATGGAAGCATGCTTGAAAGCTTATGAAATTCTACATATCCTGCTTTGAGAAAGCAAAAAAGTACTTGAAAACTTTTTTATGTTTTTTACAGAAAAAATATAAACTTATATCCTTATGATTTTTTTGTTCAACTATGTTTGTGATATTGTAGTGAGATGCTTTTTGATTATTGCCTTTGTTTTTTTATGATGATCCTCCAGTGAGATGATTTTTTAGTGTAATATATATATATATATATAATTTTATATGTAATTACACAATAATCAATAAATGGAATAAATAAATATATTGATTTTCGGGTTTCAAACATTACAATTATTTTGCATAATTTACTTTAAAAACAATTGGCATTATGTAACCCCTAGATATGTGTTTTTACTGTCTTATATATTTAAATAAAACACAAATTTAATTAGCAGTATCAACACCAGGGTTTTGAAAATATTGACGGGTGGAAATCAATATATATGATAGAGTATAGTGAAATAACAAAAAGAGTACTTGTTGAATATTATTACACAATGTCTGAAAAATACAATATGTTTTTTAATCGGTCAACAAGAAATAAGATATACATATTTTAAAACTGGGCATTCATTTTTGCGTAACACACAAAATAATAGGAGTCAATCCCTTTATACAAGTTTTTTGCGGTCACACACACACACACATATTCTGATGAAAAAGAAAGGTATTCCTTTCAATAAATTATGACTCATAAATTAAGGAAATAAAGTGTTTCCTGCGAGTTCGGACAATATTCTGTCAAATAAGAAATATTTTATTTTTGCTATTGACTGTGAAAGATATATTCAAAGTAACATGATAAAAACGTTTAACTATCAATTATGCATTAGTTAAATATTTCCACAATGGATAACATTTTTAACACTACATTTAAAATATATTCAAAAAAAAATAGGGCATTACTTTGTGTAATCAATCAAAAAAGTAATTTGGTTATTTGTGCAGTATCTAACACTTTTCTATTGAGAGGCGATCATTTTGCACTTCCTTTGTATGGAAAAATGACATTTAGGTGACATAATATATGTGAATGCTGTTGTTATATATCCATCTCATTCCCATTGGAGTGCATCTTATTTAATATAAAACGAGGCTTTAGGTGATCTTTGCTCATATGAGAACCTCTCATTGCCCTTGCCTCCACATCTTCCCAACATGCACGCCATTATTAGTTTTCTTTAGGAAGAACTTGGATATGATGTGACGACAAGTATTAGTTCGTAGTTAAGAGTCACACTTATGTATTTAACAAAGTTAGAAAAACAAAGGTTACTACCATTACATTCACGTCTTTATTTTAGGGTGTTCTTCTCCTTGAGGAAGAGGACGGCCAAGTACAAATTCCAGACCAGAACCATTGTTCCCTCTCAAAGGCCTTGTAAATACATTCTAAAAGGACTCAACATAATTACAATCGAAATCAGAAAACAGAATCATCAATGAACCATTAGCTTAATCGTAAACAAAATTTTATACTTTGAGTCTAAGTCCACCCTGAGCTGTTACAAACTTTTTATATCTGTAAAAGTAATCTACTTTTTCTTATTTAAAAATATGAGTATTGTTTTGTTATTCTGATTTTGTAAAATGTTACTTTAAGTACTATTTAGTAGCATATGTTTATACAATATATTGTTTTCTTAAAGTCTTTGAAGCCATTCTAGTTTGTTTTACTTTAGGAGTATATATTTACATATATACAACAATATAATAATAATACCAGATATGATACTTTCTGCTTAAAAAGTAACAACAAAAAGTCAAATTCACAATATAATATTTCAATTAAAGTTTTTTTCTACAAATTACTAAAAATATTGCAATTAATATACTGATTTCTCAAAGTTTTAAATCTTAAACCAGCCTCTACTATTTATGTACCTTTAGCTAAAGCAACTAGATAATCAACTATATTTACTTAATCATATTCAACACGATTTATTTCAACGAACCATATGAGATTGTGCATACTCCTCCATAGGTGCATAATACACGCTGGATCATTGCTCTAAACAGGTTGTTTATTAGGATTTACATAACCATGAATTTGTATTATATTAATGGCAACTGAGTGATACAAAGCAAGGTACCATGGTTTTATAAAATAGGTGTAAATGAACAACTGCATATTGTTTAACTTAAAATAAATAATAGTAATAAAATATAAAAACCTTTCTGACCCATCACTTAATTTAGAATCGTTAACCATACTAATACATGCCTGAGACGAATATATATGGAGACGAAGGAATATTAAAAATAAGGTACGTCTACTCTATTGCCAGTAGAGCTTACTTTTCGCTTACCGGCTATTTTGAATGGAATAACATCGGCAAGTGTGTGATATTGTTAGTGTATCAAATTAGAAAATGTTATTATTCCAAATTACGTCATCAAAATATATTGCTCCAATATATGTTTGATAGGTCAATATTAATAATAGAAGATGTTAACGTTTCATTATTGATAAAGACAATAAAAAAAGTTACAATAACAACTCATCAGTTTTGAATTTTTACAAGCCTTCAGACTCAAGATACAAATAATTCATATGGGGCCTGGCAGATCTCCTTCTCAAAATCCAGAGCCATAAGTAGTACTCTTTTAAATGTCAAAGCTATTATAGTTAAGAGATTAGCATCTCACTCTCCTATGGAAGGTACCTTTGGAGAAAAGATCCCCCTCTATCATCGATGTTAAGTGGAGCTGGACAGTCGACAAAATTCGTAACTTCCCCTTATTTTTTCTCTCAT
>CP045895.1:19151052-19200330 GCA_013387185.1 Caligus rogercresseyi
ATCCAATGTTTTTGTATAAGTATGGAAGCAGTTTATGTGGGGAACAGTTTATTATGATAATGTAAAAAAATAGTTTGTAAGCTGAGCGTGTTACGACTTTATCAATAAAGTATCTTCTGAAATAATAGACAGACACCACCATGGTAATATTTCAAACAATATATAGACTGAAATATGTGTTGTTTTATGATATGATTGTATTTGAGTATTTTAGGATGAAATAATATTTTTTTTTGGAAGAAATAAAGTTTTGATAACCAATTAACCGTAGAATTTGATTTTATCATAAAACTCTCTATCAAAATCCTTATGACATTTAGTTTGTTCGCAGGTGATATCACCAACATCTTAGATGAAGGTTCCTTTTTTATTATTCGTTCTCATCTGTTTGAGCGACCTTAAAATTATTTTATATCATCCCACTTATTTCTCTATATCAAATGTCAACTTGTTTTCGTTTTAAACAATTTTGGTTGGGGGACAAGTTTTTTTGGCTCTTCATAAGAATATAATATTAAAATATAGGAGTTAGATTCCTACATCAATTATATTTGAGGATATTTTTATTTGTTTCTCACTTTTATACACAAAAACAACGTGGTTTTGTGCATTGTGCAGTTGGTGTTAAAGATATATTTCATTTAAATCTAGAGTAATTGATATAAGTTATCAAAATTGAAAGAAGTTCAACAAACTAAAAATTGAAAAATGAAGCCGTGCTTAACATTTCAATTATTGACATTAAACAAAAAAAAAACTCACTGGACGGTTTCCTCGATAAAGATAGGTAAAAAATGATAGTTTAAATTAACATTTTGTAAAAGTGGGTATTTTTCATTCAAAAAAATCTCCTGATTCTATGAAATTGTTGTTACAGAAAATACTGAAGAGCAATTATATCTGCTTTGACACCATATACATACGCTATCTCTAAAAAAATCAAATGACAATATTTTTCATAGAGCTAACTAAGACTAAGTGAGCTATCTTCGCCAAGTCTTGTGAGGGTCCCTGACAACGTAAAACTCCATGTAACAAAAAGCTTAAGAATCTCTCATTTGGTGGTTTGTCAAGTATTATTTTAATATGTTATGTTTTGAGATCGTAAAGAAATAATAATCTAACATAATTCATCCTTTATAATATTTGGTTTTTTTAAATTATAAAATAAAGGACTTGTTGAAGATTTTTTTTATGTTGATAGTTCAAGTGAAAAGATATGTGGTTTTTAGATCATAATATTTGGCTAAATATTTGCCCTTCCATTTTGTTGCTTTTGTATTTCATTATGCTTATAAGAGTACATGCTTAAAGACCTTCAAAAGCCTTAGCCTGAATAAGTATATAAAATAACGATATATGTATTACAAAATCATTATTTATTAAAATATGCATGAAAAATAAAATTGTATACAAAAATCTATTAAGCTTTGTGTTGAGTTCATGCAAAAAGTGAGGATTTTCATGAAAAGAAGTAATCTAATTAGTAAAAAATAGACTATTAAAAATCACGGTTAGTTTTTTTTGAATATAAAATACCTTTCACACACTTCTATTGTTTGCTTGTCTATAGAATAGTAATAAAGGCAAAAAAAGTTATCTTTAACCTTGAATGAAATCACTTCTTTTTAGAACAAATGTTCATTTTTTCTGTATCAGGCAACACTGTAAGAATATCCAAAAATATATTTTGAATAACACATATTCACAAGGTCGTTTTGACTTTAACCTAATAAAATTGTCTCAAAGAAAAGTATTACTTTTAGGAATTACTTTAGTAATTTAAATAATATATAGTATTAACTTTTAAAAAAAGTGATTTATATGACATATAGAACAGATATACATATATATCAAATGAACCGATCACACAGTATTATATATATTATTATTATGTTCATTATTAAATATATTATGAGATAGAAAAACATGTTTAGTTCAAAACATTTTAACAAAAACAAATTAAAGAAGATAATAAGTAAATCAACGGATTAAATACAAACATTATTGGCATAAAACTATATAGCAATCATTTATTGACTAGTAAAAATTGTCCTTCAAAAACTGCGATGTCGGATGCAATTCTATCGAAACAAATAAACAAAAATGGAGTGCGATAGCTCAGTGCGTTAAGGCGTGTTCAACTTCAATGTTGGGGGGGGGGGGGCGAATACTCCGAGAGGGGATGGTCATTTTGGTCTACTTATTGATAAGATCCTAGGTTCGATAGACAAATTTTAATGCTATAATGCTTATCTATATTCAGTCGGATACTGCAATTCTATCGAACCAATTAGGCAACAAAAAAAACCTGCGATAGTCGCAAGGACAAAAAAAATGCTTTAGACATGGAAACAACACTTTTCCACAATGTAAGAAAAACAGCAGATATCATTAAGGGAAACGTGACTTCTGAACGTAAATAATGTCTGTGAATATTGTTGAAAAGACTCCTTCCGTATTCTTTTGTAAAATATTCCTTAATTAGGGTACAAAAATTTATGTTCCATGAATAAACACTTAGAGATAATTTTATACTCTTGAAACGGGCTTGTATATATACTCCAAACTTCGGTGCTACATTACTGAGTTACTAATGTAAACAGTCATTTCCATATGGATTTATTCTTAAGAAAATCAGCAGGTTATGTATATAGTATAATTTATATTATCGATTTTTATACATGACTGCATGTGCAATGAAATATACACAATAATAATGATTATTTTTCTAACTAGTCATGATTCTAAACTAGAATACCTATTTGTCTATTTTTTACTTACTTGATAATATTAGAGACAATAAATAATAATGATTAGTAATTTCTCCAAATATTTATTAAATAATGTAAAAAGGCTATTCCTTCCTCATAAGAATGCAATCGACTAATTTTTCTTCATTGTTACTAGGGACCATCTAGTAATATTATAGTAATTTAGATCTAATGTTTTTAATATAATTTTAGTCTCTACCAACTTAATTATATATGTATTAATCTCTTGAGAGTAGCCAATATTACATCGAAGTATCTATATTAAACCAAATGCAATACTTTTTTTGTTTATGTATTTCTTAGTGTGCAGACGTGTCCTTTGTGCTCCTGTGTTTTTGTTTGTTTTTTCGAGCATAGACAGTGCTGAAGGATATAATTCACATCGTTGGAATCATAAGACTTTCGGTGACTTTTTAAGTCCACTTTGAACTCTCACAGTTTTGGAAACCTGGAAGGAAGAGACGAAACCCCGTGGCGGAGGAGTAATAAGGAAAATATAAGAAGGATATTTTCCCTTGGTCTGTATTCTTTTTATTTTCTTTCGTCTCACCTGAAAGTGTTATCATAAACAGCCTGATACACTCTATATCTATTTATCTTCAACTTAATGCGTTGAGGAACAAGAGGATTTGTATTCTTCTCCTTTTTTGAAGACAATCAAGCTGGCTAATGAAATGAATTCTTCTTTGAGGGGCCGTCCTCCTGATGAAAACACAGGAATAACAAAAACAAAATGTCTTATGCCAATGCACTCGCAAAAAGGCATAAGAATATAGGCGAAGCCTCAAAAAAATTATTTTGAATCATTCATTCAAATGGGAGACTTTTGTCATTACATTAACGGAAAATAACACTGAGAGAGCGTTCAATAATCGGAACCTCAAACATATAAACGTATATAATGCAGCCATGCATTTTGGTTTCTCTGAGGAGGAAATTGCGGGAGCCCAACCTCATTTGGCTTTGGATATGCCTCTTTTTATACAAATGAGCCTATCAGCATCCGTAATCGTATTAACAACCTTAAAAAAGAATATGTCACTGAGATCGAGGGAGCTAACGGAGATTTAAAAATGGTTTCTATGAAAATAAAAGGAGTGGAGAATATCGAATTTGACCAAAAGAAAATTTTCAAAATTAAGGCAGTCAACACATTCAAGAGAGTGGATGAAGATGAGATGGTAAATTGGATTAGAAACTTCGCAGAAATTATCAACGCCTACCCTGAACCCAATCCGGAGGATGAGGAGGCTGAAAAAAATTTAAAAAATATAAAACCGTCTGGAGAACATCAAATTTATAATTGAAGTTAAAGCGGACCCAAACATGATTCCACAAATTGTACCTATCAAAGGTAATTTAGTTAATTTAAGGTTTACAGGAGTCCGCCTTCAATGTCAAAATTGTTTTCAATTTGGACATTCTCGGGCTAACTGTAATGGAAAGCGGCTTCAAATCATAGAATATGAAGCCATCTTAAAACAAAAACTGAGAGAAATTGCGGTTGAATCTAAAGATAGTGTAATTGAAGAAAAAAACGAAGTTTCTATTGATACGCCTGTTGAACCTATACGAATTGCCAAAGACACAACCAATGACCAAAGTTCAGTTGTCATTGCTACCTCTCAAGTGATTATAAACAATGCTTCGGCGACTTCTGATAAAACAAAAGATACCCAATTACAATCAAAAACCGTTACGGAAGCGACAAAGAAAATAGATACCAATGAAAAAGAACAATCTGAAGTAGCAGGAGAGGATTCAATAAGACCCTTAGAAATAGAAACCATAGTAGAACCAATGATTAGTCTTCAGACTAGACAAGTGGATGGGTTGTTGAAAATTCCTTATGAAACTGAGACACCCGTTAGTTCACCTTCTGTCTCTCGAAGAAAAATATTTTGCCGTTTAGATCAAGATCCGGATCGAATCCAAAAAGCCTTGTCTGGTTCTCAGTCATCTCCGAGTGGATCGAAACAGCATAAAAAAGAATGATTTTCTCTATTCTATCTTTAAACGTCAATTCAGTGCAAAGTTTAAAAAAGAAGTACGGCGTGATGAGACTTCTAAAGTTTATGAAATTGCCTGAAATAGTCATTTTGTGCGATACCCGATGTAATTTGGAGAACCATTTCTCTATACCATCTGAATATCAATCTTTTTCATCCTTCAATCATAAAACCCTAATCCAAAACGAGGTGTAAACCTACTTATAAATCGACTCTAACCTAAAGCCATTTTTCGGTGTGCAAAGGAGATTTCATCAAGGCACAATGTCTTTTAGGGGAAAAAAATTCGAAATCACAGGTCTATATGGCCAAACATGATGAACCTATTTTTATGCGGACTGATCAACAATATCACATGAACCAATGTAAACATTTTTGACCTTGTGGAGAGCATGTTATTAAAAATAAAGATGCTACTAAGAAGAAAAGGGTCAATTAAAAAAGCTCGAAACAGGCGCACTTTACAAAAGCTTGAAGAAATAGACGAGGGACTTCAGCAAAGACGAAAAATATTATATGGCTGATAAACTCTATAGAGAAGCTGACGTCCTATACAGAGCTAAGTTAAAAATTCAATCCATAGACGACTTGTCCAATGCCCGCCTTAAGTGTATTGATTATGAAAGGCATAAAAACGCAAGTAAAGTGATTTCGATTTATAAACCTAATGGAGAGATAACGAAAGATCCTGTGTTCATTTCTCAGGAAATTAAAAAATATTATAGCCAGCTTTACGATTGTTTTGATTGTCAAGAAGATGAGGAGTGCGCAAGATGCAAGAATGGGAAACAACACTTTTGTGAAGAATGGAGATGTGCACCTGAGGAAACTCCCCTTCTTACAGAAAAAGATATGGATTTTTTAGAAAAACACATAACTGAAGAGGAAATAATGTACGCTATAAAATATAATGGAAAACCCAACAAATCACCTGGTCCCTCTGGTTTACATTTGAGTTTTATAAAAAATATGCATCTATTTTAACTCCTATATTAATTCAATTTATGAAAAAGTTTTAGCATGCGATAGTTTCCCGACCTTTGCATCAACAGGACGTATCGTTTTAGTACCAAAACCAGGAAAAGATTCAGGGCATTTGAAAAATTTAAGACCCCTATCCATGCAAAATTGCATTTTTAAATTTTTTCGTACGTTTTAACAAATCGTCTAAGTTCCGTTTTACATTCATTACTCCATCCTTCCCAATTTGGATTTATGAAAAAGAAATTGATGGATCATATACCTTTTACTATACAAACGTTTTTAGAGTCCTCCAACGATGTCTCCGTAATGGCGGTGGATTTTTCAAAGGCTTTCGACACAATTTCCCACAAGTACATAATTCAAACTTTGTACAAAAAAGGCTTTGGAGACTACATAATCCGAATGGTTGGAGCTCTCCTTTACAACTCCAAAACAACAATTGAATATGGACCCGTAAATAATGATTCTTCAATAAAAGAGGTGTAAGACAAGGCGACCCTGCATCCGCCTTATTGTTCATTATTTCATTAGATCCATTAATACGAAAATACATCAGGACGCATCAATCACAGGGTTTTCTTCGTTAATATCCCATCCCAAGTGTTTATGCTATGCCGACGACCTGACAATGATATACTCAGGCGGTCCGCTACGGACTATTAAGTCAGTTACAAAGACTTTAGACTTATTTGAAAGTTTTCAGTAGTTTCTGGACTAAGTTTAAACCCTGAGAAAACTGAAATCATTAGTCAATACCATCCATTAATTGGAAAATCGTGGCCCCATTTTAATTCTGTCAGTAGTATAAAGTTATTAGGATCATGGATCGGGACAACAATGTGGGAAAAAACTTGGAGGAAATCATCGCAAGGATAAAAATGGTTATACTTATTTTTCGTCACTTGGCCTTAACTTTTGGAACAAGATTAGGGCTTGGAATACCTACATAAATCAAGAGTGATTCACCTTTTACGTGTAACTCCTTTTGACGAAACTATTGCCACTCAAGTAAATTGCATAGAAGCATCTTTTCTAAAGCTACAGAAGAAGAAAAACCTCTCTAAAAGACGTCTACACAATCCTCTTAATTATGGCGGCCTCTCGGTCATAGACTTTCCTCTCCTTTGGAAAGCACTAAACTCCTATTGGATTAGGCTACTATGGACAGAGGAGCATTACTGGAATGAACACTTGTCCGCTTATCTACAAATAAATTACGCAAAGGATCCATACTCAGGCTTAAATAAAGTCTTAAAACATATTTCAAGTTACTCGGGAAGGATGCTAAAAATATCTGCTGGGATCAAAAGCGTAGTTTGCTCTATAGAGAAATCTCTAAGATGGGAATTTCCCACTAGAGATACCATAAGCGATTTAGAAATTAAAACTCACGGAATAGATTTTGCAGGTGAGACAGAAAGCTCCACTTTTTTACTCAATAAAATGGCTTTTCTACGTTTCAAGAAAGCGTTTGGCGATTATGTTCCGTGCACAAGACCTATAATTCCTATACGTTTACGTTTATTCCTAATGGACGTTTCTAGTGTCCGTAAGCTCTGCATCTCTCCGACCATGGAACCTTTTAGCGAATACTTAAAGAGAAGAAAACTTAACCTCCCTGCCATGAAAAGCATCGAGGCAATAAAAAACAATTTGCTCTCATCCTCCGAAAAATGGTTAAATACCGAATCCTCACAGGAACACTCGAATTAAATGCAAAGTTCTTTTCTGGTGAAAAGAAAAGTGTGGTTTTTGCAAGGTGAAAGATGAAACCAGCGAGCATTTTCTTTTCGGATGTGAGAAACTTGCTCCGTTGTATACTGCTACCGGCGAGATTTTAAGCGAGAATTTTGGCTTCTACCATTTGAAGAGAGACGATTTTATTGCCTTTTACCATGGAAAAGAACAACATATCATCAACGCGGTGATCACAAAGACACATCACTTGCTCTACGCGAAAAGATCTGCTTTAGACAGTGATATCAGCGGCGTTTTACCTACAGTCAAACTTCATTTAAAGACTTTAAATTTTCTAAATAATACTTCATTACATCATGTTTAAAAAAAATAATTTTATAACTGTAACGTTGTGTTTTTTTTTTTCCTGCATTGTTTCTTTTTATCTCTTATTGATTTGTTCTTTTATGTGTCTGCTTGTTACTCTACCATATATATTTTGTTTTTAGTCTTTTTGTAGGTATTGTGCTACCTTACGTATATTTTTTTAGGGTAGTTTTTTTTTTGTTGATATACATGTCAATAATTACATATTTACTCTTGTAGAATAAAGGATCGCCAGTTGGCCAAAAAAAAAAAAAAAAAAACCAACATGCAATACCAGAATATCGCAACATTAACTACATATTTAAAACCATTAAGTGAAAAAACCATAAATTATATATATATATATATATTTATAGATATATATATATATTAGGGCTGTTCTTTTTTTTAAATGTTTGAAAATGTTAACAAAATTGTGAATTTCTGTTTCTTGGTGATAAAAAAGACTATCATACAAAGTTTGAACAAAATCGGTCAACATTACGGGGTCGCTCAACGAGGTCAAAGTTTTAAAAATTTAGTAAAAAATATAGTTTTCCGCAATTTTTTGAAAATGGTGGGCGTTACAGACTTCAAAAATAATTATTTATTTAAAGGAAATCTAATTACTACCAGACTTATGTTTGATGTTTTTTTACTACAACTAAGTTTTCGATAAAAACAAAAGAAAAAATGGAGTGTGTAATGTTAGCACTTTCATAGCTTTTTTGTATCAATTAACTTCACTCGCCTGTAGAAGATGACTTATTCGCTTCAGAGTAAAATAGTATTTTTTAAGCTTAGTAAACCTTGGGATGTTAATCCAAAAATGGCCTTGGTTGCATTCTATCAATTCAGATTCAGTACAATCTGAGTTTACATAATATGATTCAGAGCCTGTATTGACCTATAAGAAATCGATTATGAAAAAAATAATTAAAAATGTGTTTGTAGATTTGCGTCAAGGTATCCTCTCAAAATTTTACTTTGTCTCTGACGCATTTATAATCCATTAAATGCGTCATTTTGTATGCGAAATAGGTTTTTAAAAGTACATATAACTCTCTACTTATTAAATTGACATGATTTAGTATACCAAATATTAAAGCTGGTTTACCAAGCTTTCATTTGATATGTTTGGTGTTCTAAAAATCGCTATACTTCGATAAATTGTCAACAAACAAAAAACAAGTTTACTCAATTTATGGGCCATTGCCAGGGGATTATATCTCAAAGAAGCTTATGACATAAATTTACTCCATATACCATAACACTCCTTACTGAAATGACTTAAGTCTATAAATGATGACAATACTCCCTTAGTAGTTAATATAGCCTATGTTCTAACAACATGTAGACATGTCTACCCTAATAAAAATAATAAAAATAGTGACATCAGGCTATCAAATTATAGGTTAATTAATTATTATCCTTGGAGGAGTGTTACATTCACCCAGGATAACAAATAATCAGTGGTTCTTCTTCAGAGACATAGGTACGTATATTATATATGTATATATGTACCGTACTTGTTTCAACAATAGACTTTTTTAAAGAAGGCGAGCTTCTGCCCATCTGACCTTATCAATCATCATCAATGCCTCCCATATCTTAAGCATGCCCTTCAGTTCATATCAGCAAATTCCAAAAAGATAAAATGGATCATATGAAGATTAATGAACTCCCCTTCTTACATTGTGTCATATTCAATTATCGCCCCACCACATAAAGAGACCGCCTTAATGAACGCTATTTCTCTACAGAATAATCCACATATAATAATAATAATAACTACATTCAATTGTAATATATATTTTTAGTACATCCATGCCAAAGGATGAATGGTATGGCCACCCAGGAATAGCAATTAATTATTTTATTATTATTATTCCTCTCTTCAACATTGTAAGGAGTAAAATAAAGATGAGGGGTTGATTATGTATTATTATGTTTACAATAAAATGATGTATATGAATGTATGTTTTTTGACGACAAATCGGTTTATTAATCATTTTATATCAGTATATAAGGAACAAAGATGGAACATATAATCATAAGTAAATTCAAATATTTAGCTTAATGAGTATGTGAGAGTTATAGCTTAGTGCGTTAAGGCTCAATGATGAGGACGCAGGTTCGAATCCCATGAGGGAAGATCGGTTTTGTGTAACCTGATTGATAAGGTCCTAGGTTCAATGGAGTAATTCTAACGCTATAATTCTTATTTATCATCCACATAGATTTAAGAGGTCATTGGAATAGGAAAAAATAAAACTTCCAATAATGTGATGACATCCTGCTTGGAAAAGTATTTCCTAAAAACGTCGCCATTTTGTATTTTTCATTTTCTATTATTTAAGGCTCGGTATTTTGACTCAGACTCCAACAGGGGTAGTAACAAGTACGAGTATTCCTTCCTGCGCTCCTTTGTTTCATATATATATATATTTATATATCTTATATGTTACACTAAGATGTAACTTTTTTTGGTGCCTTTTATTATCTAAATAAATAATAATAATAGTATTGTAGTCATGCACATAGCCTCTCGCCCTCAGGTTTAAGGGCAGTGTAGGCTTCTGTTGCCAAAACAACGTCATTCAATGAAGGTTCATGGATGTCAGGGGTCGAGAAACTAGGTGCATATTACTTGATAGCTACACATTTGCATGACCACTCCCTTTATTACATAGGAATCATTAGAGGCATTCATGGAAGCCAAAAACATACAAAAAAATATGGTCCATCTTCTATAAGCAAGGTTAAAGTGAACCTTAGAGGATAAATAAGTTAATCCTATAATTATATGATTTTATATATACGTAAGATAAAATTTTACATCACTTCTAATCGTTGATGCCCAACTAAGCTCTAGTGAACCTGTGACTATCTCAAAGCTAAACCATCATTTTTTGTTGAATCAATTACTTTTAGAAGTACATAAATATTTTGATCCATTCCTTTATAGTTATGACAAAAAAGTCAAGTCTGGATTTGATGATTCAATAACGTGTAAATTTGTCATTTATGAGACACGAAAGACATTATGGGACTTAAAAAATAAGCTATTGATTGCGTTTGTTTTTGGCCAGAGTTGTAAATTACAAAAAGCCGGTTTATTTAATCTGCACTTTATATTATCTATATGCTGTGACGTTGAGATCGAAATAAGAAATTATAAGCTAATTGTACCCTCAGTCAAAAACTCTCTTTATTTATAATAGTTGCTTCCTGTAGCTTTGTTTGATAACCAATGTATTTCTTTAGTTTATAGTGATTATTTATAAATCTTAAACAATAGCTTTGGACTATTTTGAGAAGTTAAACAAAAAATATTGGTTTTGACGAAAAGAACAACATTTGTATATAAATATTTATATAAAAATTGGTTCATTTATATTTTTTAAACTTGTCAAATTATTTTGATTGACAAATGTTAGTATATGAAAAGGTATCAACATATTTTGATATCCAGACAACTCATTAAGAGTCAAATATAGAAGTTATAAAATGAACATCTGATAATATTTTATTCTTCTCCAGAGCTTACACAATAATGCATATAAATGTAATGTTATATTTACTGGAATTATATTGGATAATTTATAATTAAAGTGTTTGTATGGATATAAATTTGAATTGTACATATTAAAACCTCAGTTTCTTGCTACTATCATCAAAGTGAACAATATACCTTGGCTAATCCATCTAATAAATTCATTTCATTCCTTCGTCTGTTCGTTTCCCTGACTCCCCCAAACGATTTCTTAGATCTGGACGAAGTATTCAATGAATAATTTTAATGAGTAGTTGTGGTGGATACTAAAAAAATATTTTGATGAGTTTATTTTATTTGCCCAAAAGTTTTTATGAGGTTTCTTAAAATTGCCAAGGCATTAAGTTTGGTTTGTACTATTTGGTTATTTCCGAAAATTCGTTTTCGATATTTTATTTTAAATAAACAATCATTTTCTACGATTTCCTGATAGTGGTGTGTTAGATTTAGACAAATTTTAAGCGTAGAACCTTTGGTTGCAAAGATTTTTTGTGAGTGGGCGGCTATTATCAGAAAAAATACTTACCATTAAAATATTGATTCATTTATTTATTTGTAGGGTTCTCCATTCATCTATTGAGAAAAAATTCTATGATAGGTTCGAGGTGCTAAGGAAATATTAGTTTAAAGTGGATATTACCAGAAATCCCGACAACACCCAAACATCCATATAGATAATGAAATAACATAATTAAGAAAAATATAATTCTTATCAAATACAAGAGTTGGCCTCCCCCATAGTTTTGATCTTCGACAACTTTAGAGCCGAGTTTCAGATTTTCACCAATTTTGTATCAACGTAACAGCTTGTTTTGATTAGCCTATCAATATCCACCATCGTTCTTCAATTTAACGAAGCGAGTAAGTTATGTAGTGCTGCCATGAATAAAATGCAGATTTTTTTACATAGCCAAGATAGATTCCATCCCAACAATCTGGTGGTTGACTGTCGAGAGCTCTGACCCGTCACCCATTTACAATTTCGTGATTATGTCGACCCAATGAGCACCAACCAGAATTTGGGCCAAGTTATTGAATGTGTATCATTAAAATATTAATGTTACATCCCTGCTACTAGTCAAAACCATAATGCAATTCTGAGAGCCATAATTATTTCTTTCATATCTCAATACAAGCCAACGTTAATTCATTCTTGAGATAAGCATTCTTTGTTTATTAAAGCACTAAGCGCTTACATCAATACTTAGACATGATGATAAGAATTATAATAATTCATTCATCCTGACTGAGTAACTAATTAATGAATGGATTTGTTTACCCTGCCTCCCCCCCCCCCCTCTACAATAATACTAGTAGACCCAGTAGTACATATAGAAACTGCTTAGCTCCGCAGGCAAAAAGCCTCAGCATACTCCTAAGCTTATTTTCTCAATGACAAAATATTTATGCTTCTATACATTAATAAAGACAGAGTCATTGCCATCTCAACCATTATATATATATATATATATATATATATAGGCAATTTAAAAGAAATCAAGGGGTATTCATGGGTACATCTTATATAGTCTTTATATACCTATGTTATAAGTGATTTTAAACAAGCTTATAGATATTTGTGCTTATTTATACGATGTGACAAGTTACTTTCTAAATCCTATGAATTTAAATGTAGAGTCGACCATAAGAAACTCGTTTTTTAAAGCGTTATGGAAGTAGATATATTAAACATATATTATATGTAGTTAAATACCATGCCAGTAATCTATGATCCTATGTATTATATATCACAACTATGTAATTAACATATTTAATGCCCACACATACGACTAAAACACTGGTTACGCATTATCATTTTTTCCAAGAAGCTTTATATTATATTTTAATATTTTCTGACCAGTTTTTCAATATCATTCCATTAATATAACATTACGATCCGGTTGCATCATTTGTGATACATTTATAATTCAACTCCTTAGGTCTTGTTATATATTCAAATATATTTCTCAAATATCACTTAATAGTTTTAGCACTAAAGTTGAATAGTATGTTTTAACCTCAGGAGAAATATGAACGATAGTTTATCCTCGGATTTATTCCGAATTATTTTAGTTCTCTGCGTAAAATACATTCCCAAAGGTTGTTTTTTTAGGGCTTTTTTATTTAATTTCTTTAATTATAGATGTATTGCTGTATTATTTTTTTGTTTATAATTGCGATTTTATATTTTACAACACTTATAATTTTCTTTTTTAACTTTTTTAGAGATTTAGTTTCGTCTGCAATGTTATTTTTATTTTCTTATATATATATATGTATATAAAATTCAATCAAAAATAAGTTTTTAATTAAGAAATATATAACAATATAACGCCTATTATTATGTATTCGTACAAATAATCCTTCCTTTATTGTATAAACAGGACCAAATTTGTGTAGCAACACCTATCATGCTGCTTACAAAGTACTATTGTATGTCTACTCTTTTATTCCAATTCACAATGATTTTTTTGTTTTCCTGTCAAATTATAAGCAAAATAGTGCTTTTTGCATATGTCAATATTGACAGACAAAAAAAAATCCGCAATTTGAATACTACTGCCAAACATAAAATAAGAGCTTTGAGACTATTTATAATCCTAAAATTGTGTAATCTTTGCCAAAAACATCCGTATATTTTACAATGATACTTAATTACAAATGCAAAATATAGTTTTAGCAATAATTTGCATGATATATGATGGTTCAATCTCCGTCTATGTATTTAAAAGTAAAAGGATTATGAATTATTCAATTTATAAGACTAAATTATCATTCAATGTATGTCTCAACAGAATATTTATTATTGTTCAAAATTATTCCACTAGAATTTTGGGTTTTCTAGACTTTTTAATTTTCACTTTGGTTTTTTGATAGTAACTTATATCGAATATGTGGGTTAATTAATTCATTATGTCAGTGTATGGCATTTGAAGTATTTTATGTCTCCATATAACATATATTTAAAGTCAGTTGTCGGTGTAGGAGCGGACTTATGCCTTCGTTTTGAGTATTTAGGTGGTGAAGACGAGGGCTGCATGTTTGGACATATATACTGTGATGATGTCTTATTAGAACATTTTAATAAATGTTATATTAAATGAAGGACTTGCTTCCTTCATAACATTGTATGTATTAGGTCAATGTTGGAAATGGACTGTTCTGACAAGCAGATAAAACAAATCTAATTTATATATTTTTGGAACTATCGCCATATCTTTTTTACATATAAAAAAGGAATATAACGTCATAAAAGAATATCACAAACAAAGCATATCTTCTTTTAATTGTTATATATAAATATTTCTAAGGGATTTTATATATATATCCCACTTGCATAAAAACAATAAAAATCAAGGTTCGTGAATAAATGAAAATATTCAATCTCTAAAATAACATTCGATAGCTTTATTCATCATAATATTGAATACATATATTTATGGATGAAAGAAATTTAGAGCGCTGTTTTTATTTGGCATAATTTTATACGAAGTTTTTTTTTGTTGGAGCGTTATTAAATATAACATTATGATAAAATACTATAAAAATTAGTTTTTAACTCTCAATCTAGTGCTCAAAGGGTTTGACTTCTTAGAGGGGAATGTAAATAATTATTCATCTCATTAAAACAATCTGCAAATCCATCGAATCAAATAGAAAACAAATTTAAGTTTTATTTTTATAGGAAAAATTCATAAATAAGAATCCAAACACAAAATTAAATAATATTACAAGATTTAAAATGTGCTAATGCTTGATGAAAAAAACATTCATAGCTTAGAAAATATACATGTAAAAACTATATATATATATATATATCAGAAAATGGTTATGAAAAGCAATGCTAATGCATAGTCAAATCTATAAAAACTAGAGGCATATATACACTCAGAGAGTGCAAACCTCCGCCGTCACGGGGTCCTTATGAGCCTTCCGAGGCGGGATTTTCACGACTGGGGTGGCGTAGAGGGACGGGGAGGGTTCCCCTCGACGGAAATTCCGAGAGGAAGATGCTCCCGGCACCCGATTTCACAGTACAGCGACATCTATTGGAAGAGTAGGCTGACTTGAAATATTTTTCAGTATTTAACTCATTTTGCATCTTAATTCTGCACTCAAAGATGCCAAAATTTAATCACTTGTTCCTTTTGGCATTTCCAACAACTCCACAAAGTTTCATCCGAATCTGTTCCGTACTTTTTGAGTTATCCTGCTGACAAACAAACCCACAACCACCCAGTGAAAACAATACCTCTTTCGGCGGAGGTAATAAAGCATTGTAGTTTAAAATTGTAGCATCGATGCTGAAGATAAATTTAATAAAACTGTTAAAGAATCATATGTCTACACAAATACAAAAAAGACGCTTCTCAACCTATAAATCTATATTTTTCCTTGACAAAGTAATGAACTAGTTGAATATGAATGGAATTGGAGCGTTATATCCTTGTAGACATTAACACTTTTCTCATTGTCACGACTCCACTTTAACACCCCAAACCATTACCGCAAGTTATGAGCTCATGATATACCTTGAAGTCTAAGTAACTGTTAGTATTTTTCATAAAGAAAACATATTCAGAACAACTCACCACTCAAATCCTCAACAAATATTTCTATTATTAGTTAATAAATTAATACCTCTCAGTGGGAGAGGGCAAGGCTTAGGTATGTTTTTTCTTTTTCATCTTCTTCTTAAATGGTCATAAGAGAAGACCCCTCGCCGTTTTGAAATTTATTTGCATATTAACCAATAATTAACAATCTATATTTGTAAAAAATCTACAAATAGATAGAAGGAGTGTACATCTCAAGGCCCAAAGTGGACTCATTTTTACCTCTAATGGTAAAGTTGCATTTATCCATAACATACAATTTCCTTCAAAATATTTATTAATATTCAAACCGAAATAAACATATAAAATGTCATTTTTGTATAATCAACGCATAATTAACGATTAAAAAATATTATTTTCAATGTTTTTTGGCATAGAATGCATTTTATCAATCCGTACAATAAAACTTTGTATTTATACATAGTTTTTAAAAACAACAACGTGATGGATGTTATATATATATATCCAATAAAGGAAATGTGTTTTAAAAGTATAGTTTAAAATTTATAACAAAGTGGAATTTGATAAAAGTAGCATTCTGTATTCAACCAAAAAAATATGAGGCATATTGATTTTTTTGTGAAAGAAATATGTAGTTTAAGAATTTGTATTATATGAAACTTATAAAAGCACTTTATTTCGAAAGTGTCTTACCAATAGAAAAATTGTAGTCTGATTTGGAAACTTAATCTTTTCAAACCTTGGCCTTTAAATAATTATATTTACACATTTTTTTTTTGCCTATATGGTTCGATAGAATTGCATCCAACAGGATATAAATAAGCATTATAGCATTATAATTAGTCTATCGAACCTAGGATCTTATCAATGAGGTAGACCAAAAATGACCATCCCCTCTCGGGATTCGAACCTGCGCCCCCAACATTGAGAGTACACATTTGAGTTTTGAACTAGTAGTTTAAAATACTGGTATTCTGAAGATATGTAAAACTTGTGAAATTATTTTTGAGAAAAACTCTAGTTCATTAAAAACTTTTTCTTCAAGCTAGGGAATGGTAGATGCTTTGTAAAAAATCGGTGTTATAATGTATTATAAATATCGATCCTCTTCTGAAGATTGAATCTTCTTGACGATGAGATTGTAGTATCCACTTAGTGTTTAAGAGAAGTTTAATTATAAAATGGCGATCCACATCTGTCCCAAGATATCCCAAGAACTGAGATAGAGTCCATGATCGAGTAGCCAACAATTTTTAACCGTTTTTCATTCCCTGCAAGGTAAAATAGCTATTTTTTAACTATTGATTTATAACCCAGATTTCTTTTTATACTTTTTGCAATGACCCAGAACCACTTCAATATGCTTTATCAGTTGTCTCTCAGAATTATCTTCTAACATTATGGTAATATCGTTAGCGTACATATCCATGATGTGTCTCTTTCCCTTTAAAATCAGAGAGAAAAATTCACATCATGGATATAGTGTTCTATATAGTTTAATACTCAGCGTTTTTTGCCTTTTAACTTTTGTTCATAGATCAAATTTTAAACTAATTTATATATATATATATTCTATATATGTCATTTCTCTAAATCAATAAAATATCGTTTTTATGAAAAATAGTTAATTTTGAATACATTTTACCAAAATTCACATAACAAATAAAATTATTTAAAAAATTTCAATAATAATAGTAAAAGGAACCTTGAAAATTACAAAAAAATATATTAATTCTATGGTATTGCAATGATTAAATATGTCATTTACATTGTTTTACATTTTTATTTGAATTCTCTTAGTATTATTTTATTATTAAGAACATCTGATGAACCTGTTTTTTTGGTCGAAAAGTCTTTAATACAAAAGTTTGTGTGTATTAAGTGATCTATACTTCAGAACTACTAGAAGTAAATGATAAAAATAATTGAATTAAATGGTAAAATAAAAATTTAAAAATTTAAAATTAATAGTGTGACTTGATTTTATCATGATTTAATTCAAAATTGAAGATGCATTAACCGCTTAGCAAACCTTGTTGCCACTTCCCTTGCTTCCAGAAGGGTAGTTTTCGGGCTCAGTTCCAGAATTTCATATTCTAGCCATGTTGAGCGTAGCAGTGTAACCTAGTGAATTAGATCTCCTGAGATCGCTCATCACACCTCTTGTGAATTTAATTAAATATATAATTATTAAAGAGAAATATTGGGAAAAAAAAATATCAACACACTTTTCAAATAGTTGTTTTAACGATTTTTCTTGAAATATTTCGCCTATTCCTTTGTGCCGATGACCATTGATGCTCGTTATAGGAAAATACCGTGAAATCGTTCCACAGAGCCATGTAGCCGATAGTTGACGAAAGGACTCTTAGGATATAGGACGTGGCTGACCTTGCATTCATTGTGGCGTTCAAAATACGTTAATGCAGCTGTAGATTTGACCACAAGGCCTATCAAGCCGATATATCGTTAACGATTAAGATAGCGCCATAAAAATAATAATGTTTACTTGTCTATATAATCTACGCCATTAAGCTTCATACAATCTTCATAGGTGGCACATAATGCATTTGTGATCCAAAAACAAGAGAATGGATATTATGTATATCCTTGTTCTTCTTGGGTGTCATAATACTTCAAAGTTAATCCACTGTATAATTAACTGCTACTTCATAACATCTCTTCAAATGCAGGGATTATTAAGCACATCATAGGGCTTGTATACGTTTTTAGCCTAATGAACCAGTTAAATTTAGTAGGGCTTGTAAATCATGTTATCATAACAGATTATAATGAATAAAAACTGGTTTTGCCCAAAAGAGATTATAATATATAGGTAAAAATAAATATCTAACAAATAACAAAATTAAAAGTAATTCAGAAAAATCACCATAATTGCATATTGGAGAATAATTATATGCTAATGCTTGTAACGGTTTAACATAATCTTATTCCGTTATCATTGAGTCTAAATATAGTGTAAAAAGTTATACATTAAATATAAAAAATTCTGCCAAAATTTGGCAACATTTTTACAGAGCTATTGGAAGACTCCAGGACTACTAGGAAATCATGGAGTACGTCTTCAAGTCTTGGCTGGATTCCACCAACAACTAAATATACTATCAGAAAAGGTCTCCTGGCCAAGAGTGGCCCTGACTGAAATAGTTAATTATTTGTAGCTACATAAAAAATATTTTTATAAACAAATTAATACCGTTATTTTTGCATGAAAAGACAAATGCTTGCTTAGTATCTCCATCAATATGGAGTTAAAAAGGTAGTTCACGCAAACTCAATCATAAACATGTTTTTTGAAGTTCGTAAATAGCTTTTCTGTAATGAGATATCCAATAGTCAAAGTAATTATTAATTTATTGTCAGCTATGATGAAAACTAAATAAACAGTCATTTGAAAATAGTTTTAAACTAAAATGTTTATTTATGTTTTTAGGAAACAAAATTTTCCTTTTTATTATTTGTTAATTATATATAAATATAATAGAGTCCTTCTTGATGAAAAAAAAATAGTCATTAGTTCCCTGAGTTTGATGCATTCATTTATTACGTTGATATTAATAGGTGATATTGGAGACGTCCATTCAAAGGATTCACATATGACATGGATCAGGGCCCATGAGAAAAGACAATTTTTGTTCCTAAGTATAATGCTCATATCTCTGCATTGATAGTCACAAATGAATTGATACTATATGTCATAATGCCAACTGTTTGTTTATTATATCCTCTTCTTTTATTTTAGAAAATCACGTATGATAAAAAGTTTCTTATTTTTATCCATGTAAAAAAGGGAACAGGAAAAGGAAGTTCTGGATTCCTTGGGCATAATTAGTCCAGAGATGATCCATTTTAATTATTATAATTTGTTCATCTCGATTCCACTCACGTAAAATAATATAAATAGACAAAAAAAAGATACAAGTATAACAAACGGAAGATATTTAAAGAACATAAACAACGGTCAATACCATGAGGAGGAGATCAGTCGATTCTTGTTCCGATTGCTACAGATGAGGTATTGGATTGGTCGCTGAGGGTATTGTTTACAAACAAATCCCTTCTACATGCTTAAAAGCAATCCAGAAGGAGGTATTTCACCGCGTATATTAGGCTGATTGATCAATATCAGACTTGTTGACGTTCGCGAAAAATTGTCATTCGTTTGTCTTTCTCCAAAAGTTATCGTTCGTCGTTCGTTTGTAGTTCTGAAAAATAGACCATGTTTTAGTTGAAAGGAATTTTTTCTCGCCATTTTGAAAAAATGACCTTTTTTTAGAAGATAAATTTTTCACATGAAAATGAAAAATCTTTGTCCTTTTTTGGCGCCAAAAACGAACGACGAAAGATGAGGAATATTCCTTAGCGTTCATTAAAAACTTTGTCGTTCGCGAACAACATCAAATGAACGATAAATCAACAAGTCTGATCAATATGTATTTATTAAAGTAAAGTTATTGCCTCCATGGACCTAATTATAAGTAAATGTTCAGCCCTAAAAACAATTCATGCGACTCAGTATACTTTCTTCATTGTACTACATACCAAACGTGAACCATTTGGGTTGAGCAATGTTTCCTTTTCCAAAAGTTCTCATCGAATGGCATACTTTCGCATACTCATGGATGATGTAGATGTTTAATTGGGAATCAATTAGGAACAAGACATTCTCTTCAGGATTGAGGAATGATGTCATGACAGGTGGAATGGGGACAGGAAAGAAGTTATATGTTAAACATAATGAGATGGAAATAATTTTGTTTGGGCTCTCCTCAAGAGGGAGGAAGACCTCTGACAAAACGAAGGCGCTAGATTTTGCCCTTTTAAACGCAAAGGCCTTGATAGCAAAATACGAACCAATAAGACCGGGAGAGATCAGAGGGATCCTGCTTGGAGCTGCAGGTAGATACGCTGCCTTTTCACTCAAAATCCCATCGTTGGACGGTTCATCATGGACATTCGCGGCTGAATTGATAAAATATTACCCGACGCAAAGTCATCGCTTTTACCAAATTTTAAGGAAAATAATCAAGAACTTTAAGAAATTTGCATGATTTTTATTGTTTTTTTACAGCTTATTCTTTTAATACTTGTTAATTAGATAAAATTTATTGTTTGTTCAAGATCGATGCTAAATTTTAAACTATAATGTTTATTTTTGTATTTTATACGTATTAGCATCGTTTTTATATACATGTGCTGTATATATGTGAACAGTTTAATATTAAAAAAAATGGAAATGAGGAAGACAGCAGCATGACGACTTCATGTGAAACATTCATTCTCCAAAGAGGTGAACATTACTTGACAAGTTTGGATTAAAAAAAATGGAGGCAGTCAATTTATGGAGAAGTATCATGTTGAGTTCTATAAGGAATTTAAAAATACCTAATGAATATATTTTTTAAAATTAAAAACTGAAAAATATCTCATGTTAAGATATATATATATATATATATATATATGAAAATGTAACTTTATAGATTAGGAACCTGGTTTTACATTCATTATGTCTTTCAATCAATATACTATACATTCTTATACCTCACTTCTTATCCAGTGTAAGGATATACATTAAAAAAGTGAATAAGTCTGTTAAAAATCTCTTTTGACTGCTGCAACATAAATGTTCAATTATGAAGTCCTCTGTGAGGAATTCAAAGTTGGGAAACACTTTGGTAGCGGAGAAAAAATGGAATTTTAGTTTCTCTTTGAAACTACACATCTTCTTTGCTCTTTGAGGAAAGTCCTTAATGTTTATTTATAATTTTATTATCACAACCCCTCTTGCTATTTATATTATTATTACATATATATAATGTTATGCATAATTCTAAATCGTCCAGAGCCATTGTAGAAGGTCTTCATATCTTTCTACGAGGAAGAAGAGGCCCACAAAATCAACACCATTTAAAAAGCACATTTTTATCTTAAACTTCTTACATTTTAACCAATTCCCTACGAAAAAAAAAGTTTTTTAAATTACTACAAAGTTTGAAATATTTATTATTATTATTATATTTTAGTTCATAATATTTAAAAGATTAGCAATGTCATAATAAATAAATGACAAATAAATGCCTAAAGCCTATAGAACGTATAAAACAAGATGTGTTTTAATAAATGCATCTATTATAATTTCTCTGTGACGTAAATTTTAAAATTAAATATAGAAAATAGTCCGCAAAATGATGGAAGTTTGAAAATATTTAATTTTTATATTAAAGTAGACACGTTATTCGACTCTGGACACGTTACTCTGCCCTTTCTCTAAGAATTTTCTACTCACGATCTTTTCGTGGGAGTGTGATGGATACCTAATCCGTTATGATCTATCATGGCCAGCGGAAACACAAAAATGTTCTTAAGCAGATTTGAAGGGTGTCATAGTCGTTTTTTACAGAATAAATGTTTTTTAACATTTTAGAAATTAATTTTACTTTAAAATGGTCAATAAATTAAAAAACACTCTCAAATATATTTAAATTGTTTTATATTACCTGTTTTCTTACAATAAACTATTTTTTTTATAACAAATAAAGTTTTTTTTATTTGAGGAAAAAGTTGTCTAATAATCAATTTTGGATGTATTCGCATTGATTAATGGTGAATAATTTGTTGACTTGATACACCGCTTTGATTTATTGAGAGATCTTAAATAACACTCTGCAGGCAGTTACAACCCCATCACAAATATTTAAGGCGTGATCCCGTCCTATTTTTAATGATCTTCTTCAAGAGGCACATATGTTCTTTTTTGCAGTTTCATCAAGCCTTGGCAAAGGTATTATTATTATTATTTTGTTATTGCTTCTCAGGTCTTGTTGATATCAGTTCTACGTATTCCTACATGTCACTCAATAGTTTATCAGCCTGACGATCCCTTTTTTCCATCGTACTCAAATTAATTTGTCAAGGCCATTGTTGCTTTGAATGCGAAAAGTTATTTAAGGTATATTGAAAAACAAGGACCGTCCATATTATAAAGAGAGCTGACTTTTCGCTTGCCGGCCATTTTGTATGACGTCACACCGGCAAGCGGAAGGAAACACATTTTCTAATAGCCCTTTTCTTCCTGCTGTTGCCATCAAAAATCTATTGCTGAAATAGATTTTTTGATGAATAAAAAACTATAAATTTATGACGTTTCACATCACATGAAAACATGAAATAAAGAAACGAAGTATTCTATATACCTTGGGGTTTTAATAGGCTCTATGCTTGAGATTCACTTTGATGGTTCTCCATTCGAAATGGAGTCGAAGACTTGTAGGGATATTTACTTTTCAAATTATGAAATAAATAATGATTAATCATGCTACTTGTATAGCTAAATAAATTAATCACATATAACGGGCGTCCCAAAAAAACTTACTTATTTTAAAGGTCAATAAAAACAAAGTACTTCAGCTAGTGTTTTATATTTATTCTTATTCATAATATATTTTGGAAAATGGCATCGAATGAATGACAATGAAAATTATGCATATACTAAATCAGTCGATTTTTGAAATTTTTGTCCTTGTTTTACAGTATATCGATCAGTATGATGGCAAAGGCGTCACGAATGTTGTTTTTGGTTTGATTTAAATCCGTATGAGTTTCACTAGAATTCACTTAAATGTGATCGAGTTATTGTCTTATGTACGATGCCGAAAATGAGAATAATTAGGTCCTTATATACAAACGTGCAATCACCGTGAATGGAACTCGTTACACGAACATGATCGAATATTTTTTCTTTATACATATTTCCTTTGTTTATATGTCTAACAAGTAAGTAATTTATACTGCCCATATTGGAGGGTATCATATATATTGTAGCGTAGATTTATTTATTTACTTATTATTTTTTTAAAAGATAAAACTTTGGTTTTCAAAATATTGTTTCAGTCCTTTCCAATGTTGAAATATATATGTAGTCGGTTGCTAAATAAACTTGAGATAAAAAAATTGATGTTTTCAATAAAATATGTTTTATTTGTCATAGCGGTTTTGCATAACAAATTTTTTAACAAGTCTCATTTTAATAACTAATCATAATTAATTTTTTCTGTCTATTACTTAAGCCTAGGAGAACAAGAAAATAATCTATTTGAATGATTTAAAAGAAAAGTGATATAGTTGAACAAATATATATATATATATATATAATATATGATATATATATATATATATATATATAATATATAATATATATATATTAGGTTGTTCCATAAATAATGAGGTAGGTTAGCTATCTCGAAAAGTGCATATTTTTGCATGGGAACAGACTGTATGGCGCCACTCAGGTTAGTATATAAGGTGAGTAATCGCATCATTTCTATCATTCATTCTACTCGCCGCTGAAAATGGAGACACCCGACTTTCGCTCTTGCTTCTTGATCCGGATCAAACTCGCCAGGACAGTCAACGAGATCCACGGGACTTGCTCTCTACCTTCCCTGACTCCTGCTCTGGCCTCTCCACCCTCCAGAGATGGCACACTGAGTTCGATAAGGGTGTTTTTGCCCTGGAGAAGAAGACCCGTCCTGGACGTCCCCGGGAGACGAGGACAGAGGAGAATGTGTCCCGTGTGAAGCGCCTGGTCGAGGATAACCCCCGACAATTTGCTGCAGAGGTGTCCCTACCATCTACAACTGTTTTCAGGCTTCTGACGGAGGATCTAGGGCTCCGATACTTCCTCAGCGTGCTCGTCCCTCACCAGCTCTCTGAAGCCAACAAGGCGCAGCGAGTAAAGTGCTGTCAGGACCTCCTTAAGCTGTTCCAGGACCACGGGGAGGACTTTCTGGGGTATCATCTGTTAGTCCAGGACGAGTCCTGGTTCTACTGGGATTCGGCGGAGCGGAGGCAAGTCTGGGCAGAGCCCACGGGGCCCCGGTTCTCGACCCCCGTGTGAAACAGACAGCGAGGAAGACGATGATTCTTATGGGGTTCACCTGCAAGACGAGGTGGTATCGATCACTGCACTAGCTGCCGGGACCACAGCCGACCGGAACACAATGAGAGAGTACCTGAGGACGACTGGGAAGCGTTTTCTCAGCCTGAAAAAGGACAAGATCCGGCTGAAAGATTGTCTCCTCATGTGGACAATGCACGTCCCCACACTGCCACCGATACCAGGGAATTCCTGACCCGGAGGGACGTGGAACCGGTGAAACAGTCACCCTACTCACCCAGCCTGAACCTGTGTGACAGGTTCTTGTTCCGGAAGTTGAAGCACCTGCTCCGGGAGGACGAGTTTGGGGCACGAGGAGGCTACACTCGCCGTTCAGCGGGCGATGAGGAGGCTCAGTGAAGTCGAGCTTTACGACCAACTCAGGAAGCTCCGGGGACACTGCCACGACGTCATTGCAGTCGGAGGGGACTATGTTTACTGATTGATAAGTTTTTTGTTGATCTGATGAAAATTTTGAGTTTTAATTGGTCGACCTCATTATTTATGGTTCCACCTAATATGTATATATGACATTTTGTAGTTTATTTTACAAATATGTATTGTTATTGTTTCTCTGTTTGACCGTACATTTTAAATTACTAATATTTTCATTTATACTACATTTTTGACAAGAATAGATTATTTTCTTTGTCTGGACTGCTATGATTTATATGAATAATACATATATACCAAGATATACACTATCTTGAAAATTACAAATGAGTGACATATTTATTGAACATTAATAAATGGGCGTATAAAACTCAGTGTGGGCCTTGACGGGTTCTAAGAATTTTTAGATCCATAAGATACTCGTACTATAATGTGGTCTAAAGACCTATAAAGATATTTTAAATTATTAATTGATTTGTTTTCATCTTATTCACCTACTCATACATGTAATATATTTATTGACCACACACATTCTGTTGGATACAAATCTTCCAATATAGACGGCTTTGGAATCAAACTTTTGAAATTCATTACAAAAACGTCTTTAAAGTATGCTTTTCAGTAAAAGTATATTTTAATGATATTTTCTAGCATATTTTGTTATTGACCAATATTCAAATTAAACACTTATAGGCTAATAATATTTAAACTGATAACATGAGTATCAGGGAATATCATAAGGAGATTAGGAAACGAGCTTTGAAACTACATAATTAAATGACATTCTTCAGTTTTCTCTTTTTGAGATACATTTATAGAATATGATGAAATTCATCGATACAAATACAGCCCTTTAAAGGAGTTGAATTTGAGAACCTATTTGTATAATCAAAAAATCATATAATTGATCAGAAATAACTATAGCAGACATTTTATTCGAGATGGCTCACTTGATGTCTTTGAAAAACCCTCAACTATAAATAAGCGTTTGGTTTCATCATTTTCTCAATGACTAATTGTTTAAGATAATGTTCTTAATGCTAATTTTCTCTAGTGCTGATATTGGAAGTATAAATAGAAATACTTTTTTGCTATCTTATTTTTGCATTGCAAATTTTCTTATTATCATTTACACAATTCTCAAGACTAAATTAACATTAGTCTTCAGGATTCCATCAAATATATGCATGTGTTATGTGAACAAAAAATATAGACAATACACAAAAAAGCATGGTCTGAATTATAATTTGCCAACCAATATTGCATGAATAAGCACATGCATGCACTTTATCATTTTTTATAAATTCTTTATATAACCTGGGACTATAGGTGAGGCCGCATGTCATTTTAAATATATCTTCCCATCTTTAAAATATGGAACAAAGGACTTAGTGGTTCATATCCTAATTTGATTAAATATGAGTTTTTTAATTACTAATGAACAGTTAATTAATTAGGAATACATAAATACATATTTCATAAAGAAGAAAAAAACGCATGAAAGCATATATTTTTCTATTGTTATAGTAAAAAATTGATTTTAAAAATTTGAATGGAAGATATTTTATGTTTTGTTAACACATTGACATATTTTATTAGAATTTGGATACAGGCCAATGATATATATATATATATATATATTAGATTTCTTCAGTATTACATTTTCCTCTCATAAATTTTTATGTCATAGATCAGAGTTTTGAGTGCAATATGTATGTAGGATTTATTAGAATGGAAGGTACTCACTTGGTTCTTTTTTCATTAAATATATAAATAACATCTGTAACTGATAATTATTTTTTTGTTCAGTCTCAAATATTCTGTGGTTATTGTGTTAAAAGACAAAAACAAAATAAATTCTTGTGTACCTTTTTAATCTTGATGATGGTCAACACAATTATATTAAATGATAAAAATAACCAAACTAATTTATTGGAACTATAAAGAGACACGACCGTTATTTGAAAAAATATTTTTATATAAAAAGAAAAATATGTAATTATGTTAAATGTTATAAATATTTTATATAAATACTTGTAGGAAGTGTCCAGGAATAAAATATTAGTTTTGAACAAAATTTTACAATTCCAACAAAACCTGTTCAGGATGAATGCGTGTAGAGGTGACCTTAAGGAAATATTTTTAGTTATGCCAAATAATAACTAAAAATACCTAATAAGAAAAAAAATTGTCATGTTTGAAAACAGTATAAAGCATAAGAAATTAAAAAATTAAAATCATACGAATATAACTATTCAACAGACAATAATTTTATTTAACAGTTATAATAAGGATACTCTAGTGTATGAAAGTAGTTTAGAATTAGAAAAGAAAATATATATATATATATATATATTGTGTGGCCAATAATTAGTGTCCGCGTACTACAAATATTCAAATATAAGATTAAAAACAAAAAAACTCTTGATTTTTTGACAAATGTATTTGCTTTTGAATAACTAGCCTGAATAGAGATATATGAATTGTATGTTCTGCAAAACAATTAGCGACCAATTAAATAACTGAATATTTGCTTACATTAAATTTAAGGCCCTTCCTCTTTAATTTACAGCAATTCAAAATACCGTAGGAACGAACCAAATCCTCCTGTCCCTGCTTAGTCGTATGTACAATAACGTCCTTTTTAATAAATAACAATACCCCTTCCTTCGAAAAGAAGCTAGTTGCAAGATCTAAATAGCTCCAATGACCCTTAGGCCTAAATGAGCTGCCTATCCTAAAAGAACTAAGCCGGTTCTTTAGTTTATAATTACTCAATGACTTAATTACGTATTCACATATTTCCTTGGATATGTACAGTACATAGGTATTTAAATATGACACCTTTATTTGTTTTAAGAAATAACACAGTTATCCAACAAAGCTGACATTTAGGGCTTATGTATCTGTTTAATGTTATTGATTTTTTTAAAATTTGTAAATAGTATATCAGTTTTCTGCTCTTTAATGAATGAGATTATTTTAAATTTAAAAACATAAATTTGCTGTAATTTTTTAAAATATATATAGACTAGCCGTTGCGTATAAATGTAAAGTGTTGAAACTTTTAGATCAATTAAAAAGATGAAAAACCTAAGATGAACCAACATACATATTTAAAACCTGAATGGATTCTTATATAAAGGAAGCAAATAAATAAAAATCTCAACTTCGTATGTTTTTTTTTTCATGTCTGATAATTTGAAGTAAGAACTTCTTATGTCGCAACCTGGGAATGGAATAAATTTAATTTGTTTGATGTGGTGGATCAATAGGTTTTGTTTTCCGAGATATGTCCTATTCAAATTGGTTACTATTCCATGTATTTTTATTGGCATGTATTAAACACTTTTTTCCATAAAAGCTTTTGAATCAATACCTCAAATCACTTTGATTTAAACGATGTTCATCTCACGGACCCTTGACTGATGACTTGAATTTTACAGACAAATAATTTGATAAGTCATTCATATAGTTGAGTTTCTGGTTCTTCAAGGCTTTAGAAATTGAAAAGAAAAAAAAAGTATTTGGGCCCACATAGGCCAGTTCGAGAAAATCCCTGATAAATGAGTTTGATTATGATAAATATTCCAAACGACAATTTGAAATGCTATTGGCAAAACATGGTATAATACAGTTTGTTTTTTCCAAATTAATTTTTACTTTGTAATGCAGAAGTATTTATGTTCTGTATTGAAATACAGCTTTTTTCATAACACTTTAATAAAACACTTAATAAAAAACGTTTGCATAACTTAAACTTCATTTTCACAAAAATAAAAAAAACAGAAAATAATATGCGTCAGGCATTCAAATGCCTCATTTCAAAAACTTTATATTCTCTTTGATCATGCAAGCTTTGACAATAAGATACTTAGAGATATTGATAATTTCTAAGCTATAATTTAATTTTGAAATGCTCGGATTTTATTCGAAATAATTAAGCGTTGAAGTCATATTTTGTATTAACACGATATAAAAAATATACTCATTGTATATAGTAGTTAATCACAAGGCTTGTTTTTAATATTGTTCTTAGTTTGTGTCAACTCCCTCCCTTTTTAATATTGTAAATCATCCCTTTTAAACTGTCCTGAAAAAACCATATTAGAAGACGATGCTAGTTTTAAGTTTTATAATTCCAGTTGATTCAAACCTAACTAGAGGCATATATACACTCAGAGAGTGCAACTTCCGCTGTCACGGGGTCCTTATGAGCTTCCGAGGCGGATTTTTCACGACTGGGGCGGCGCAGAGGGACGGGGGAGGTTCCCCTCGACGGAAATTCCGAGAGGAAGACGCTCCCGGCACCCGATTTTACAGCACAGCGACATCTATTGGCAGACTAGGCTATCTTTGAAATAAATATTAGTATTTAGCTCATTTTGCATCTTAAAGAGCATCACAGATGCCAAAATTTAATCACTTGTTTCTTTGGCATTTCCAACACTCCACAAAGTTTCATCCGAATCCGTTCCGTACTTTTTGATTTATCGGCTGACAAACAAACCAACGCCAGCGAAAACAATACCTCCTTCGCGGAGGTAATACTATTTTCAAAATGTATTTATATGCGTATAGAAAAGTGAAATATAGAAATAAGTGAATAAATATTTGAAAAATGTAAAAAAATAACAATGATAGCTAATTTCTTATGATTTTCACCATGCTTCTATATAATTGAATATTCTAGATTGGCTTTCAAATATCGTAATATAAGTTTACTTAAATAAATACCATCTCCATTAAATATTTGATTGTAATTATTGATTTTGTTCTCACACCATGGACATGATTATGAAGAGATCAAAAGAACATTATTCAAATCACAATACTTTGAATCCATCTCATTGATTGACATGAAAAATGAATGTTGGCAATGCTCTTTGTATCTAAATTAACTACAAAAAATAAATTTAATCAAAACAACCTTTTCAATTCCCTTGAGTAAGGTTTCTAAGCGTAAATATGCATTTAAATCATAAATTGATGCATTTGATCTATTGATGACGTAACATTCGGCAAGTTCTTTTGTTATGGAGCCAAAGAAAGAAAATTATTTAGAAAATTTTTTATTGTCAGAGTGCTATACTAATTGATGAGACTCACAAAATACCCAAGACTCGCACTTCTATTTTGTCATTCAAGGACTTTCTTTCCATGAAGTCATAAATTGAACCCAAATATACATTCAAACTTATGTTAGCAGCTACCTTTATTTAGCGGTCATTGGTCGATAGCGATCGCCCATTTTCCTCCCAACGAAAATGAAGTATTTTAAACCTTCCTCTATAACATACAATCTGTGTTTAGCGGTCAATTTCTTGGCTTCTTTAGCCGCATAGACACGTTTTGCTCTCTTTCTCTCTTTCTTCTCTCTTCTTTATCTATCTCCCGATCTTATTTCTCTCTCTTCTCTCTCTCTCTCTATATATTTTATTAATATTCAGTATTAATTTTTTTCCATAATAATTGTATTAAAAACAAACATGATGGTCAAAAATATTACTTGCTAAAGAAATAATATAAACAATCAAACAGTAATAGAAGATAATAAACAGACATATTACATTCCTAAAAGATTGTTCTTGTAGTATTTTAAAGAAGGTTTATTTCCTCATATATACAAAATTACATATATTTACCAACCAATTTTTCTAAATTTACTTTGGTCTTATTTTCTCTACAAGTATTTTTTTTTTTTGGCCCATGGCATCATATATTTCATTGATTTATCCCGACATCTTACATGTAAAATAGTAATAATGTACAACTCAAACAAAGAAATAAAATTATAACGAAGAAAGACGTTAATTAGGCATAAAATATGGTAAAATAATTATACAAACAAAGAATAAGTTAAAACAGTCATTGTCGTATTAAAATTTCTAAGTAATTTTCTTGCTATGTTTAGTATGGATCCGCGAATCTCTTTCTCTTTTTGCTTGAACGGCGTATATACATATTGGAGCTTACAATCACTGGCATGCTGAAGAAGTTTGTCCTTGGCCTAAGTGTAAAAAGTCCTCTCTACCCAAGGAGTCCCGAACCTCTCCTCTAGTTCCATTTTCCAAATAATGGGATGAAATCTTGCACTCGAGTAGAAGATGTACCGTTGTCTCCTTAGCTTCTTGGCAGAATATACATTAGTGCCACTGCTTAAGATTGAGGAAACTTCAAGGATTTTCTCATACAGTAATAACAAATAATCATATCACAATGTAAGGACTCCTTGAGACTTTGAATCATTTTTATTAGAGTGTCCCTTGGTGATGTTTTAACCAGTTAAAATTGTGTTTTTTACCAATTTTCAATTAATTTTACTTCAAGGAATTTGTTTATTTGTATCTGGGCAAGAATCAGAGAAGTAAACTTTATTACAACTAAAGTTCAGTATATTTATATCATGCAGAAGTATGAAAACCCCTCCTCCCCAAGATTTCGACCCTATATAGATAATGTTTTGTTGTGTTTATGCCGTTTGAAGAAGAATTTTTTGATGTGAATTGGTTTTTGAAGATGTTGAATAATAGTACAAGTGTACGAAAAAAATAAAATATAATCATATCACATGGTTTTTGGAGACGAACAGATCCTCTGGTATATATAAACACCCTTCATTTTAGCTTTCCTACATTATATGTTGTACAACTTTTCGATATTCTATAGCATTACTGTTAGAGAAGTCGTTGTTTATTATTTTTATTGATAATTAGCATTTTGTATATATCAATACTTTTCATTATGTATTCATCTTAGAATTAATTGTATACAAAAATCGATTTCTTTTGTTTTGGAATTACCCTTCTTATTAAGATTTTGCCCACAAATATATTCCATGATTTCAAGGTCACCATTCCTCTGCAGCATAAACATTCATGTATCAATATCACCAACATCGACCTTCTAAGACGACCTTTAGACCCCATAGAGCCATCAAAATGAAATTTACTTTGTTTGATCCCCAGTAATGTTTTATAAATCAGGCAAACCACAAGCTGAACATACAACTAAATTCCCTCTAATTGTATCGTTATTTTCACCAGAGTTTCTGACTATGTGTGTGTGTATGATGTGCTTTTACGATATTGCATTGGCGTGTGTGTTTAGGCATACGCCTTTATAAGAGACGTTGTAAAAGTACGATGAAGTACAGAGATGTAGTAAATGAATGAATATTCAAAATTGTAAATTTATTATCGTTCTCATCAATACTGATTTACCTCCTCATCGAAAACATCTTAGGTTTCTATTGATTAAATAAAATGCTATAATGTTTATTATATCCCAATGTATAAAACTCAATATAATCATCGAACTCTCAACAGCGAGAAAAATTAATCCACTCGAAAAGTTCTTTTATGACGTATAACGGATATCAAATATAGGCATTATGAAATTACAAAAATGCGTAGTAAATATGTAAGCTAGACTTGTCTGCTTTTAGTTAGCCTCATAGCGTCATCCTACAAGTATAAAGGGCTATATTTGTGGAACGAGTAGCTTTTGACGATGGCCGTAGTCATGACATTGGTTAATAATGAAAGTGAAATATCCAATTCCACGATTGCTTCAACCTTAGAGTGACTATACGGACTGTTTAGAGTATCCGTAATAAGTCAAAGGACACCATGGAGTTATTTTTTATGATGTATACGATATAAATAGCTGTTCTATTGGATTGACACAATTTATTTTGGAAATATGAAAAAATCCTCCTACAACAAATGCCCAGTGATGTCGCCTTATTTTAGAATTTATAAAAATATTATGCTTCTCCATTATGCATTGGGTATTATGGTCTTTTCTGCGTTTTTCGCTCCCTTAAAATTTTGTATTTAGACTATGCATCTCATTGATATCAATAATTATTTCCTACGGTTCATTGTTGCACCGACATAAAAGCGTCCTAAGATGCTCCCATTGAGTTTCTTTCCTTCCTTCTTTTATGAGTCAATTGTGCTTCCAGTTATTAGTTGGTCGTTGAATTTAATTGAACAATAGGGAAAACTAATATTTAACATTTGTTTGTAATGATAAAATTATTCTAAAATAACGTTAATCGGAGTGTATCACAAATATTTGAAGGTGCTATAACTTAGTGGAAGTGTGCTCGACTATCATGATGAAGGTGAACGCAGGACTTTCAAACCCAACAAAGTTTCAAGGAAAAGCGCTAGTTCATCAACGTCACCCGTTTCAAAAACAGGTAAAGCAGACAAGATTCCTGGGGACAATAAAGAGCCTAACCAGATTCTTCAAAACGATCTTCTCCTTGATATTGAAACTTGGAACGCGGTAAGATCTCTAGAGCAGGTCATCGACGTCATCCGGTTCCATAGATAGGTCAAATCGCGAGATATATTTTATTTTGATACAAACCAAAAAGAGTTATTTTCAAATGTATATATATATATTATTTTTCTTTTATCTTTACGTTAATTTTGTTCATATGTAAATATTGTAGTTCTCCGCGTACATTAATGGCGAATAAAGACAATATCTTAGAATAAAGTATCCTTTTAATTCGGCCCCTTCTCTACTACATATTGGGGTCAGAGTAAGCAGAACATTAAGCAAAAGGATTGATATTATTTAAAGCTATTTAAACAAAAAGAAAAAACAATGAACTGTTCTGGGGAGAACTATCCTCAACCACATATCTATATGATGGCTCAATGCAACTATATATTTACTAGAGACATGTATACACTCAGAGAGTGCAAACCTCCGCCGATCCCCTCCAGGTTGTCCAAATGACGTCACGGGGTCCTTATGAGCCTTCCGAGCGGAGATGGGGGTTGCCCGCCAGAGCAGCGAGGGTTTTCACGGGGGAGGGGTGGGGACAGGACCTTCACAGGCAGTCCCTTGAGGCTTACCCATTAATTCCCGCGGTTTCTGGGCCGAAAAAAGGAGGAAACCCCACACTCCAAATTATATAGGAGAAAAAGCCAGGGCAATGTCAAATATATCATTGTTTGCACTCTAGAACTACATGGAAAGAAAAGAACTGACGTCATCAAAGAGGAGAGCACAGCACAGCGACATCTATTGTATGAGTAGCTAGATTGAAATATTTATTTAGTATTTAACTCATTTTGCATCTTAAAGAAGCACTCAGAGATGCCAAATTTAATCACTTGTTCCTTTTGGCATTTCCACAACTCCACAAAGTTTCATCCGAATCCGTTCCGCACTTTTTGAGTTATCCTGCTGACAAACAAACAACCAACCAACCAACGCCAGTGAAAACAATACCTCCTTCGGCGGAGTTATAAAGAGGATTTTAATGTCCGAGTCAGCATCTGATGAAACATGGGAGAAAAGGAAGATAAATTCTATCCCTTAACCCTTCTATTGTGTTAGGGTCAAAATTGACCCGTTTTCTAGTTTGAATGTGTAAAATTACCATTTTGCTTTTTTGCTCTGGAATGAGGCTTCATCTATCCTCAACACACCCGATTGATGCAGAAATAATCAGTTTTCACACATTTTAGTAATTATAAGGTCTCAAAAAAAAAAGTAACATCTGTGGTGTTACGGGTTAAAAATGACCCGCAGAGAATACTGGCTTTTTTATGCATCACCTAAAAGCTATGGGTTGCTCTGAGGATCAATTGTGGCCCAATAGCCCAGTTATGGCCCACACACACACGCCCCCCCACACACACAAACAGCTTCTTTCACTGCACAGACAGACACATATAGAAAGACGCATTCAGGCACACACACACATTTTACACGAGTGGTACATTTTAAAACACTGTGTCTGGTGGAGCCACCTAAAGAATTTCCCCACTGGTTCCATTATTATGAATGTAACTAAGCCAACAATTACTTGAAAAACAATATTGAAGAAAACTGGTGATTTAAGAATTTTAAAGCATTTTCAATCACGGGTCAAAATTGACCCTCGAACACCACAGGTGTAAACGCTTTCTAACACAATATAAGGTTAAACAGTCTATTTATAAATAACAATTTTAATTATAGAAAAAAAGGAAGCATCTTAGCTTACATATTGTGTTTAGATGTGCTCAACAACTTTAGTCAACCATATTGATAAAATCCTATGTTCGATAGACTAATTTACACGCTATAATGTTTTATATGCCCATACAGATGCTATTCTATTGAACCAAATATGGGGAAAATGACTAAGGTTTACACAATGACGTCATTTTAAGGGATTACTCTATGTTTGAAACTAAATAGAATGACATTACTGCTTTATTACTTGTTTTTCTGTTTTATATTCCTAAGACGATTAATTGTTTCATCCACAAGTGGACTGCCATTTCTTTGATTGAATTTTGGTTATCTGTTGAGTATCCAGAAATTATATAGTCGTGCTTTACACTCTATTTCTCTATATCATTTGTTATTTTATCTACTCTCATAAAGCCGAAGCTGCTTAAAGTCATTATATTTTTATGAAATATCAAATTATTATTGCTATCCATTTTTTTTCAGAGACATCTATCCTAAGTTTGAGTCTCTTTAAAACGAGTGGACTTATTAAAACGTTTTAAGTCTATAAATAAACAAATCCAAAGAGGGTCCTCAACTTTTATGTGAGTAGATATCATAAAAATGGAGTCAAATAAAACAAGGACGAGTTTATCATCATCACTACGTATTGGTTAACATTTCTTTTTTTGGGGGGGTTTAAATTATTATAATTTACCCACTTCAAGTCTGCGGATTTAATTTATCATTTTAAGTTTTTTATATCAAATGTAGTGTTTATGGATATATGCCTTCTGATAAATGTGACAGCCAAACATCCCATAAGGTTATTTTCTTCTTTATTATAAAGATATATTGTTCTAATTTGACTATACTTTGTGCCTTCTGAAGATTCCTTTCAATATTAACATAATGAATGCATACCTTGGGACCCATGTACAGCCGTCAAATTCTAAGCCAAGCATATGCAAAGAAAAAAGTAAGTATTTATATAAAGTTATTGTCCTTTCAGCCTTTTCAGACCTCTAGGTTAAAGGCTCTTATGATCTATTAAAAGTGCATAAAACTATAAAGTCACCTCTCTTATTGTAAAGAAGCCCATAAAAAGCTGCTCTAATGCAAAAGAGGTATCATTTTTTATGAATATGTCAGACTTGTATATGTAAAATATTGTATGCTCAGGGGTAGAGGGCTTTCAGTCAGAACAGACCAAGAAATAATCATAATAACCAACAACTATATTGCATCTTTGGCCTTTTGCGGAAGAGGAAGTGGATAGACCTGTTGGAGTCCATTTTTAGATCTACTATTTCACCTTGATGAAGAAGCTTTTTTTAAGGTGAGGCTCCTTAGAGCCCCTGCATGCAGTAGGCATGCATACCAAAGGCCCACAAACCATAAGACCTTCCATATCATATTACTATTTGATTCTCAATAACATAATACGTTATAGTTTGCCATGCATACATAAGATGAATAAAACGCGCAGTGGATATACAATTGGCCTAATTACAGGTCGAAAAAGTTCTTTTTGTATAATGATAACAGAACAAGCGTTTTGTTTGTTTTTTAATTTGTAAAATCCATCTCTCTCTCTGTAATTGTTTATTTGTGAAGCCAGCATCCATTGAAGCCATTTAAAATAGGACCGCCATTCAAATTAAACCTTGTAAATTGTTAAACAAGTTCGGCCAAATATTTTAATTGTGAATATACATATAATCAAAATATTTCTTTTTAAATGATAATGGTATCATCTATTGTAACTTATTGAATACTTTGAAAATTGGCTTTAATAACAAACACACGAGAATGTACTAAGATTTCATAAATAATTAATAAAAATATTAGTAGGGAAACTGTGTCATAACATCTTTAAGTTAGTTAAAATGTTTTTCTCAGTTTTGTATCCAGTTATTATTTAGTATATCCCTTATTACATAATATCAAATAAAACTAGATTTGTAAAACAACATACAGTTAAACAACAATGATGTCTTTTATAAATCCACACATAAGTGATACAGATATGAGATGAAGTTACTTACTTGATCTGAAGGAATTATTTTTATTAATCTTGTTTGTGGAGGGAGATTCAATTTATATATGAAGAACTAATTTCTTTATTGTATTAACAAGCGTAATACAAAAAAAATATAATATTTTATTTATATTTATAGTTTTATTTATAAGTGGCATTCACCATTTTAGTAACCAGATTGGAGGACGCATAATGCCACCTTAGAGATAGATATTCCCGCTGTGAGATAATTTTGTCCAAAGCAAATGTACAAGTCGGTTTTGCTTAAATTAAACATTTTTTTTGTTAATATATTTGACTATTTATGAAATTTAATATGGCTTACCTCCACAAAAAAACATACCAATAAAATATTTTTTAATACGTTTGAACAAAATCATAAATCTCAAACTGATGCAGAATGTGTGTCTTATTTTGGAAAAAAACTATGTTTTCCTTGTATCTAGACATATATTGCACCATCAACCTCATATACATATATAATATATATATATAATATCATCTGATCATATATATATATATATATTTACTAAGGTAAATTTTATTCACATGATATTATATATTATAATATTCACAAAAAAAACACTAGAACGTCGTGTTATTGACAATATCATAAACCAGAGATTAAAAATTAGGTAAAGGCACTCGAGTAGATTTCATTTTATACATAAAATATTGATTTTAGTGGTAAAAAAATGATCTGTTCTTGGTACGGTTCAGTATAAAAGTAAACAAAATCTTTACTCCCGCATTGTATATAAAAAATAACAATTTTAGATATTCTAAAATTTCTACTACAAATATATGCACTCTAATATAATGTTTTGATGTCTCCCAGCGAATCCCCGCAAAAACACGCAGTCTTTCCTCAGCTGTAGTCCCATATATACTACCAAATGCCAATGTGTTTGGTAAATAATCTGTATTTAAACCAATAGAGAGAGTGATTTAACATTTTAGATTTTAAACCTTGAATAACATATTTTCTGTGTTCTCTAGCCCGTAATCTTCCTTCCTCCTCTCAATTTGACTTTAAAAGTTTTGCATTAATGTCATATTTTATTGAAGCATAGCCACTCCACGTCAAACTGTACATGTAATAAAGACGAAGAACAATTTTAATACCTGTCTAATTATAGTGTTCCTGATAAGATGACGTTTTAATTATTAATAGTCTTTTAACAAAAATCATCGGATAATGTTTACAATATGTAGGGATGATTTCATTATTCTACAAAAGTTATAAACGGTTTATTTTTGATATTTCATGTGTTGCTAATTTATTACCTCCAATAATAAAACATTCATTAAAATTTTGCTATTTTCCTTGGCGTTAAAAAAGTGTTTTTAAAGCCTTTTTTATAACTCAGTTATAATTAGTATTTTACAAATTTTACATTTTTTAGGCGGGACGAAGACTCAATCAAAATAAATCGGTTCATCCAAAAAGAAAAGAAATTGCATGAAATGCATTTCATTATTATATGCAAAGTATTTTATATATTGGCCGGGAATAATTATGAAAGACACTTTAAGTTGTTATTAATGTAAAAAAATATATATGTTATTGAAAATAGTTCATTTTTTTTCAATATTTATTTATAACGATAAGGTGCTTTGAGATATTGCAATCAGTAAATTAACATATTTACTGGTGTTCTCACCCCTAATTTTCCTTCCTCCTCTCAAGTTGACTTAAAAATATTTTTTTTTTGAATTTTTATCAATTAACAATGTCGGAGTTTCCTTATTACTAATTATTTTAATACATTGTAAAAACTATTTTTTGGACCGAAGTCCCTTTTCTTAAAATAATCCCATTCTAAACATTCCTCCTCTATAGTTTTTCATTTGCTTTAAAACCTGATGTAAAATATATGATTTTCTAATCATATCTATATTGAAAATTAGTGATTGTTTTTTTTATAATAAATTCTTTAAGAGAGAAGGTAACTTTTTTTAAGACTGAAATAATGAAATAAAAATAATTAGTGAATAATCATTAAACCAATGTGACTCGATAAAAAATGTCGTGTATCGTGCATCTCGTGTATCGCATTGGATCGTCAATCTACGAAATGATCCCTTAGCATGAACATAAGTTGATGCCACTGAAATAGATGTTTATAGTTTCCATTCTATGACCATTATAAATTATATTAATGGATATTTATCTATTTCTTTCAAATTTTATAAGGATTATAATTCTTCCAAATCTTAATACAATAATCAAATGGGTAATTTTGATTTTTTTACTCAAATAAAGTAGGAAATATATGTTCATACTTATATATATATATATATATATGTCCCCTCTATCTGGCGACGTAAACCGATGTTATCTTCTTCTACTTCTTACTAAGGTTCTTATAAAAGTCTTAAACCCCAGTCTACTTTCTGATACTGAAGAAGAAAAAATTACTAATTCTTAATGAATGAATTACCACATTTAGCTGTTGGAAAACATAGGATAGATAAATTGGCTAATATTTTATTTTATGTCTAGATTTTCTTTTTTAATAGTATATTTGATGCAAAGCAATTTAAAAACTCTTTAATGCAATGTTATGAAAAATGAAAGTTGTGCCTTCACATAGAGCACTCTTTATTTTATGAAAATGAAAAATGGGAAACCTATGTAAGACTGGCATTTGGCTCTACCCTTGCAAATAAAATGAATACCTTACGTTTTCATGATTAAATAGGTACCTTAGTAATTGTAAATATAACGAGTTTTATCGTATACAAACAGGGATGTATATTGAATTCAAAAACCCCACAGCTATTTTTATCTGGGGCACTTATCGTATCATTGACTTTTATTTCTACAATTGCTCAGTGATGTCATGTAAACTTAAATAAAGGAAAAATGACAAAATATCACTCTTTCTGATTGTCCCCCCGCATTATGTAAATAGGAATACGCCATTCAGCAACTTGTTGCACTTTATACTCTCTATGAACCAAAGTTCATCCAATTACTGATTTCTTTATTAGGTTTTATTATGGTAAGGTATTTGACTCAATTCTACTATATAAAACATTTATATATATACATATACATGAATGCTTTTAAATTTCATAAGTTAAATTTTTAATTGTCAATATCATCTTCCTCATCAGAAATTAAATGAATGAATGGAAGTATAATAACGATTCATCTACAGCTGCACGTTATGTTGCATTGGACTTTTTAAAAACTTTCCTTCTCTGACAACTGGTTGCAAACAGCGTCCAAAAAATTCAAATACTCTTTGACGTAGGCACATGCATATATAACTTTAATGAAAAAATTGTTAAGACGAATAAAATACATATAATAATGAATTTCATTACAAAAAAAAGTAAGAATTATTTTAAATGTTCTTATTAAATCCTGTTTTATTTCATTCCTGTTGAATTAGTTTCGACTTTATATATATACATATATATGTATCCTTTACAATATTTAGATTGTGTATGTTCACTTTTGAGGTATTTCTTAAACTAAACTGTTACTCATGTATATTATGACAAGGTGACTTATACAAATATAGTTATAATTTAAATACTTGATACGACTAAAAGATTCATTGACGTCACTACGAAGATGGAACAAAAAATATGCAAAATCAATATTTATGTCGACTTCTGTCATGTGACATAGAATGAACGATCGAAAAGGACTTAAACTGACACAAATTCCTATCAAATTTTGAACTAACTAAAAATGAATTTGAATAATCAAAGTACTTGTAAGAAACATGGATACCTGAAATAACAGTTGCATGACGAATCTGTTGTAAATCTAGTTGTCCTGCTCTTAAAATATTCATTTAACAAGTATTTAGAAATTCACTTTATTCTCAATCCCTTTTTTTATATATATTTTTATTGCTACTCCGTATTTACAATAAATAAATAACAGAACGGGCACATGTAAAATGAAATTGAACTTATGGTGCCCTCGCAATAGTGACCAATCCGTCATCTATGTCGATCCGTCCTGACCATTATTCAAAGATGGCGTGGTAGTGAGCCAATCTCCAATTCTTGTACCAACAATGAAATTATACTGATTGGAGATTGGTTGGTCTCCAGAATCCTCGTCCCTCTTGAGAAAAATTCTTCAAAACATGGGCAGTCACGAGCCAAATGGATTGGATCTTCATCCGCTTCACCACAAGCTCTGCACAGTGGACTTTGCGATGGATGCATTACATGCAAGTGCCTTCGGAGGAGACAATGGCCCGTCATAAATTGAACCAGGGCGTTTAGTTTTCTTTTAGAAAAATTTAGGAGCCGCTGCCATCTATTCATCTGAACATTGGGCATCATAGTTCGGCTCTGACGACAATACGTCAAACCAGACCAAAGTTTTTGCCATAGAAGGTAGATACCACCCTTTTATAATAAACTAAGGGGGCACCAACTGCACATGTTGGAGCTCATTCTCAATCCCTTATTCTTTCAACGTGCATCAAGTATCTTATTTATCGTCATAAGAATGTAAATTCACAATAAGTAATCCCATTGCATAATTCAATAATATATATTTTTCGTTCTGCACACACATGTATGTATATGATGGTATATAGTAGAAAAGCGAACAAAATGTAGAAGTAACAGTTGTTCGCTGTTGTTCTTCTCATAATGATTATAACCCATTAGTAGATAATAGTTGTATTCTATTCATATGTTCAGGATAATTGTTACAAATTCATTTGGAAAGTTAAGAGAATAAAGGAAATGAAGTCTTGGCATAAAAAAGGGAAGTATTAAAAATATATATTTATCAACATATACCTTCATGAAGAATATGCATGAGACATAGTTAGTAAGAAAGTTGTCATTTTCAGGAAATGACTATGATAATTGTATGTATTTAGTTTTGACAATTTAATTGTATAGAAAAGTATAGTTAATCCACATATATGTATATAAATATGATTAATAAATAAATATTTATATATATATATCCTTTACCTTAATAGAAAACTAACTACATCAAAATATTTATTCAAGTAATAATGTTATATTTAAAAAAGTCGTTGTTAAGGTTTTTTTTCATATAAATAGTATTATGTAATATTAGCAAATTCAAAATGTTGATAGTAATTTAAAAAAAATACTTAAGTGTTCTCGCTAGAATTTCGAAGTTGACAGTGCAAATCGAAAAAATCGATCGACCTTTTGTTTGCTATATTGTTTTTGTAACAATTAAACAACAAATGTGGTCCAAAATATCGGAGCAAGCTATATAAATCGGCTACCTAAATATTTTTTTATGTTTAATATCATCACTTAGAAAAAATGGATTATGACTACCTCATAAGTAAAAAAAACTACCAAAGTCCCAAATTCATACTATACTCTTTAATTTGGATGGCGATAGCCATGTGCGTTAGGGCGTGTGTTCAATTTTCAATGTTAGGGGTGTAGGTTCGAATCCTGAGAGGGATGGCTATTTTGGTCAAACTCATTAATAAAATCCTATGTTGGATAGACTATATTTACGCTATAATGCTTATTTATATCAAGTAGGATGCATTCTGTCGAGCCATATAGGCAAAAAAGCTGAAACACTCAGAGATCTAAGATTAGAAGAATTTTTGCACAGGTAAATTCATTCATTTTAGTTCATCATCTATGGGCATTCAGTAAAAAGTATTATTTTTTCTTCTCATGTGCTTCGTTGAGCAAAGACAAAAAGCGACTACTTAAAAAGGGAATGTCTCAATCGATTCCCCAGTCATACACTGTTTTATAGCAATCCTTAATTTTCACAATCCCCTTATTTCACAATCCAGCACTTCCATCACAAGTCACTGTTTTCACAATATGTATGTTGTCAGATCCTCTTGTTTTCAACATTCTATTATAAAACATCGTTCATAATGTAAATATATGTCAAGTGGGAAAAATAAAAACTCATAAAGCTTATTTCACAAGGTCATTTGAGGTTTTTCGCTTGGATCAAAATAATTTTATTTTGTCAAAAACTTTCATACCTTTATACCGCCAAAGACTTCTTTATATGTATGTATACAAAATGTTTCAACAATAAAATATGCTCCAGCTCTTCAAATAAGATGTTATAAATATTAATTACAAATAAAGTGGAACCTTTTAAAGGCAACACTCGGCCACATAATTGTATTATTTTACAAAATAAATTATGAACCACTCTTATTGGCGCAGTCTAGCATAGATCAATAAGTATGAACAAAATCACAACTCGGAGAAATGTGAAAAAGCAATTACATAATATAATTTAGACATATAGTTACAATATTTCATCAAAAAAACAATTCTAGCCCCGACCATTCTATTTTCAAAACTGTTATATTTATTACTTCTCTCTATTTAATTTACTTTCTAAGATCTTTATGCAAGTTATAAACGAACATCAAAATAATGTGTATTCAAATGGTTTTTTTTCATAGATGCAGAAAGTTAGTCTAGTATAAAATTCAACTGTCATAACTTAAATATCTTTAAGTGCATAAAAAAGTCACAAATTTATGGGCAATGGTGACATACATGAATGACTTAGTTTTCTCGTGTATAAGTGACCTCTAGGATGCTCTTTTCTTAAATGCATTTTATTTAAACCTGATGCATACCTTGCAAAGTATATATATTTATTATATATACAAATATCATAATATTCATACTATATATATATAACATACAGACATATTTTTAAAAATATATTTCCAAGGACTCATTATTCAAAGAGAAAATGGTTAGTATTTTGGAGGTTAAGGATAATATATTCACACGAGACAGAGGAGTTAGAGTATTCTACACATCCAGTCAGTTTTTGTTTGGAGGGAACATTTATTTTTGGCTCAATAGGGAATGCATCTATGTATTTATCGTGACGTCAATGATAATGTAGGTACATCATTTTCTATATCCATAAATATAATCAGTTGTTTTATTCCATTAATATTAATAGTGAGTATCTCATAATGTATATAACCTGGATCAAGACCTATGAAAAGAGAAAAAGGTTGTTTAAAGAATGATGTTCCTATCCTTGAAATGATGTTTATGCCTCAACGACCGCTATTGAAATGATGCTGTAATTCATAATACCAAGAATGGGGTCTCCTTTGTTATATTTACACATTACTTCTAATAAGTTGATGAGAAGGTAAGATAGCAGGATAGCTCAGTGAAGGCGTGTTTGCAATGTTAAGGAATCAGGTTCGACTCTTCCTTAGGGGTAAGCTCAATAAGATCCATTGCATGAACATAGTATTTTTAAGTTTTGATTGCCTCATATTAATACTACTCGCATATTTGGGCGCCTACGGCGCCCATATGTTCGCCCTTCGGGTATGGGTAGGTTTTGGAGCTAGTTTGTGAGTGAAACAGACCTTAAAGAATATAAGAGAGGAGAGAGAAAATAATTTTCTGTTTTATACAAACATTCCTCATAAAAAGTTTGACTTTGTACAAAGAGTATGTTTTAAGTTACATGAGATGCTTTTTTCTTTTTTTATTTCTCTAACTCCTCCTCCTCCTTTTCTTTTCCTTTTTTCCTCTCTTTACCTTGAAAAGTAGTGGTTCAAATCAGACAAGGTCTGAATTTTTTCACTTCATTTCTCGTCCCATCACTTTGCAAATAGTTTTATTTGGTCCGTCTTGACCCAAGGATTCCATAAGTACCTTCAAAGTTCAAATCTGACCATAAATGTGGGAGGAGATAGCGTGCGGACATACAGTCGGACAGAGATTGGTGAATTATATATAGATTAAGGTCTATTGATATCAATAGAGATAATGCAATTCGTCTGAAACAAATGGACACAAAAATATAAATAAGGAAAAGGTTTGGTGATATGATTGTTTCCCCTTTGTTATGTCAGGAGTTCTGCATATCTTGTATATAATACTGCCTTCTATAATTCAATTCATTTAACAAACATATGGACAAACAAAAACAAACATCCGCTGTTCCATATTTCATTTCTTCAAGGACCTAATTGCTTGAAGGATTTTACAACCAAGGGAGGAATAAATAGTAATTAGACACGTGGACTTTGATTTCCATTCATGACGGTCTGCATATTATGCATACATAAAAGAAGGTTTTTGATTTATATATTTAAAAACAAAGCCACTCTGGCCACCATGTCCTTTTATAAAGAAGTTAAAAGGATATCCGAGAAGATAATTAGCAGTATCGCGTATGGACTCATTAATTCGTTGCGTAGTTCTTTACTGTTCATGAATAGTGTGACTTGCCATTGTTTACACTTCATAATTGATGAATGCTCATGGCGATTTTTTTGGTATATGGTCGTAGTTAGGCACATTTTCATCTATATACATAGGACTGCCTTAGTGATATATATTCAAAGTTTATTTATATAAAAAATATCCTTGTAACTGAGCTGGATTTATATTATATTACATACATAATAATAAGATTTTTTAACTTTTTTCTCATTCAAACCATGATAAAATAAAGAATCAATGAAATTTTATAAGATAAGATACAAAATAATTAGATAAATAAACATTTTTATAATATGAGTTCATAAAAACATTTAAATCAATATAAAAGACCCTAATTTTATATTTTCTCGCTCCTATATATTTTAAACCTACATGTATAAAAATATCTTATATAACTTCTTAAATACTTAATAATAAGTCGGTCAATTGAAAGTAATGTTATCGTGCCTATCCTTTGGTACACCATATGTAAAACAAATTATTTATACTATAATCTCTCTCTCTATATATATATATTATATATATATATATCACGAGAGAGATGCGTGTATTTATTGTTTATAGCTGATAAAACATGAATTATATACGTATTCTTATTTTAAATATCAAGAAAAACGAACCCTATATTTGTGCTTGAACAACGTCATTCACACATTATAAATATACATATAGTCACACCTATTACATACATATGCATTTGTTCCATTAATACAATGTTCTGACGTCACATTATAAATGATTGTAGCTCATTGAAGCATTTATATTTTATGCTCTTTGTGTGGATTTGGATACATTCCTAGTATGAGGTATGATGTCAAAAACTAACTCAGTTAGTTTACTCATTTGAAGATTAGATATTCTTATCCTCCAGAAAATTTAATTATAGGCTTCTATATAATTATATTTTATTCCATTAGAAAATGCGTCAGAATGTAACTCATCTTTTAATGGCAAAGGTCTTTATTCTATTCATGTAATCCAATATTATAAAAAGAGATATAAAAAGAGGGGAATTTGTGTATAGTAAAAACATAAAATAAACACTATAGTAAAATATCAATATACCCCCGTAAGACCTCAAAATTCTATTGATATTTAAAGGATTTAGTAAACATTGTAAAAGAACACAATACATATTTAATAAAGTAAAACCTAAGATTCTTTTTTAAATTTTTATAACTTTCAATGACTATTCTGATGGTCTTGGAGTAGTGCGGAGAAGTTAACGGGAAGTATTTGACGAGTTCGGACGCATTATCCCAAGATCATCCACCAAAATTTAGAATTTTTAACACAAAAGCTGTGTACCGAGCTGCCGCCGACATTAGGATTGCTCGCAGCTTGCTGTTCAAAATTATCTACTCTCGACTTAACTTCAGGGATATATAGGCTTTGCAATTATTTATTGCAGCCCTGATTGATTTTTCTTCGTAGATCAAGTTCGATCTCAGCAGAAAATCGAATAAAATGTACGCTCCCAAAAATTCAAATGCGAAGTCCGCAATGTTCTTTTTAATAAGTTATACAAATTCTTTAAGAACTTTCAAAGCAGGACAGTCGTTTCTGATTGTTTCTGAAACTGATTAAATTTGCAGATATTTACAGCTGAGAAGTAAACTTTTTGCCATCATTAATTCCTCTCAAGGAATTTAAGATCATCTTCTACCACTGTTTAGGAAGATCAAATATTTTCATAAATTGTTGGGTGGCATTCAATGCATCGTTTGATATTTTATCCTTTGAGTAAATTTTACGCACCAAGGAGCCAGGGGAATATGACATTTTGCTCCCCTCTGAAGTGGAAAATAAAATCTTCCAGATACAAAAACGTACTCTTTTGTTATATCAGAGTATATAAATGAGTTTTCTTCGAAGGAATTATCCTTCAACTTTTCAGGCTGCTTAAGTCTCTTTACAAAAGTAGAATCAGTAGAACGCTTAAAAAAGCGTTCTGATGTACGGTTAGAAGTCCAAAATAATAAATGTATTCAACATTGGCCAGAAGAAACCCGCAATAGGATAAGTATAGAAACACCTCATGTTATCGCTTAAGTTATTGGAAATGCAAATAACCTACCCAGTTACCTACCCATAGATCAAGATATTAAACCCTTATGGAAGACCAAACAGTGTGGAAGATGTTACCATTTCGGCCACCAAACAAATAAATTCATCAACAAATCAAAATCTCCATCTGAATACCGTAGGTGGGTGGTAAGAAGAATGGCAAGGAGAGATGCGGAAGGAAATACAATGAACATAACAATGGATTTCAACATGAGTGAAAAAATTTATGCTGAAAAGATCAATCTTGTTCTCAGGAAATTCAGAGAAATTATCTATTACTGATAGCTTAAAGCTGGTCGAGGACGTCGCAAAGGAAGTAGAAGAAGAGACTATTGGATGGAGAGGATTCGAAGAGGAAGAAGGGCTGATGGAAGGAGGGGAATCCGGAAAAGAAGAACATCTAGAGAAACTAACAGTAATAAGTCAAAACTCTAAGAAGCAGCCAAAGCTCAAATCGAGTGTGTCATTTCAGAAATTTAATGATAATGAGGGTAATGGCCAGACGAAAAAACTAAAGGACCCTTGGGTCATCTTTTGAGGTTTAATATCTCGAAAAAAGGAATTGATAAGATCAACTTCATATGTTACATTTAATCGTCACCATTCCAAAGCTGCCGAAGCCGAACTGTGTCTGGGTTATTTTAATTATGATATGCTCTAACCCAGGAGTCCTTACTTAACGATCTCAAATTACCTCTTTTTTAATTATCCGACTAAAGTTGGACAGCCTGGTGGAAGAGCATGTATACGAGTAGACAAACAAGTCTTTTTCTTGGAAGTAAAGAATTTATCAGATAAAAATATTACGACAGTTCTCATTCAACATACATGTGTCACACAATTGACCCAAAAGATTAAAATCAATAATCTAAATGTGTACTACTGCTCAGCAATTTTGATATCAACGTCAAAATTTCTGCTCAAATGAATTCCTTGATTTGCTTGGTTTTTGTATGAGTGGAAACAAATCATTGGTTATTGGATGTGATTCAAACGCACAAAGTCCACTTTTGGGATAACATATTTCAAATGGTCGGGGTGGAGTTCCTGGAGAGTTAATAGGGCAGTTTCATATCAGTGTTCAAAACATTTGTAACTTATCACCATTCATTACCAAATGAGGTTCGAGCCATATTGATATAACGTTGACTAACCGCTCATTTAATCAGCGTTTGACAACTTTTGATTGACATGTCGATGCAGAATATTCATATAGTGGCTATTCTTATATTAAATACTTCATTGGTTCTTACAAGCCAGTTATAAAACCGTATCGTAATCTTATAAAAAACTGACTGGCCAAATTTCACTTTTGAGTTGAAAAGGAGTAAAAAAATCTACCTTGTCCTTTAAATAGTAGCCTTGAAGTTTCTTCTCAGGATTGGACAATAATTCTCAGAAAATATCAAAACCAGCTCGAATATCAAGACCGGTTCCTTGGTGGAATGATAAACTTGAGTTACTCAGAGGGCATGTACAAATATTTTACGCGTGTTCGTCGATGCATAAAAGGTCTTGGAGACGCATGTGGTAAAAGACTTGTGAGTATAACTTCTCAATAAGTCCAAAATAATTAGTTGGGAAGAATACTGTTGCGGATACAGCACCTCTGGAGACGTGTCAAAGATTGTTCGATCTCTTGGACAAGCTACAACTGCATCAATCGGCCTTCTCTGT
>CP045895.1:19200430-19231883 GCA_013387185.1 Caligus rogercresseyi
AATAAGATTTCTGTTGGTGATAGCTCTTTTTCATTCCGGTTTTTGTTTTTTTTAGTTAAATTCGATAAATACCCTTATATTTTTTTGGGAATAATAATGGATAAAAAGGTTAATCCTCCGCCTATCATAGACTTTGGTCTCTTCAATGCCGGGAGATATCTCTTATGAAAAGAGTTAAGAGCAATTGTTCCACTTCAATGACCTTTCTGCTATCAAGGGAGAAGTTGTTGCTTTATACAAGGTCCCAGGGACAACTTGAGTATTCTATTAATTAATCCTCGTTCGTAATAATAAAAATCCATGCACCATTCGATTTGTAATTTCAGAGAACATTATTCTACAGCAATCAACATGCGTCCCTTCCAGTCCCCTTTTTAAACCCCTTAAATAGAGACTTTTCTTCTTACCGGGCAACCCTTCGCCTCCCCTGCGCCAATAGGAAGACCAATGTCTTTGTTCGATTTAACTCCAATCCCGACCTCTTCTGAGATACTTAAAAAAGCAAGTATTTATAGAAAAAGCGAGAGAGTATTTTAAACTCTTTTGATGAGTAAAGTCTTCATATTGGCTTCAACTCAGAGAGTTACGTCGCCAGCATATAAATCGATGAGTAGTGTGTTTTCCGCTATCTTAACCCCAAAATCCATTAAATTTCTTTTTAGAAGAAGAACTAACTCTTGCATTGCCAAACCAAATAGAAAGGGGATAGGGACATCCCTGCCTACAACTTTTCTTCAGTTCAATTGATTTTCCCTGTAAACTTCCAATAGCGATTAAAGATGAAAATATATTTAGCGTATTAATATTTTCTCTATTATAGTGTTTTTAATAAGAAGTCAACAAAAGTCTTTGACCTAAAGAATAATAGTAGGAAAAAATAGAACATAAGTCATTTATCAAATTATTAGCCTTCCCCTAACAGATTGCATGTAATTTATTACTTTAAATAATTTGTCTGATAAAAAACCTCGCCCTTGACCTTTATCATAATTATTTCACAATCATTGAAGACGAAAAAGAAATCTTAGTCAAGTAATCCTCGAGAGTTCATTGAACCACAGAATGAAAAACACTTATTGTTCTTACATTATTATAAAAAAATACAAAGTGACATGATTTCTTCAGTAAAAAATAATAATTTGTTAACAATGGTTAAATAATAATTCCCATCTACAATTATTAATATCAGATGGCCTATGTAATTAAACGACTTATTTGTATGTTTTAAAAAAGTATATTGTCGTAAATTCAAGTTATTTAGACACTTGCTTAGGTTATCCAATGGTATGGATGCATTTTACGTGACGTTTTCATAAGACATAGTGGCTCCAGCCTCACTTACTGGATGGCAACGCGGGTTATTGCTCCTCTTCAGTAGAATGACAGAGTAACTCCTTCGAAATCTTTAATCATTATTTTTTTTTTTTTGGTAAAAAAACATTTTATTCGTTTATCTGCAAAGAAAATTCTAGGGTGAAAATACAATGCACAAGAATTTTATAAAGGTAACAGAGTAACAATATTCAGGGCGTTTGCGAAGATACATCAATGAACGTTTTAGTTCACATTTACTGCCCTAAACAATAACATTATATATTTTCAGAACGGATTCATTGGCTCCTCACTTACCTTAGTTATTCATCGAGTGGTCGGAAAATGAGTTCAGTCCCTTCCTTTAATATCAAATCAAAATATTAAATTAAACATCCACGGAAGCTAAGCAAAACTATTTATTTTATTTCTGACGATCTCATACTAATTTTTTTTTAATTAGATAACATTACGAAAACAAATTTTTAACCAAAAATCTCTTAGATAGTTACACTCTTGATGATAAAGGACTTAAATCCCTTGAGATAATTAAATTTAAGAACTAAACAAACAAAAAGTATATAAGAGAACTCTTATAAGTCTCTGAATTTATAGAATATCTAATACAGGGATGCCGTGGTGGCGGCCCACGGCCGGATCCGGTCCGAATGGGCATCACATCCGGCCCCGTTACATCAGTGGTTGGGAAGAGTTATATATATATAAATAATATTATGATACAATATCAACAAATGTAAATCTACTTTTGTTTTTTATCCTTAATGGTTTTAAGCAGTGCTTAATTTGTAAATCACGAGGTGCCGGAACGCAAGGTACATATGACAGCGCAGGTATGATGAGGCAAGCGGAGGTCCCGGAACGCACATAAAATGACGCTTAAAACACACACAAATGCCACTTACAATGCAGTGGGACTTATTTAAGCTATAATGAAGGGATCTGTGTCTGTGTCACTGATTAATAAACTTGTCAAATGTGTTCATAAAAACATCAAATTCAAATAGGACCCTGCATTGCTGTCGTCAGCTAACGCGAGCGTAGCTAAGAACAGCTTATTTGTTTGTTGTGATGATGTGATGCTGTTTTTGTGGGTAAAATATAAAAGAAGATATATGAAGTCAATAAATGAGAATAAGTCTTTAAATTAGTCTTGAAATAGTATACTTCGTACTCAGTGTCTTAGTGGCGAATCCCTATAAAAACGTATCGTGTGATCAAAATATCGTTTATTTAATGTCTTATTATATGTGTCTTACTCCTTCATAAAGTATGTTCAACTGATGACAGCTTGAGAAGAAGAAAAAACTGATCTTTTGTGCAACAACAACTTGTACATAGCTGACAACACTACTGATTAATAACACACACGCAGAGAGAGAGAGAGCCTTCCCTATCACACCGATGTGCGTTGGTTGAGCCGAGGCGCAGTGCTCAAACAGTTCTACAAATTACGCAAAGAAATAGCCGAGTTCATGCAGGCTAAAGGGAAGCCTGTGGAGGAATTGGACGACCCCGAATGGATCAGAGACCTTGCCTTCTTAGTGGACATTACCGAACACTTAAACGTCTTGAATGTTACTATGCAAGGTCGCAACAAACTCGTTACCGAGTATTATGACAGTGTCCGTGCCTTTCAAAGTAAACTTGCGTTATGGAAGGCACAGCTCAGCCAGCACAATGCAGCCCATTTCCCATGTTTAAAATCTCTGTCTGTCAACCATCAGAGCATGGTCAAGTATGCAAGCTTGCTTTCCGGCCTCATGCACGAGTTTGACAATCGATTCACGGTTTTCACTGAACTGAAAAAGGACTTTGCGCTTTTTCGCTCTCCATTCACGACGGATGCTTCCGAGGTCCCAGAGGGGATGCAAATGGAACTGATAGACTTGCAATGCTGTGCGCGGTTGAAAGATGCGTACGCATCTACTGGTATTGAATCATTTTACCAGTCTTTGCCACCCGAGTACCTAATTATCACTGCTTTTGCAGGTAAAATCCTCTGTATGTTTGGCACAACATATTTATGTGAGCAGGCATTTTCAGTAATGAATCTTAATAAATCGAAAGTGCGCAATCGCCTGACACATGGACATCTCAATGATGTCATGAAAATAGCCACGGCCCAGAGCCTGTCCCCCCATGTGGACAAGCTGGTGAAAACTAAAAGGCTTCTGGCTTCGACATGTAAAATGTAGCTGGCTTCCTCATGTTTCATAGTGCAGGGAAGTAATGATGGGGAGGAAATAAAGGAGATAGGTATGTGGAAATATTTGTGGGAGTTGATTGACAAAGTTAATGTGCTATCAGTTGCTTGTTGTAATGTTGTAATATTTTTTTTATTATTAATTTTTATCTACTTAATATTTAGTCACCTGACCTGTTTGAGTGCTTAACCTTGATACATATTTTGACTTCTTTAGGCCTTGGCTACTTAGCCTGGCCATCTTTTTATTTGCCTAATTAGGCCTGTGCATCCAGATTATTTTATGTGCAAGTTGTCAATAAATTTGATGAAAGTAATTTACAGTTTACTTGTGTTATTTATGTGACCTAGTCAACTTGTTTTTTTAAAATATTTTAAATGTAAGTTACTGACATACAGAGGTTGATGTTACACAGTTAAAAAGGGTAAATTGCTTTTGGCTGCCATATAATTGTATGCTTCGTTGCGAGGCTATTGTGTATTGCAATTCATTTTTAATGTACAGGCCTTCATAAATTATATCAAATAGCATGTCTATTTATTTAGTGTTTGGTCTTGCCAGGCCAAAAGTGTACCGGTAATTGGCCCCCCCAAGGTCCCACTTGAAAACAATCTGGCCCCCTGACAGATTTCACCCTCACCCTGGCATCCCTGATCTAATATATCCATATATATATACTATTTAGAATACAGGGTGCCCAGGCAACAGTTTGAATATCATCGTATTTGTTATGTTCTCCAATGTAGGTAGAGAAAAAACAGTACGACAAAAAGAACTATATAGAGAGTGATATTTTATATATTTGATTGTAAAAAAGTGAGAGTGATGTAACATCATTTAAATCATCACATTCTATATTACATAGAAATATATGTGTACATATTTGAAGTAAAAGAAGTCTTGAATTTTAGGTAGCTTTCTTTCCCCAAGGACGGAGATTATAACATTAAGTTGATATTTATTGCTATCTATTATTTCTTCGACTCTCTATATTTTAAAGGATCAATTAGTCCCACTGTATTTAGCTGTTAATATGAAAGTATAAAACATAATTCATGTGTTTTAAATATTCAATTTCTCGCTATATAATATATAATGAAATATTAAATATATATCCCCTTCTACGTAACCGCGTACAACATCTTAAACTCAATGGGATAATTACTTTAACACGCTTTCTTTAAATATGCATAAAAATGCAACAACTGTGCATAAAAGAGCAATAAAAGAAGGATTTCTTCTCGCTCTTAATGAGACTAAAAGGATATTATAAAAACAGCAAAAGGATGTGATTAATGTAATGGCTCGACATTCAACTATATCATGCTGCTATTTTTTTTGTACCCTTGTGAGTGTTTATTTACAGATGCTAGGCATATATCAATAACAATGCATTAAGAAGGGGGGGGGGAGGAAATAAATAAAATACATTAACCCCCTCATAAATATTACTCAGTGACTTCCATGAAAGAAACAAAACCTCCTTCCATAAAATTTATATATGTTACATGATTGTCAGGTCGTTGTATCACCTTGAACTTGATGGAAATTAGTCTTTCCAAATAAATAATAATATTCCTAGAAATCCACCATTAATTCATTTAGGGTAATGGACTCACAAATAATAATAATAATACTTCAAAAGGGACTCCTTTGGATCAATAATGTAGTGAGACATGTTCGTATACGGGTCATGCAATGGCTAATTAGACGTTTTATTTTCCTTAATTGATTGTGTCAGACTATTTGGAGTCTATTGGATTGTCTATGAGGTCTGACTGATATCCATTGTGGCTCACTGTAGGGTGGGTCGCCCACGCAAGGACTGTGTGTCTGGAGCTGTCCAAAGATGGAATAATTAAATTGCTATAAGTGGTATTCGTATTCACTGGGATGACATTGGACCAAATAGGTCAAAAATTGTTGTTTTTTATAAGACCCAGGAAGTGGATATATTGAATTACAAAATTAATTAATATATTTGATAAAACTTAACACAAGGGCTTATATACATAACTTATTCTTATGCGTAAAAGTGTTTTGTAACTTAATATTGTTAGGATAAGTATATAATTGTTGAGAATAAAAATATTGATAAAGCTAAAATGACCATAAAATCTTATTGTGTTAATTTCTATATTCAAAAAAGCTGATTATTGAGTTAAAACATATTTGTTTTTTTAGTCAATTTCTGCCTTACATAATTTTTTAAACTCTTCTTCAACTCTCTCCACAATTTTTGTAGCTTTCAACCGAATTTTTTTTTTTTTTTTTTTTTTTTGCCTATATGGTTCGATAGAATTGTATCCGAATGGATATAAATAACATTATAGCATTATAATTAGTCTATCGAATCTAGGATCTTATCAATGAGGTAGACCAAAACTGACCATCCCCTCTCGGGATTCGAACCTGCGCCCCCAACATTGAGAGTTGAACACGCCTTAACACGCACGGCTATCGAGCTGAGTTTGCACTTTTCAAGTTGCAAAAGCTATATCGCAGAGCGTTTATCTTCGAGGGAACCTATTCAAGAGGGAGACCTAAAATCCATTGTCTTATCAGCAGCAGCTCGGTACATGGCGCTCTCCATCAAGATTCCAGAGGATTCAAGCTGGAGATTTGCGAGTGACATCGTTCGGTACTTCCCCTCACTGTTCCGAGAGGACCCTCTCACCATCTAAAGTTTTTACAACGATTTTACAAAAACAGTCTAGTTTTAAATTAAATGAAGCCTATTTATTCCTAATCATGTTAATGTTATTTTAATATCCAATTAATTACAACTTTGTTTTATGAAGTGATTGTGCTTTTATGTGACCGTATAATGTTTTGTATTGACTTTATTTAGTGTATAAATTTTAAACTATAATGTTTATTTATATATAGCATATATGCATTTACGCTAAATTCAATAAAGTCTAATTACGATAATAATACAAAAACGAATGCATATGTTTTTTAACGTACATATAATACAAATATAATCCCTTATGGGATTACGATTAAACATTTATTTGTCATAAACATAAATGAAATGATACTGAGTCAGAAAAAAATCAAATGTTTTTTTTTAACATTCATAAAATAAAATTACGATTGCTTAGGTGATACGATACAACTTTTTATGGTCATAATCTTACATAAAATTAAATATAGATATAACTAGTGTTAATGCAAAAAATATATATAATACGCAAGATATTTACTCCTTCCTAAATGCAATTTGTTTTATGCACATAGAAAAAATATAGTGTTTTATTCTTCTCCCTCTATATAGTAAAAACTTAATTTACCTTTTAAAAATAGTTTGTTTAAAAGATTATATATTTTTTTTTTCATGAACATAAAAATATTTATTTTATTACAGATTATTGTATACCATCTTAATGATAGCCTATTTCTGTATCCTTTTAGTTGATATGCATTCAATTTTATGAACTATCCTATTGTTTTTTTTCTTGGTTAAAAACATTAATTGGGTTTAACATTGAAAACTTTAAGCAGTGTAAAAATAAAATACACTAAAATTATCTACATACCAGAGTAAAGTATTCAGGGCAATCGCGAAAAATACATAAAAGCACATTTTTGTTCACATTTACTGCCCTGAAGAATATCTACTGTTGATTTTCCATCAGCAATAATTTTAAACTACAATTTTGATTTGTGTGTGTATATGAACGCCATTGCTTTATTAAATATTTTGTCTTGCGCGAAACTTGTACGTCAATATCACGTTGTAGTATATCAAACTTAAAAAAATTAAAGACACAAAGAAAACCATTTGAAAAGTTCTTTAATGAACTCCTATAATTGTGTACTCTATCTAATGATTTAGGTGGAAACATCAGTCCCTCTTCTATATTCCAAGACGTGCATACAGTGTGGCTAAGCAAATCGTGAACAGGATTTTAATGCATTGTAGCGACTGCAATTTGAATTTTCCTGCCTTATTACTCACTGGGAAAAAAGAACAGACAAAAACAAACAGCCTTTGTTTTAATGCATTGTGTTTTGGCAAACGACGGTGACAATGGAGGAGAAAAGGATTCGGGTCTCTGCCTTGCTCGACGCCCAAATGGAGTTAAGGAGATTGCTGAGCTCATCCCCTTCTCCTTGGGCTACGTTTCCAAGGTCAAGAAGCTCAAGATGAGGACAAGACCTGGAAGGAAACTTGGTAGTGGTGGGCACAACAAGAAGAGGACGGCGGAGTTCCTGGCCGACCTCTCGGACACCATTGAGGCCTCCCCCACCACCAGCATAGGAAGCAGGCCAAGAATCTCGGGGTCAGCAAGGACACCATCAGGAATGCTGTTCAGGACTTGGGCCTGGTGTCTTATGTTCGTAGACGTCGTCAGCTTCTCTCGATGCCAGCAAGGAGACCAGGGTCATCAAGGGCAAGAAGCTTCTCACCTGGATGAAGCACAACGGGTCCACTGTCCGGATCTTGACTATGGCATCTGGGGCGTCGTGGAGAAAAGGCCTGTAGCATCCCCCAATAGCCAGTGTGGATGCCCTGAAGGCCGCCGTTGAGAAGGATTGGGCCGAGTTGTCCGTATACTTCATTGTCAGACCTGCAATACCTTCAGGCCCCGGATCGAGGCATACTGAAGGCCAATGGTGGCCACCTTTGAACTATAAGGTTAATTATAAGTTGGATTAATAAATGTTCTAAATCTCTGTGCCCTACCCCTTGTACTTATTAAGAACTAGCGATGTTACCCATTTACTGCCCCGGCAAGAGTTTTGTAGGCGTTTCAAAGCAGCTCAATTCCTTCCCCAGATGATAAGCGACGTGCATGCAAATTTTGAGCTGAATTGGCCCAGGCATGTGGCCGCCTACTTGTAACGGAAAGACAAACAGACAGACAACTTCTACTTTATACTTATTAAGAATATTGATGAAGTTTGCCTTTGTCTTGTCTGTTCACGATTGCTTAGCCACACTGTAGTTGAACTGTATACAATACAAAATTATAAAAATAAACTAGATTTATATACATATTCACTTGTAGAATGCCCACCAGGAATTGTTTACTAAAAAATACAATGTTCATTCACAGACAAATAGGATTATAAACAAAGATGAATCAGGAAGTATAATTTTCTATGACTTAATTTGTATAACAACCCCCATTTAGAAGTTTTATAGTCTCCTTAGGAGAAAAATGAATTATCATTCTATGTACTCATCAACTCTTTCTATATTAGGGCGTAAGGTCTTTAGAGCCTTATCCTGCTTTCAATTAAAGTGAGTATTAGTCAATTTATCTTTTGATAAATAAGTTTTATAAGGCCTTGGAGTGACAATGAAATTATATCAAAATGAATAAGGAGATAGAACAAGAACAACAGTTGTAATGGTCTTAATATAATGTTAATGACAACTTATTTGAAGGTGTTCCTATGGATGAAATGTACAATATAGGTGGATATGTTTTTTTATCAAGTTTATAAATATAAAATTGATCTTTTTTTTAATCTGCTAAGTTTCTTTTTTGCCTCACAAAAAAGGAAATATCTATATAATAATTCACCAATCTATGTCCGTCCGTCTGTATGTCCGCACGCTATCTCCTCCCACATTTATGGTCAAATTTGAACTTTGAAGGTACCTATGGAATCCTTGGGTCAAGGCGGACCTAATAAAACTATTTGCAAAGCGATGGACCAGAATGCACCAGAAAATCACCTTTTCTGATTTTACTACCTACTTTTCAAAGTAAAAAGAGGAAAAAAGAAAAAGAAAAAGCTTCTCATGTGATTTAAAACATATTCTTTGTACAAAGCCAAACTTTATATGAGGAATATTTGTACAAAACAGAAATTTTTGTAACTCATTTGACATTTAGAAAACCTATTTTATCTCCACAAATCCATGATACAAATTTTAAGAAACTTATGTTATATGAACATATGGGCGCCGTAGGCGCCTAAATATGCGAGTTTGAAATAATTCGTACAAACACATTCTCATATAAATATATTGCATATTGATATTTTGGTTCTTTTTTATCGTTTACATAAAATGCATATAGACTTATTTTGCTCAGTATATATATTATTGTAGATGCAACAAATAGATAGAATAGAACAAGGTTATGTGGTTATCAATCAACAAAATATCAATAGAGGTAATTGTGGACTGAATCCTTGGCCTGGAACAATTTAAGATATATTCTAATGTGGCACTATCATTGTTGTCAGAATTTTTACTGATTTCAGAGCAATTAATTACTAATAGACGTTTTTATATTATTTTACCAGTGAATTAAATCGCATAATATTTTTTTACCCTCCATAATGGTAGACAGCTCAAACATATATTATCCAATATACAAGAGAAATGAAAGTATAAACATAATTTTTTGTACCTTACTCTTACTTTTATTGATCTAATATAAACAAGGTGTAAAGTTCTTTTTCCATCTATAGACGATCAACAGGTTCTTTTATTATAGCACTATTATAAGAGTCTTTTTATTAATAATCGCGTACTCAATGCTTGTGGTAAATATATATACTCCAATTAAACCAAGAAAAGCGTATAATTTGTTTGCTTACGACTGTTTTTATGAGGCTTTGTAAATAAGGTTCAAAAAGTTTTTTTTTCCTTCAAGCTTTGCTTAGATACCCTCAAGCACTCAATTTAAATAAACAGAGGAATTTTATTTTTTACGCATATAGCCACAACATATATTATGTATCTGAGCTTAATACTTCATAAATAAGGATATTTACTATTAAATAAAAGCTATTTTTTAAATAATTATTATTTTTTTGTACTCAAAAAAAGGAAATTCGAAATGATCAATGAAAAAAAAACGACGTAGCTTGTCTGTTCAAGTAAACAAAAGCAACAAATTTGTGTAAATTGAGAAAGTGTCTCTTCAGAAAGAAGTCAACAAAAATTGTTTATAAGATATTTATTTGCATATGTATATATGTTATATATTTACGTATTATATGTTTAAAATGTTTAATTGTATATACAAATGAAGTTAACTTACGTAAGTAAAACTCAATATATATTTTGTTAAATAGGTATATATATATATACACAATTATATATAATAATAATAATAAAGAATATATTGGGTTTTACTAACGCAGGTTAACTTCATTTTTATACAGAATTAAACATTTTAAACAAAATTTTAAACTTTTTCTAAGTGAGCTCAACTATCAATGTGAAGACAAAGATTCGATGGACTAATTTTAATTGAATAATTATCATTCATATGCACACGGATGCAATACCATCGAACCAAATGGTAAAAGCACGGGCATTTAAATAAGCATTGATAATGTATGCTATTAAATAAATATTACAGTTTGATAAAGAAGTATTCTTTTTTTTCGGTGTATTTGCCATAATTTGTTGTTTTTATATACATTTTTTCGCTTATATGGTTCAATAGAATTGCATCTGACTGGATATAATAAGCATTATAGCATTAAAATTAGTCTATCGAACCTAGGATTTTATCATTGAGGTAGACCAAAAATGACCATCCCCTCTCGGGATTCGAATCTGCGCCCCCAACACTGAAGAGATGAACACGCCTTAGCAAGCACGGCTATCGCACCCCTTAATACTTTTTGTGTTTAATCTAAATTTATAAAATCTTTTACTTTTAGTATAGCTTAATATAGTTGGTTTTTCTGAAGAAAAATCATATTAAGTAACAGAAATAGTATATAATGCGCTTATATGCCCTACTTGAAGTCTAGAAAATATTTTTCATATAACATGTATGTTTGACCAATACTTTCATCAAGCTACATGCATATAAATAGAAAGAATAAGAAAAAAGAAATTATGTTGTATACGATGCCTTGACATCATGCATTGAATCTTATTTTACTGTTACACTCTCCGACAAGAGGTATTTACCTATATGGAATGGTTGCTATTAGAGGGTCTTTCTGCTGCTTTCAGCATCTTAAAGCAGCAGCCTAAGCGGATCAATGAACCTTTGACTATATATGTTGTGTGGGGGGTCAATATGAGATCACCTTTAAAGTTTTTTTTTTAAGTGTAGGAGGAGAAAGAGGGTTCCATCCAATTTTAAAATATTACCTCCTTTCCTCTTTTATCTAAAGGTTATTATATTTTGCATACATATATATATATCGGTTGAAACGTAGGTTTTTCATGGTGGAAATGATATTATAAAATACAGGAAAGAGTGGACGAGTATAACATCCTTGTGATATTCTGATTGGCTGTGAATTTGAATGCTAGCAATGAGTTATAATTAAAAATATATATACGATTAACATATGTTTACTTACGAAAGTTAACTTCATTTTTATACAGAATATACATATCTATATACTTATTTTTATATAAATATATTGTGAACAAATTATAATTAAATATTAAATTCAAGGAAACATTGTCCAGTTAGAGAGTCTTATACAATCAATTGAACCCTACGTAAAAGATAACAGCTAATTTTCATCTATGTTATAATATACATGTATATTTTTTAAGATGAAATTACAAATATTTAACCGCCTTGAAATATTATCAATATTATTTCCAAGAAAATAAAAAATAATCAAAAATTGTCACTTTTTGGTAGAAAAATTCACCAAACCGATATTTTATAAATTATACTATCTACGCAGATTTATCGGCCGAACTAATGTATCGGTCAACCTCTCTTCAATTTTGAAATAATTATACTTTTGAACTATCCCAAAAAAAAATAACGCTTTTACTTAGTATTATCAACAAAATTAATAGTATAAATATTTTATTTGTATTATCTACATGTCGTGATGCTTACACCTTGAAGAAATATTAAGATATTTTCCATCAACATCTGTAAATGATAAAAAATATAAGCAAATAATTGCAGAAATTTTATTTAACCTTTTTATTAGCAGCTATATGATTTTCTTTTATAATTTTATTGTTGAAATTAATGGTGAGCATTAATTTTGAAAAATATGTTATCTCTTAAGCATATGTTTTCAATTCATAAAAATGATTATGTTTGAATATTTTTTACTGTTCATACGTTATACTGATTAATAATGTCAGAAATAGTATATAATACGTTGTTAAATTACTTAAGTTCACAACCCCTTGATATTTTTATGTTATCATTATTTTCTTTATCATTGTTTTTTTCTTTATTTATCAATACAATTTTATCACACTCAACAAATAAATAAAATACTATTATATTATAGAAATAGAAAAAAAATATGTTGACAGAAAAGACATTCTAAATTATGTTATTTCATGAAAAGGTTTCCATAGAAAAAAATAGTATTGTTGCCTTTATAAAAATTAAATCAATATTATTTTCGGTTATGTTATTTGATAAAGAAGAGTTTTTTAGTCAAAAGGGCAACATTTGTGAACGACATTTGGGAGGCACAAATAGATTAGCTTGAGGCATCGACTAGACACTGTCATTGAAGGAGAAGAAAGAAGCCAAGCCTAATCAAATAAGCAACATGCCAAAAAAACACAACAATATATAACCATATCAACTTATTGTTGTAGTAAACATAAAAGTCTTTGCCCGTACACATATAATATATCAAGACGCAGACCTGGGTTGTTGTTCCATAGTTCTACATAGCCTTCACTGAGAAAAGCAGCATTGATAAGAGGGATAATTTATTCCTAGCATTTTGTGAGCCTCTATTTTTCGTCGCTTGTTTGTTGAAGCTGATGGTTTTGAAGAGAGAGAGAGAGAAAAAACGAAACATGATGGGGGTTACATAACAATTTTTATGTATAACAATAAGAATGAAGACCCTGAGAAGTCTCAGAAGACGATCCTTTGAAGGAGTGCATCATTCTTTATTTTGTTGTTGTTGTGGACAACAACATCATCATATTAAAATAAATAATCAAACAACTTATAATACATGTTTAAAATCAAAGAAAAAATAAATTTCATTCTAAAGATTTTTTAGTGTCATCCATGTCGTACTTAATAGAGAATGAGTCTTCTAATGGTACAGAGAATATATCATGTATATAAGTAAACTATGGCTTCCAATGTCAGACCTTAATGCGTTGCGACAATTGGTTAACCGTAGTCTTCAATCTCTATGTATTCAAAAATAGATCATATCCGTACATAACTTTCTTGGAATACAAGAGTTCTTGTCGAGGGAATTCTTATTCATAAGTGTTATTTTTTCGACAGAGTAATGTAACTATTTACTTGTTGGCGGAGTATCCAATTTGAGAGAAGAAAACGCCGATATAGATCTTATAACACTATATATATATATATATATATATATATATATATATATATATATATATATATATATATATATATATATATATATATATATATATATATACAGTGTGTTCCATCAGAAATGCATTTTAAATTGCGAATTAGAAGTACATAAAATTCGTCAAATTCCCTCATACACATTTTAACGGAAAAGAATGGATTTTATGATTATTAAAATTTATTGTCCTATACAATAAGAAGCACATCTGAAGCCTTCCAAATTTGCTGAAAATTACCCCCTCCAGCCTGAAGACAGAACGACACACGCTTTAGGACATTCTTGCAAACATTTTTGATCATCTCCTGGCTATATCCTTCAGCGAAGGTTTGGACACATTGTATGAGAGACTCAATGGAATATGGTTTTTCTTATAACTCGAGTTTGTGCTGCAGCCCAGAAGTGAAGTCAAAAGGGTTGAGATCTGGACTGTAAGCTGGAGGTTGCTGCAGAATCCACTGACAGAACTGCCTTCTCTGCGCTTTATGGTTATCTGTTAATGATTGAACTGAAGTATAATGATAAAAACGGAATCGAAGATCATGTCTTACGATCCTCCACAACGTTGTTTTGGTGTGTGAAATTTGCTCAGAAGCTTTCTAAGTGAGCAACTGGGGTTTTCTTCAAAGAAACTCTTTACCTCTTGAACCCCACTGCTTCTATTCTGTTTGATTTTGTGTTCATTTGTTTGTTCTTGTGGATAGAACCAGTCTTATTGAAAGGATCAAGAACTCTTGTGAACTGGATCAGCTGGTAAGATTTCGCCGCCGCCCTCCCACTGATCTTGAAGTGAAGTGAAAATTCTCGGTGTACAGTGGAAGGAAAGGTGTTTTGCCAAACTGCAGGAAGATCCATTTCTTTTCAAGTTCAGAAAACATTTTTTAGGTTGACAATCAATGCAGATTTTTATATATTGATAAAATATTCTCCTTATGACAAAATGGCGTATAAATAAAGCGAATTAAATTATTTTAAATACTTCTAATTCGCAATTTAAAGATTACATTTCTGATGGAACACACTGTTATATATATATTAAAACCTACAGGCAAACAAAAATTTGGATTCCAAATTAGGAATCATATATAGATAGATTAATCACCCTGATCGTAAATTTCTTTGCATTGAGATATCCATTAATAGGAATGCCCTTTGATAACATTAGTCGTTCTATAAAAATCTCTATGCGTGAGTGTCGTTTTTGCGAGCATAGTTATTATACATCCTATTATTTGTTGCCGTGTCCGACTTCTTTAATTTTAAATTATAATTTATTTAATCATAATTATCCTAGGCCAGGTCAGATTCCTATGATTATTCCAAATCGTTATATATTTGTCATCGGTTAGCTTTCGAAATAAAGTAATTGCAGCATGGTTAAATACAGATGTTTATTGAAATAAAATGAAAAATCGGTCTTTTATTACTAATTTGGATCACGGGGCTCTACCCTTGAATATATATATACAAGCAAAATAAATCGTATTAAAAAGATGTCTACAAATGTAACAGATCTACGCTAATATACGTTTGCATAAAGATAATAGCAAATTAATATGAAAATACTTTTAAACTTCTTGTAAATGCAATACAGCCTACTTGTCGTACGTAAAGTCATGGCATATTATTGTTTCATATTTTCCATACAAGGCCTGTACATTTACATGCTCCACACCTTTGATATGCAAGATCATATTCTATTTTTTATCAAGGATCTAAGAGGACTACTACATATTTAAAGTGTCAATGAACTTTTTTCTATGATCCTTTCGGCGTGAAAATTCCTCACGAATATGTTCCCATCTGCCTGAAAAAGTGTTTATATTAAAAATGTATTCTTTGTCTGCCGACTTCTCTATTTCATCGTCAAAATAAATCAAATAACTTTCAAGGATTAGACCAATTATAAATAATAATAAAAATGTGTAGTGATATGTATGATAATCGAAATGATGACATGTTTTAGCTTGATCGAAAAATGTTGTTAGTAATGTTCTTGAGATTTATAAAAATAAAACTTTTAAATTTTATGTTTTTTCTATAAACATATTTACTTAATTGATATATATATATATATATACCAGTTTACTTCATGTAACGTCAGATATCGAAAGAGGAGAATGATCGGCTTAATCATTCGATGTTAAAAAAAAGTTATTCAGTCACATAAAAATAAACATAAGCGTTAGAAAAACTATAACAATAACATGCGTCAAATCGGATGTAACCAAATATAGATGCATATATATTTTGATATAAGCCTAAAAGTTAGATTTTTAAATCAATGTTCAATCTATACATTAAAGTTCCTTCAAATGATCCTTTGTATATATACACGATTGCATAAGCCCAATGCGTGTTTTTAATCGTTAAAAGAATGATTTTTTGTTTGTTATTGTTATACTCTAAAGATTTTCGACACTTTAAGGTATTGTTTAAGAATCACCCATGATTACGTCATAGAATGTGAGGTGTTAAGAGGCCTTATTAGTCGATGATGGTTGGAAAAATATTCAATATACATACACTCATCAATTTGTGCAATGATGCTGCAAAAAGAAGACCTCTAGGTCTTAGAATTATCTTTTCTAATAGTTAAATATACATTATTTTGTGGGTTATATTTTAACAGGTTAAATAGGGAATTCTTGACCTAAAAAATTGTCAAATATTAGATTAATCGGCATTTAACCGATTCATCAGCTTACTTCGATCCAATATCTTACGTTAAATATTGACCTATCAATTGATGACTACTTATGTACAACTGTATATCTTAAGGCGGTTGTACATTTGTTACAAAGATAAAAAGAATACGTTTGCATACTTAAAAAAAATATCTGAGGATTTTTGATAAAATCTATGCAAACTTAAAGTTATGACCTATTCCTTTTCCTACATTCAGCGCTATCGGCTCTTGGTTAAAAGTATTATACATTAATTTGTCGAGTATCCACTTATAATTGACTAGCGAATGTTACCCGGCGCTGCCCAGGATTTCCAACTTGATTTTTGTGATTCATCGCATGTGATGTTTCATATTAATATAAGTTTTAAAACGTCGTCAATTTGTCTTCATTGCCATTTTTCCGTTTGTGTATTCCTTAAGGCTGGGTGTATAACATCGTAAAAAGAAGAAAGCACACGAATAATTTCAGTGATGTCAACGCATGTGACTTTTCATATTAAAATCAGTTCCTTCAACAGTTGTCATTGAGTCTTCATTACATTTTTCCGTTTGTATTCCTTACGTTTTGTATTTAAACATCGCACAAAGAAGAAATCACATGAATAATTTTAGTGAAATCAGCACATGTGACTTTTCATATAAACCCACTTCCTTAAAAAGTTGTAATAGCTCTTCATTACCATTTCTTCCGTTTTGTATTTCTTACAGTTGAGTATTTAAACATAGTAAAAAGAAAAACACACGAATAATTTCTGTGATGTCATCACATGTGACTGTTCATATTAAAATCAGTTCCTTAAAAAGTTGTCATTGGGTATTCATTGCCATTTTTCCGTTTTTTATTCCTTACGACTGAGTATTTAAACATCGAAAAAAGAAGTAATCATACGAATAATTTCAGTGATGTCATCGCACTTTTCCTTCTAAAATCAGTTTCTTAAAAAGTTATCGTTGGAATTCTCTGCCATTTTTCTGTTTTGTATTCCTTAAGGCTGGGTATTTAAATATCATAAAATATGTCACTTTTTTGATATTTTAATAGGGAAAATAGATTGCCTAAATATGTAAGGTAGCGCTGAATATCAGAGAATTTTTTTTCTTTGCCATTTTTTCCGTTTTGTATTCCTTAAAGCTGTGTATTTAAATATCATAAAAAATCTCATTTTTGAATCATTTCATAGAGAACATAGATTGCTAATATATGTATGGTAGCGCTGAATATCAGAGTATTTGTTTGATCTCCGTTGATGGGGAAAACAGCAAAAACTTAAGAGAGAGTATGACTTCATATATTTATCAAGAAAAGTTGAGAGTGGTTGACATCACTCTCTATCTCTAGGCATTATTAAAATTTGATTTGCGTGATGTCTCGTTATAAAATAGTTGATATTTCCACAAAACTTAAATTTGTGGGGAAAACAGGGATAGAAAGGAACTTATTTTTAAGAATCATGTAGAAAACGAATTATCCGGTAAACACTGAAAAAACAAAAACCATGTCTTACTACCTTACATCATCCACATAATTTAGTCAAAACCTAACTTGGCGAATAAAATAAGCATGCTGATGACGAATTTTCCGGAGTTGGCAACCCCACTAAACACTCCCTGAGCTCTCAAAACTATTCACTGAAAATTTCGTCAAGATCTAATGAGCCGTTCGGGAGATACAGGAAACGAACGAACGAACAAACGAACGAACGGACGGAATTCTTTTTTATTAGTATAGATTAGACTTATATGATTATACAACAAGGAACGTTCATGAATTTAAAAGAATCTAAACGAAATTAAAGTTAAACCTTCACACTAATGGAGAAATAATTAAATAGTATTCACAAAAATTGTGAGACAGGATTAATACCAAATGTGTGTAATATAGCAGCATTTTTATTATGTGTCAAAAAAAAACATTCCCTTGAATGCAATGAATATGTCCTAAACAAAAGTAAGCAGTTCCTCAATTTTTGAATCAAGACGAGCGATAAAATCATTATTTTGTAACATATAAATTATTAAAAAATGTACCCCATCTAATCGGCTATAAAATAGTCAATGTCGATAAATTTGTAGAAAAAAATGTTATTCGTATGTATACACAAAATAAAAATTATAATTTGATGAATCAAACAGATTTTTATTAATGCAACGAAAAAATTGTTAAATAATAATGTTTATAACCATAATGTTATAAATATAAGGTATATAATTATTTATATATATACTAGCGAATATTACCCGGCGCTGCCCGGGATTTTCCAACTTGACAATAGTCTGGATGAAAAAAAAATCACACCAATATTTTAGTAATGTCATCGCGTGTGATTTTTCATATTAAAATAAATTCTATAAAAGTCGTCAGAGGGTCTTCATTGCCATTTTTTCCGTTTTGTATTCCTTAAGGCTGGGTATTTAAACATCATAAAAGAAGAAATCACACTAATATTTTCATTGATGTCATCACATGTGACATTTCATATTAAAATCAGTTCCTTCAACAGTTGTCATTGGGTCTTCATTGCCATTTTTTCCGTTTTGTATTCCATACGGCTGGGCATTTAAATATCGCACAAAGAAGAAATCACACTAATAATTTCAGTGAAATCATCGTACTTTTCATTCTAAAATCAGTTTTCTTAAAAAGTTATCGTTGGGTATTCATTGCCATTTTCCATTTTTTTCCTTACGGCTGAGTATTTAATTATCGTAAAAATAAAAAAATGACACGAATAATTTCAGTGATGTCATCGCATGTGACTTTTCATTTTAAAATCAGTTTCTTAAAAAGTTATCATTGGGTTTTCATTACCATTTTTCCGTTTTGTATTCCTTAAGGCTGGGTATTTCAACATCGTAAAAAGAAGAAATCACACGAATAATTTCAGTGATGTCATCGCTTTTCTTTAATATTCAAATAAGTTCCTTCAACAGTGGTCATTGGTCTTCCTTGCCATTTTTTCCGTTTTGTATTCCTTAAGGCTGGGTATTTCAACATCGTAAAATGAAGAAATCACACGAATAATTTCAGTGATGTCATCGCTTTTCTTTTCATATTCAAATCAGTTCCTTCAACAGTTGTCATTGGGTCTTCCTTGCCATTTTTTCGTTTTGTATTCCTTACGGTTGGGTATTTAAATATCACACAAAGAAGGAATCACACGAATAATTTCAGTGAAATCATTGCATGTGACTTTCATATTCAAACCAGTTCCTTAAAAAGTGTCATAGCTCTTCATTGCCATTTTTTCCGTTGCGTATTCCTTAAGGCTGGGTATTTAAACATCGTAAAAAGAAGACGAATAATTTTAGTGATGTCATCACATGTGATTTTCATATTCAAGTCAGTTCCTTAAAAACTTGTCCTTGGGTCTTCATTGCCATTTTTCCGTTTTTTTTGTTCCTTAAGGCTGGGAATTTTAACATCGTAAAAAGAAGTTATTTTTAAGTCGTTTCATAGAGTGCCTACCTATGTTATTTTCTTATGAGAAGTAGTTCCTTAAAAAGTCGTCATTGCATCGTCATTGCCATTTTTTTCATTTTGTATTCCTTAAGGCTGGGTATTGACATCCCTCTCCATCTCTAGGCATTATTGAAATTTGATTAGCACGATGTTGCAATATAAAAAAGTGTTGTTATTTTCCACCAAACTTAAATTTGGGTGGACATACAGGGACAGAAAGAAAAATATTTTTAAGTAATCATGTAGAAAACGAATTTTCGGGAAACACTCAATAAAACAAAAACACGTCTTAGTACCTCAGTCTTATCCACATAAAATTTGGGCAAAATCTAACTTGCAAATTTAAAAAATCAACAAAAAACGTTTTGGGAATAAAATAAGCATGTCGATGACAAATTTTCCGGAGTTGACAACCCCACTAAAACACTCCCTGAGCTCTCAAAACTATTCACTGAAAATTTCGTCAAGATCTAATGACCCGTTCGGGAGATACAGGGAAACGAACGAACGGAATTCTTTTTTTATTAGTATAGATATATAGTATATATATATATTATATAAATATAAGAATGAACAAAAAAAATTGTGTATGTTTCTATATTATTTTTATGCAGATACTTGAGATGGAGTATTCTTTAATAAAAAGCAAAAAAAATTGTTATTAACCGTTGCCAAAGAAGTCGGCAATTGTCATGGGAACACTATCGATTAATCTATGATAAGGTATAATTGTTTTAACTCTAAAATCAGTTTATCAAACTGTACAAAAAATTTGTTTATTATTTACCAAATACAAGAAAAATTGGCTTGTTAAAGCAGGATAATACAAGAAGGCATGCAAGTCGTAGTTTTATATGACTAAAAGTGTATAGTAAGGCTTCTTCAAAAAATAGGTCCGAAACATAGGTATGTCAAACGGCAAATAATGCTGTAAAAAATTGATTTACAGTCATATATTTGTTTGGTTCTTTAGTGGTAGGATATCAGGTGGTACAAATTGAAGACAAGGCCCAATGGAAGCATGGGCGGCTCCCAATATGAAGGGTACGGGTTCTACTCCTTCCGAGAGGGAAATGTCAATATTGATCAAGCGCAATGTAAAGTTAAAATACTCTTTCATATCAACACAGATTTCATTTCAAGCTTGAGTCATATTAGTAGAGATAGAAAGTCGAGGGATATTTTGGGCGTGTGAAAGGGAGAATGTCTGAAGGGTGCAATTGAGTTCAAGCTACTTGTTATCACTATTCTCTTTCCTCTCTTGAGAATATTTATTTCATTTATGAAGCATTTATGAAGTCGACCAGAACGGAAGTATTTATTTATATTTGAATATCTGTTTTTGCTTCTGTTATGAGGAAAGAGAATAGTGATAACAAGGAGCTTGAACTCAATTGCACCCTTCAGACATTCTCCCTTTCACACGCCCAAAATACCCCTCGATTTTCTATCTCTATATATTAGTTATACTTCATCTTCCGCAATAACACCCTACACTTTTAGCCATGATGTTTTTCAACCTACCTCGAAGAGCCAAGGGGATACTAAATCTTTCAGTTGATAAGTACTTCTAGATCGGATTTAGCCCAATCAATTTCATATAATTTTGTCTTGCATTCTGACTTTAACAATACTTTACAACAATGAAGTCCCGCTTGGCAGAGATCATTTGAACTGAAGTTTGGTCATGAAATAAGGAATTCCGTTATGTAAAAGTTGTATCCTTCAGATACATTCCTCTGATTCATATAAATGAACAAAGATAAACTAAGAATATTATTATTTTTAGAAATTAACAAAATTATAATAAAGTATTTAAGAAATTAAACTATTAAGTATATAGTCGCAGACAACGTAATGGCTACAAAAGACATACTTTAGCCGTAAGAAGGCGTACCTTTACCATATGGAGATCAATAAATATTATTATATATGACCAAACATAGTTCTTGCAAATATTAAATGATATAAGCTAACACACACAAAATACAAATTGACCTAAATTAGCGAAATTCAATCTACGAAATTGTATGAATTTTTGAGTTTTTAGAAAAATGACCTCTTTGGTCCTATCTCTCTATATTTTTCCACTTAAATTTAATACTCTATCCTAGGGGTCGGCAACCCTAAATGTTGAAAGAGCCATAACGGACCAAAAATAAAATGTGTCTGGAGCGCTAAAAAAATAATTCCCTATATGACCTTCATACGGTGCACATTTTGGTCCTATATATTCCTATATCCCATATTTCCTCATTTTCTAACGTTTTTGGAAAAGCTTCAAGGAGCCACAATGGAAGCTCTAAAGAGCCGTATGAGGCTCTAGAGCCGCGGGTTGCCGACTCTTGTTCTATCCGAATTGCAGGAGACTCACAAAACTTACTTTCGACACTAACATAGTTTATATCTTTAGTTTCATCATTATAATTTACATTAATGAAAGTTATTGTGATTAAATATACAAATATTTAAAAGTATGTATCTTTTTTAACAAACATTCATTAAAACACTGACAATTAGTAAATCTTTTAAAAAAAAATAATAGTCCTTGAACCAACCACTTTTCTTTTTCTTTCTTTTGACATGAGTCTCTTATTCTGTGATATCATATATAAGTTCCAAAATGTACTTACCTTAAAGTCAATTGTAAATGTTAGATAACATCTTAGAAAGTATTATTTTGGTTATTAAAAGGTGGTTGGAAAAGATCAATATCCCAAATAAGACATCATGTATAAGTACTTTTTATGATATTTGGCCAAAACATGCGGTGAATTAAATCATCTATAAACGTATCAAATGATTTTCTCCTCAAGATTTCATTACGAGAAAGTTTTTAAATGAAAGATATAAAAATAATGAATAAATAAGCAAACATGAATTAAAAATTGTGAGTGTGACGAAAAGGTAAATGTGATTATAGGAACCGGCTGCAATTTTTTTAAGTCAAATGCAGGTATACCAACATCAAGAGGCATTGCTTGAAAGTTTATGGTTGCAATAGTGTGTTAAGTTTTATTTATATTCCCAAAAGTATACAAAATTTATCCAAAATATTCATGTGTTTCATGAAATATACGCACAAATAGAAGATAAACATATGATTGCAATGTTTATATATGCTCTTATATGTTCTCGTGAATGGATAATATTGAATTCTCCTTAAAGAAAAAAAGTTGGCTCTCTTAGCTGTTGAAAAGTGAACATCAATTTAGAGATAAGAGTGTTATTCTTAAAACAACAACGTGGTTCTTCCCATGTAATTTAGGATCTTTTTATTGGACTTAGCTAATATTTTTATTCATATAAATGGAATAAAGCAACTCATCGCACTCAGAGAGAGACAGAATGTTGGTTCAATATATTGGAAAATAAATAGATCTGATAATAAGAAGTAGAAAAAATGAAATAGCGACCTTTTTTTTATTAGTGAGCTTTGAGAACTACCAAAAGGCAACCTTGATTTTTTTGATTTTATATTTAATTTGTTTATTTAATACTTTAAAAGTATTTCGTTAATTTATTTGCCCGTTTGGTTCAATAGAATTACATCTGACTGGATAACAGTAAACATTATAGCATTAAAATTAATCTATTAAACTTAGGATCATATCAATGAGATTGACCAAATTGACCTTCCCCTTTTGGGATTCGGACCTGCACTCCCAACATTAAGAAATGAATACGCCTTTACCGGTGTCCAGTAATTTTACCAAGCGAAAAAATTCCTCATGGACCTTTTTATAATCGTTTTTTTGTCGTAAGTATTTACCTTGCTTGTTCTTTTATAGTCAGTCAATTTCCTCGTCTTCTTTTTCTCACGGGTATTTTTGTCACAAAGCTTTTTTGTGGCGAAGTATTTACGCCGTTCTTCTTTTCTCGTGGATATTTTTGTCACGAAGCTTTCTAGTAGTAAAGCATTTTCGCGCTATTTATCTTTTACTTTATCGACCTAATCTCGTGGCTTTGTCGGCCTAAAATGTTGTAGACCCACTGAGCCGTCGCACTCCCTGTTTCTTGGTCTGAAAAGTCTCTAGAAATATTGGTAAATAAAAATGTTCAGTTTACTTCCCTCTATACATATTCTGTCTGAATGGAGAGAAGCAAAAGAAAATCAATGATTACACATAAATATCTTAGGAATATTTATGATCTAATTGACTCTGGAAAAAAATTAGGTTTACTTTCATTTGGCGTTAATAATAAGTTGAAGATTACCTGATTTCTGTACTAAGCAAATCAATCAAAAGTCACTTCCGCATTATTAAAAAAAACACTCAATGTCCACCCTAACGCAGCATGGCACAAGAACAGTATGGTGCGTTGGATAGACTCTAATTGATTCACTATGATTGGTAATGTAAAAAAATAATGAAAACTTTATTTACTTGTTACTATCATTCAAGGTTATTCTACTCTTCATGCAAGTTGAACATGAAAAAACACAATTAAATTAGCACTAGCCGTCCGAGGAAGGCATTTTGATTACCATTAAGACTACAAAGCGTATTATTCTTTTCACTTCAGTCATGGTAGGAAATAGAGTGTCACTCTTATCAAAAAAATAAAAAAAACTAGTAATTACTCTTTGAGTGAAAACATATAGTTTCTTTCCTTTTCTTTTTGTTTCTTAACAAAAATAAGGTTTTTCTAATATCCTAATGTATAGTTGTTATAACTCAACAAACATCAGAGCGACACTATATTTTCTTCTGAGGCGGTACAAAAAATTTCAAGATGACCATCAAAAATCACTATTCAATATCAAAGCAATTAAGTAATTGTTCATTTTTTTACAATAAGCAAATTAAATTGAATTTATATTAGCCAAAAAAAATTGAGCAAACTTGGTATACATATGCACTTCTTTGATTTTTGTAGTGCTATCCTCATTAAATACTATCTTGCATAAATAGGACTGACATCTTGAAGAGTTTGTATCTTGAAACATCAAAGGAATTACCAAAATTACTGTTCTTGGTATTCTTCTTTGGATTGAATTCCAATGCTATGGGGGCAACAAAAAATCACTTGCTATGAAAATATCTCTTGTAGGTTGTAGAAGCTATATGGTACATATGCTAGCGAGTGATAAATTCGTTTGTAAAGAAGATGTGCGAGACATCTTGATTGTAACCAATACGCAACTCTTAGCTCTTCCAATAAAAAATTCAATATATAAAAGGCACATTGCTTTAATAAGTGGTATTTTAGTTTATGCAAATAATACAAAAAAATTAAATGAAACTTCCAAACAAAACTATCAAATGCATCAGCATTGTCGCAATGGTTAACAGTTGATTTAAAAGAAAAATATTTTTTATCAGGATCTATATTACCCCGCAAGAATTCCAAATCCGATTTATCTTTTAATCAAAGTCTAGATTTCGCAACAAGAAATTATGCACCCCCCCCCCCTTCCCAACATGTGGATTAAATAACTTAGAATGTGAGCTTTTAATCGTTATAGAATATTGTCTTTTATTGTTTTTTTAAACAACAATATCGCTATCAATTTGTATATTTAGAATTTATATACTTACAGAGTTGATAACAAGTATATATATACATATACAGTGTACCAGCAAAATTTAGAAAATCGTAAAAACAATTTTTGCTTTACTTCTAGAACTTTATTTGATCTTTATAAAGAATCATCTGAAACAAAAGTTAAAAAGAAACATCTTGGCAATCCATCTTATTCAATGTAACCTCCTTTAGCTTCAATGACTCCATCAACAAGGTGGCGGAAAGCAGCACAGCTCTTCTTGATAAAGTCGGTAGACATGTTGGCCCAGGCAGCAGTGATGAAAGGCCTTGAGAGAATCCACAAGGGATGGGGAGTGCTTTTGGTCTCCCTCTCCAAAAAAAAACACAGCAAAGTCCAAGGGATTGAGAATCTGGGCTTGAGGGTGGCCAGTAGTTTGCTGGCCAGAAATCGGCCAAATTCTTTGAGCAGAAGTCCTGGCCAACTTTGATGTGTGGGAGGGAGTTCCATCCTGAGTCCATACATAGTGGCCACTAGGGTAATTTGCCTTCAACCAGGGCAAAACATGGTATCTCAGGACTTTCACGTAGACATGGCGGTCAATTTTCTCTCCGCCCGAAAATAGTACGGAGGCATGTGTCTTCCGGTCAGATGCCACGACTCCTAGAACCATCACATGGGCTGGGTGCTTGGTTCTGTAGATTCCCTTGACCTCATCTACTAACTCCACAAGGTACCGATCGTTTCTCCGATTGTAGACCTGGTCCACTGTAAAAATCTTCTTTTCTGAGAAAATTGTCACAGTGGACTTCTTCTCGTGAAAGGTAGAATGAATTTTGGTTCACCTTTCGAGCCTCTTGACCTTCATTGCCTCGGTTAAAAGATGCCTGGGCCTCCTGAAATAAGATTTCAGGTTCAGGTAATCTTTTAAAGCTCTTGACATGGTAGAAATACCGACATCCATGGTCAGAGCCAGTCTCCGAATTGACTTTGTGGGATCCACCTTCACCGTCTCCTTGACCTTTCCCAGAAAGTCCTCAGTCCTCTTCTTATTTTCTCCTCCATTGCTTGGAGTCCTGCCAGTACATTTTCCATCTTTTAGAGCCTTTGAAACATTGTAAACTGTAGCCAGAGAGCAGCAACAATCTCCAATATCTCAAAATATTTTGTCCACTTTTACCTTAAGGAGGTCAGCGATCCTCTCACGATTCTTCTTCTCATGACTTATGGTGAAGAGTGAGTGAAAACAATGTGTATTAACAAGTGCTCTACATGGCTGGCACAAAAGGAAGTTTTTATGTGAAAAAATCACTAAAGCTCGCACCAGGGTAGCCAGAGACAATTAACCTAAATTCTAAATTTTGCTAGTACACTCTGTATGTATATACATATATATACAGGGTGCAGCAACATAACTTCCTTTTTCAGAAGGCAATAAAACAAGATGTATAAATCAGAAAGGTTTAATTTTGTTTCATGATTTTAGTACATATCTAAAGTTTTGTTTAACATAGTTTGAAAATCATATCAGATAGGTGACGTCCCCCATTGTCCATACACTGTATATACTGTATATACGCACTGTATATACTGCGATTTGGAGTGGCCAGCCCGTTCCCCCGATTTGTCCCTTGTGATTTTATTTGTGGGGATATTTGAAATCCCGTGTATATGTCACCCGCCCGAGAAGCCTACCAAACTAGAAGGCCAACATCAGAGAAGAAATTGCCAATATACCCGCTGATACGCTGGTGAGGGTCATGGCAAACAACCGAAATCGGTATAAACGTGTATAGACAATGGGGGACGTCATCTATCTGATATGATTTTCAAAACTATGTGAATTAAACTTTAAATATGTACTAAAATCATGAAACAAAATGAAAACCTTTCTGATATATACATCTTGTTTATTGCCTTCTGAAAAAAGGAAGTTATGTTGTTGCACCCTGTATATATATTGTATATATATATATATATATACTGAGTCCCATTATTGTAAATATTATAAAGATATATTATATTTTACAAACTCATTGTACTTCTTAGAGAGGCGGCAGACCATATGATAACCATATTTCAACTTCCTACTCCTTACACTAGAGTGGCATATAAATTATTCAGTATTTTAAGCCATTGTTCAAGAAATTTAAGTAATAACAAAATGAATACATTAACATTTGTTTATTTTTCGAACAAAGGTATATTGAATATAATAATTAAATCTTAAGTTCCATAACTTCACCGTTCATCATATTTTTCGACAATTTATGTAGACTCCTAAGCAAAACATTAGTCCAAAGTGCATGTAATTAAAATATAAAACCGACGCTAAACACTACTATTTGTTGTATAATTGCTGTAAAATCAGTAAGTACTTGACACAATAACTGGCATTGAAGAAATATGTAATTTTGAATGTATAAACGTTTATATTACTTTATTGTAAATGATTGCCATCAAAAGATCACTAATTCTACAACAATATTATTCTTCATTAAATTAAGGTATTTAGGTAAAAAAAATATTTATGTTTGTCAAATGAATGAGTTTTACAACAACAAAAAACATTAAACATGCACAACAACATGACTGACTGAAGGATACTTTTCCTTGATTTAAAATACAATTTTGTATATGAACGTTTTGAAGAGGATTTTTTTAAGTTAAACATATTATTTTATAAATTGTTGTTCATTACTTTCCTCTTGAGGTTACTTTGACATTTAAATACACATTGAATATTTTGACAAAGAGAATCCTTGAAAGAGTTATTTTTATATATCAAGGATGATTTCAAATCCTCCAAATGAAAGAGGTGACCTTTGTTAAATGCTTTTAAGAAAATTATACGGAGGGTTTTAAATAAAGTCCATTATTATTTCACATTAAATAACTTAAAAATACGCAAAGATAAAGCAAGATAACCATCTATCTTTGTTGTAAATAAACATTGAGCAATGTATGAGGAAATTATTTGATCCAAATTGACCGTCGCTTACATTTTAATAGGTGTACACAAATAAAAAAGTTACGCTCCAGCAAAGTAAAAAGTTATTAAATAAGAAATTTAACTGTTTTTTTGTTTTTTATTCAACAGTTCATTTTTATGATGTACAAAAGAATACATAAAAACCTAAGATAATGTATGAAAGTCATAAAAGTAGATATTCTGTTTTTTTTTTTGTTTAAAAAAGTAAAAATGGTACAAGAGGACTACAGGACAAGAAATATTAAAACATATTTTCACTTTTTAACTTTACACAAATAATTACCATCAAATTAAAACACCCTCATTTTTAGCCTCAAAACTTATTGAAACTATTAGAAAAATAGATGTTGAATTTGTTTTGTAATACGGCTTTCAGTTTTCACATATTTTGGTACAAAATTGTACTAAATATTAAAAAAATAATGACCTAATTAAAAGAGAGAAAGCATGGTTTTATATTTTGTTAATTATTTCTTGTAAAGACAACAATTAATGTTTTATAACAACAATAAATGAAATGAAAGTGCAATGGTATTTTTTTGGCGTAATAACAAAATTATTGAATTAAGCGTGAATAGTGTTATATATAATATAATATTATATATATGAATATGCGTATAATAGTATATATATATGTATAATATATATTATATATATATATATATATATAAAGACAAGGAAAAATCTTTATCGTTCGTCGTTTCTTTTTGGCGCCCAAAAAAAAGACAAAAAAAATCATTTTCATGAGAATTTTTATTTTAAAGTCCTAACTTTTTAAGAATAATAAAAAAGTTGTCATTTTTTGTAGCATGACGAACGATAACTTTTGGCGAAACGAAGAACGGTAATTTTTCGCGAAACTAATACATATATAGATATATATATATATATATATATACTATATATATATATATGTATGTATACTATATATATATATAAAGATAGGTATTATATATATGACAAAAAAATAGTTCTAACATAGGTTCAACAATAATCCTATCGAAACTAAGTGGCTAGATAGATTGTTAATATTCCCTCCCATAAAAAATGCAACTCACAAAGCTTTAAGCCAAAAGGATAAGTCATAATTTAAGGTTGAATTTATGGCAAAATATACAATAATCTTTTTTTTGCATATTCTTTAACAAAAATACATTTGCTCATGATTGCATCATTCAGCATAGAGAGAGCAAAAATTAAAACAATGACACTAGTTGAGCTAATTCATTAGGGGCTATGAATTAGACTACATGAAAAAAAATGGCTGCAATGATCAAATATTAATCGCTTGAATACTGCAGATCATTTCAGGGGTTATGAAGGGATAATATTTTGAAATAAAGAAAAAAGAAACAATAGAGGAGGGCATTCATAATAAGAACTATAAGATGGTAATGGATATGCTTGCAATGTAATTAAATGGAGGGAAAAAGAGGGCTGATAGTATATATATATATATATATATATATATATACGATTCTTTGATCATGTCTTGTTGAGGAATTGTTTTTGCATGTAGGGAGTATTAAGAGTTGGAGGATTTCCAAGCCTTTAGTATGCATTTTTTTAAAGTGACGTCAGATGTGATGAAGGTCGCCTCATCACTGACCCTTTTTGGATATGAGAGAAACAATTCCTCCACTGAACATTTTTGTTGACGCAAGATCCACCTAAAACGGTAGATCTGTTGTATAAACATTTTATTCTGGAATAAAAAAAAGGAAATCCTACAAATAATTACAGTGACGTCATCCTACGCTATTCTTCTTAAAAAAGTGTGTATCCTTTTTATTTTACATTGACGTCAATGAGTATTCATTATATTTCTCCTCATTTCTATTCCTTAAGATTTGCTATTTTGACTTCGTTTGCTAAAAGGATAAAAAATCCCAAAAATTGATCTTTTGATATGAGAATATACCATTACCACTGGTACTGCTGTTAGTGTTACCTGGATAGAAAGAGAAGGAGAGAGATTTTGCCTCACTTCTCTCCCTTCTTTTTTCTTTCTATCCAGGTAACACTAACAGCAGTTACCAAGTGGTAATTGTATATTCTCATATCAAAAGATCAATTTTTGGGGAGAGTACGTGCAAAAATGTATTTGCTTATATCTCTAAAGTATAGCGATTTTAGAATACCAAACATATCAAATGAAAGCTTGGTTAACCAGCTTTAATATTTTGGTATACTAAATCATGTCAATTTAATAAGTAGAGAGTTATATGTACAAAAAAAAGCCTATCTCGCGTACAAATGACGCATATAATGGATTATAAATGCGTCAGAGACAAAGTAAAATTTTGAGAGGATACCTTGACGCAAATCTAAGAAAACACATTATTTTATTTTTTCATAATCGATTTCTTATAGGTCAATACAGGCTCTGAATCATATGATGTAAACTCAGATTGTACTGAATTCTGAATTGATAGAATGCAACCAAGGTCATTTTGGATTTATCATCTAAAGGTTTACTAAGCTTAAAAGTACTATTTTACTCTGAAGCGAACAAATCATCTTCTACAGGCGAGTGAAGTTAATTGATACAAAAAAGCTATGAAATATGCTAACAATACACATTCCATTTTTTCTTTGTTTTTACTGGAAACTTTGTTTTATTAAAAAACATCAAACATACGTCTGGTAGTAAATTAGATTTCCTTTAAATTAATAATAATTATTGAAGTCTGTAACGTCCACCATTTTGAAGAAATTGCGGAAAAACTATTTTTACTAAATTTTTAAAACTTTGACCTCGTTGCGCGACCTCGTAATGTTGACGATTTTGTTCAAACTTTGTATGTCGTTTCTTTTGCACCAAGAAAACAGAAATCCACAATGTTGCTAACATTTCAAACATCTGAAAAATAAGAACAACCCTTATATATATATATATATATATATACATAAATATATCATATATATATATTTAATCTTTGCTGTTATTTAGTCTCTCGTACATCCATTTATAGGTCGGTGTCCTTGTCCACAGATATAACTAAGT
>CP045895.1:19231983-19271983 GCA_013387185.1 Caligus rogercresseyi
TATTTATTTTCAGGTTAATCTTTCTGGATGTTCTCCTGAAGACAGTTCGATCACCATGTCCAAGCGGTTCACACTAGCGCATCTTGCTGAGCGAACTTCAACAACAAGTGTGTGTAGATGTGGAAGTGCAACTGACCGGAGAAGCATTAAGTGCACAGCCCTTTGTGTGTGTGAAGAGGATTGCACATGAAGAGGAGTCCACAACATTCATTTACTTGTGGCAGTGCGAACGGGGGACATGACAACTGTTTATGTCCAAATACAAAGTATGCAAAATACAGTGTGATGATGATGTTCAGCTCCTCATGACTTAAGTGAAGTACTGTAATAAAGATGTCATTTTGAAAATGGATATTGTCATGTATTGTTACCATTATATTCCTTGCCTCCAAACATAATTTAGACACCAAAAGCGAGTCAATAGCAGTATTAGACCCAAAGATAATCGAAAATGTAAATTTCAATCAACGGCCATTTTGAAATCCAATATGGCGGCTCATTGGTACAAAAGATGCGATGCAGATTGTTTCCATTAGATATTTTGCCCCCAAAACATACATTTAGACACAAGAATCGTGTCAATAGCAGCATTAGACCCAAGACAATTGAAATATTGATTTCAGATGGCGGCCATTTTTAATTCCATATGGCGGACATGAAGGAGAATTCTGGGGCGCAATATCTGAAAATGTTTGTCATATATCAAGGTACATTTGTGCCAAATTTTATGCTTGTATCACAATGCAACAATCCTTTTGAAATGTTGAGCTAAACCGCCCACTATAAATTCCCCTATGAAACCACGTATTTGTTTTGAATATATATTTACTCCGCCGAAGAGGTATTGTTTCACTGGCGTTGGGTGGTTTGTGTGGTTGGTTAGTGTGTCAGCAGGATAACTCAAAAAGTACTGAACGGATTCGAATGAACTTTGTGGAGTTGTTGGAAATGCCAAAAGAAACAAGTGATTAATTTTGGCATCTCTAAAGTGCTTTTTTTATATGCAAATGATCAAATACTACTACTAATAATATGAAATGGTCTCTATTCAGGGAGGGAAAGAACAAACGCTAAAAAATATTCATTGACGTATTATTGTTCATATATCAGCTCAGGACTATGTTAACCCAGTGACGTAGCTTAAAACTCTTCCGTCTTCCCATCTCTGAGTGCTTTTTTAATATGCAAAATGAGCTAACAGAGAGGAAACAATGATTAGAGATAGAAAATCGAGCGTGTGAAAGGGAGAATGTTTGAATAGGATGTTGTGGGGATCGGCGGAGGTACACACTCTTGAGTGTATATATGCCTCTAGTATGAATATATTCAAACATTGTATGCATGTATGACTGCCTTCATAAGACTCTCAAGGCAACTAAGAACATTTTTAGTGTCCATAGATTTAGTTACTTAATTAATCCCAAATATATTATGGTATTTTGCAAAAATATTTAATTTTCATTCCTCATGACGGATGAGAAACAGCCATACCAGAAATGACTTTAAGAAACAGAAGGAAGTAATAACAAATCAAAAGAGAGAGGAGTGGTGTCAAAGTAAATAATAATAATAACACAAAGTATCCTCCTGGTTGGAATCAAAATATGCGGCCACAAACAGATATATAAACTCGTAAAAAATGCAAATAGATGTCTGCGTTTTATTTCCTTACTATTTTGTCCAATTAGTATTATTATTTATAACATATACCATCCTTCTACGCTCAATTGTCTACATAATTACACGCACGATCATAATAGCAATGCTGCTTCCGTTTTCCTTGATCATTTCTCTCAAATGACAACGGATTTCACTTCATGCGTTCAAGATATTTCTACTGTTGTGCTGAATGAGCTTCTTTCACTGTAAGCCGAAAAGAGCCAGTGTTAGTAGAGTAAGATAGTCTGGACTTCAGAAGAAACAGCTGTTCACATCAAGGACGAAACCCCCAGATTTCATACACTTTTTTTTAATCAACAAGACGAGGTTTTGTGATTGGATGAAGGACTTCTCTGTTTATGTTGCTCGTTTATGAATGCTTAAAGTGCAGAAAATATTCGCAAGATCTGAAAAATAAGGCTCTATATAGCAGACACAATTTAGATAGTATATTAGTTATGTAATATACACCTTTAAAATAATATATGATACGGCTTATATTACGAAAATATTTGCATTAAATTAATTCTGAACCCGAATGTTCTTTGATGTTTTTTGAGTAACTGTTCAGATATGACTTTATTTTTATAGTATTTATATTTTTAGAATATGTTATATTATACAATGTATTTTATTTTGCAATCACCGAATAAAGTATTTTAACCATATATATATGGTCTTATAAATGTACTTAGCTATTTATAGGAAACTACATGCATACTCTACACTACCTATATTAGCAGGGTAAGTAAAAAACCCAAAATTTTGAAAAACCCCGAAAAAAATCCGGTTAAAAGACCCGGGTTTTACCGTGGGTTTTTTCGAAATTCGGGTTTTTCATTACACCATTAATTAGCTAATAGCTAATGGCTAATTAATGGTGTAATGAAAACCCCGAATTTGAAAAAAAACACGGTAAAATCCGGGTTTTTTAACTGGTTTTTTCGGGTCTTTTCAAAAATTTGGTTTTTTTACATACCCTGATATTTAGAGATAGAAAAGCGAGGGATATTTTGGGTGTGTGAAAGGAGAATATGCCAATGGTACAATGAGTTCAGGCTCTTATTATCACTATTCTCTTTCCTCTATTGAGGAAAACAGATATTCAAATATGAAATAAATACCTTCCGTTCCGGCCGACTTGGCCCACTTCATAAATGAAATAAATATTTCTCAAAAGAGGAAAGAGAATAGTGATAACAAGAGCCTGAACTCAATTGTACCATTCATATATTCTCCCTTTCACACGCCCAAAATATCCCTTGATTTTCTATGTCCAACTATATTATACTATTTTCTGATCACTACAAGTAGCGTCTATCTTGATATTCAGTCCAAGCACTTACTAATATATGATTAAAATCTACTTTTCTTTGGGTTTTTGTCGATCCCTTACATTGTGCAGTTGTTTTTTTGTTGGATATTGACCAGACTCTCCTACTCCCAGGCACTGCCTAAAGCATTGGTCTCATGCCATGCGACGAGATAATAAACTCATGAATACACAGAAACTTATACCCCCCCTCTCATCCTTTCAAAGTACTTTAGCATAGCATTTAACCTAAAATATGAAGAGCACGTAGTTCAGAGGATTATAACTCTTTAACTCTTTTGAAAATAGGTAGAGAAGATCCCAATTATGTGTGATCCAGTTCTTAGGGTTCATAAGGCTTAAGACCACCCTCTGATACTATCCATCCTCAGTTGGTGCTTTCCTAGTCGCTTAGGATACCTACGCATAAGTATAATATATATTTCACCCTTGTAATATGACGTATTTACTGTAATTATGCTGTATGGAGAAATATAAGTATATATATTTCATAGGAGTAACTTTAAAAAACTCCTTTTCTTCTATTTCCCATCCCCTACTTATTTATGTCTCTTAACATAACAGCCCCCAAATATTAAGAATAATATATTTTGTTGTATGTTGAGCCTTCTATAACAATGTATTCAAACTATACATATATCTACAAGTTCCCAAAGGGCTTACTCAAATAGTATGATCTTCTATCTCCTCTTCTCTACTTGAAAAATATCTTCAATTTATGGTTTAATGATAGACAACTCACTGTTTTGAACCCTGGGGGTCATCAAATTCTACAAGGGACCTATACTTTAAAGATAAGCATTGAAATTAACATGCCTTGCTGATTATCAAAACATTGCTTTTTAAAGAAGGATGGGCATTTAAGCCTAACTCTATGAACAAAATATCCTGTTGTCGCTCTATGATAATAAATATTTCAATAAAATACTTTTATTTTTATGTTCATTTAAAGGAATGTGTAATATACACATTCCTTTAATGTATCGAAATATATTATTTGTTGATATTCAATGATGATGTCCCATCAAAATATAAACTACATTTCATTCAAATATTTTTTTGAACCCAGGTTTTAAAGATCCCAAAAAGTACAATTTGATTTTTTTGTAAACATTATCACTCGAAATAATTACAAAAAGGAAAGTTTTTACTTATATGGAGACTAAAGCCTATTACATATAATTTAAAAAATATATTTTGTATAGAATTTGGTTCTTTTAGAAATACCTTACTTCAATTTGGATTCGAAACAAAAATATGTACACACCTAAACTATATATATATATATATATATATATATATATATATATATATATATATATATATAGTACAGAAAAAAGTGAACTCAAAAGCATACATACGTTGATATTTGAATCATAGGTTTTAAATAATAAGTGATCTTGGGGTTCTTATTATTTTTACTTGGAGGTGATTCAGGTAAAGATGATGAATGAAATATTTCATTCAGTCAGATTCATAGTTCCATGTAGGACCTCTGATATTTGGAAATTTCAGCGACAACGTGGTGTACCTTCCTGCATCAGATATCCTAATTGCTCCCATTCACTGGTGCAGTTGAAGGTTAGCCAATGCAAGGGACTCGATCTCACACCCTAGACAAGGTCCACATTGGTTAACTAATGATGCTCTTTCTTTGTCTTATTATCTTCACCTTATAATTATGCATTAATTTAAAAAAGGGCTTGCCACAGTCCAGGGCTATGACTTTGTCCTTATTTAAAAAGGTATTTTAACGAGTTTTCAGGGGAGAAAACAATAATACACATATCTATTTACACGATACTTTATGAGTATATAGATAGATGACGTCACTGCCCCGATGGACCACTTTTTAAATATTTGATTGTCATGGAGAAAATTGAGTATCATCAACATTTAATAGTATCTAATGTCTTGTGATGTTTCTAAATGTTTGTATTTATGTAAATATTTTCATTAGACTCTTGAAGATTTTTCATGTACGAACATGTATTGATAATATGAAAATCTGTAGCATATTTGTTTTTTCTATTTCGTAATCATATATAATAATATGTTTACATTTGTGTTTTGGATAATTGGTTAGAAATAAGAAGATTAGACTATAACAACCTCTTTAATAATTCAAAATGATATATTCGATACATTTCATGGAATTATCAAAAATACATATTCTTTAAATATATGTTTGTATTTCAATACAAAATAATTACAAACAAATGTAAAATGAAGCTATGAATAAGCTCTCTCAATTCGTTTTTAAACCTTCGATAATATTATGAGGTATTATACTCTATATTTCATGGAAGTATCAAAAAATAAGTACTACCAAAGTGTAAACTATTATTTACCATTTCTGTGTCCCCATTGATTTAAAACAATTTGTATTATTATTAAAAAACTTTATGTATTAGTATATTCCATCAATTTCATGGAAGTATCAGTTCTGACTTGGAGCCAAGGATTTCCTCAAAACAATGTTTACTATGTTTGTATTCCCTCCTTTCTTTACTCCCTAGAGAGCCGCCATGCTCTAAATAAATAAACCTTGAGAACAAGGGGATGATATTCCTTGTATAGAAACAAAAGATGAGATACTTCATGGTCAAGGGCAGACATGGATTTGCTTCCATGATTTTTTCCCCTCTCAAGGAGTCTATTTCTTTTGATCTGCCGAAAGATCCACTGTATAATTGTAATCAAGGTACTCAGTCACATATGCTTGCTAACTCTGTGCTTGTTATCATAGTCCTTGCGCCTTTATTGTTGTTGATGTAGGAGCCATGATTACTTTTATGTCTTATTCACTTGCAGCAAGTGAAGAGACGTCTTGGAAGGTCCACCTTTAATTGCGGAAGTTCTTCTTCTTGGACATCATCTGTACTCATGATGGGGGTGCCTGACTGCCACGTTTCCTTATTGGCTCCTGCTGACCAGGAGAAAAATTAAGACATATAATTATGCTCGATGAAAGTAAAATAACAAACATTCCCTAATATCGTTGCCTTATATGCAATAAATTAACCCAAACAGAGTTCTTTTATGATTCAAAGATTGGTAGATATCGTAAATCCGTTCTGCATAAAAAAATGTAAAATACGTAAAATAGTATATTATAAAATACTTGAAAGTTATATATGTTAAGTAGTTTTAAGTATATTTTGTTATATATTCATATACTAATATTTGATTGATTTTTTTTTATATTCATAAGAATTCCGTCCACCAGGGAGATTTTTTCTCAAGAGCTATCTTTATTGACACATCAATTCTTTGCCTAAAAGTACGTTTACGCCTTCTCGTAATCAAGACATATTTAGAAATACTAATGAAACTAATCTGACGAACATTTTAATTTAAATATAAATTTCATATGCTTTGATTATTTTTAATTTTAATAGCAAAGTCTTTGGACTAAAATGTATATTTATATAACTTTTTACTCGTGTAGATTGGCCTCAAAATAATTGGAATACAAAATACTATAAGAAATAAATATCTTTTGAATTTATATGATGGACAAATATTTTTATCCGTACTCATATATTAGAAAAATGGATTTTTTTTGAATTATTATATGTTAAAATACTTAATTGTGTTAAGCTGCATATAAGTAAGTTGAAAACGAAAACAACTTCCTTTAATCCCACTCACTTCTAAGAAAATGTAATCTGTATATGAATATTAGATTCCTCTGATGACCTTGGTCAGAATTTCTTTGATCATATTGATTTACAAAAAAATGACATTTACAAAGAGTAATCAAAGACTCAAAGGAGTTTTTTATATCATAAAGTCCCAAGAAGAAAGGCATTTTAGATACTCCAAGTGGTGATTTAGATGTCATAAATTGAGTTTTCTTTCTAAGGTTTCAAAGCATGGTCAAAATGGATTAAATTAGAGTATTGTATTTAGTACAATTCATGTTCTTCTTGCAAGATGTTTCAATTATTTTTTTCCAGTCATAAAGGCAATTATTAGAATATATAGGTATAAATATAAAGGTTTATTTTTTTTGTTCTCTGTATCTCATAAACAGTGATTATTACATTGATCAGCTTTATTTTATTAATAAGCTTTGGGTGCAAAGGAAATATTAGATCAAGGTTGACATTCTCAGAAAATCTTGGAACACGCAGGGCTGCATCTCCTGGTTAAACTAATATTTCAGTTTATTTCCTAATGATATCTGGACCCATCTACTATTTTTATTCACTAATTCCCAATTTATATCAAGTCCCTCGTCCTTTTTCTGAGGTGGTTGCAATTTGAATATATCCTCAACCAATTCATATTTATTCCGTGTACTTGAAGTAGTAGTAAAAAAACGTAACTAGTAATAAATAACTACTTAGCCTTAACACTAAAAAAAACGCCTCGTCATCATTAACACCCACACCATTGACCTTGTCTATTGCAAGGCCTCCATTCATTCAAAGAGGCATCTGAAGGCGGGATTCACACAAAATGATTCATTGTGTTTGTTATTTCATCTGAAGAGAAGCTTCAGCTTTAACTTAGAATATATGCTAAATGAATGATTCATACAAATGTTATTTGCACTTATACAGATTTTGCCTATATCGATTGTATATGCAATTTTATAAGGTAAGTTTGATTTTTTTAATTGTGACGTCATTTATATGCAATGAGTGTATGTTTTTATGTTTACTTTTGTAATAACATATTTTTGCATTGTATCCCTGTTAAGCATAAATTTAGGGTCATATACATACTTGTGTATATAAACGTAAATATATTCTATTTTGTTGAATTTGATTTCAACTTGCAATTTTTTTTTACTGTTTTTCACGTTATTCTTTATCTTTTAATAGCAGGAAAGGCACAGAACAGAGACTAAAAAGATATAAATGTTAGTTCGAGTTGCTTGTGGTTTATTTATGTTTTAAGTGATATTTTTATCTAATATTATAGTTGGTCAATGTTAATATGAAAATATATTATGAAGTTAACTTTTAGATATTGACATAATATTTTAATACAAAAAGTTATTGCCAATGTTTAATTTATTTAAGATCAACGCTCCAACATGCTTTCACACGAAAAAATATATATGTCTATACGAATGGTTTAATTTGGATTCCGATGAACATTTTAATTCATGCCACATTCTAACTAAAATGGAAGAAAATATATGACAACTTAAATATTCAAGTACTTCTGATTTGGTGTAATATTTTACCAATTACTCAAAAGCATGACAGTCAATCAATAAAATGTTGCAAAGAGAATAACAAACAATAAAAACATTATATAGGGTTTGATGACATCATTAATAATCACAATAAATATAATTGTATAATTTACATAGTATTATATAAATCAAAGAAGACAAAAGTCCCTTTTAAATGAACCATTATTTTGTTATGCTTGATAAACTTATTTGTTTCTTATACATCCATGATTCATTCATCTAACTGAATGGGGCTTAGTATATATTAATATTTTAAAATCATAGAAAAATACAAAGTTTCTATCTGTACATGATATATTACAAGCGTCAAACGCAATGTATCGCTTTATTATTTAATTAATTTTATTCTCACAAAATTAATCAATCGTAGGTGGTAGACTTATGCCGACTTCTGCCAGATTAAGTTCTAGTAAAGGTTTATTAGACCAACTAACAAACAGTATGGTACATATATTAATAGTTATATTAATCTTTGAATTCTAGAGGGCCTTAAAAAATAAAACACTCCAACAAGAAGCAAAGAACTGTAACTTTTAATTACACTGAAAGAAATATATCGTAAGAATATTGGCATAACCCAATTTGCCACGTGCTTAATCTTAGGATGTACAAAATATGAACACAATGAATAATTTACTTATATGTATCATCCCGCTAAAAAGATATAAATCTTCCATTCAAAAGTCGATGCTTAGTGTACTCAGAAGTAATAAATAAGAGTGTATTACGACTGTGGTTTCACATGCCTCCGTGAAACGTGAAACACAATGACAGAGCTCTAAAGACAGAGACAAAAAAATATAATGAAAACATTTCCTTTGAATGTAAATAAGAAGTCTGCAGTTGGGTTTCCTAAAATCAAAGGTCATATAAAGCAAACATTGAATGACAGCTATGAAAGAAGGACGAAAATTATTATAAATAATAATTACAACATTCTTCCTCGATTATATATAATCAAAACTCCACAGATACCAGATTAGGATTATTTCATGAACCTAACAAATAACAACAACTATTAAAAAAATCGTAGAAACTTGATCTATACAATGTATCTATTACTTATGTGGAAATAGGTATATACGAGTATAAATCAAAGAAATACATTTTTATTCAATCAGAATGGATTGACATCAGAGTCAATTTCTAATATAATAACTTACAGAAATTAATAAAGTCATACCTTTTCATAAAAAAATCATTCATAAAGGATAACCAACATGCTAATATAACTTTTAAAATATTGGTAAATCATTACGACGTCATTCTCTAGGACCATTGAAAATTTATTTATTTTTATTCTAACATAAATCTATAGTTCCTTATAATTCATTTGATTAAGGTACAGAGCCACTTTAAAAAAGCAACGCCTCATTTGTTGGAATGTTATTTTGATCACTAATATATAATATTAACACGCCAGATATGTCTGTCAGTCTAAAAGAAAATGATGTTGCTAGAAAATGCTAATTTAGTGTCTTTAAATGATCTACAAATCTGTCGATCTCGTACAAAAAATCTCTTTGCATATATGTATATATATATATAATAATATATATATATATATAAATGTATATATTTATACATTATATATAAAAATGTATATATATATATATAAGCACACATGAATAGAAAACGATCACAAGGGTGTAATTTGAGGGTTTAGCATCTGTATTATTAATATTATTAAATTATAATAAAGGACTCATCACAGACGTCTGTCGTGTCAAGTCCTCATACTTTTTTACACCATTATTTAAATATCTCTATGCCTTCCTAATGACAGTCGAGCCTTTATATATATATATATTTTAACCCGGAGGCGAAAACATACAAGAACAACAAAAATAACCCTCATCAAAATATTATACTTTTCCCTTTCGACCCCAAAATGAAAGAGTGTATCCTGTATGTGTGTCTTGGCAACAGTTTTTTTGTGGGTTGGTGAGAGCCTACAATTAACCAGCTAAAAAACCCTCTTAACGCATATTAGTCTACATCAAACCTACATATATGCAGGCAATCTAATCTCTTAGGATTTCTTTGAAGTGACTCTTCTTCTCTTTTCTTTCTTGTAAATAGTGTACAATCATTAAAAACTAATTATTCTGCTCCATTTTCACAACTACAAAAGAAGAAAAGAACTACAACTCAATCATTGCAAAAAAAAACAACTATATTTTTGTTCATTTCTTTCAGAGACATACAAATCCGTAAGAGTCTATACAATTCTTTAATTGAGCGTTTGCACACATTGAATTACACGTGTACGTTTGTTCATATACTATAAGAAACTGATATGAAATGCCCTATTTTATAATCTTTCAATATAAACTAGATGTGTACCTATATATTCATGGTATATAATTTCCCTTCTCTGTAAATCGTATATGATTTATATCCTATTTATATGTAACAAAAAATGGTTTTATATACAACTCTGCTGAGTTAACATATAAGTATCACCATCTCAAAAAGTTTGGTCAATAAAATATAAAGTAGGTCTTTTAGTTACAGATAAGTATTATGATAATAATAAGAAATAAGTTAAATTTATATATTCAGAGAGATTGTGACTATCAATTATTATAAAAATATTCTTTCATGTTTGAATATATATAAAATAGGCTTGAAGTGTTCAATAGTATTTCGATAAGTAAAAATAAAGGCCATTGGTATAGAAATAAATGACGATCATTAATGTGTTTGGATATTTTGATCATGACGTCAGATTTGAAGCAAACTACTGCTTTGGCCTTGTGATCTGGCAACAGAAGCCCTTTTGTCTCTTCATTTAAATAGCTATTTATTGTTTATCTTTAGTTAAAATATAGTCATTGAGGAAAAAAATAACAATTATATTCCTCATGCCTACGTCACGGCAAATAAGTTCATTCACAATAACAGTGCACGCCATATTCAAGAAAATCAGTTTACAATCATATGTCTCGTAATGTAGTTAACCACAAAAACGATTTGTGGTATTTTGTTACGGAAACTATATTGTCTAAGAATATTATAAAGAAATCATATTAACAAATTCAATCAAATCAAATGGATCAAATTAATTCTATTTTTCGACCCTTTATTCAATATTTCGGCATTTGTAATCAACGTTAAAATTTTATTAAACTAATTTATCTCTTGATCAAATAATATAAAAAACAATTAAAAAAATATTTTAAGATTATTTCATATTTTAAAATGAATATCAGCTTTACAATTCAATGAAAAGATATCTATTACATATATTGCAATTGTAGTTATGTTATTGTGAATAATTATATTTTATACATTGCTAATCAAAACAAAATATATAAAAACAAAGGTTTTTTTTTGTTGTATAAATTGATTACAAGGTATATAAAATAGTTACCTATTGTATTTAATTCACAACAATATACAAATTATTATGTTGAGTTTACATATGTGTATACTTTCTATCATTTTATTGGATCTATATGGTCCATTGGACTTCAATAAACTATACCAGATAAACACAAAAACTGTAGTTTGCTCTAAATTGTATAGTACATTGAACCTCTGATGTTTTTATCCTCTTTAGGTCATTCAAATCTCCTCCTAACTTTAGAAAATGCTTACAATAGTTCTGTGATGGAATAATAAATTAGTGTAATTGTAGCTTGACTCAAATGTTTTAAAGGTTTTAGTTCATTGGTTAAATTATATATTAATTAAGAGATTTTTTTTAATTTAAGGTCGCAAGGATAATGTTATAATATAATAGTAAAATCGTAGGACCAATTTTATATCTACTACGGACTCATATGGTTGTATGAGTAAAAAAACCCACAAATAAATAAACAAACTAACTACAATTTCTCAAATGAAATAAATAAAACAAGTGCTTAGAAGTATTAAAGCCAAAGTTCGATTCCCCTTTTATAAAAGGGGCAGGTCTATAGTGGAGACCAACCCATTTTTGAAAAAAAAAAATATGTGACCTCAAGTTCGATGTACGAGTACGTGCTGTGGTCGATTTAATGCATCTTTTAATGCCCTAAGAGGATGATGTAACTCTATGCAAAATCAAAGAAAGAAAACGTTGCCTTTAATACAACAAAGTTGTTATCAGTTCTAAATTAAGACTTTGCTTTTATGATATTATGAAAAAACACTGTTTGTTACTATATATGCTGCTTGCGCCTCCTGGACTTAATTACATGCCTCTACCAAGTTTATGAAAAGGAATATAAATATCTTATAGTTTCTTGAAATAAATATTGTTATTATTTAGAAAAGGATATTTAAGTGCATGATGCGTTTTATCCCAAGCAAAAAAAGTAAACAATAATGTTTTATTGTATCCATTACATTTTGTTTCTTGTCCTTTAAAAAATACATAATAAACGAATAGGACGAAAAAAATATATAAGGAACTCCTTGTGTATTATATTTTTACATTTCGGGTTATATTCATGATCAAATAACGAAATAAGATATAGAAATATGCCTACCAATTGTTAATCTAACTTTGAGCTACCTCATATATTTTTCTTGGCTCATTGGGCATATATATATTTGCAATATTGGTAATGTATATTATATATATATATATATATATATATATATATATATATATATATATATATATATATATATATATATATATATATATATATATATATATACAGGGTGAGGAAGCAAAAATGTCCTATGACAAATTTGAATGTCCTGCCCAAACGGTGATGGTAATCAAAACAATACTTAAAATCAAAGTTCCTTACCTGTAAACAACCCTTTTATTATTTATCAGACCTTGGTGGATTGTGAGATGAGCAAACAAGAAGCAAAACGCAACAGAGTTCGCGATCTATGGATGCCCAGTCCCTCAGAAGGACATTGCCAAGATTTTAATATTTACTGTAGAACAAGTGCATAATAGGAGGAATGATCTCTGGATTGCAGAAACAACAGAGGAGGTCAAGGGGGTTTTCAGAACCAAACATCCAGCCCAGGTGATGGTCCTGGGAGTCTTGGGCTCAGATGGCAATAAGATGCCCCCCTACTTCTCAAGCCAAAACACAAAATTGGAGCTGATGTGTACTACAAAATTCTGAGGTACACCGTTTTGCCCTGGTTGAAGGCCACCTATCCAGACAACAACTATGTGTGGCAGCAAGAGGGGCTCCTCCCACACATCAAACAAGGTCCAAAAGTTTTGTGAGGAGAATATGGTGAATTTCTGGCCCAAAGACTTTTGGCCCCCGAGCTCACCTGATCTAAACCCCTGTCATGAGTCGGGGACCAATGCCACCCCTCATGTAAATGTGGAATCACTTAAGTCTGCAATTCCAGGAATGGGAGGTCTACCCAAAGGAGGATATCAGAAGGGCCTGTGCCTCTTTCAGGGGCCGCATCAAGGCCTGATCATGGCTGATGGAGGACAATTGCGTAAGCATGTTTCAAAAGCTTTCAATTTGTGTTCTTGAAGAAATCAGTTCAAATTTCAATGAATAAAAAGTTAAACCCAATTATAGTTGTTTATTTCCTGACCGGACATTTTTGCTTCCTCACCTGTATATATATACAATTAGAACAATTATCCAGAGTCCTAAACCAAATTAATAATATACAGTTTGTAAATATTGTAAAAAAATATCCCTTCACTAGATGAACGAAAAACGTGGATGTCCGCTAGAAGTATCATATGTTTTCTATGTCTCTCCCTCCAATACCACAGAGAGTTAAAATAATTGAATAATAAAGTAAATATTTAATTTTGTTTAGCCTTTTGCATGATTTATTTTTAATCATTTTTTATATTATACCTAGATTCCTAAATATAGTTGTTTACTAGTAATATAGCCATAAATTGATAGTTTTTACCTGATATTTAAGTGCATGATGCGTTTTATCCCAAAGCAAAGAAAGTAAACAATAATGTTTTTATGTATCCATACATTTTGTTTCATGTCCTTTAAAAATACATAATAAACGAATAGGACGAAAAAATATATAAGGAACTCATTGTGTATTATATTATAGAAAAAATGTGATCACTTATGTATATACCAGATCTAAGATCTTACTATTCTCTTTGCTTTACTACTTTTTGTATCCCTAATGAATCTTCGAATATACAAAATTGCATAAGAGAAAACATCTTATCTTAACCCCCCCTCCCCCCCTTAAAAATATAAATGAATAATTTCACGCTGCAGCAATAGACACCTCATTAATAAACAAATAAAACCCTCTTTTGCATTATTTATGATCACAAACCATCGTTTGTTATGAGTTTTCTCCCTGTCAAGAAAAGAGAGGCTTTAGCTGGAACAGTTCAAGTTTAAATCTCTAACCTAGGCGTCAATTATATTTGTTCAAAGAATGCATGTATAATATTTATTATTAGCTGTTGATCTCACATATAAATTACCATTTGAAAATAAGGTATTCATTATTGTTGATAACTTTTGGAGTGTCCTTTTATATGGGATATATTTGAATGAAACAATACCTTAGGAAAAAAGTTTTATTTCTTTGGCTTTGTAAATTTTCTGACTTGAATGTGGGGTTCATAATCATGTCATTAGCTTACCTAAGTCATTAAATTGTCTCTATATCGTTTCAAATAAGAAGTAATTTCTTTGTTTAAAGTAGAGTCACAAAATATATCTTAAGTAGGGCCAAAATATATGCACTATGATTTTATGCAGATATGTGTATTAATAAAAGTATTGGTATAGTTGAATTAATTTTCTACATACATGCATATGAACACTCATGATATTATTTCTTAAGCAATTATAAAATATGACTTAACATTTAAACTTATATTTTCAATTAGTTATATAATGTAATTATTTATCTTTTATAAACAATAGTTTCTTATATCATTGTCTTGACATTAATTATTAGGCCCAACTTTTCAAGCTTACTATCAACTTATAGAGTATAAAAAGACATTCTAAATCCCAACATTTTGTAATAGAACGACCAAATTTCTTCGAAAAAACATGTCTTAAAAATTATTTTTGCAAAAAAATATTATATATATGTATTAACAAATAAATAAAAGTTTTTTTTGAAATCATTTTCAAGATTTTAAGAATTTAAAGAAAACTTCAAGACATGTCTAAATATAAACCTATAATTCGACTATAGTTGCTTAGTTCTTATTAAAAGAGTTGTGTCAATTTACCTCGTTAAGTTGTTTATTTATACCTACTAGTTTAAAATAATCACAAACATAAATTATTTATTAAAGTTGATATTTTGAAATGAATATTTAAGTAAGATGTTTGCATTGCAGTTATTAAAAATAACCTTATATCTAATTATGAACAACAGAATCTTATTCAATATATATATATATATATATATAAAAAGCATTGTAAAATTGAAATAAGTCAGTCGAATCTAGGATCAAATGGATAATCTATTTACTTGATAAAAAATATATATTATTTTACATTAACATGAATAAAATTGCCCTTAATTATAAATTACTTCTTTCATGAAATCTTTCACACGCTTTCAATAATTTTTCAAGGCTTATATAAATTCTTAAGTGATAAAAACTTTAAAAAATGTAATTGTATGATTGAAAAAGATTATTGTTTTAATATTAGATATCTAAACACATCCAATCCCAAGTCGTTGTTCATTTTTCACTGATTGACCATCCTTAACAAACTTTTAGGGAGTCTTTTTTTCTTCTTCCCAATAAGTGCACTTATTCAAGGTTCTTACCTTTATTTCAAGTCCTTTTGGAAGCCGGAGTATATCACCACTGAATATAAGGCCTAATTCCTTTGCCTAAGATTTTTCTCTTGCAGTTTGAGTACTGACTTGTATGGCAAAAAATATTATATTCCTTCTTATGTTCCCTGATTGTTGTACTTGTCACGAGCTAAAGTCAAACTAAAGACTATGTAGTTCTTTTTTCTTCCAAGAGGAATCCAATCTTGGTAGTGGCATAGAAAAAGAAAGAAGGAAAAAGACCCTCAAACCCAACGAAGTTGAAAGGAAACAACGGCCGGTGATTTCAACGAGCGCGTTGTCGTTGTCGGAAAAAACCACAAGGAGTTTGCATGCGTTGATATCTCCAAAAGGGGAGCGTTCTCCTTTTTCTGTCGTCGTGGGTAGCACTTTTTATACAATAAAAAGAAATATAAAGATGGTTTGTAAGTAGAGCTCATCTCTAAGATTGAATTATTCTTATTGTTATTATTATTGCATACAAGAGAAATGGGTTAATGCGGAATCATATGGATAATTCTCAAAGAAGATCAAATCCTCTCCTGACAAATATCCAATAATAATCATAATAAATGCTAATAAGAAAAGAGTTTCTAACGGAAATCATGATTATTTTTTTTGTTGTTCCTTATGAAGTTTCCGGATTTTCATGTGATTTATTTTGTATGACTATTGCCCTAGTTAACTCCATGGATCAACGAAGGAGAAATCATGATATAATAAAAGCGTATTCGTATGTTCTTAGATTGATTCTTATGATTTTAGTGGGTTTCTTTTTAATATTATGCTATGTTATATCCTTTTGTTAAAAAGTGGAGCAGAAGGATACAGTAGTTTGATAGCTTTATTCCATTCAATGTTATTTCATATTATATATTTGCATCTTCAAATATTTGTTAAGCATTATGGGTTAGTTTGAATGAATTTATTGTTGTTTAACACTTTTAATACATGCGTTAAAGAAATAAAACAACGATACATACTAGAGATATAAAAAGTTAATTGACTAACGTTTAACAGTCGGCAAATGTTTGTTAGTTGCATTAATCGACAGATCGCGCAATCTGTCTGTATGTTGGTAAACTTCATTATCTTTACCGGTTTTAAATCTAAAGCACAAATTTCTCACGTTTGTATAAAGAAAAATGGTCAAAGACTCATTGGGATAAGATTTATTATTGAAAGTTGACAAAATAGAAAAATTGTTACAAAAAAAACAGTGACGCAATTGTAATGGCATACACATTAAAGTTTTTTCTAACGAATCAACATGGCCTGATATCATTGGTGCTTATTGTAAGATTTCCATTCTTGTTTTCCTTAGTATAATATTACAGTGATTAACACCTTGCATTGCAGCCATTTTAATAATAATTATGACGTCATTTATTGAATGTTTCTTCTTTGTTGATATCTAGTTATTATATATATCGGCTGTCAGATCTCACAGAAAACCATGTATTTTTATCGATTTATAAAACAATCCTAAGGAAGGAGAATGCTCGATAACTTTGGTTTTTTATAATCCACGTCATTTTATTGGCATGTCTACCTTTAACAAAGAACAACAAATCACGCCCTCTCAAAAAGTCCCATACTCTTTTGAACAACTTTTATATCGTACACTGCCTGTCTTTCCCTAATGACTCTCAAGACATTCTTCAATTGCTTATCCATTGAGTCACTGAGTACTTGGGCACAAATAAAGAAACAAGATTAAATACTTAATTTTATTTAATGGAATGTAATTAATTTGGATTCGAAGATGATTTGGAGAAAGAAAAGATGAGACGCACAGGAGAAAATTGTCTGCTCAAGTTCCATAGAATTAATTTTATTTCTTTAATCCACGCTCTGTCAAAGATATTACTTTCGATTAATTATATACGGTTAGTAGAAGACAATTATATCTATAGGGGTATGTATACAACTTTTAAAAGAATCAATGAAAGTAAGGAGCTCCTCAATGCTTTGCCAAGGACTAAACTAAAAAATAAAGAATATTCAATTAATTATAGAAAATATGCTTAATACTAGAGGACTCAGAGAGTGCAAACCTCCGACGATCCCCACCAAATGAATCACTTGGTCTTTTTATCATTTACCAATAGATGTCGCTGTGCTGTGCTCTCCTCTTAGAGAGCACAGCACAGCGACATCTATGGCAGAGTAGGCTAACTTGAAATATTTATTAGTATTTAGCTCATTTTGTATCTTAAATAAGCACTCAGAGATGCCATAATTTAATCACTTGTTACTTTTGGCATTTCCAACAACTCCACAAAGTTGCATCCGAATCCGTTCCGTACTTTTTGAGTTATCCTGCTGACAAACAAACAAACAAAACAACCAACCAACACCAGTGAAAACAATACCTCCTTCGGCGGAGGTAATTAATAAGAGCTACGAAAAATTGTTTACTCTGTTTATATAATACGTAGTGTTGTTTATGTTTCAACTGTTGAAAAAATTACATTGTTTGTACCAAAATTACATTTGTATGTACCAAAAATTACATTGTCTAATATACTTATCTTTAATAGTTTCAATTTATTACTCTTTTAAACTATTAAAATAACAAAAAAATATTAGGCGCTAAGAGTATGCTATTCTAGAGCCTGAAAATATTTAAATTCATTGATATTATTTACATTATATGCCTTCTAATCTCCAAATTCATTTTTGAAAAAATGGAGTGAGCCCCCAGGCAAAACCCGCTATGATAACCAGAAATAAAGCTCTTAGCCACATTTCTGCACCAAAACTAAAGTTACATTTGCATCTGCGGTGGCTAGAGTATGGAGTATCTACCCATAATTCAGATCTGCCCAGAGTCTGGGAAAGGCAAGAGAAGTCGCTGGAAGACTAGCCATAATAGCTCGCATTGAGTCCTTATTTTTGTTTTATTTTATTCTTTATCTTACCAACTTTAATTACTTTTTATATGTTTTCTTTGCTTCTCTATTTCATACTGATTTAATTTAATCATATATTAGTTTTAGACCAGGGCATATACTTTAGCTGAACAATTACATTTGTAATAGCTTCAAATAAATGTGAACACACTATCTGATAAACTACAGTTGTGGAGCATAAAATTTTTTAATATATTATTTGAGTTTTGAATAAAATTAGTCAAAAAAATTCTAGGTAGTAAATTTGAGTGTTTTTAGTTAAACGGTAACTTATATTTCATTTTTCTGTTTTAAATTTATGTGCGTAAAATTGTAAATTTCTATAAGTCATAAAAATAATAAAAATACTTACATATTATAATTTATATTACCCTTTAAACAATATTCATTCAGAAGCAATACAAACTAGAGGCATATATAAACTCAGAGAGTGCAAACCTCCGCCGTCACGGGGTCCTTATGAGCCTTCCGAGGCGGATTTTTCACGACTGGGGAGGCGTAGAGGGACGGGGGAGGGTTCCCCTAGACGGAAATTCCGAGAGGAAGACGCTCCCGGCACCCAATTTCACATCACAGCGACATCTATTGGCAGAGTAGGCTAACTTGAAAAATTTAGTAGTATTTAGCTCATTTGGCGCCTTAATTCTGCACTCAGAGATACCAAAATTTAATCACTTCTGGCTTTTGGCATTTCCAACAACTCCACAAAATTTCATCCAAATCCGTTCAGTACTTTTTGAGTTATCCTGCTGACAAACCAACAAACTAACAAACCAACAACCAACAAACGCCAGTGAAAACAATACCTCCTTCGGCGGAGGTAACAAATAAGAAATAATACTTTTATGTAAATACCAAATGGCGAGTATTCTTACATTAATATATTCATCCTCATGAATTAAAGGTGAAAAATCCTTCTCGTCATTGTTTAATATTGCTAGCCCTATTGATCTTCAGCCAGAATAAACAATTTGATACACATAAAGTAAACTTAGCACCTACTGAATAATCATGGGTGCAGCAACACCTATGATCTAATCCTTGACGAAATGCCCAAAAAATAATTCCTTTTGTTTGTCCCGAAAGCCTGTATTTGTTTTGAACAAAATAAAAACACGGGTTATATCTGCAGGTATAATAGTCTTGTGGTTGAGGTGTTAAAGTCTCATGAAGTAATCATGGCTATCATGATTGCACCTGTACTTCCAATACATTATCATATTAACATGATTTCATTTTCAACTATTTCATTTAATTTATATATTTTCTATTTTGTCATTATTCCAATTCTAAAAAGTCCAGAGTAATTAGGTTAAAAACAAAATATAATAGGCAATTTAGTCTAAAATCATTACTTCGGAGAAGGACAACAACAATCATAACAAAGACATAATTAAGGACTGATTCTTTGCCTCCATGTGTCTGGAATCTTTAATAAGCTGACAAAGAAATCTGTCAACACCTTAGTTTCATCGTTAGAATTGGGGAATGTCATTTTGAGGTGCCATGGTCGTGGCATTAGGTGATCTGGATTATTCAAGAATATTATGTTTGTAAAGGAATTTAAAAGATTTTCGATATTTTATAGCTTTTTTATTCAACATTTCAATTGGTTTTACTTTGAAACTATAAAAATCCACAAAAACCCAAGATAGTTTAAGGTAATATTGTATATCCTTTAATATTATCTGTGTAAACTTTAAAAACCCTGATGTGTTTCTTAAATTAAACGTTATATACGTAAAAATATTATTATTTTCTCTTGCCATAAAAACACTCACAAACACCTTAATACCACGTTCATAAAGTATACGACTTCATTTATTAAAAAACACACATGAGTCACATACTTACATCATCTGTTTTATTGGCATGATTTTATCTTCTTTAATTAATACATTTATTAGTAATTTATTGTGCATATCTTTATCTTTGACCCAATCCCTGCCTAATGGACTATACCATTCAGCAGTATGAAATATGCGGGCGAATGTCATAGTTTATTCAAATATTGCAAACGTGTGTAAATTTAAGACATAAAGTAATAAGGGTAATATTATGTTCATTTGTGCACCTATAGTATGCTCAGTGAATTGTTTACTTCATTATGTTCATGACATGGTTTTTAATCGTATGCATATTCAGTCAGAAAATTCAATGTAATAACAGAAAAATATGTAGTATGTTGCTTTGATATCTAAACAATGCACTTTTTCTACTATTCACTCTTTGTAAATATATCATTTTCACTTAAATATACGTAATGGAAAATAATTTCTTCAAGAACTACTTCATCATGCATGGAAAGACAAGTTACTATAAAAGCTGAATGTTCAGTTACACAAATAAATCAATATACATAATAGAGTAAAATTACTATTTAGCGAGAAAATACACATTTATAATATTCTATTTGTTTCCGGATAAAAATTGTCGATGTCCTCATATTATATACTTGAAAGCAAGTATATATTTAGTTCGCCTTGTCAAAGCAAAACGGACCCTGTATCCTGCCTTGGATGTTCCCTTTTATGATAAGAAAATATGGACAATTTTTATCCGTGAACAAAAGTTATAATTAAACCAATATTTTTTTACTGGATAGTAGTTTTAAAATATAATGATTATATACGTATATTTATTTTCGCATCTGTCCTGTGAGCTTTCAATTGATGTTACGTTGCTTTTAGTTTTTTAATTCATTTACACTTCTATTACAAAATGAAATTGATAACCATAAAAATATATATTTTAGATATTGTTTATAGCAAACTATTATAGCATATTAAAAAATATGATTTAATATCCTTAGAACGATTACTATCTTTGAAATACTTTCCTTCAAAATTAAAGGAAAAATATTTCATAAAGCATGTATTCCAACGAAACATTATCACTTGATACCATTTCATTTCTTAGAGCCGACAATTAGACTGCGATTATTTTCACACGGACGTGGAATGTGCATAAAATCGTAAATACAATATGCAGAAAACATGCACGGAGTGCAGCTCCATGCTTTAGAAAGTGATTTGACCATCATGCAATGATTTCTTTCCTACGTTTGACTACTTTGATTGCACTTCTCTCCCCTTCTCAACTGGATTTCACGTTAGGAATATTATTTACAATACAAATTATTTTAAGTACCTATTTCAATTTTATATATGACCATTTGAGGAATGATAATTTTATGAGTCCATAATTACAAAGTTTTCAAACAAGTATTTAGAATTACTTTTAGTAAGATCACCTTAAATATATATTCATGGTTCCTTATATTTTATATTATTTCTAGGTATGAATATATATTACAATGAAATCAACTACTATATTAACTGCTATGGCGAATACTTAACATTCCCAAGGATTAAACCAGGTTGATAAGGAATGGTATTTGAGAGGAGCACATAGTTCGGAACTTAAGATTTAGATAAAAGAAAAATGCGCAGCGACATATTTGAAAAACTAAACCTTTTATAAAATAATGTAAGCTTACAATTCTCAATTTATCCCTTTCTATCATGTGATATGATTGCTTGGTTGTATTTTCCGTATTTTAGATTATAATTTAATTGTTTGATTTTGGTGGCAACAGTAACTAGAGGCATATATACACTCAGAGAGTGCAAACCTCCGCCGTCACGGGGTCCTTATGAGCCTTCCGAGGCGGATTTTTCACGACTGGGGCGGCGTAGAGGGACGGGGAGGGTTCCCTCGAAGGAAATTCCAAGAGGAAGACGCTCCCGGCACCCGATTTCACAGCACAGCAATTCTATTGGCAGAGTAGGCTAACTTGAAATATTTATTAGTATTTAGCTCATTTTGCATCTTAATTCTGCACTCAGAGATGCCAAAATTTAATTACTTGTTCCTTTTGGCATTTCCAACAACTCCACAAAGTTTCATCCGAATCCGTTACGAACTTTTTGAGTTATCCTGCTGACAAACAAACCAACCAACGTCACCTCCTTCGGCGGAGGTAATTACTCTATCAGTTGAAACTATTTTTAAATTATCCGCTTTTTAAAAGGAGATAAAAATTGTATGTGATATAAAATTATTTTAGACAATGAACAATATATATTTCTAAGTTTTTGCGTAATTGTTTCGAATAAAATCTTTAAATTTACCTTTCGTAAAATCAAATGTTATGATAAATAAAAATAATACTGCTAGCATACAATTTGAGTTTTTTGAGTAAGTTGAGTATAAACAGTCATATTTCAAAATTCCCTTTACATATAAATTATTTTATTGTGGTGCAATGCATGGATTCTCTAGAATCAATTGATAATGTCATGTGCTTCTTATGTATTTTAAACCCCCAACCTATAAAATAACTTGAAACTCAATTGTGAACAAAAATTAAGTCCCTTTAAGAGCCGTTTGAATACATACGTGGAGTTAAATGGCTGCCAGTAGAGCCATATTCATTTACTAGACAGACAAGCTTAACCATTAATATCGAGGAATGTAACTCCTAGAGAATGGTACTCCCTACATTGAACAAGCAGGGGCAGTTCTCAGATGAAGAAATACTTTGTCACGTCATTTTCCTTCACACTGTTTTCTTTTTATAAAACATTTTGACTGTCATTTAAAGGGCTTCCTTCATTCATTAAGACGTGCTATATGATTCTAAGAAAGTGGATTTTCTTTCCATATCCTTTCCTTCCTATTATGATCACCAAGGGTTATTAATTCTCTCATCATAATGGCCTGTTGTTAAAAGAAAAAGTTTTATAGATTCTATATTGAAGAGCTTCTCACACTATTCCATAAACACGATTATTAATAATACAAAAAAACCACAGTTGATGACGTATTTATATTTAAAAATATGATATGTGACTCATCAACATGTAACGTATTTGAAATAAAATGTGAAAACAATGATAATTTTTGCTTCAGATAATAGCGATAAAGATATTGGAATAAAATTGGTAAGATGTTTGATTCATCAAATTTAATATATTATAATACTTTTAAACAAATTATTTGGACATTAATTGTCTTCGAAAAGTAGAGATCAAATAATTTCGGTAATGTTAAAAACAATATAGGTGGAATGTATTCTTAATGAAAGGTTACATTGTTAGCCAGTATACAGGGTGCGTAATAAGTCCGGGAAGAGAGAAATGTAGTCTTAAATAGTATATTTCTCACTGAAAATTTGCAGAACGTGGTAGAAACTTTCTTAAAGGTAGTACCAACACAACTATTTACATTTTTTCAAAATGTCCGCCATTCTGACCATATTTTACATTAAAGAATCATTGGTCGAAAAGATATAAATCAAATTTGTCAAAATGATTTTTTTAGACAGCCAAACATACTATTATTCTGTGGATTTTATAGTTTATAAAACATCATTGAAGGTTTTATATAAATAAAATAAGTATGTTTATTTTGTCAATAAAAGTTTATTCTTTAAATATGTATTTTTTGGTCTCTTAGCTGGAATCCAGATGTTCCTTGATGAAAAAGAGTAAATAATACCTTGCTTTTTGACAGAGCAAGTTTTGATTGCAAAGGTTCAACGTTCTAGTTAATTATGAACTGGCTCCAACGATCGCTTATTATCCACAAATATATATTTATTACTTATAATTCAAAATAAATCGCCTGTTGCCCTTTCCCTGAGCCATGAGAGCAACAACTATGTAACGTAGCAAGGACTATGAGGATTAATATATATTATTCTTAAACTTATCTATACACAAAAATTATTTTTTTAAATATTAACCATAATGACGATATTGTTTCTCTATAAATTAAAAACTCAATAAGTCTCTGAACTTGATTAAACATACGGAACTGTAATTTTAGTTTGCCTATATATAAATATTATAATAGTTGCTCAAAGATTAAAGAAATAATGAATAAAGTTGGAGGCATCAGAAGGGTAAGTGATGTGTAATCAGGCTAAAAAACAATCAAGGAATTAACACTTTATTGGCCATTCATAAGCAAAACACCATACCAGCTCTTTCGGTATTTAAGTTACTATTAGAATCCTGATTACTTGAAAAACAAGAAAGGGCCCACTCTAAGTAGATTATTCTGAGAATATAGTGAATGCCGATACAGCTTTCAATCTGCACATTTATTAATAATGTACGTATACCCATTGGACACAGCTCTTTATCGACATTGTCAATAATTTTTGCCCTAGAATATCCTGGCTCTGATCATTTACAAATAACATCATATTTTAGTTGACCGGTCACAATTGTCTTTCCCTTTTCCTAAAAGGTTCACTCACGTCTTCGACACTTTCTACGATTTATTATTATTATTGTTAAAGTTGATAAGACCATAAGAATCATAACAAATCCACAATGAAACTTATAAAAATGAATTCCCTTTCTTTATGACTGACTCACTATCTAATCCACCCTTTGCAGTCCAATGAATGTTATAAAACCCAGCGAAACGTGGAACCGTCGTAAAATATATATATATATATGTACAACCTTACTATATCCTTGTATGATTATACAATTGGAAGAAAATAATAAATATTTATGTGTATTATTGTGCAGGACCGTCTTAAACATGAAAAACCCCTCTTCCTTTAATGGAATCTATATATTAAGTTGTATTGAAATGATTTTTTATGTGCAAGTCATCTTTCATCCTCTCATTAAAGACGATACCTTAAAAATAAATAAATAATCATATTGAAAGCGAGAACATTACATAAGGAGAAAAATCAATTAATTAACAATAATATTTATATATTGCAAATTATGAAGTTGTATCTTTCTAGTACGATTCAAATGAATTATTAATTATTGAAAATTAAAATGCTACCAATAATTATTATCCATGTCCACACGAATGCAATCCCATTGATCCATATAGGAGAAAAAAATAGACATTAATTACTTTATCTACAAAAATATTATGTGGTTTATGTGGCAAATTTAATGCTACTTATCCAATAAGGCATTGAGGAGTTCTCTGGAGGACTTAGATGAATGATTTAGATCTAAGGTTTGATGGTCAATATAAAATGTTGTGGTGTTAATTCACACTGCAATTACTTTGAACCAAATAGACAAATTAATAATATGATAATAAACACTTATCAAAAGAATTTTGGCCAAAGGTCTATCTGATTACTTCACTGCAACTTCAGAAATGTAGCATTTTAGAATTTGTATATTTCTGGATTGTTATAGAGGTATTATCAATCATAAAAATAGAAACACACTGTCCAAAAAAACGTAATACATGCCACCATAATCATGAAACCTTCAATTTATATCTATAGGCTTTTAATTCATCATCAAAAGAGTCTTTATTCATCCTCTTAAAAGTGTTAAATATGAACATAGTCAAAACTAAACTATTTGATATATATATATATATATATATATATATATATATATATATATATATATATATATATATATATATATATATATATTATATATTATTTTATCCCATGGCCATAATATTCAGTATATCTAATTTCAGTATTATCATTTACAAACCTCAATTCATCGGAGTTTTTTTTGGTAAAAAAGCCCCTAAAATATTTTGTTTTGGGTCCAAGAAATATTCATTTCTGACGGTGAATCAAAAGCCATTTGTTATGATCAATTAAATTTCTAATGAAGGTCAATGGGTCTCAGGGCCTAGTCATGAAGAAATTAATTATATAACCACGACAATTGTATATTGTCTATACGGTACATGTATTAAGTTAAAATACGTAAAATATTACATTTTATATTCATTTATATCATTCAAATGGATTTGTCAATGAAATGTTCGTGTGGCTGTTAGATTATTATAAGTACTGTAAGTCACTTTTAATAAAAAGGCAAAAGTTTCACAGTTTCCAATCCTTACTTTAAACTTGATTTTATTCGACAATACTCATTGGAAGCATGTTTTTTTGTTTAACGCTTATCAAAAATATCTTTATACATTGATATGATTTTCATTCATTCCATTGCAAAACATACGGCATTCCCTTCTACCTTATTTAAAAAAGTATAATGAAACGTCTATAAATGGAAATAAATTGTATTTATTATTTTGTAAAACTTTTTTTTCAAAACAACTCAATTCTTTGTCAATTAATTTAAAGTGTTACTTCAGAACCAATGACATATATTTTTATCAGTCTAATGGGGGCCCTATCTCGTAAAAATCTAGTCATTCTTTTTGTCAAGTATGCATAGCCAATACCAATAAAAAGTGAGCAATAGCTTAGTTTCGTTTTCAAAACTGTTCCATATTATTGCAGTCAAAATAATGGAAAAGGCTTATAATATGTATATTTAGTTATCCAAATAAATATGGCTATACATGAAATTAATTTTCACATAACAAAATTAGTAACACACACTTTCACCATACAACTTTTATGGAATGCAAAATAAAGTTATTTTGAATTAAATAATTCAATAATGTCTTCAGTTTTAATAAATATGTAAATTAAATGTAAATAGGTTAGATAAAAATATCTGAACAAAAGATAAGTAATTTAAAATATTTATAATATACAATAATTGAATCAAATAGATGTTTTTTTAAATAGTCAATGATATAATGAACAGATAAAATACTAATCATGCCCTTTAAACACGATTGGTGCCACAAAATTTGATCTTGCAGTCCGATACAAGTGGTCCATACACCAACCATGTGTTTCCCATGACCTATTACCGTTCCTGGGACTCTGAGGATGTTGGACGTTACCCATCTGGTCCTGATATACTTTGTGGTGTTAAAAAAGTGATCGTATCTAAACGGCTTCCAAACCAGTTTACCCTTTAATTAATTGAATTGAGTTTCCTATCTCTCAACCTGCTCATGAGCCTTCACAGTCACACGGTCCTTCATCTTCTTGCCTAAAAGCAAATTTTCAACGCCACTGCTGATAATCGAACATAGGATCTTTATATAGAGGATAACCTTAAAAACATTATCCCCTCCCCCTAGGATCTTAGGCTTCCATAGAATGGTTTTAACGCTATAATGTTTAATATTTATTCAAATCTACACGGATGCTGCAAATCTATTGAACCAATAGGTATACAAACTAAATAAAACTCTTTTATGGAGGATCAATCTATATACTAAGTATCGAGAGTCAAACACGTTCCATAAAATATATATGTGACAAGAAATCAATAAGTGAAATGGTCTAAAGTATATTAGATACTTTATAATAGAGATCCATTCCATCAATTTGGTTTCATAACTAATTAAAAGATAACAAAAAAAATATTAACATGCAAACTATTGTTATTATAAACCCCTTCTCATTGCAGTCACGATGATATGCAAAAACTTTATTTCACAAAATACTGTTAATAGTCAATACTGTATGAATTTATTTGTAAAGATATAATATTATTTGCTTTTATTGACATATATTGTGCTAATATATAATTTCAAACACAGCCCCATAAACTTAAAAGTATGTATGTACTATGTACATAAAAATCATATATCACCATACATTTCGGTTAGAAAACAATGTTTTTAAAATCAAGGTATATTGAAAAAATGGTTACGCCCATTTTGCCGAGGGAGGTGACTTTTGTAATGTGTTTCTTCCTGATTATGCCATAAAAATATCTTAACACAAATAAGATTTATGATGTTTCATGAAAACACGATATGTATAGACGGACCTGATATTCTATATACATTGTTTAAAATGACGTCATGTTAACGTACATATTAAACTCACATATATTAAAACAGATATCTCCAAATGACTCATCAAAATTTTCTTTCATTTCCCCTTAAAAGATTTACTTTTTATATATTTATTTTGATGACCATTATATATCAATATCATTATAATATGATATCTCAGTATACAATCACTCTAATAATAAAAAACAATAATACTTGTTCACCAAATTTATTTCTATTCTCCTAGGATCCAATCAGAAGCTTATCTATATACGTACTTCTAACTTTCTCTAATCCAATTTAACAGTATTTAATTGACAAGGATTGAGGATTTGATTTCCCTCCTTCGTTTTTATTGTAGGTTTGCTTGGTGGCACTTGTAGATAGTCAAGTTGCCAGTGGCATTTATTAAGCTGTTTGTGGAGAAGGAATCTCTGTAAATGTGTCTTATATATAAATTAAAGCTGAATAATGTATTGCAATTCCCTACTCTTCAAATTTTTCTATCTTATTTGGTTTCCAATTAAGGTGACCGCAGAAACTTATTGCATGTAAGTGTTTAAAACAAATTGTGCACCTTTATTAACAACCAGTATTTATGTATATCTAAGCATTTCTTTATATCTCCAAAAGGCCAATAAATATTTGCAAAACTATCGTTATATTAATTCTAGGTATAATGTCGGCCAAAAAACCTAGAGCAAATAACAGTTTTCCCTTAAATATTTATGAATAATTTATAATATAAATAATTACCTAGTTATTAGAAGAAAAAGGACTGCTTTACACGCAAAAAAACTCTTATTGTTTAGAGGTAAACATCTCATCTCTTAGTATTTGTTTATATTGGATGTTTTTATACTTATGACACTTCAGTTTTTCCCTAAAGGTTCTCCCTTTTTTCTAGGAATCTATGTCCTAAACCTTGTTGCAGAGACCTTGCAACATCTAAGAAGAAGACATGGAGTATTGATCAAATGATCAATTGAAATGAGTAATTTCAGTATTCTTAGGATGCATGACTAAGGATGATAAACGGCGAACTTTTACTCGCACGTGATTGGTTATAAGGAGAGCGAAGAGTAATAACAGTAAATTAGTTGGAATTTTGAATGTAGTCATCAATTCACTCCCGATTCTTGATGTGCTTTCATTAACTCAGACATAGAAATAAATTATTTACAGTCACAATTTGTCTCTTTCATTTATCATTATCGAATCCTTCGAATGGAGTCCTCCAATATCACCTATTAGTATTTAAAAAAGAAACTCTTTATAATGAAATATTATTTAGTTTTATCATATTTAATAATAAATTAATCATCATCAATGACTTATAGACGTGCAAAAACATATGAAAATAAATTACAATCTTATCGAATATTGCTTATTGACGAGATTATTAACCCTATATAGGCCCATTCAAGATCCTTTATTCAAATGCAGCCACATCTAGATTATTCTATCAATTCTTAGGAACTACAAAGTGTGATAATATGTGCAGGTACTTTCCAAAGAAGATATTAATGACACCATTTTGCCTTATAATGAATATTGGTATGCCAGAATAAAGGGATTCCTGTGAATTAAATAATATATTTCCTATTGGTCTTCATTTATTTAGTTATCAAGTGTAATTGATAATATGCAATAATAAATTGAAAATGTAATTTTCCATTGCAAATATGCATACATTATAAAAGTAATTGCATATTTAGCAAGAGGATCGTACTGCCTAAAAACTAAATGAATGAATAGCTCAATTTTTCGGTTTACTCTAATTCCTTCGTGAGTAATTTTAGCGTGCACTCTTCCATTGCAAGCCTTTTCATTGCACGCGTTTTCTTCGTTCTCTTTTTCTTCGCAGGGAAATATTAGCGTTCATCTTTTCATTATGGTAATTCATCGCAAGTAATTTCTTCGCAGAGTAATTTCTTTGCAAGTAATTTCTTCGCAAGTTTCTTTTTTGTGAAGGACTTAGTCGCAACTGTGTTTCTATATGTATATATATTAATTGTTTTTTGTATGACATCAATGCAATGCTTATTCGTTCTGGTTTTAAACTATTTTAGCCTATGCATTAGACATATCAAGGGGTCCTATATGGATCAATTTTTTGCATATAAGCTGAGTATAGAAATGATTGTTTACTCCCCAATTAATGTTTTTCGTTTACCAGAATCATTTCGACGATTTTTGACAGGAGAGCTTTGTGTAGAATTATACAATAATTGATCGTAATGAAAACTAAATTTCAAAGTATATTGGAGTATATTGGATATAGGATATACAATATAAATTAGTTGCTTTGTGCTACATAAGTAATCACTAAGCCATATGTATCTCTATGGAATTAGATGCCATCCAACACAAAGTACCAATAACTTGACATTCCGCCTATACCCTTGAGATGACTAAATCAATGCTCAAGTGCTAGTTTACATAATACTAAAGACAGTTTAGTATTATATGGCAAGATGTATATTTACTTTAGTTTTACAGTACGATCTTTTCCAATACGTATTAGGATATCACGTTAGGGGCCCCATAATATGGAACATATGTAGTCAGAATCTTGTGTCGTTAAAGTCCTATATTTTCACATTTCTAGTGGGAACCGCAGAACCTAGATATGAGTCTTCTAAGAGGTTATACAATTAAGCTCAGTATTACTAAATACATCACAACACTAATCAAACTTTGTCTTTTCTCACCGGTGTACATTCATGTTTAATTCATAAAATCAGTCTGTTATATCATAACAGTATTTTCATAGCATGAAGGAAAAATGACTTACTTTTGTCAAAATTTGAGATTTAAATAGACGATTTATACATTTTTTTAATGTTGGAGAGAAGACAAAGGATATTTTTATTTTCATGGTTCATCGTTGAAACAATAAACATGTCTAAAAATACTTTAGAGGCACTCCTTAATTGATGTCTTTTAAGGCTGCGTGATTATGACGTCATTTTCCGAGTATTTAAAAAAAATATTGATTAAATATCAACTTCATTGCATAAGTGTCACATGGATTTTTAAGCATTTCTATGGTCAAAATCGTGAATTGACAAAGGTTGCCCCGTCTACGCGTCAGTTTTCTTTTGGATTCTATACAAAACTTACCTGTCAAAAATCGTCGAAATGATTCTGGTAAACGAAAAACAATATTTGGGGAGTATATAATCATTTCGTACTCAGCTTATATGCAAAAAATGGATCCATATAGGACCCCTTGATATACCTAATGCATAGGATAAAATAGGTTAAAACCAGAACGAATAAGCATTGCATTGATGATATACAAAAACAATTATATATATATATATATACATATAGAAACACAGTTGCGACTAAGTCCTTCACAAAAATGAAACTTGTGAAGAAAAATTACCCTGCGATGAAATTACTTGTGAAGAAATTACTTGCAAAGAAATTACTCGCGAAGAAATTACTCTGCGAAGAAATTACTCCGCGAAGAATTACTTGCGATGAAATTACACACAATGAAAGGACGAACGCTAATATTACCTGCGAAGAAAAAGATGAAGAAAACACGTGCAATGAAAAGGTTGCAATGAAAGAGTGAACGCTAAAATAACTCACGAAGGAATTACCCAATGGGATCTTTGCAATTTTAAAGTCTATTAAGGTTCCTTTGTGCTAATGACAAGATTGTTGTATACATTTTTAGTAATAATAGACAACAACAACTATTGTAAAAGTACTTATATAATATATGTAACCAGGAAAAAGTAACAAGCAACTAATTTCATATTAAAACGTTATATATTTTCAAACATGACAAGTGTATTATATTACATGATTCCATGGATGACAAGGTAAGATAAGCACCCCAATATTTAAGGATTTTTTATGACAGTTAACTCACCAATAAAACTTTTCAGCTGTTAGGTCCTTCCTTTTTACGTAGAGAGAGAGAGAGCATCTATTGATCTTTATGGATGATAATTGTAAAAACAAACATTTAATAACTCCGTGAGTTTAGGAAGACGCATAATGTAATTACTAAATAAGGTATATGTTATATGATGAATTCATTTAAAGAATTAATAAGTGTATTTAATCGAGATTTATATCAAAATACAAATACCCGACAAATGATGCCTGATTTAATAATACCAATTGTTTTTATATTTATTGACGCTTTATTAAATAGTAAAAAAAGAAAACAGTCATTAGTCAAATCATCAACAAAACCCAACAAATGTTTCCAATATTGTAAAGCACAATCTGTGTTTAGCCCCAAATATTATTTCTTTTTAAAAGTTATATTTAATATTCATTCGTCTTTTTTGCTTTTTATTGATTCCTGTTTTTTATACCTAGTTGTTCTGTTCTTTTTCTTATAACTATATACTTCCAATCAAGTTTTAAAAATGAGTCCTATTGTGGATTCCATTCCACTTCTCCTACAAGAGGCTCATGTCTTTATGCACATCTTCAATGACAACATTCTCATGCGTGTAAAAGTGTGAACAATTTGTTTTGGTATTTGTAAAGGACACAAAAAGGACTTTAAATTGAAATGCACACTCACTTCAAGTATATTCTTCGCCAAAAAATATAATATAATAAATATATATGTGAGTATAAATACGCCTGCATCCCTGATGCAACAAAGAAACAAACAATCCCCCCCCCCCCCCCCTCAAATGAAAAATAAATCCTTCTGCCAAGGCCATAGGGCTGAAGCACTTTCTCAGGGTCAATGGATTGCATGTTTTCCCCCTCTTATGTGATCCCCTTGAAAGCACTCAAATCCGACATACGTATAAACAAATGTACACATAAAAACAGGGTGCAACACGACAACTTTATAAATTACATACATATATATAACTATATATGTGTATGTGTATAAAATGCATTATATGGCATAAGGATGTCATTAATATCTTCCTTGGAAAGTACCTACACATATTAGCACATTTTGTAGTTCTTAAGAATTGATAGAATAATCTCGATGTGGCTGCGTTTGATTAAAGGATCTTGTATGGCCATGTATAGGGATAATAAACTTGCCATAAGCAATATTTGGCAAGGTGGTAACTTAATTTCATTCGTTTTTTGTGCGTATGATGAAAAAAAGGCACTCATCTCATGACAATTCTTATGTATTCATATTTAAACATTAATAGTCTAGAAGGCTAAAGTTATGTTAAATAGAAATAAATTCAACAATATCACAATGTTTATACATATATAAATTATAAAGTGATGTATTATTATTTTCCTAAAGATAATAACAAGATTAACGAGTTTTGTTTTCTTATTTAAGGATTGCACAAGTTAAAAAAGTATGATGAAAACAATATGTATATGTTATATATATATATATACATGGAAAATTCATAATTGTTTCAATAAAAACATATATTTGTAATACCATTTTAAGGTATAAAAAAGTTGTGAAATGATCAAATCTTCGATTCTTATTTTAGTTCCTTCACCACCCTGTATACATACATGCTTTGCGATATCTCAAAGATAAGAAATGTAAGGAGCTCTATGGTATTTCCTTTGTTACTCCGCTTCCAACGCCTGCATTTCCAAACTCAAGGATTATCAAAACAATACAGCAAATCTATGTGAGTGAGTCATGGATCCTTATTTTACTTGAGCTACCTAGAACATGGAATATTCTAGGCAATATCCGCCTATAGGATCCTATATTTAACAACACACACACTGATTAAAACGGGCGAAAAGCCATACGTTGAAAAAGTTACCGCCTCTCAGTTCATGAATATTTAAGTTTTGAGTATAATAACTAGCCATAAAAATATGCTATAGTGGCTTGTTAATATATGTATTTGTAGGGGTACCCATAATTACGCATTATTACCTCCGCCGAAGGAGGTATTGTTTTTCAACTGGCGTTTGGTTGGTTTGTTAGTTTGTTGGTTTGTTGGTTTGTCAGCACGATAACTCAAAAGTACTGAACGGATTTGGATGAAATTTTGTGGAGTTGTTGGAAGTGCCAAAAGGAAGAAGTGATTAATTTTGGCATCTCTGAGTGCAGAATTAAGGCGCCAAATGAGCTAAATACTACTAAATTTTCCAAGTTAGCCTACTCTGCCAATAGATGTCGCTGTGATGTGAAATTGGGTGCCGGGAGCGTCTTCCTCTCGGAATTTCCGTCTAGGGGAACCCTCCCCCGTCCCTCTACGCCGCCCCAGTCGTGAAAAATCCGCCTCGGAAGGCTCATAAGGACCCCGTGACGGCGGAGGTTTGCACTCTCTGAGTGTATATATGCCTCTAGTTCCATTTATTATTTGAAAATAATCCCAGTCACATAGAAGTGGTGGAAATGTATATGTATTTTGTCAAATTGTCAAAAACAATGAAATCCCAATATGTCATTGTTGTAATCGGCCATTGACGGTGGGTTTTGAAACAAAAATATGACATTGTTGTGATTAAAGAACCCAAAGCCTGAGCTTGAAACCCCATTTCATCCTCATAGCCCATGGGCCCTGGGTTTCCGCCGATCACAAAACTTGAAAAATAGGGGATTCAAACACACCACTGGGGATTTTAGATAAATTTTGTTCTTATCACGGAATATAAATAAGATTTATGAAACAATTGCTTCAAACTGTTCAAATAATAAATGACAAACAATTTTTAAATTACATCCAAAATGGTGCGTTGTGGGACTCTCATACAAAATAATTGACTTATTATCCTTAACCGATTTACATATGCACATACACTTATCCACTAATCACAATCATAAATTCAAAACATCTTCCCATTAGCCCTTCAGAACTCCCCATCACAAGAGTCCCAACATATATTAATTATCTCCATTTGAATGCCTGCTTCCAGAATTATACAGTTAATCACACTGGGGTGAGACTCCTACATATCCTTAGAAGCTGCATTCCTCCAGGATACTACGTATGAGAGGTTTACCCCTACACTCAATCACATCCTTTATAAAAAAAAAACATGCACTTGGTAAATGATAAATGAATAATGAATTCCTTAAAAAATTGGGATGCCTTTCAGCTTAATGCTATTTTTTAAAGTCAGTGGGTGCACTTAATCCTTCTGTTCATCAAGCTTTACTATGGATTTATGTATTTTTCAACACCCCGCCGTTTCATAATGTATAAACTTAGGTCCCGAAATATGTTTTCGTGTGACGTCACGTCTGCCAGAAAACATAAACAAATCACTTTTACTATATATCATAAAAGTATCAAATCCCTACTCAAATTATCATTAGTGCACCTTACTCTTACAAAAAATGGCTTCAATTATTTAAAAAAAGAAAACAAATTTTTTAGAGGCTATGAGGAAATGTGAACAAATTTTTTCAAAAAAAATTATAGTAATGGAAGGGTTGATAGGAACGACAACCTTGTAAAGGAGTTTCAAATCAATGTCAAAGGTGCCGTCGTTTCCATTGGAACTATTATAAATTTGCTAAAATTCGTGTATTTCTCCAAATAAAATAAAAAATCGCTTCAAGAGCAACAAGCTAGTCATAGAAAAAGTTTAAGTAGAAGGCGAAAAATGAAACAGTGGATTAATTAAATGCTCCAATAAATTAAATACTTTTCTAAATATGTCTTTCAATAATATTTATGTAATATATTTTTTGTGTTGTTATATTTTATAAATTATATTCTTTTTTCTAAATATGTTAATGTAATTATATTTATGTTATATATGATTATAAACAGTATTTTGTTTTGTAATAATTATAAATTATATACTTTTTTTTCTAAATATGTCTTTGTAATAATATTTGTGTAATATATGATTTATAAACAGTATTTTATTAAAATGTATTTCTTGGTTTTTATGTGTTTTATCATATAATGATTCAAGAGTTTGCTTTTTCATGAAATATATTGGATAATTTCAGCAACTTTAAATCATCAAAAATTTATGAGTACTCAAAAATTTAATCTTTTTTCCATGTTTAATAGAATGTGATTATTCATTCTTCTGTGATCTAATTAAGGCTAAGTTTCGATTAATATTAACATATTTACTTATAAAATAGACCCTCTTTGGGATATGTGACGTCATGCTCATGAGGTGGAGGCGTGGCGGTGTTTTTTTTAACTTTCATTGGTTAAAATGGTTCTACCTTACTTTTAACTTACCTTGGTATTTTTATAGTTTGTAAATAAATCAGTGACGTCCTTTATGAAATATTTAGACTCCTATCAAAATACGAAGTGATATCCGTTATGAAAGATTAAGAATAAATAATTTATTTATTTCTAGTATTTAGAATATGAATACTTTCCAGAAGACTGCTTTAAGAGAAAACCTCTAGGAGTTTTAAGATTTGCCTGCAATCGTCATGAATTCCTTCATTCTGTATTGAGGAATGGCGTGACACTTTCAAAATTCGTTTGTATTTAGTTCCAAATAATAGAAAATTGTTTGCAATATATTTCGTACGTCGTATTCCATGGATACTTCTTAGCTTATGTGATATGGTTCAATTTATATTATTTTGTATTTTCTTTAGTTTTGACCTTTCTATACCAACGTTCATGAACTTTTTAGTCATAGGAATAACATTGAGTTATAGTTTCTCAATTGTAACTACTCAAGTTGGTTTCATGCCATAATAAGAAAATATAAGCACAAAAAGGATATTAGGATGAAATGGCAGAGGAAATTAGTTTTAAAAAGAAATGGCCCAAGATAAAAAAGGAAAATGATGACGCAGAGAAAAAAATAGCCCAAATAAATCTCTTTAAATTATTTGCTTTTGGAGATAAAAGTTTCATTCTGTATAGTACATCCCAATATCAGATTTAGACAAACCCTGATATCATTGAATTATTCACTAAAAAGAAGCTTTGTGTTGTTCATTCACTCTCAGAGATGACTAGCTTTTTTCTTCAAGAGGGCTCAGTGACGTCTAACCGATCCTTGCGACTATTCAAAAGGGACTTAGTTATATCTGTGGACAAGATGAGCACCGACCATAAATGAATGTACGAGAGACTAAATAGACAGTAGAAGATGTAAAATAGTTAATATATATATACATATTTATGTATATATATATATATATATATATATATATATATTAGGGTGTTTCTTATTTTTCAGATGTTTGAAATGTTAGCAATTTTCGGTTTCTTGGTGATAAAAGACGACGACATACAAGTTTGAACAAAATCGATCAACAGTTACGAGGTCGCGCAACGAGGTCAAAGTTTTAAAAATTTAGTAAAAATATAGTTTCCGCAAATGTCTTCAAAATGGTGGACGTTACAGACTTCAATAATAATTATTAATTTAAAGGAAATCTAATGTACTACCAGACGTATGTTTGATGTTTTTTAATAAAACAAAGTTTCCAGTAAAAACAAAGAAAAAATGGAATGTGTATGTTAGCTATTTCATAGCTTTGTGTATCAATTAACTTCACTCGCCTGTAGAAATGATTTGTTCGCTTCAGAGTCAATAGTACTTTAAAGCTTAGTAAACCTTTGGATGATAAATCCAAAAATGACCTTGGTTGCATTCTATCAGTCAGAATTCAGTACAATCTGAGTTTACATCATATGATTCAGAGCTGTATTGACCTATAAGAAATCGATTATGAAAAAAATAAATAATATGTGTTCTTAGATTTGCGTCAAGGTATCCTCTCAAAATTTTACTTTGTCTCTGACGCATTTATAATCCATTATATGCGTCAATTTGTACGCGAGATAGGCTTTTTTAATGTACATATAACTCTCTACTTATTAAATTGACATGATTTAGTATACCAAAATATTAAGAGGGTTAACAAGCTTTCATTTGATATGTTGGTATTCTAAAAATCGCTATACTTTAAGAGATATAAGCAAATACATTTTGCACGTACTCTCCCAAAAAATTGATCTTTTGATATGAGAAATTACATTACCACTGCTAACTGCGTTAGTGTTACCTGGATAGAAAGAACAAAAAGAAGGGAGAGAAGTGAGTCAAATACTCTCTCATTCTCTTTCATCAGGTAACACTAACCGCAGTTACCACGTGGTAATGTGTATATTCTCATATCAAAAGATTCACAATTTTTGGATTTTATCCTTTTAGCAAACGAAGTCAAAATAGCAAATCTAAGGAATAGAAATGAGGAGAAATAACATGACATGATACTCATGACGTCAAGTTAAATAAAACGGATACACACTTTAAAGGACGAATAGCGTAGGATGCGTCACTGTAATTATTTGTAGGATTCCTTTTTTATTTCCAAGAATAAAATGTTTATACAACAGATCTACCGTTTTAGGTGGATCTTGGCGTCAACAAAGAATGTTCAAGTGGAGGATTGTTTCTTTTATGCTCAGTATCCAAAATGGTCAGTGTGAGGGCGACTTCATCACATCTGACGTCACTTTAAAAATACGCATATAAAGGCTTGGAAATCCTCCAACTCTTAATACTCCATACATGCGAAAAACAATCCTCCAACAAGACAGATCAAAGAATCGTATATATAATTATATATATATATATATTAGGGTTGTTCTTATTTTTCAAATGTTTGAAATGTTAGCCATTGAGTGGATTTTCTGTTTCTTGGTGATAAAAGAAGACGACATACAAAGTTTGAACAAAATCGGTCAACATACGAGGTCGCGCAAAGAGGTCAAAGTTTTAAAAATTTAGTAAAAATATAGTTTTCCGCCAATTTCTTCAAAATGGTGGACGTTACAGACTTCAATAATAATTATTAATTTAAAGGAAATCTAATTTACTACCAGACGTATGTTTGATGTTTTTTAATAAAACAAAGTTTTCAGTAAAAACAAAGCAAGAAAGGGAGTGAGTATTGTTAGCTTATTTCATAGCTTTTTTGTATCAATTAACTTCACTCGCCTGTAGAAGATGACTTGTTCGCTTCAGAGTAAAATAGTACTTTTAAGTTTAGTAAAACTTTAGATGATAAATCCAAAAATGACCTTGGTTACATTCTATCAGTTCAGAATTCAGTACAATCTGAGTTTACATCATATGATTCAGAGCCTGTATTGACCTATAAGAAATCGATTATGAAAAAAATAAATAATAATTTGTTTCTTAGATTTGCGTCAAGGTATCCTCTCAAAATTTTACTTTGTCTCTGACGCATACATAATCCATTATATGCGTCATTTGTACGCAAAATAGGCTTTTTTAATGTACATATAACTCTCTATTTATTAAACTCACATGATTTAGTATACCAAAATATTAAAGCTGGTTAACCAAGCTTTCATTTGATATGTTGGTGTTCTAAAAATCGCTATACTTTAAGAGATATAAGCAAATACGTACTGTCCCCAAAAATTGTCTTTTGATATGAGAATATACGATTACCATCTGGTAATAGTGTTAGTGTTACCTGGATAGAAAGAGAAAGAGAAGGGAGGGGGTATTTTTCCTCCCTCCTCCCTTCTTTTTTCTTGCTATCCAGGCAACACTACACTGGCGTTACCA
>CP045895.1:19273089-19298535 GCA_013387185.1 Caligus rogercresseyi
ATGAATGTCATCCCGTTACTCTTTCATGCTTCATTGTCGCTCAAATAAACCTTTAGTATTTATTGATGTAACAAAGTTAAAGGATGTATTTGAGACAGAAGGTACACAATAAGGAGCATACATTAAAAATATTAAGATGGCCCTTATAAGTTGCTAACTCCTACATTACTCTTCCCTTTTTTCATCCAGTTATTAGCTAGCTCGGTGGTTACAGCATTTCCCAAAAAATATTAAATATTTTTCAAACCAAATTTGACCTTTATGCATTTAATAATGGGGCATTTGAATACTCCTTCATCCTTAAAGGGATAATAAATTGTCTTAGTTGATCAAGAGGCACGGGGACTAAAGCCAAAGAAATATATCAGTGCTATAATGATACTGATGAGGGTCGAATAATTAATAAACAATGTTTTTTTAGATCCTCAACTATGTATTATATAAATAAATATAAACAATAGTAATACTCCTTATAACAGCATAAAATATTAATTGATTTATCAGGTAATGTATTACCTTAGGTGATATATTATTTGTTTACTATTTAAAAGCACCATGACGCCATATTAAAAAATGAACTCCTTTTTTACAAAGATAGAATAAATGGTTTATATTGTGTATGTATTATAAAATCAATGCCATTTTAGATCACAGTGTCCTACGTCCAGGGTATGCAAAAAACCAAATTTTGAAAAACCCGAAAAAAAACCCCGATTAAAAACCCGGGGTTTAGTGTGTTTTTTTTTTCGATATTCGGGTTTTCATTACACCATTAATTAGCTAATAGCTAATTAATGGTGTAATGAAAACCCGATTTAAAAAAAACACCGGTAAAACCTGGTTTTTTTTTTCGGGTTTTTCAAAATTTTGGGTTTTTACATACCCTGCCTACGTCACACACAGCATCCATAATCATGAGTCATCTTTTAAAGAATTAAGAGCTCCATCCGCGCATCTTAACTTCTCAAAAAGCATGATCAAACTCACATAGGGGGATATAATATATTACACCACCTAATTAACTAAGTACCTCGTTTTTCCTTCCATGCTTTTTTTCTTTGTTGCTGTTGTACTATAAGCAACCGTTTTCTTAATAAAAAAGTATGTTTAAAACATATGTTCCTCCAACAGCTCAAGCCCCATAAATCCCCCCTCCTTAATTACCAGCTTAATTAATTCTTTTTTAAACAACAGTTAATAGATTTCACTCAACCACAGGGTGAGTAGAGCTGGAAAAAGTATGTGTATGTTCAATGCAGAATTTAATGGAGCCCAAGCCTTTGGACCGTTAACTGGCTGTTGATGAGTTCTCTGGGTGTATTAGCACATTTATACCGCATTATGGAGGGAGAGGTCGTGGAATTGCAGGGCTCATAAGACTCTAATGGGGTAATTATTCCTCTTCCTTGTGAAGAGTAGAGAGTTATTGCAAAATAATATCTACCTATGATTTGAACATGTACTATTTATGGAACAGTTTTGTAACTATTATTTATCTTTGAGCGTCCTTATGCTAACATTTCACGAATAAAATAAGAGCAGGAAAGCGTATTAATTTAGGTTATTGTATAAATCTGTGCAAGAGTAAATTTTTGGCAATAATTAATTAATGTATCCTTTGGTTGAGTTAGGCGATTGTTAAAAATGAATTCCATATTAAGGAGCTGTCTATGCAAGGGTATGTGTGAGAGAGATAAGTTAGGAACAAAAACACAAGGAAAAAACAAATAAATAAACATGAATCTAATAAAATGATAATAGAACATATCAATATTTAAAATCATCTTTATACCAGGGAGAAGAAGCCATCAAATCAACGTAATCTTAACCAAAATACAATTATATATATCCATATATATACAATAGAAACAAAAAAACTTTTTACATGAATCTAGAAAAAATATTACAAAATTAATAATCTAAACAGTTAAAAATCTTTCAACCTTCTTTTATGACATTTATTATTTGTAATATATGTCTTGAATTGAATGTAAAGTTGTATTATTTTTTATTCTGTACCCGTTCCAAAATATAAAATAAGTGCCTTTAGTCTGTGAAACTATATCAAAAAATTAAAACAATAACCTTGAGTATTGCTGCTCTTAGTGCTGTCACGAAGAATGGCGAGATACCTTTCTCCCAACCAGAGCAGGACTTCCTATCGATATTTCTTCGACCAAAGACATATTTTTTACGTTGATAAAACTATCGATATGTAAAATCAATCCTTACCGATTACATATAGTTTGCTAAGAACTAATAATACCGGCGGTATTTATTTCTACCAATCCCTGCTCTCTCTCCACCGATCTATTATAATAAACTTTATATATTGTGTGGTAATGACTCTTAGCGACTTAAGATACAACTCCTAAGGATTTAACAGTCAACCAGATCTTACCGATATCCTCAGTTCTTTGTATATGCATATTTTATGATTAATAAATCAGTCTTCGTCAAGACCTTACATATATAAAGTCAAACTATAAGTAATAAATAAATACACTTAATTTTCTTTTTCTAAGAAGAAAATATTACTTATCCTTGAAAAGTAAATTATTTTTCAACATCCCAAAAAAATCACGCAACCTTTGCCCCCATTTTTCCTACTTCAACTAACCTATTTGTTATTCCTTTTCCTTTGTTTTCTAGCAATAATAATAATACATAATTGTTATTACACTTAGTTTTTCTTCTTATAATACTTTTGTTCCTTCTCTTCTTGCATTTATCTAGGCCTTGGCAACATCAGTAAGCTCAAAAATACTACCTCACATATCTTCTTTTTCCCCTCCAAAAATATTTCATTTCTTTCTTTCCAGACTCACTGTTGGACTGCGGTTATTCGTCTCAATTGAAGTCTCATAAAAACCACGGAGAGAAGGTCGACCTTTTTTCCTCTTATTTCCTTTCACTTTTATTTAATTAGAACCACTCATGCCTCATTTTTGTATGAATGTTCCAATGGGGCTGCAAGCTGCTTATAACTGACAACAGGAGTCAAGGGAAAACAATATTTTCTGTGTTCAATCCCTTTAGGAGGTATCCGACCGGAATAAGAGGAACGCTGCTGCAGCAATTATAATTAGCTTTATTACTAATTGGGTTAAATGCTTGCGTAATTGAAGTTCGATTCCTTAAGAAGAAAAGGTTGAAGAAAAACAAAACAGGAATAAAAGAATTTTGTAATTATATACTCCTTGTATATAGATCCACACACCCCAAAGGAATAATAACGAAGTATTAGAAAGAGGAGTAATTATTATTTGTGTTTTAGGCTTTAATCAATTTTTATTGAGAGAGAGAGAGAGAGACAGACAGAGAAAGAGATAGAGACAGAGAGGTCCAAGCTATGTTTGACGTTATGAGAAGCCATTAACACACTAAATATACTTTTGATCCTTTGTTCAGCTAAGGTACTATGTTATCTGATGGCACTATACTTCTTCCCATTCCAAAACTGATTGATTATTGACTTCTTTTTAGGCCCTACAATTACAAGGTTGGATTGTATTGATGATATATTTGTAGACCAATAGCTATAATGAAAGTCTAAAAGGAAATCTTTATCCAGTATATAATCAATGTTTTAACTTACAATTATGTGATAAGGCTATTTATACATCTACTTTAGTTTTAATTTTCCTCAGCTTCTCCATAAGTAAGAGTATTCAAGCCATCACTTTTTAGACTTAGCATTTCAGAAGCTACATGGGCCAGAAGTAAAGAACATTACCATATTTATATAACTAAGCATAGATTGCTTATTTGATGACTGACTTCCTGTCTCACAGGCCCTGCGTTTTTGTGAAACTCAGGGAGTCATTATTATATATTTTTCATTTCTCAGAGGCTAACAGTAAAAAAATTGAAAGAAGTATTTCGCACTACATACCCCTATACACAGTCATATATATCTGAGAAAATATATATAACTTATAATAATAAAGTAATTACTTTCTCGTCTTGTGTGGTCTGGGCATGCAATAGGCATTGTTGAATCAATATGCTTGGAAAGCCACACACCAGTCATCTCTAATAGACAAACAAAAGGATCACATTGAATAATCTAGATAAATAAATATATACAATGAACAATCTACATAGAAATATATCAAGCCAATGAGAAAAAAGAGTGATAAATTCTTTAGAGAAAATCATGACAAATCGTACGGGAGGTTCGATCTCTTTTGAAGGGAATCTTGCGACGATCCATTTTGAATATTATGATTGACGAATATAAAAATATATACATTGTCAGCTCTATATTCTGAATTAAATACGGAAAGTAATTCATCAAAACACTTTTTTATAAATATGTGATACTTTAAGAGTTGGTGGATGTCAGTATATATATATATATGATATATTGAATTCTTTAAAGATAGGTGAATTCTATTGTGTAAAATGATTATAATTGTATAAAAATCTATACTTTTTGTGAGATTAAAATTATTTTTGATTTTGAGGAATTATTCATCAAAACTCCGTATATGAAGTATCTGATACCTTAAGAATTGTTGCCTCTCCGTAAAGATTTACTCATAAATGTTGCTCTTAATGAGAGCAAATTGTTGGGATAAGCTCAAATCTTAAAAAGCATAAAATAAGTATTTAAACAACTAAATAAGTATTGCAATCAAAAATTCCTACTCTGATACTTGATTATAATCCAGCAATAGTTTAAATATTTAAATGTGTCATTCTTTGCTACATCGATCTTAGTTTAATGAGACAAGGCTTTAATGAGAATATATTTCTTTGTGGAATTCATCATGTATCTTAATATTATATCCAATCGCATTATATTATTCATATATACAAGGATTTACGTATATAAGAACTTACTGCAACATTTTCAACAATTATTTAACTTCTAAGCAATATTATAAAATAAGTCATTAATGCAGTGACTTCACAGATATTCTTTAAAAATATTTTCAACTACATCATTTTTAATAACAAACTGAGTGCTTCAAACATAATATTTCACACTTTTGAACACTATTGTACAATGTTGTGTGACGCACATAAGATACAAAACCAAGCATTTCAAAAGATAAATCCTATACATTTAGTATGTCATGTTGTCGACAATGGGTTTGTATGCAAATAAAGAAGAAACCTTTTGCAAAATGAAATATTCCCTCTTTTTTTTTTTGGCAATCTATGCAAATAAGCAGGGGTCAGTATTAGAAATGGTGATAAATTTGTTGCGTTTGCACAAATAAGAGAGACGAAAAAAGTGCATATACCTATAGTAAATAAGTATTTTGATTATAAGTCAAATAATAATTTGTGAAAATTTATCATGTATAATAGCAAGAACCATAATCATTATTATGATTACATGACAAATGATCCTTTCCTTTCATTCCATTAGGAAGAGGGAGTACCTACAGCACTCAGAGAGCAATTAACTTTCAGATTTATAAGATTCTCAACAACAAAAGAGTAATAGGCAGCCGAGATTCTTTGTTTTCTTCATGTTAAGCTCTGTTATGGGGCATACATGTGTCTGTATGCAGATTGCAGGGTGGTTTTTAAACATGTATGTATGTACTTTATTGGGCTTACACAAGGATCTAATTGATATTTACTACTTGTGATCACGGAATGATGGAAATAAGAATCATGCGCAGAACAAAGTCGTTTATTCATTAAATAAAGTTATTCCAAAAATGTATAATATTAACAAGAAAATATAACAATATTTAGGTTAATAATTTTACATAAAGTTTCAAAAAAGTATGATATTCTGGAAAAGAAGCATTAGAGAAAATAACTTGTTAATTTCCTTCTGTAAATTCAAATCTTGTAAATGATTTAATAGAAGAGCTTTGGGGTAATTGAACCGGGCATAGCCAAAGTCTACATTTCAACATGTATATTACAAAAAAGCATGCTACGACATAGCATAGAAAGATTTTGATTCACTGCATTAAAAAACTTATTTATATTCAAGTTTTTCCATGAGAAAAAATGAACTAAAAGTGTTTTACCTTTTCATGACTTTGAGAAATGGATTAATTAAGGTCTATTTATTTGCATACAAAAAATGCTTAAATACTGCATTGAATGGATAATCTAGGAAAATCTTGAGAATCATTGCTTACCAAGAAAATGTTTAAAAAATATATTTTGCATGAATATATTTCATTTTCTGTTTAAAGACTATATATTTCAATTGTTAGCTCAAATATCTTAATAAATGAATATAACCTTAAAATATTCGTTTATGTTTATTCACAACTGCCTTGAGTAGTTATACTCTGTTTTCTGTTTGTTGATTTAAGTGTATTTTATGGTTAAACTATGTTATTTTCTGATATTACTGAATAAAATATTTTTTATAACAAAAAGATTGAATAAAACCTTCAAAACATATATAATTAGACTGCTGTAAGAAAATGTCAATAGAAAGCACTGTTTACAATTTAATCAACAGAAGAGAGAGTGGTAATTAAATGGCGTGGAATGTGTTTGAATAACAATATTGAGAAGGCTCCGAAATAAAAGCCAAAAATGTATAGGACTAAAATAAAAAACTGCTTATATTTCATCAAAAATACAAGAACCAGATCTACTTTTGTTATAATTAATACCTTAAATTCCATAACATTCACTGAAAAATATGTGCCCAAATAGTTGGCTCTCTAAGCTTAGCATTTCTGACCCCTTGTATAAATGCTCTTAAAACGACAGCTATATCATATCTAAATTATATATAATAATTGAGATTTCATTCTTAATAGACTTTGAATCCAAAGTGTTCTTATGTCTCACAATTTTTTTGGTGGTTGTTGCCGCGGCATATGCATTATTCGTTGACACATAAGCTGCCGCAAGGATGCTCGTCATTGGGAATTTTGGCTTTCATTATAGCATTTAGAATGAATGATGTATTTATTTTTGGGGGTCGTATGATTTTCTTATATCTGTATGTTAAGTTGAACACATGAAACTCCATTCCCTTTATGAAGCCTAGCACAAATTCCAGGCGGCAATTAATGCAAGAGGCAAGCATCCCAAGAGAGTGACCAATATGGTATTGAATATTCTTCTATGAGCCTCTTTTCACAGCGATGGGAATTCCTAGTAACAATGCAGTATAACTATTTTTACTTAAGGTTAAATTACATAATTAAGTTGCTAAAAAGCAGTCCAAATTTCGTTATTTATAATGATTGTTTTTCTCGTACAACTTATGCTAAGGAAATGAAATATCCACTACATATGTTATAGGGATCCCTCAAGGCATGCTTGCGTATATATTCATAAAGTACACTCAACAGCAGAAGGTAATAGAAGCATTTCCCTGATTTCCTTTTTATTTATTGTGAGTCCAATGTTTTCATTCATTATGAATAAGTAAGTCTGTCTATGAAAGGCCTCTATGCAAAAATAATAAAGTACCGTTGGTTTTCATCGTCATCAATAATAATAATAACAATAATAATAATAGAGGAACTGTGTCACGGTATTTCGTGATGGTCTTTTTATATAGGTAGTGAAACTATTCTTTTTTCTAAGTATTCATCAAGAAGATTAAAAAAAGGATTCAATGTTTGCTTGGGAAAAAATAATGCAAAAGAGTGGAATGATTACTGCATGATTATTTGATTTTTGAGGAAATGAGTTCCTTTCTTTAGCGTTGGTATTTCCTTTTTGTTTGTTTTTGAATTCTTAGGTGAAAGTTTATAAGTATTATATACTTTTAGAATCATATTTATGATATGACAGATTTTGTTTCGTAATTAAATGATGACATATGTTTAGCGAGAAATGGCAAGGAAAATACGGCCAATGAAAAAAGGGGCCAGGAATAAATGGTCCAAGATAAGAAAGGAAATTGCTGACGCATGAAAAAATGGCCCAATATATTTTAACCCTGGCTAACAACATTAAGGAAATCATTAATCTATAATTACAAAAATATAATTAATTTCTACCATCATTAACTCAATTTAAACGAAAAATATGTACAATAGTTGATTTTATTCCACTCAAATATGTATTTGGCCTTTTTGCGTGTGTCATCATTTTCCTTTTCTATCTTAGGTCATTTCTTCCTGGTCAATTTTTTTCTGGGATCATTCCTTTCTGGGCCGTATTTTCCATTTTTTCTTGACGCCATTTTCTTAATAGTTTGATTATTTTGTTATTTGTAATAGTTGAATAAGTGTTCCCATACAAAAATACTATTTGCCAAATCATAGCATGTTAAATTATGTATTGTAATTGAAATAATAATGTTAAAGGTGTGCTTATTATATCCCCATTATAATCTACGAAATGTTATAAGGATATACAAGAGAGAGCGCCTTGGCTCAGTGCAAGAGTACTCGACTCTCGATGTTGAAAGCACATCCCTGATAAAGAAGATCATTGGTTCAATATACTATTTTTAATTTTATGATGATTATAAGAATACCTTGCCATCCAATACCAATTAAAATAAAACATAATAATAGATCAAAATTATACAAATGCAAGAAGTTGTTTAATGAATGGAAAAATACAAAGAATGTCAGAATAAAACCCTTGGTTTTGTAACACCTTGAAAAGTTTTTTTTTCAAAAATCAGTATATAAAATTATTAATGCTATCAATTCCCTTCCACTCCGTAAGTACTAAATATATATTTTTTATGTGAAAAGACATTCATACCTTGCATTTATACAATCCTAAGGAATCATTTGAATATAACTTCTACTACCTAAGTGAAACACCACATATTTCCTTTACAATACGTTTTTGGACACTCTGGTTAAACTTCATATATATATAGCATGACAAACTATTGTGCCCTTAAAAATGTTGAATATGTGTTTAATAAGAGTACTACGTCGACAGAGACAATGAGTGTTTATTCTCATAGAAAATACAACTTCAAAGGTGGTACTAAAGTCTTTGTTGATTTGCCTGATTAAAATAGAAGTTTCTTTTACATTCCACATATCTAAGAGTGAAAAATGTTAATAAAGGCTGAATATAGCATCTAAATGGGATGTCTCCTTGAATATATCGACCTCATTTATAATAATCCTCATTCTTACAAATGTGACATATATTTAATATGATATCATCACTAACAAAGCCTCTCCTTTGTTGCCATCATATAGAAAAATGGCTTTTATATGAACATATTCTATGATAGAACTGGAGGAAAAATTTCTTGTGTGTCAAAACCACTTAATTTGCATTTGTAAAACAATACTGCGACGCCTAGGAATAAAGCTTTATTCGTTTTCACTTAGGACTTTCTTGTGTGTGTGTGTGCAAACTCTGGAACAATAGAGCAATAACTCCCTTATTTATTTTTGCTTATTGTAATCATATGTAAATCACGTCATGTATGCACGTAATTAAAGATTTCTTTTTGCATTTATATTTAAATATATTCCATACCACCATGGATAGTTCATGAAAACACAAATGAATAGCTAGAATATATTTTTCTCTACGAATTATCATGGGCTTAAATAAGTATTTTTATTGAACGGTATTGCATGTAGTAAAATGTTTAAAATACAAATATAAATATATGTACTGATTTTTTTTGCCTATATGGTTCGATAGAATTGCATCCGTGGGGATATAATAAGCATTATAGCGTTAAAATTAGTCTATCGAATCTAGGATCTTATCAATGAGGTAGACCAAAATGGCCATCCCCTCTCGGGATTGAACCTGCGCCCCCAACAATGAGAGTTGAACACGCCTTAACACGCACGGCTATCGAGCTCCCTCTAACTGAAATTTAATTTTTATACAAAGTCAGAATTTAATTAATGTATTTCTAAGTGTTTAAGATCTTTATTTATTAACTAAAATCAATACATTGTAAAAATATAGAAATACACTAGATAGTAGGAGATAAAAAACACAATCTTAAGACAGTTACGTTTAAAACAAAACATAAATGAACATTATAATACAAAATACCAAATTGTTATTATTTTTCTAAGTATATATCTTATGCAATCACTTAACATTTATATATATCGCAAAACTGTATTAAATTAAAAATAATAATCATAAAATGGGATTTTTTTAGAGTTTAAGGATCATGATATTTATCAGTTCTCTTGTTAGCTTAATATACATATCAAATAAATATATATATAAAATATATATATATATATATATATATAATATATATATATATAAATATATATATATATATATATATATGTCTTCTCATATGATTATCATGCTTGTAGGTAACCTTTGTTTCCCTTGGTTTATCACCCCAGAGGAGTCAATCAAGTGCCTCCCCTCTTGCTTCAAAATGAACAACATGGCTTTAGGTGCACGTGTACATACACAGTGTTTCAGCCATTTTTTTGTATGTTGTTGTATGAGGGCAAGGAGATTAAGAAAAGAGCAAATCAGGTTCTTCTTCATAATAAAAGATGGGTAAGTCACATCCAGGCGCAGAAAAAAGGGACTCTCGATGTAGAGAGAGAGAGAGGTATGTTTTAATAGCCATAATTGTCGCTGACGAAAGGTTAAGAAGACACACACACACACACCGCAGATTCCAATGTAAAAAAGGATTGACTGAGTGTACAAAATAGATGCCAGAAGGGATGATGCACCCCTTTATTAGAACATCTCGGAGAATAATAATAATAATAATAAACTAATACGTTCAAGGTCATGTGAGCAATCAATGTTACTACTACTTACACCTTTTGGAACTACCTTTTTGTGAGCCATAAATGAACAGAATAATCTATGAGATTCAAAGGTTAAAAAAGACACCGCTTTTATGCAGACCAACTATATTTTTATGAGTCACCTCCAATTATTTTTTAATACTAAAATTACTTGTTAACATTTCACGTTTTATAACTAGTTTAAACCATTGATATTGCTTTAAGAGTTGGTAAAAAATATTTTATTCTGTTTTAAAAAGATTATTTGTTGGATGAAATAAACCAATCAAATCAATGATTATTTATTTGTTTTTCATAGCTTGAAGTAAATAGCAGAGCTATCAAGCCTGACTTTTGGTTTGATATTCCATATATCCTTAACATCCTACAATGAAAAACTGGTCTTAACCTTGTTCAACTTTTTATGCTCTTTGCAAAACTCTAAACAAAATGATAACTAATCAAGACATCAAACTAATTAGGCATAGCCTCGACGGGAAAGGATACATTGCTTTCTCAATGAAGATCTTTGGTACCAACAACGTTCTTTGGAATATATTATTTATATATTTTTAAAGATAAGTCAATTAAGTATTAACGAATAAACTTAGTGTTTTGTGTAAGACATACATGTAGTTTCATTAATATTTTAGTTTCCGAAATCATGGAGTATCTATGAAAGATCTTTTTAATCCGACTTTTTTTTTACAATGACCAAGCTTCTTAAAAATAACATGACTAAAGATGCATTATTGTTATTGACATCATTATAAAGGCATTGACATTCAAAGAGCTTTATATTAAATCAAATGAAGAGAAAAAAACATACTTGTTGGAATTTCTTACTCTTTATTCCCCCAAGATCATTCTTGAAGCATTGACCTTATGATGTATACATGTAGCCATTACACACACACACAGCTAACTGTTCATATTTTTATATGTACTTTTTGTGTACATAGACTACAAGAACAAAGTAAAAACATTGTTTTCCATCATTAAATGTGCATCTTGTCCAAAATAAGTCGTCTTAGCTATAATATTTGAGATCAGCCTTGAATAACAACCTTTTTTGTTATAAGATCAAAATAATTTCTAAAGCCATACATACAAAAAGTATATTTTGTAAAACTCCTCACTTACCTGATATAACTGAAAGCCCAATGAGTAGAGCCACTGCCAAGAAATCCCTTAGATTCAATGACGTCATTTTGAAATATTTCATTTGGTAGAAGAAGAATCAGTGACGTAACATTTGCCGCGTCTTTTTGAATAAGAAAGATGAAGAAGCTGACACGTTTGATGAATGGATTTGACTTTTTTTGTGTAAATGCCTTTTCACATGTTCTGAAATAAAGAAAAAAACGAAAACAACATCAGTAAATAATGGCGTTGAATTGCTCCTTTTTTGTAGGAGAGAGATGGGAGTAGTTGGTCTTACCATCTATTCAGCTCGTAGAATATCCTTAACCCTATTGAGTGGTGCTTGGATAATGAGGGATTCCTAAAAAACAATAGACAAGTCATATAATTAGCGGGGATAAATATACGAAGAGGATAAAAAAACACAATTCAAAAACATCAACACGAGATGCTGCCCCCCCCCCCCCTCTAAAAACACACCTTTGCTGACCTTTTTACCCGGACTCGTCCTAATGTATCATATTTAAGTATATGGGTATGTGAAGATTTTGGGATAAGATCTTATAGAGAAGCTTAATGTGAGAATATGAGAAGAATAAAAATAGAATATTTCTCTGTCTGTGAGATACTGCTGTTATTTTGGAGGAAAAAGGGGTTCCACCCTGTCTTTATGAGGCTTTTGCCATTAGTTAAGACCTCCCTGGATCTTACGCACACACACACACTTTAAGACTGCTTAAACATAGGCATTTTAATTAATTGACCTCCTTTCTTGGGGTGGGCGGACTAAGATGGACGTTGAGGGTGGTTGATATTGCCCATGTAATAAGGAATAAGTTTGATGAATATCTATGAAATACACTATATATAATTTGACATAGTTCCATTGGCGTAATAGATCTTTATATGTTGCAATATATATATACAGACACACACACATATATATATATATATATATATATATATATATATATATATATATATATATATATATATATATATATATATATATACATATATATATATATACATATACATATATATATACATATATATATATATATATATACATATATATATATATATATATATATATATATATATATATACCTATATACATGCAGCGTTGTCAAAAGACTTATCAATACACAAACAAAAAGTCTCCCGTTATTTGAACTATTTTTTCAGCTTTAAGATAATAGACATAATCTAATAAATCAACTTTTTCAAATACCTTTCATAAAAAATAACCAGTATCATGTCTTTTTTGAATGATAATCTGAGACAAATATATATAAAAAAGCAATGATACATTCATGAGATATTTGAAAATGTCCAACTGATCATATCGTCATAGAGCAGTCAGTAAAGATGGATGTGAAAAAATCAACTTTGTTTGTAAACTTTCATCGTGATAACGAATTTGATGTTACAACACGCTTAAGTTTAAATGTAGTATAAGCAAAGCATCAACAAAATAAAAATAAGTAAGATTTTTAAACTAATATCACCAAACACTTCCATGAAGGCTTTTAAAAGTGTATTTAAGTCATATTAGATGGATTTTGTAGGATTTCTATATAATTTAAAGGCATACCTAAATATAACAGAGGCTTAAATAAATAAGAAATACTTGCCTCTATGAGTAAAGCGTGAATAAAGGATATATAATGATTAGTGAGAGCACAAGTTTTAAGCAAATGACCATTTATATACAAAAAAAAGTATTTTACTTTAATTTTTATGATTTACGTTGCACTTAAAATACTCGTAGTTAATTGTTTTTTGGTTGTTTGGTAGTAAAGGCATCTTCAATTATCTTAACCACAAAATGAATGTTTTCCTTAATACATCATGTATACATAAATTTACAGTTCGTTTTGACAGAAACAAATATGCATCGGTTTTATAGTTGCATTAATGCTTTTATTTTATTCGTATTAACACTGGCATACATTTTACTATTACTATTGGAATGATAGTGACTTTTCTTTGTGAATAATTAAGGATAGTTCTTTAATATATTGAAATAGCTGTGATACTTGATGTATATTAAAGGAATTCAAGCTTTTTAGAATTGTGGCCCAAAGTCCTGTCATTAAAAAGCAACATCGTTAATATTTCAAATATCAGATCATAAAGCCCATTAAAATATGCATATTTTTCTCATTTGACCCGAATGACGACGTAGCCTTTATTTTTTGTTTACTTTATATGTATAAATAATATTTATTTTGTTATGAGATACTTTTTTTATAATAGCTTTTATAATTCTTTTAAATACAGCCTATAAAGATACACAACAACAGATACAATTTTAAAATTATAAGCAAAATTCATAAGTTCTGTTAAACAATTCATATGGACATGATGCTCGAATTGCTGTATTGTACTATTTATTTACTGAATTTTACTCCAAATATTTTGAAAGGTTGTGAGATTAATTGTTAGATCACCAATTATTATCCCATATATTCCTTAAAACTGAAAACAGTTTACTAGTGGGGCAGCATAGCTAAAGTATTGTGCATTTGTGATACAAGCAACAAATTTGGCCCAAATGTACATTGACATATAGCAAACATTTTCAGATATTGAGCCACTCGGAATTCTCTCTTCATGTCCGCCATATTGGAATTCAAAATGACCCCCATTTAAAATCTACATTTGCGCTTATCTGTGGATCTAAAATTGCTATTGACTCGATTCTGGTGCCAAAAGGTATGTTTTGGGGGACAAGGAATCCAATGGTAACAATATACATTGCATATTTTTTACCACTGAGCCGCCATCTTGGATTTCAAAATGGTTTGAATTGTAGGAGGGTCAAAGACGTGACGCTTACTTTTTCTGTCCGATGGAACTTTTACCTAATATTAAACATAAAAATGAATAAAAAATATAACATGTATGTCTAATACATTCCTTCTACATGTGCCTACTCTTATTTTATTTTAACCTGTTGGTTATTGGTCACGAGAAGTAGCTAGCTTAGATCATATAGCTAACTGTTAGCCTGTCATATTTGGTCAAACTTGAAAGCATCATATGGGGTGTGACCACCCTAAAACTGTAAATAATTCGTTTTATTTGCAAATCTATTTTGAAGGTAAATAAATCAGTTTTATGAACTTTAGGGTAAGTAAGAGGGTGACATGGATTATGGATAGAATGTAATTAAAAATGGTTTTCAAAAAATGAAAGGAAAAATGTGTCTATCTTTCTTGAACAGTTAATTTAATTACGGATACTTATTAAAATATAAATTTTGTTATGGAAATCTATTAATTTTGAGATAAATAGTCGCCCCAAATGACGGTTTAAAGGTTTAAAACATTAAAATACCTTTGTTTGAAGTTTTCACATACATGTATGTGTACACTACATTTCAAATGTTTGGAAAATAGCCCAAATATCTTTATTTTAAGTATTTAAAAATGGGATACTCAAAGGCCTTATACGTCTTTGACCAGTAGCAGTTTTCGTGGCATTTATGATTATTTATTTTCAGGTTAATCTTGCTGGATGTTCTCCTGAAGACAGTTCGATCACCATGTCCAAGCGGTTCACACTAGCTCATGCTGAGCGAACTTCAACAACAAGGTGTGTGAGACGCTGCAAGTGCAAGAGGCCCTTAAGTGCACAGCCTTTGTGTGTGTGAAGAGGATTGCACATGAAGAGGAGTCCACAACATTCATTTACTTGTGGCAGTGCTGAACTGGTTAACATGACACTGTTTATGTCCAAATACAAAGTATGTAAAATACATGATGATGATGTTCATCTCTCATGACTTAAGTGAAGTACTGTAATAAAGATGTCATTTTGAAAATGGATATTGTCATGTATTGTTACCATTATATTCCTTGCCTCCAAACATACATTTAGACACCAAAATCGAGTCAATAGCAGTATTAGACCCAAAGATAATCGAAAATGTAAATTTCAATCAACGGCCATTTTGAAATCCAATATGGCGGCTCATTGGTACAAAATATGCGATGCAGATTGTTTCCATTAGATATTTTGCCCCCAAAACATACATTTAGACACAAGAATCGTGTCAATAGCAGCATTAGACCAAAGACAATTGAAAATATTGATTTCAGATGGCGGCCATTTTTAATTCCAATATGGCGGACATGAAGGGAGAATTCTGAGTGGCTCAATATCTGAAAATGTTTGTCATATATCAATGTACATTTGTGCCAAATTTTATGCTTGTATCACAAAATGCACAATCCTTTTGAAATTTGAGCTAAACCGCCCCACTATAATTCCCCTATGAAAAACAAGTATGTTTTGAATATATATTTACTCCGCCGAAGGAGGTATTGTTTCACTGGCGTTTGTTGGTTTGTGGTTGTTAGTTGTCAGCAGGATAACTCAAAAAGTACTGAACGGATTCGAATGAAACTTTGTGGAGTTGTTGAAATGCCAAAAGAAACAAGTGATTAAATTTGGCATCTCTAAGTGCTTTTTTAATATGCAAAATGAGCAAAATACTACTACTAATAATAATGAAATGGGGTCTCTATTCAGGGAGTAGAGAAAGAACAAACGCTAAAAAAATATTCATGACGTATTATTGTTCATATATCAGCTCAGGACTATGTTAACCCAGTGACGTAGCTTAAAACTTCTTCCGTCTTCCCATCTCTGAGTGCTTTTTTAATATGCAAAATGAGCTAAGAGAGAGGAAACAATGAGAGATAGAAAATCGAGCGTGTGAAAGGGAGAATGTTTGAATAGGATGTTGTGGGATCGGCGGAGGTACACACTCTCTGAGTGTATATATGCCTCTAGTATTGAATATATTCAATAACATTGTATGCATGTATGACTGCCTACATAAGACTCTCAAGGCAACTAAGAACATTTTTAGTGTCCATAGATTTAGTTACTTAATTAATCCCAAATATATTATGGTATTTTGCCAAAAAAATATTATATTTTCATTCCTCATGACGGATGAGAAACAGCCATACCAGAAATGACTTTAAGAAACAAGAAGGAAGTAATAACAAATCAAAAAGAGAGAGGAGTGGTGTCAAAGTAAATAATAATAATAACACAAAGTATCCTCCTGGGTTGGGAATCAAAATATGCGGCCACAAACATATATATAACTCGTAAAAAATGCAAATAAGATGTCTGCGTTTTATTTCCTTACTATTTTGTCCAATTAGTATTATTATTTATAACATATACCATCCTTCTACGCTCAATTGTCTACAATAATTACACGCACGATCATAATAGCAATGCTGCTTCCGTTTTCCTTGATCATTTCTCTCAAATGACAACGGATTTCACTTCATGCGTTCAAGATATTTCTACTGTTGTGCTGAATGAGCTTCTTTCACTGTAAGCCGAAAAGAGCCAGTGTTAGTAGAGTAAGATAGTCTGGACTTCAGAAGAAACAGCTGTTCACATCAAGGACGAAACCCCCAGATTTCATACAATATTTTTTTAATCAACAAGACGAGGTTTTGTGATTGGATGAAGGACTTCTCTGTTATGTTGCTCGTTTATGAATGCTTAAAGTGCAGAAAATATTCGCAAGATCTGAAAAATAAGGCTCTATATAGCAGACACAATTATATAGTATATTAGTTATGTAATATACACCTTTAAAATAATATATGATACGGCTTATATACGAAAATATTTGCATTAAATTAATTCTGAACCCGAATGTTCTTTGATGTTTTTTGAGTAACTGTTCAGATATGACTTTATTTTTATAGTATTTATATTTTTAGAATATGTTATATTATACATGTATTTTATTTTGCAATCACCGAATAAAGTATTTTAACCATATATATATGGTCTTATAAATGTACTTAGCTATTTATAGGAAACTACATGCATACTCTACACTACCTATATTTAGCAGGGTAAGTAAAAAACCCAAAATTTTGAAAAACCCCGAAAAAAATCCGGTAAAAGACCCGGGTTTTACCGTGGGTTTTTTCGAAATTCGGTTTTTCATTACACCATTAATTAGCTAATAGCTAATGGCTAATTAATGGTGTAATGAAAACCCCGAATTTGAAAAAAAACACGGTAAAATCCGGGTTTTTTAACTGGTTTTTTTCGGGTCTTTTCAAAAATTTGGTTTTTTTACATACCCTGAATTTAGAGATAGAAAAGCGAGGGATATTTTGGGTGTGTGAAAGGGAGATATGCCAATGGTACAATGAGTTCAGGCTCTTATTATCACTATTCTCTTTCCTCTATTGAGGAAAAACAGATATTCAAATATGAAATAAATACCTTCCGTTCCGGCCGACTTGGCCCACTTCATAAATGAAATAAATATTTCTCAAAAGAGGAAAGAGAATAGTGATAACAAGAGCCTGAACTCAATTGTACCATTCATATATCTCCCTTTCACACGCCCAAAATATCCCTTGATTTTCTATGTCCAACTATATTATACTATTTTCTGATCACTACAAGTACGTCTATCTTGATATTCAGTCCAAGCACTTACTAATATATGATTTAAAATCTACTTTTCTTTGGGTTTTTGTCGATCCCTTACATTGTGCAGTTGTTTTTTTGTTGGATATTGACCAGACTCTCCTACTCCCAGGCACTGCCTAAAGCATTGGTCTCATTGCCATGCGACGAGATAATAAACTCATGAATACACAGAAACTTATACCCCCCCTCTCATCCTTTCAAAGTACTTAGCATAGCATTTAACCTAAAATATGAAGAGCACGTAGTTCAGAGGATAATAACTCTTTAACTCTTTTGAAAATAGGTAGAGAAAGATCCCAATTATGTGATCCAGTTCTTAGGGTTCATAAGGCTTAAGACCACCCTCTGATACTATCCATCCTCAGTTGGTGCTTTCCTAGTCGCTTAGGATACCTACGCATAAGTATAATATATATTTCACCCTTGTAATATGACGTATTTACTGTAATTATGCTGTATGGAGGAAAATATAAGTATATATATTTTCATAGGAGTAACTTTAAAAAACTCCTTTTCTTCTATTTCCATCCCCTACTTATTTATGTCTCTTAACATAACAGCCCCCAAATATTAAGAATAATATATTTTGTTGTATGTTGAGGCCTTCTATAACAATGTATTCAAACTATACATATATCTACAAGTTCCCAAAGGGCTTACTCAAATAGTATGATCTTCTATCTCCTCTTCTCTACTTGAAAAATATCTTCAATTTATGGTTTAATGATAGACAACTCACTGTTTTGAACCCTGGGGGTCATCAAATTCTACAAGGGACCTATACTTTAAAAGATAAGCATTGAAATTAACATGCCTTGCTGATTATCAAAACATTGCTTTTTAAAGAAGGATGGGCATTTAAGCCTAACTCTATGAACAAATATCCTGTTGTCGCTCTATGATAATAAATATTTCAATAAAATACGTTTTATTTTTATGTTCATTTAAAGGAATGTGTAATATACACATTCCTTTAATGTATCGAAATATATTATTTGTTGATATTCAATGATGATGTCCCATCAAAATATAAACTACATTTCATTCAAATATTTTTTTGAACCCAGGTTTTAAAGATCCCAAAAAGTACAATTTGATTTTTTGTAAACATTATCACTCGAAATAATTACAAAAAGGAAAGTTTTACTTATATGGAGACTAAAGCCTATTACATATAATTTTAAAAAATATATTTTGTATAGAATTTGGTTCTTTTAGAAATACCTTACTTCAATTTGGATTCGAAACAAAAATATGTACACACCTAAACTATATATATATATATATATATATATATATATATATATATATATATAGTACAGAAAAAAGTGAACTCAAAAGCATACATACGTTGATATTTGAATCATAGGTTTTAAATAATAAGTGATCTTGGGGTTCTTATTTTTACTTGGAGGTGATTCAGGTAAAGATGATGAATGAAAATATTTCATTCAGTCAGATTCATAGTTCCATGTAGGACCTCTGATATTTGGAAATTTCAGCGACAACGTGGTGTACCTTCCTGCATCAGATATCCTAATTGCTCCCATTCACTGGTGGCAGTTGAAGGTTAGCCAATGCAAGGGACTCGATCTCACACCCTAGACAAGGTCCACATTGGTTAACTAATGATGCTCTTCTTTGTCTTATTATCTTCACCTTATATTATGCATTAATTTAAAAAAGGGCTTGCCACAGTCACAGGGCTATGACTTTGTCCTTATTTAAAAAGGTATTTTAACGAGTTTTCAGGGGAGAAACAATAATACACATATCTATTTACACGATACTTTATGAGTATATAGATAGATGACGTCACTGCCCCGATGGACCACTTTTTAAATATTTGATTGTCATGGAGAAAATTGAGTATCATCAACATTTAATAGTATCTAATTGTCTTGTGATGTTTCTAAATGTTTGTATTTATGTAATATTTTCCTTAGACTCTTGAAGATTTTTCATGTACGAACATGTATTGATAATATGAAAATCTGTAAACATATTTGTTTTTCTATTTCGTAATCATATATAATAATATGTTTACATTTGTGTTTTGGATAATTGGTTAGAAATAAGAAGATTAGACTATAAACAACCTCTTTAATAATTCAAAATGATATATTCGATACATTTCATGGAATTATCAAAAATACATATTCTTTAAATATATGTTTGTATTTCAATACAAAATAATTACAAACAAATGTAAAATGAAGCTATGAATAAGCTCTCTCAATTCGTTTTTAACCTTCGATAATATTATGAGGTATTATACTCTATATATTTCATGGAAGTATCAAAAAATAAGTGCTACCAAAGTGTAAACTTTATTACCATTTCTGTGTCCCCATTGATTTAAAACAATTTGTATTATTATTAAAAACTTTATGTATTAGTATATTCCATCAATTTCATGGAAGTATCAGTTCTGACTTGGAGCCAAGGATTTCCTCAAAACAATGTTTACTATGTTTGTATTCCCTCCTTTCTTTACTCCCTAGAGAGCCGCCATGCTCTAAATAAATAAACCTTGAGAACAAGGGGATGATATTCCTTGTATAGAAACAAAAGATGAGATACTTCATGGTCAAGGGCAGACATGGATTTGCTTCCATGATTTTTTCCCCTCTCAAGGAGTCTATTTCTTTTTGATCTGCCGAAAGATCCACTGTATAATTGTAATCAAGGTACTCAGTCACATATGCTTGCTAACTCTGTGCTTTGTTATCATAGTCCTTGCGCCTTTATTGTTGTTGATGTAGGAGCCATGATTACTTTTATGTCTTATTCACTTGCAGCAAGTGAAGAGACGTCTTGGAAGGTCCACCTTTAATTGCGGAAGTTCTTCTTCTTGGACATCATCTGTACTCATGATGGGGGTGCCTGACTGCCACGTTTCCTTATTGGCCTTGCTGACCAGGAGAAAAATTAAAGACATATAATTATGCTCCTTGAAAGTAAAATAATAAACATTCCCCAATATCGTTGCCTTATATGCAATAAATTAACCCAAACAGAGTTATTTTATGATTCCACGATTGGTAGATATCGTAAATCCGTTCGCATGTATAAAAAAATGTAAAATACGTAAACATAGTTTATTATAAAATACTTGAAAGTTATATATGTTAAGTAGTTTTAAGTATATTTTGTTATATATTCATATACTAATATTTGATTGATTTTTTTTATATTCATAAGAATTCCGTCCACCAGGGAGATGTTTTCTCAAGAGCTATCTTTATTGACACATCGATTCTTTGCCTAAAAGTACGTTTACGCCTTCTCGTAATCAAGACATATTTAGAAACACTAATGAAACTAATCTGACGAACATTTAATTTAAATATAAATTTCATATGCTTTGATTATTTTTAATTTTAGATATTTTGCAAAGTTTTGGACTAAAATGTATATTTATATAACTTTTTACTCGTGTAGATTGGCCTCAAAATAATTGGAATACAAAATACTATAAGAAAATAAATATCTTTTGAATTTATATGATGGACATATATATTTTTAATCCGTACTCAATATATTAGAAAATGGATTTTTTTTGAATTATATATTTTAAAATACTTAATTGTGTTAAGCTGCATATGAAGTAAGTTGAAAACGAAAACAACTTCCTTTAATCCCACTCACTTCTAAGAAAATGTAATCTGTATATGAATATTATATTCCTCTGATGACCTTGGTCAGAGTTTCTTTGATCATATTGATCTACAAAAAAATGACATTTACAAAGAGTAATCAAAGACTCAAAGGAGTTTTTTATATCATAAAGTCCCACGAAAAAAGGCATTTTAGATACTCCAAGTGGTGATTTAGATGTCATAAATTGAGTTTTCTTTCTAAGGTTTCAAAGCATGGTCAAATGGATTAAATTAGAGTATTGTATTTAGTACAATTCATTGTTCTTCTTGCAAGATGTTTCAATTATTTTTTTTCCAGTCATAAAGGCAATTATTAGAATATATATAAATATAAAGGTTTATTTTTTTTGTTCTCTGTATCTCATAAACAGTGATTATTACATTGATCAGCTTTATTTTATTAATAAGCTTTGGGTGCAAAGGAAATATTAGATCAAGGTTGACATTCTCAGAAAATCTTGGAACACGCAGGGCTGCATCTCCTGGTAAAATTAATATTTCAGTTTATTTCCTAATGATATCTGGACCCATCTACTATTTTCATTCACTAATTCCCAATTTATATCAAGTCCCTCGTCCTTTTTCTGAGGTGGTTGCAATTTGAATATCCTCAACCAATTCATATTTAGTTCCGTGTACTTGAAGTAGTAGTAAAAAAACGTAACTAGTAATAAATAACTACTTAGCCTTAACACTAAAAAAAACGCCTCGTCATCATTAACACCCACACCATTGACCTTGTCTATTGCAAGGCCTCCATTCATTCAAAGAGGCATCTGAAGGCGGGATTCACACAAAATGATTCATTGTGTTTGTTATTTCATCTGAAGAGGAGCTTCAGCTTTGAACTTAGAATATATGCTAAATGAATGATTCATACAAATGTTATTTGCACTTATACAGATTTTGCCTATATCGATTGTATATGCAATTTTATAAGGTAAGTTTGATTTTTTTAATTGTGACGTCATTATATGCATGAGTGTATGTTTTTTATGTTTACTTTTGTAATAACATTTTTTGCATTGTATCCCTGTTAACATAAATTAAGGGTCATATACATACTTGTGTATAGAACGTAAATATATTCTATTTTGTTGAATTTGATTTCTACTTGCAATTTTTTTTTACTGTTTTTCACGTTATTCTTTATCTTTTAATAGCAGAAAGGCACAGAACAGAGACTAAAAAGATATAAATGTTAGTTCGAGTTGCTTGTGGTTTATTATGTTTTAAGTGATATTTTTATCTAATATTATAGTTGGTCAATGTTAATAGAAATATATTATGAAGTTAACTTTTAGATATTGACATAATATTTTTATACAAAAAGTTATTGCCAATGTTTAATGTATTTAAGATCAACGCTCCGACATGCTTTCACACGAAAAAATATATATGTCTCTACGAATGGTTTTAATCGGGATTCCGATGACATTTTAATTCATGCATATTCTTAAAAAATGAAATAAAATATATGACAACTTTAATATTGAAGTACTTCTGATTTGGTGTTATATTTTTCAATTTATTCAAAAGCAAAAGCATGACGGTTAGTGAATGAAATGTGGTAAAAAGAATAACAAACAATGAAAACATTATATAGGGTTTGATGACATCATTAACTAGAGGCAATATACACTCAAGAGTGTGTACCTCCGCCGGTTCCCACAACATTCCCATTCAAACATTCTCCCTTTCAAACGCCCGATTTTCTATCTTATCATTGTTTCCTCTCTGTTAGCTCATTTTGCATATTAAAAAGCACTCAGAGACGGAAGATAAGAAGTTTTAAGCTACGTCACTGGGTTAACATAGTCCTGAGCTGATATATACAATAATACGTCATGAATATTTTTTTTAGCGTTTGTTCTTTCTACTCCCTGAATAGAGACCCATTTCATTAGTATTTTGCTCATTTGCATATTAAAAAAGCATTTAGAGAGACCAAAATTTAATCACTTGTTCCTTTTGGCTTTCCAACAACTCCACAAAGTTTCATTTGAATACGGTTCAGTACTTTTTGAGTTATCCGGCTGACACAACAAACCAACAAACGCCAGTGAAAACATACCTCCTTCGGGCGGAGGTAATAATCACCATAATATAATTGTATCATTTATATAGTATTATTTAAATCAAGAGACATAATCCCTTTTAATGAACCATTATTTTGTATGTTGATAAACTTATTGTTTCTAAACATCCCAGGATTCATTCACCTAACTGAATGGGGCTTAGTATATATCAGTATTTTAAATCTAGAAATATACAAAGTTTCTATCTGTACATGATATATGGATTACAAGCGTCAAACGCAATGTATCGCTTTATTATTTAATTAATTTATTCTCACAAAATTAATCAATCGTAGGTGTAGACTTATGCCGACTTCTGCCAGATTAAGTTCTAGTAAGGTTTATTAGACCAACTAACAAACAGTATGGTACATATATAATAGTTATATTAATCTTGAATTCTAGAGTGCCTTAAATAAAACAACTCCAACAAGAAGCAAAGAACTGCAACTTTTAATTACATTGAAAGATATATCATAAGAATACTGGACATAACCCAATTTGCCACGTGCTTAATCTTAGGATGTAGAAAATATGAACACATGATAATTTACTTATAGTATCATACCGTTAAAGATATAAAATCTTCCATTCAAAAGTCAATGCTTAGTGTACTCAGAAGTAATAAATAAGAGTGTATTTACGACTGTGGTTTTCACATGCCTCCGTGAAGCGTGAACACAATGACAGAGCTCTGAAGACAGAGACAAAAATATAATTGAAAACTTTCCTTTGAATGTAAATAAGAGTCTGCAGTTTGTTTCCTAAAATCAAAGGTCATATAAGCAAACATTGAATGAAAGCTATGAAAGAAGGACGAAATTTTATAAATAATTACAACATTCTTCCTCGATTATATTACAGGGTGATTCCTTAAATTGAGACTACATATTACAAACTACATACAATCTGTGTAAAATTTACAACAAATAATTTAAACAAAATGATAGCACAATGTGTAATTTACAAAAGTATTTCATTAAATTTTCACATATATCCTTCTTTGGCCTTCACTACAGCTTTGAACCTCCTCACGGTGGAGGCAACACAGGCAGGAATCTCTTCTCAGCTCAGACCATGACTGAGGGTGGCTTTGCCTTCTGAAGAGAGTCCTCAGCTGCACGGGGATGTCTTCCTTTTTTCAAGATAAAAACCCGGTCATTCTGACTGTTGTGGGTGGCTGGACCGTGAAAATCTTTGTCTGAGGAAGAGATTCCTGCCTGTGTTGCCTCCCCATGAGGAGGTTCAAAGCGTATTGAAGTCCAAGGAGGATATGTGAAAATTTATTGAAATACATTTGTAATTACACATTGTGCTATCCATTTTGTTTAAATTATTTATGTAAAATTTAATACAAAGATTGTAGTTTGTAATATGTGAGTCTCAATTAAGTGAATCACCTGT
>CP045895.1:19298635-19340176 GCA_013387185.1 Caligus rogercresseyi
CTTAATCATGTTAAGGAATAATAATTTTTGACTCATTTAGATACTTAAATCAAAGATATCCAAACTAGAGGCATATATGTACACTCAGAGGTGGCAAACCTCCGCCGTCACGGGGTCCTTATTAGCCTTCCGAGGCGGTGTTTTCACGACTGGGAGAGGCGTAAGGGACGGGGGAGGGTTCCCCTAGACGGAAGATCCGAGAATATACGCTCCCGGCACCCAATTTCACATCACAGCGACATCTATTGGCAGAGTAGCTAACTTGAAATATTTAGTAGTATTTAGCTGATTTGGCGCCTTAATTCTACACTCAGAGATACCAAAATTTCATCACTTCTTCCTTTTGGCATTTCCAACAACTCCACAAAATTTCATCCAAATCCGTTCAGTACTTTTGAGTTATCCTGCTGACAAACCAAAAACCACAAACAACAACCACAAACGCCAGTGAAACAATACCTCCTCGGCGGAGGTAACAAGAGTTCTCGATTAAAGGGTTTTTAATGTTAAATCACGTCTTGTGTCTTTATTAATTGTTTATAACAATTTCTATTGCAGTTAAATTACCAATATAATATTTTTGGATAGTAAAAATATTATTAACATGTGTAAAACTACACTATGATCAAACTAAATGTTCCTCTATTGACACACTTCCATAGTTTTTCTTTTAATTTTCCTCTAATATTATATAATGAAGCCATCTGCTTCAGTTAGGAAAGTAGTCTATATCTCTCTTTCAAACTATTCCTCAAACTCAGTAAGCAAATTATTGATATAAAAAATGGTAATGAAGAATATAGATTTAGAATATATTAAGCAATGGTATGTAAATTAGTGTTGGTATGGATCTACTGAATCGTCGTGATTGGCTCTGCTCAATTAGAATTGAAATGTTTAAAACTTGTAAAATCCAAAAAACACAAGACATATCATCAATCGTAAAAAGAGGCATCAAAGACAGTAATCGCATTCAACATACATCCATTTTACGACTGCATTGAATGTATCCAGTATGACAACATACATATATATTCAAAAGTCAATCATTTTGATGACTAGTTAGTGCTCTTTGTTGTAAGATCTTAGAGGATTTAGTATTGCGTCATTTTTATTTATGCAAGTGGCTCATTGATAGCAAAAAGTATTTAAATGATAAATAGACTTTTATTGATCGTTGTGTCGAGATCATTTATCCTATGCAACAAAGCTCTTTAATTTTGACCTCAGAAGACTAAAAAATATATAAATATGCATATATATATATATATTAGGGGGTATTATAGAAACCTAATATTAAGATATCAAAATTTATCCCCCCGCGAAAGTTGCGTCATAAGAAACTAAATGATCGTAGAAAAATGGATTTTGGTTTGACCCCCCCCCTTACCCCCCCCCCCCAAATTGCGTTCAAAGGTTTCGTTATGAAGCAAAGCTTTTTTGTTATTACTTATTTTGAAAAAAATTAGTTTTACAAAATTTAGCTATGATCCATTTTTGACTTTGTTATTTTTGCAAATTTTTATCAAATAATACTTAGTGCCAATAAATGAACAAAAGTGCTGACGCACCAACCATTTTTTAAATAACGACTCCTACTAGGGTACTTTTATAGTTTCAAGAAAGAAAAAGAAAAAGTGGGTACTCATGTTGATGGTTTTAAGTAATTTTTTAAATACGTTTGCTTTTAACATCTTAATTTTCATACAGTAACTCCCTCACATGGTTGAGAATATAAATCTATGACGTTGATTATATCCATAAACTTTTGCAGATAATAATATAATGACGAAAAAAATATTTTTAGAACTCCACCATGAATACATTGATCACGTATTACTAAAAAGTGGCATAGCGGAAGATCAAGCGAAATAACTACTTTCAGTAGTCGAAGAACATTAATGACTTGACACTTTGGTCAATGTTGTGTGTTACAGATGCAACACCAATGTCAGAATATGGTAAGGAGTAATAAAAAGACTCGAGTTATGTCTTAAAAGACCACTTCAGTGGATTATTTGTCTTCTACACATGAATGAGTTACCTTTTAAAGAAGTTGTTAAACATTTAGATGGCGCACAAAAAGGACCTCGGTACCATAGGAAAATTAATTAATACAGACTTTACCAAAAAATCAATAAAAAGTTTTTAAATACTTGTAGGAAAAGTAAAATACTCAAATCAAAGTTTACTGTATTCTTTAAGCTCAGATAAAAATATATATACGAAATTCCATTAGAAATACAAACAGTAAAATTTTCGAATTCAAGCTTTTGCTACAGGTCTCCAGGAGCATTACATGAGGCAAAATGTCTTACCAAAGCCAACAGAATTTTAAAAACCTATATTTCACAAAAAAGTCCATGTGAGTCTAACATAAAACTTACTAAATTTTTACGCTCCTATATGGTTTCAAACCAAGTTAAATCCTCTTAAGCAAACGTATTTAAAAATAACTTAAAAACATCAACATGAGTAACCTCTTTTTCTTTTTCCTTCTTGAAACTATAAAAGAACTCTAGTAGGAGCCGTTATTTAAAAAATGGTTGGTGCGTCAGCACTTTTGTTCATTTATTGGCACTAAATATTATTTGACGAAAATTTGCAAAAATAACAAAGTCATAAATTGATCATAGCTAAACTTTGTAAAAATTTTTTTTTTCAAAATAAGAATAACAAAAAAGCTTTGCTTCATAACGAAACCTTTGAACGCAATTTGGGGGGGGGGTAAGGGGGGGGTCAAACCAAAATCCATTTTTCTACGATCATTTAGTTTCTTATGACGCAACTTTCGCGGGGGGATAAATTTTGATATCTTAATATTAGGTTTCTATAATACCCCCTAATATATATATATATGTATATTTATATATGTATATATATATATATAAACAAAAGTTTAAAATTGAGTAAATCCTATTTCTATGTTCAATATTTAAAGCTTACAATTAAATACTTTCATTTTCCTATTTGCTGTGTTCACTGTTTCCCTAATATTTTGTTTCAATAAAGATTTTTTTGTAAATATAAATATCGTGCACTTCTGAGTTGGCTTCTCTCTCAACACACACCAAACAACGCTTTGTTTTTCTTCATCTATAAAGCTGGAAGATTCATTAGGAATTCATGGGGTCACTTTCCATTTTATCTTTGAGTTGGGAAATCTATTATCCACAATATGTAGTTAAATGATCCCTTCTTATTGTCTTATATTCGTCGTCGTGAGTGGACGGACGAAGGGGAAAGAGTGGAGGGAAAATAAATTTCGTGATCTTTCTTCTCTCATACTTTCAATCATGGTTTTTAATTTATTATTTGAATACAGTAGATGATGAAGAGTGAGTATTTAATATTCTACGCGTAGCCATTATTATGCATAGATTGAAATTGAAAGTTTATACTTGAAGTGATGGAGGAAAAAGGATGGAAAAGGGGTTGTAAGAGCTTCTGACGAAGAAATGAATAAAATCCCTTACGAGCAATCATCTTTTCAAGCGGTGGATCGTAATCCTAATGCCTACAAATCCTTTATTTACTCTAGTTATAAAAACAAGATGGTGACATTTTAAAATATTGGAGGGAAACTTACAAACTCCAACTTTTTAAACTCATTTTAGACTTAAAGTAGGGGAGAAAAAAGATTGGAAAGATTTTTTAAGTTAACATGGTCCAAAGAAAGAAATGCAATCTATTACAATATAAAGCCACCATCTTCTGATGTTGTTTATCGGAATTATAATGCTTACAAATCCCTGATTTCCTCTCCTACCTAAAGCAAAATGGCGGCATTATAGAATATGAGGGGAAAATTTAAAAGAATAACTCTTGAAAGTGTGTTAATATAGGGATTTTTAGATTTTTAGCTTTATTGCTTTGACAGATGCATGCATGTATCTCAATATTTGGGTAAATAAGGTAAAAGAAATGGTATAGTTTGATACGTTTCTTGCACATGTTTTAAAATAAAGATGTTTTATGTATAATTTCAAGCTATAAAATGTTTAATTCAAACGATTACCGTAACATGGGTTTTCTGCTTCATATAAAAAGCAGGAATTTTAAAAGTGCATGACAGATGTCCTCAGGAAGGGAGCTCATTCTTTTTGCAATCATTTATCAAGCTCATCGTAAATAATATGTTAGAGGTTCCCTTTGGTCCTTATGCAACCATTTAAGAGAACCCAAAAAACCTGTTCCTAATCATCAAATTTTAAGAATGAAAATGTCGATTTTCTCTCATGAACCAAGTGCGCAAGTTGTTATGTAATGGAGAAATTAGAGTCTTCTGTCCAAGGACATACTATTATTTGCACTTTTCTCATCAACCCTATTTTGAGGCCCCAAAAGAGATGCCTTAGTTACGCATTCTTGTTCCTGCACTCGTGTATGGGACATTGTACCTCCAATGCAGATTGTGAGGCAAAAGACAATTAGTCTTCAGAATACAGAAGAAAGAGTCCATTGTATGTACATAGAGAAAGGAAACGGAGATGAAATAATGTGTTGAAAGGAGCAAGGAGGGATTATCATTTGTCTTTGTTAGATCTCTCAAGGCCGATAGGCATCTCCTCCCCCAAAAAATGTTTTCGACATCATATAAATATCAGGCGTAACCCAAGAGGAAATTAATTTAGTGGAGTACAAAGGATATATGTAGTACGTACTTTATTACAATATTACAACGAAAGACTCTTATTTTTTACTTCTATTCATAAATGTTCATAAAAAAATTGCATTAAAAATAAAACATAAATGAAAATGAAATCTAAAATTAATACTTCTAGGAAAAACAACAACTATGATAAGAAAAGATAAAGCAACCATATAAAAAAGTATCAGTGATAAAAAGACATATTGTAAAAAACGATTATCAACTAGTAAAAAAAATACTTTTTGCAACATCATCGAGGTGCTTGAGTAATGTTGTTAACATAAAAAATCAAAACATTATATAATCATTTTGCACTTAGGTTACTTTGTGTATTAGTAAATTAATTATGCATCTATTAATTGAGTTCCTCATGGAGACAAGAGATGTCGCTTGTATAGCCTTGATAGGCAACACAATTATAAGCTCGGGAATGGCACAAACCGAGACCTGGTTGTTACATAAACAAAAAAATGAGCATAAATTTAGGCATTTTTAGGACCTTATATGAAAATCCTTGTTTAAGGTGTAATCGACTGAATTATACGTAGAATACACTTATCAATATAACGATTTTAAAACCAAATTGGATGAAAAGGAACGCTCACACAGCAATATGTTATTTATTTTGTTGTTTCTTTTAACTATCCATGGACCGCTTCTTTATCTTAACAACTTGTAAGAACAGAACACTACTTATGACAGATCAAATCCTCCTTGATATATATATATAAACTTTTAAAGCTGTCAAGCAAGAAACAAAAATTAACTTATGTGAAAGTGTGTTTATATTTTGGGTGCTTTTAAAATTGATTTGAAAAGATATTACTTTTATATGATATATATTATTACTATTAGTGTTTGTATTTAATGTGACGTCATATGGCCTTCCTCCTGAAGCGTAGAAAGGATCTCTGTGACTTAGTCACTGAGTCCCTTTTGAAGCAAAGCAAAGATCGGTGATAAGTCTTTGTGTCTCGCTTCATCATTCGGTGAGGGAATGAGGAGTATGAAATTATAAAAATAAACATTGACCTTAGAAAAAACGACAACAATAACTGACGTCATATTAAATAGATTCATAAAATTATATCTTTTTAAATGGGAGGGCATCTCTTGTACACATAAATATGATGTTGGTAAATGAAATCATCTATATTCTTTAACAAATCCTTGGCTTAAATCATGAATAATATATGGAGTCATTCGTGTGGGATTGTCTTACAAAGTGAAACATTAATTTCAAAGGGTTATTAGGTACACTGAACATAAAAACGGTCACTTCCTGTGAATCGTCCTTGTGCCTAGGGAGAGAAGAAGGCACATACTTAATTGCCCAATAGGCTCTCCTTGCTTAACTTTTCGAAGGGGGGCTCCCTTGTCTTCTTACTTTATTACATTCTTATCTTTCCGTAACAATTTCGTGTTGGGCATTCCCCATCTATTGAATTCTCAACTTGTACAAGAGTACAACATACTATATTTTAACATCCCCTATACATTGATTTCGATCAAGATTCCATATGTACTCCCCATGAGTTTCATAAAGATAAATGGCCCAATTCTCCAATTTTTCAAAAGAAAAAAGGAAGAACACCATTAAAGGCTTTGAATCTTTTCCCTCCAAAAATATCTACCTACTTCCGTATATATACCCCGAAAGGGAGGACTCCCATATAAGTGAACATTTTTAATGAGCGGTCAGGCTTTTTCATATTGCTTGTTAGAATAAAAGGGCACTTACGTTTTAATATAGCATTATAATTTATTCATTATCAATCCTTAAGAAGAAGATACAATGAGAAGAGTTCCTCCTTGTCTATAAGTGTTATAAAAGTTATTTCTTTAGATATCTTGGCCTAACGGAAGCAGAAGGGACTTCAATAAAACTATGTATGTTCAGATACAATAATAATTGCCCCTTTCCTGATTGAGTCGTTCCAGGATTTGTCTGTTTACATACATATATATACGTATGTGATTCAGACATAATGATTTTTAGGGAAGGGGGAGGGAGCCTAACGGGCCTTGCTAGGGTGTGAGACTATTCGAATACAATAACAACAGCAGCTAGGTAGATATTAACAATAATCAAAAGAAGGCCTGGAAAGGGATGACATTTTACTTATTCAATTAAAAGAGTTCTTCTTGGTTTAAGAATGTATATATAAATACATGTAAGTAATTGGGAATAAGGGGCACACGTTAAGAGACATTGTTTGTAACCTCTGACGTCATATGTATGTTTTATTAGGCTCGCAATTGACGTCAGAGCTGCCTTTAAAAATAAACTTCTTCCAAGTATAAATGTGTTTCATTTTATATTAAAATGTTATACTATAGTGAAGCATTGTCTTTTTGTTTACCTATAACTTTATACTTTGACGCTACACTCAGCAAGTCTTTTTTATAAAGAAATAAGAATTGCAAAGGAATAATGTAATGTATTTCATATATTGAGAACAGGAAGCCTCCTTGTACGATGGCTTAGGTCTTAATGTTGATATAAATAATCATGCCCATTTTTGATTGACTGCATAAGTGCATACTTCTTGGGATATGCAAATATAATTCAAGGAGTTCCCGTTAGACAGTTCCTAAAAGCAAAGAAACATTAAAATGTCTAAATGATGTACTGATTTATTTACTGAAAAAATATAATGAAATATACTGAAGTAGTTAGATCAGTGTTTTCATGTGATTATCATCTTACTGTTAAGCACTTTAATAAAAAAATATGCATAGAAATCATAATTTGATAAGGTGTCCAGACTCGGACCGGAGTTTGCCTATTAGTGAACCCTGCCTTAGACCAGGGGTCGGCAACCCACGGCACTAGAGCCGCATGCGGCTCTTTATAGCTGCCCTAGTGGCTCCCTGGAAATGTTAGAAACTTTAAAAAAAGATGGGGGAGGAAAATATATAGTACCATAAATTGCACCGAATGAATGCCGAAAGGGTTTTTTTGCGGCTCCAGGCACATTTTTTTTTGTCCTTTATGGCTCTTTCAACATTTTGGGCTGCCGACCCCTGTCTTAGACTATGATTAAAAATAATATTTCACCCAAAATATATGCATTTTAAGATGTTCTATAAATAGATGTATCATCCTATAGATGATATGACACAACGCTCTAGCCTCTAGGTGACATTTTGATTTGTCTATGAGCTCGCAAAAATACTTTAGTTGAAAGAAATCTGAGGAGATAAGCTCCGTGGCTCAACACATAAACTAATCTTTTGAATGAAATATGCATATACTGTTTTCTTGGTAAAGATCTTGCCTGATGCACTCTTGATTGTTTTTTTTAAGGGGGGGGGGGATATAAACGAGAAAGAGATGGACAAACTAAGTATTAAAATAAAAGAGATACTAAAAGCATTTTATACATCCCAACAGGACCAACGAAAAACAGCCCACATAGTTTAGTAGATGTCTATCAACAAGGGGTATGTGAACGCAGCTTTTGTGATAAGATATGATCTGAAACTCATATTTATGTGTGCTTCGAAGGAAATATTTGCAAATACAAATTTTAATACTGAAAGATCCATGAAATGTCGTTTGATGTGAGCATGCCCTTTATTCTAAGATAACAGTCATAGTTTCCACATATTTAACTAAACCAAAAGGATGCACACACATTAAAAAAATATATATTTTTGAAAATATTTGTATCCACTATGGAAAATAGCTATGAACTTAGATAGCTTGTGAATATATTTTATATGCATTTTATTTGTTTATATTGTATGCAATATGATTTAAAATGAAAAAGGAAAAAATTATACCGTTCAAATACATTGAAGGGTTGTTTAAAATATGTGTACCTCTGATATTGACACTGTTATTTCCAACTCTACAAACACTGAAGACTTCTACTTTATTTTTTGCCATAATTGGAATTCAGTATAAAATCATATGAATATACTTTCTTATATATTATTAAAAAAATTACACATAGTCCTTGTAAAACAATTATCGAAAAGAACAAACTCAAAACAAACTTTAAATTGGTAGAATAAAATACTAGACTTCAAACATTAAAATCTATGGGATAAATTGATGAAATTTATAATACAAATGTGAACATATTAGGGATATAATATAAAGTATCATGTAGAAGTGGAAAAAAGATTTGAGATATTTAAACAATTTTTCGAAACACGAAGGAAAGTATTGAACAACGATCCACAATAACAATTTTTAAACTTAAGAGACTTTGGGCTTTGATCTTATCTATATATATTTTAACACATGTATATCGTTCAAATGGACACAAGACTGGTAATAAACAACAAGCTTGTTCTATGAAGATTACGGCTCTTCACAACGATTTGCGAACCCTTGTTGCAGAGGAGGTCAAAATTGGCTCATAAAATTTCCTACATACTTTTTTTAATAAAATACGTGAGACTTAGAAAAGTTCTAAATTATGTATTTTATAAAATAATTGAAAACCGCTTTTTAAAAGAATGGCTTCTGCCTTTTTGTAGTTCTTATTACTGTTTGACTGTTTTTAATGTCTTCATTTCAATTATAACAGTGTGATACAATGTAAAAGAAGGGAGGTAGAATTGTTTAAAAAGATATTACAATATTAACATTATTGTTTTTTATGTTGTAACTAATTGTTGTCGCTCCTCTTCGGATGAATAATTATAGACTAAAATATCTATTTTTTACCTTGGAATATTTTAGAACTGACATAAAATCAATAAAAAAATAACCAAGGGTCAAGATATCCGTTATGATCTTTGGTTTGAACATCCATAAATCCAGGGGGGTATCCCCCAATTTGTGTCTTAGGAGCTGTATTTTATATATTTATATTTAAAACTCATTTTTCGTTTCACAGAAACATACTCTGTCATAATAAATTAAAGGCCCCCAAAAAACTACCCAGATGCTAAGAAAGGGTTGCCAATGAGGAATGTTGATTTATGAGAAGGCTAATCTTCAATGAGTAGTGCCCCAATGGGTACATGGATATAATAAATAACAAGGTTTTAAAAACTCATTGAAGGATAAGGATTTTTTAAATTCAATTCAAATGCTTAATATATTTGACATATTTAGATTATTGATGCTCTCTCAATAGTTGACTTTGCATTATAATTTTTTTTTATATCTTCAATGAAATAATCAATATTTCAAAAAAGTGTAAGACTCCATTGGGTATGAAACGAAATTTTATGAGCAGCTGTTTTTAGGCAAAATAAATTAAGTAATTACATAATGATCAAATATCTTTTATTCAAGTGATGTCATGCTAGTGATCAGTAATTTAAAAAATCCTTTTTAACGAATTTTCTGATTTTTTTATATTTTTGTATGAAGAAAAAAATGGAGTTCATTATTTGAAAAAAAAAACCTCGTGATCTTCAATCCTTTACATTAATATTAGTCACATCAGGACCCAAAGCTAAAGATTATTATTTTCTTATATTGTGCTTTCAACCGTTGAATTACCGACGTATGTCGACATGAAAAAAAAAGAATGTTAATGGCCCTATATTATAAGAGTTGAACCAAATAAAATTTTATTTTATATTCACGTTTTTCTCAAGCCGTTTTCTTTTTTATGATTGCTCCACAAGAAGATATAGAGAAGGTCCATTTCTACATGCAACTAAGATGCAATAACGAAATATTTATATCGTGGGTTTACCCAAGTAGGAAATCAAAACAAAAAAGTTATATAATACCCAGATATTATAGGCCCCATAAATGCTGCTTGATATGTTATGTAATGGAGAAACCAGGAATTGAATTTGTTTGGTGATAATGACTCAAGTTTATGGCCCTCGAGGAATGTCATAAACCGAAAAAAGATAAAAAATATCTTGACTAATGATTATATAAGCCTATATTTACCACTTAAGAATCAAAATGTCTCAGATATAGCAAGGGAGATTAAATTTTCCCTCCTCCAATAAAGGCAAGAGGTTGAGTGTTCAGAAGGAAGTGAGAAAACCTGATTGGCCCATTTCAATCTTCTTCCTTGATTATGATTGGGGTTTGAAGAAGGGAAGCAAGATGAGAGGCACTCTTGATTCCTTTGATTGATGCACCATTAACACAGTTTGATGTGCGAAACATATTAGGCTTGTATGAGCTATACAAATATATATATATATATATATATCAATATATATGTGAGAGGTTGAGGGATCCTTTATTTTGCCTCCCTCAAACTGTAGTTCAAATCATTCCCATTTCTCTCCGTTCTCAAAGACTATCATCTCTTTTAAGGAGTGCTTAGAAATATGCAGGCTAAGGCATAATAACTTGTTTTCTTAAATATAAACAGAGAGGGGGGAACACACGGAATTCATACCAATCAATTGTTCAAGAGTCCTTCTCCAAATGAAGCAATCTACAATAAAATATATAGAAATAATGAACGCTGTTACATTTTATCTCCTTAAGATGATGTCTTATATCCAATAAGTGTTTTAACCAATAGCTTAAGGCTTTATTCAGCAGCATAAAGACCATGATCCTTGAGTAGTATACACTCCTCATCTGCATAACGTGCTTTTCAAGGCCAAGAGCTAGAATGTCTGTGCAGGGGTTCTTGTCCCAGAGAAGAAGTATAAGGTGCAGTGCTTTTTTCGCAAAGTTCAATCTTGGATGATGTTGATGACAGAGACCCCCATTAACCCATTTGTTTGTTTTTTACTCCTGGAATCAAAAACAACTCTGGTCTTTAAAATGATTAAAAAAATTAAGACATTTTTGTTATTATTATTATTGCTAGTTGTTGAAGCCGTTGACCAAAATAGCTTATTTTCCATATTAGAAGAATAATGAAAACAATAAACAATCAATACTATTTGTCCTCACTCATTTGCTACATCGCTGTGCTTCTCAAATCAATTGGGATAATTATCTTAAGGGGTTATATAATTTGTTTCTACTTTTCTTCTGCATTTCGTAAATTAATCAGCCAATTTAGGTACATCATCATCTTTTTATATCGCGTCACACCCCTCTAATCTTTGTAGGATTCTTTTAAAAAGAGGACTAATCCAATATGGCTTCCTTTCCCGCCAATGAATCTCCCTCTCTTTATGTGTCTGTTTGCGTTAATTACCATCTTTGAATGTGTCCTGACAAGTAATGAATGCGGCCAAGTCCTGAATAATGTCAATCATGTCATGAGTCATTAATATATATGTACATACACTTAAAAAAAGGGCCCACCTTAACTTTTTGACATTCTTCTCATACATTTTTTAAGAGGGGCTATTTTTATGACATCTTATCTCTTGGACAAACCTTTGGACGGTTCATTACAAAAGTGTATATAAAAAGCATATATCATAATAATCATCCTTGGCTCTGTTTATGATGTGAAACAAAGTTTAGTTGTGTAGTGGATGGGTGGTGAGTTGTTTTAGAGCGACCTCTGGAGGTTGTTAGCATCGTTAGTATTCTTTAAGGACCCAATGAGGGGGAGAGAGCGAGAGAAAGAGAGATTTGTGGTACAAGTATGCTTGTTAAATCGATAGAGTCCCTCAACCTCCCCATATATATATATATATATATATATATATATATATATATATATATATATCATATATATATATATTAATATAAGAATATGCAGAAATAATAAAGTACGAATTAAATTTTCGATGTCTGATCAAAAATAAATATATAAAGATCCTATGAGATGGTTGAAATGTTTAATCATAAGAGTCATAATTAATAAATGTAATGTTAAGTAAAAAAACATTTTTTTGTCAAACGAAATACCTGCTTCCAGTTGTTTTATAATAATATTAATCAGAAGATTACCGTTGATAGAAGAAGATGGCCATTTTGTATTAGTCATTGTTTTACATCAATAGATATACAGAACACATATTATACATATATTTAATTATATACGCCATAGATTGTCTTTCCATAGAGTTCAATACTCTTTTAAATATTTACTAATACTTTAATTAGGCAACAGTGCTTCCAAAAGTGAAACTCGGGTGGGGGAAAAAGTATTGAGCTTCAAATTGTATTTCACTTAACACTAAAAATGAATCATCTGAGTTTGAGGATATCCCTTAGTTAATGAAGCTATCCACAAGAATGTTTTTGCTTACTTCTTTGGAAACACCATAGCTTATTTTTTATAGGATTTATATATACAAATATATACAAAATCTCTATTATAAAATTATTAAAATACATTTCATTAAAAAGTAATAATGGCTTCGCAGTATGAAAACATTATTTGTATTAATTTATTTAAATAACGTTGAATGTGTAAAAAACAATTTTTTTATTTTAATATATGGTCCAATAACTTCAAACAAAATAACAAAGACGGATTTGTTAAATATCTTTACCTTTTCTGAGAATATTAACGACATGCGCCATTTTGAATTATACCGCCTACTTTTTTTACATTCCGTATAATCATATATTCCTATTATTTGTTGTAGTTGAGTCTCTTTCGTGCTACAAATGTGGAAAACTATCAAGCAGTGCCCGATTCGTGGAGGACTGCAATGGAGAGCCTATGCTCAGGAATGTTCGGCCAATGAAGTTTGTGTTGTGTTCAAGCGATTATATAAGAGAGGCTCTGCTAGTATCAGAGGCTGCTTTGCACAGGATGGAACACTACCAGGGATAAATGGACTCACTCCAAAGTCAGCCTGTCAATTCCAGCCAGAGAGGCGATCGTCTGTGAAGGTAAGTTGGATTAATATGTGAAAAAGTATGTCATTGCAAGGGTTTGTCCTATCCAGGGCTCACAACTTCTTTGATTTGTTAGTATGAGGAACCAATGTGTTCATAATGATTTAGTATCTGTAGTGGATCGTCACAATATATCAAAACATGTTGCTTGTTTTTTAACATTTTTTTTATTTTCCTTTTAATTCAACCAAGTAACTTACAATATGCGTACTTATGTTCAATTTGTTCGTGATAGAAAACATTTGAAACTCTTTATTCACTCAATTGAATATTTATTACGTAGACGTTTTAAGGAAAACTCGTGGACAGAGTGCACTTCTGACGCCCGTAACAGCTACTCAAAAAAAAAAAGAACAACACATTTTATTATGAAAAAAAAAGAAAAGGAAGAGAGAAAGAAAAATACTTATTCGGGCGTGCTTGCACCGGTAACAAAAAAAGTAACCCTACTTATAAGTATGATCCTGCTTTTAATCTCTTTTTTATTTATTTATTCTCAGCCCTCATGTATAATTTGGGCAACAATCAGGACAAGGCATTTTAATTTATTTATTTCCATTTATTTATTATGTATTTGATAATTAAAAGAATTTCATCTTATGAGAAAAGGAGGGAAATCAAAATAGGGGTTTTTAAGTTTGCTGCCACGATTGCTTTGAGAACAAGTATTCGAAGTCTAAATCTTGTATTTTTTGTTTGTGATTACGATTTCTTTAGGCCTGCATGTGTAACTCGGACCTCTGCAACGATAGGGAATACGATCTCCATACTCAGAGAGCCAATCGGCTGTTCGGTAATAAGACTTCCTCCTCCTCTTCCTTATTTGGATCACAACAGCGAGCACGTGTCTCTAAGGAAGATGACAAGGAAGACAGGAGCACAAGTAGGAATCAGGGAGTAGAAGAGGGTTCAGGTTTGGGGGTTGAAGGGCTTGTTTCTGGGGAGGAAGTTTATAAAGAGGAGGCAGAGGATCAGCAACAAGAACAACAAGACAAGGACGCAAGGATACCAGAAGAAGAAGAAGACTATGATGAGGCCCTGTACAATGACTTTGTTCATCTCATTCAAAACACCTCAAGTCACTCTAATGTTGAAGCAAGAGTACCAAGACAGTCCAATGTTGGTAAGATAATCCCAATAATGAAATATGTATATATTTTAAAACATTTTTGCCTACTTTGGCACATTGTGGCACCAATAAACTGAGACTTGTTCGTGAGCAACATAATAGTTTGAATGTGTGAACCTTTGATAGCTCAAATTTAGGCTTGTGTAGGGCAAAATCTAAATTTTCTATTAAGGTGAATTGAAGTACGAAAAAAATGTTGATAAAGATAAAGACTCATTCTACTGGATGAAACTGAATGAAGTTCCGGTAAAATGAAGACTAAATATGAGCTAAACTATCCTACTACTTGTCAATTCAATTAATATTTTTTAAAGCCTAAAACGTACGTCAAAGTATTTAAGAAAACATAACAAACACTATTATTTATATTCTTGATCATGAATAATAGCTTTCTAGTCATTGCTTATCTGGCTTGACCGGCGAGCGCTATAAGACAGATTTAAAAAAATAGATCTTGGTTATATATGAGTTTGGTAGAATGAACAATAGATCCTGTTTTATACAAAATGTGTTTTTATGCTAAAAGGTAGAATACAGTGCTATCAGTGTGGAAATATGATGGCAGGAGACTCTGAGCCCTGTGATCACTTTAAGATTTCGGACAACTCCATGAGGGGTTTCTGCGCTGAAGGGGAGGGATGTCTTCTGTATACATGGATGAAGGCCTCAGGGGCAAGAGGTAATACGGCTCGCCTGGTAGACTTTGTGATCTATTGATGATTTGACGCTTTCATTCCTCATCTCCAGGGATGTATAGGGAGTGTTATCCCCTAAATAAGCATCTGGGTCCTAAAGAGCATCCAATTGCAGTCACAAAGGATTGCAATCTCCAGCCCACGCAGCGAGACAGAGAAACAGATATTCTTGCCTGTCTCTGTACGACGCCGCTATGCAATGACGTGCCACTGCTCTTGGACGAGGCTGGTAAATTAAGAATGTTTGGATCCTTATTATTTGTTTTTTGTTGTTGTTTGCACACTGGTACAGCAATGATCAGCTTTATATATTAGTTTTAAAAGTTGAAAATGGAGATTATGAAGCTATCAATGTGACTTCTTCAATTATTTATTATCTTCTTTTTTGACAAAAGTAAATAAATTACTTAAAAAGTAAAAACTCCTTGCCTAACTGAACGCTTCGATCTTTTTTCTGAGCAACGAAAAGGATTACGAATTAAATTATCTTGTAACGAAAGTTTTGCGTTCTTGATCATTTCAAATTATTAAATGCATCATTTCTTATTAATAAGAGTATTCTTATTGGAACAATCCTTTGTTTCATCATAGTTAGGCCGCACATTCGTCTCAAAGGCAACCAATTTGGTTCTCAGCTGCTCAGAAACCCATGTGTTTTTCGTCCTGTCATCATAGCACTTATCACATCTATCGTCCGTTTACTTATTTGCAGATATGATTATTTTATTGTGGTTCTCAGAGTATTTTATGATTTGTTTATTCTTGTTTGATCACAACTTCAAGTGGAGAATATAAAAAAGTGTATTTTTTTTGTTCTTGTTCCGTTTATTTCAGCTGACAAAGAACCTTCAAGACAGACCACAAGACACGACCAATTAAATAGACATACCCTTTCTCTTTTTCGTAAGCCCAGAGCAGCGGACATTGACGGCAAGACATCATCCTCAAGTGATAAAGGCTCTTCTCTTAGAGAAAGACTTGCAGTTTTCATGTCCCAGTTTGGTAAGGCGACGTCTCCTTGAAACAGACTTCTTTCTTTTCAAAAAAAAAAAGAATCAATGAGATACGCATAACATGGAACACTAGATTGCTCTGGAAAAGGAAGGTCAAACCTTATTTTCTTTCATTGAAGGAAGTAAGCAATTATTTATGCTGTGATGATTATTTGTTTCTAATAAAATAAAAATTTCCCTTGACTTAACTGGATATTAATTTACAAATATATTTTTATCGCATCTTAAAACCTTTTTTATCAAAATGAGTGAGCCGAAGCATATTGTGATAAATCGACAATAAGTCACTCAGACTTTATCATCATCTAATTAATGATTTGGTTTGAATATAAATTAAAAACTACCTCGAACTATACGTCACGCTTGATTTATAATTTATAAAACTTATATTTATCATAAGGTTTGAATCCAGAATAAACTAAGATTGTGAATTCAAATGTACTATCCAAATTATTTCCATGACAAATATAGAAAAAAAACTTCAATGTTAGCATTCCGACATTCATCTATCTATTGTCTTCCTTTCCAGCATTTTCTAGTATTCCTTGACAAAATCAACCAATATGTTCACCAGTGATCGATAATTGAGTATTTGTTTGAGATAAAGACCACTTAAAACATTTCAAATTATTCATACATCAAACTTTTGAGACATGGCACACAATGCAATAGCATCAAAGACGTTAGATCATAATCTAACGTCTTTCATACTTTTGAATAAATTTCTTCGAAAATAAAATCAAAGAAATAACTTTGTTAATCAGTTCAAAGTTCCCCTTTCACGGTCACTGGTGTCTCGACTATGTAAATACGACTTTCCGACAACTGAGCTATCTGTGATTTGATGGGTTTTCTGTTTATATGCTTTTCTGTTGGTGTTGGTTTCATCAAAACCTTGTTTTTATCATAGCTAATGACGGTCATTTTTTTCTCTCCACGTTCTTTTTTACAGGAGCGACACCTAGCTTTAATTTCAATCAACGTAAGACCAATCTAAACCATACTACACCATTGACAGACCCCCACTGACATTTTTTTTCTCTCTCTCCTTTCCTCTCTTGGAATACAAATATTCATTTTCAGAAGGACGAATTGACTGTAAATGGAGTAACTTTTCAGATTGGTCAGAGTGCTCCCAGTCCTGTAATGGAGGAGTCCAATTCCGAGAGAGGAAAATACTCATTCTTGCTCGACAGGGTGGCACACCCTGTCGAGGGGAACGGAAGGAGTCTCGAGTTTGTAATACTCAACAGTGTCCTCGTAAGGCATTTTCCTCAATCCCGATTCCTTTTCTTCCATAATCTTTTCATCTAAAAAATACTATATTATATATTTCCTTTCTTTCCAAATTTCCATTCTTAATGTCTTTATATCTCATGACGTTCTTCTTTTTCCTCTATCCTATCTCTCTAATCGACGTTTTTATCTCAAAATGATCCCTGCCTTATTCGTATCCAGGTATATATCCCAATATATTCTACATTTCTACAACCTCAATTATTTAAAAGAAAATTTTCCTCCTCCCTAGCAAATATGGATTTAACCCCCAAAAACATGCAGAAAAAATTAGTTTATACGTAGAAACCCTTAGTATATTTGACTCACATAGTCTAGATAATCTCTTTCATCACCCTTAGTTAGATATGTCCTAATGTCTATTCATAGTTAGTCCACTTTTCCCCCTTTTTCTTAACTTCGTTTTTTTTTGCCTGGAGGAACAATTTCAATTCTCGGTTCTTTTGCATTTATGTACTTCAAAGAATTCCACCAAGGAAAAAGCTTCACACTTCATAAATAAAGGCCAATCCCAAGTGTCCAGTTAGCCCTTTTTCTTTTTAATGCTCTTGTCTGAGAATTGTGACTGTTCTTTCAAAAGCAGTAGTGAAACGAGTTTTTCCCTTTGCTTAGTAGCTGACTAATTGTATTATTCATAGGCTTGGGTTTTCTTGGTTCTTTGGGGCTTTTGTTTATGAAGTGGGGATTACTAATCACGAATGAATGTATCTTACACTTACTTAGTTACTTTTACAAATATTCACATACTATTATTACGGTCATATTCAAACACTTTTTGATAAAAAAAATATTTAGTTAGAATTGTAGATTTGCTTAATGTTGTAGTTTGCTCATGGTTTGATATGTTTTATATATTACAGATGTTATGATTAGAGTAAGGGAATAAAGTCCATTTTTAAGTAGTGGAATACTTTTGGGGAAGTGTCATGCTAAGATCAATAGGCAGAATTTCCAAAATCCCTTTAATTTTTTGTAACTGATAAATATCCACAGGGATGATCCATTTTCTGAAGGAAATAAGTACATGTATGACATAAGGCTGCATGAATACATGTACATGTTTGATTCAACCAGGCATCCAATATCATCTCTGACCGACCCATCGTGGTTAATAAGATATATAAGATTGTGAGAAGAAATAGTAAAAATATCTTAATGAAACTTTAGCCCTTTATTTAAAAGTTTACCTGCTCTTTATAAAAGTATTCACGCCTCAAAAAGGACTTTTTTGCCCATGTCTTGCATATACATCTCTCCTTTTAACAACGGCTTCATTTTCTTTTTTCTACTTTGTGTTTGATTTCATATGTCTAGCGGACTTTGTGGGGGATGTTCCTGATGTTATTTGTCCTCTGATAAACGTCATCGGAGCTACCTATGCTAATTGCGATGGTCGCTACAAAGTGACCAATAATGAGGTACCCTGGGCCAAAAATCGGCCCGTCTACAAACACACGCGAAAGAATCGATATATCTTTTGGAATGCCGGGGGCCTGGGCTGGTCCATTGGAAAGAGAGAGTACCTCAAAACCGGGAGTCATTGGCACAGAAGTACTTGTCCTCCAAATATTTTTTAGATATAAAAGATCCTTGCAGAGAAAGCCCGTCCCAAAAAATTTAGAGCAATTTCACTATTTTTATGATGAAACAACTCTTCGAAAGTCTCTTTATATCTAAAAATTATTAATTGTCTGTCCGAGTGTCCATTTACACGTGTTTTTTCTTTCTTTCTTCTTTCTTCACAACTGTTCCCTCAACTTGTCCACAAAAAAAATTAGGCGGCCTTGATACCGATGAACCCTGGCAAGGCGATTGGGAAGAAGGCGTTCGTGTGGAATGCATCGGTGGATCTAAAAACCAGGATAGAACATCTTCTTCGGCAGATGATAAATCAGGTTGATTCTTTTACGGTCAATTTAACACCAGGGATGGGTAAAAATGTAGTCTTCTATGTTACGATTTGGCACTGACAAAATGAGGACAAAAGTTCTGTGTAAACTGAATGAAATATAGAATAGGAGAAGTCGGTTGTTTGAAAAGTAAACCATCCAAATATAAGTTTCTTTGGCTAAAGCGAGATAACATAGTATACATCTATTGTAGAAGATTCATATGTCAACAGTAGTTTTGGTTAATCTCATTGAAAAGATCTTAGGTTCGATACACTATTTTTATATCAAGTTGAATACTGCAATTCCATCGAACCAAATAATTCCTGAAAACTTGTGGTATTCGGAAGCACTCACAGTAATCAAAAAGTTAGTGCAGCATTTTACTTATATCGATATCCTTGGACTGTTAATAGTTCAAATTGAGGTAATTATTATAACAAATAAGACACATTATCCCATCTCTGGTGCTGATATTCTTCTCTTCCTCTATCTGAAACTTTATTAGCACTTGTTTTTAGTTTATTCATATCATCAAAAGCGATGGATATCCATCACCTCTAACCCTCTTCCTTCTTACCTTTCACTATTCTCTTCAACCATTTGCCAAGATTGTTTCCCTTACAAAGTCCAGGAACATCTTTGAGTAACGTTCATTATCATTGCTTACATAAATAGGCGTAGTGAACTGTCTATGGAGCAGCTACGGACAATGGAGCCGTTGCTCCGTATCTTGCGGAGTGGGGACAGAGCAGAGGAAACGAATGGTTCTCCAACAAGCCAGTGTGGGCGGAAAGCCTTGTCAAGGAGAATCAATTGAGAGCAGGACTTGTAATACTGGGGTATCTTGCCCAGGTAGATCCTCAATTAATCGCAAAAAATTCATCAATTTTATTCCTTTTTTATTTCCTACTTTCGTAGTGAACTGTGAATGGTCAAACTTTAGCAGATGGTCTGCCTGTTCCACCACTTGTGGAGGAGGACGCCAAACCCGACGACGAAGCGTTACAAAGAAGGCATCTGGTGGAGGTCGTCCCTGCTCTGGAGGCAAAACAGAGTCTCGTCCCTGTAATAAAAACTCCTGCTCAAGTAAGAACAAATAACGGCTCAATTATAGAGACTAACCTAAAACTTTTAAAATAGTCAACCTTTCTGTACAGTGTTAAATAGTTTATTTTTTATTACTTTCTTAAAGGCATCCCTAAGATGCTTCTACTCCTCATTTCATACATTTCATGCCAATGACAGTCAATTGAAATTATAAAATGGGGTTGTTTATATTGTAAATTTGAATATTTTATACATTTGTTTAAGGCTCTTATAATAAGTTTTTATTCAGGAATAGAAGAGAAAACCTGTAAATTTTGTAACCTTACTCTCATTTCCTGCCAATCTCCTTTCTTTTCTTGACTTACAACTCCTTCCAATTACATAAAAAACCTTCGTAGTTAGTTGTGGTTGGTCTGACTTTACACCCTGGAGCGTCTGCAGTACTTCCTGTGGACCCGGGACCCAGAGGAGATTCCGAACCGTGATCCGGCAGCCATCCGAGGGCGGAAAGCCCTGCAATCCCGACGACTCATTCATGACGCGAGAGTGTGAGGACCAGCGGCCATGCCCGACCTTGACGGCTGCTCCCAGGGTCACACCCAGTGCTGTTGACCTGACAACCACACAAAACCTTTCCTTCGCAAACCTTTTCTTCCAAGGATTCGATAAATCCAGCACGCAGAGTATAAATAGTCTCGACTTTTCTCATGACCTAACTACCTCCTCCCTACTCACGACTATATTTTCGTCGACAACCACAACAACCACGACGACGACTACCACAACAACCACGACAACAACAACTACTACTACTACAACAACCACCACCACCACAACTACATACAGTCCAGAGTTCAATGCAGAGATCAAGAACCCCCCTGAGGAAACTAACCATAGTGAGTAAGTCTCCTCCTTTATCGGGGGAGAGTGTAGTGAGGATTAAAAATCTCACTTGGAAAGACACAAACACACACACCCTTAATTATCTTACATTTCCTTGGGGTGGCAGACACTTTTATGAGGCGTTGCTGCATGTACATAACCCCTCTTCTCTGAGGTATTATTGGTGAATGGATTCTTTTAAATGATTGTGTATGTTGGTTTCCTTCAATGTGGGGAATTCAATCTGTTTATATCATTGTACAAAAAATAAAATACCTGCTAACGCTAAATAAAACAGGGTCCTCATCGGATGCAGTGGTGGACTGTCTCTGGTCGGACTATGATCCTTGGACAGAGTGCACCAAGCCTTGCGGCGCTGGAGTCCAATATAGAAATCGCTCCATCAGTGTATCGGAAAGAAACGGTGGAAAGGAATGTCAAGGAAGGTCTTTTCAGACTCGCATTTGCAATCGGCAAACTTGTGGCTCAGGTCTGTAGCTTTTTTTAAAAATCGCTTCCGTTCTACTCCCCCGACGACAATTGGACAATCTTCTTTTACCAAGAACCTCTCAGAACTACAATTCTGTCATACAACGGGACGCCAGAGAACTAAATATATTCATATCATAAATATATATATAGCCTTTAAGTATAACTTTAACTAATCCCTAGGGTACTGGGTGGTGGTGGATAACTTGTAAATAATTATATTTTATTATCTGCCTTTTCTAAAACGAGATTAAAGCAAAACTCGCATGAACTAACAATTCCTTTTCTTGTTTATACATATTACTCTTATCTATATTTTTATATTCTGGTCATTTCTGTCTTGTGAAACAACAACAACAAAAATAGTTTCCATGTAATGGTTCCATTAATAACTCTGTTGTATTTTCTCTCCATTCATGAAATTAAATCAATCGAAATAATTGTGATATTTTCTTCTTCTTTTTAAAAAATTGGAGGAACAGATCGATGCTGTGAGCAAGTGGTCGTTAAGGCAAACGGCAATGCTAAGCTGGATCAAAGTTTGTATTTGGGAGTCTACAATAAGATTTCCGATAGATACAATGGACGATTTGCCTACGAGAGAGAGGGTCGAGAACAGTTGTACATTTATTTCTTCAGGAGTCAAGTAAGTTTCTAGAGGGGTTGTATAGGTGATTTATCTGAGGTAACCAATATTGCTTTTGAAGGCGGATAATTTGAATCTATGGGTCATCGGTCCTGAGCTGGGTCAGTTCATTGCTGGTATTCGAAATGATGGACAGGAGACTTGTATTCATGAGACTGTTCAGGAATGGAAATATGCGTCTCGAGCTGGTGTTTGGAAGGATGATGATCCAACTCTACAAGTAGAATGTTATAGGACAAGCGGTATAAATTGATGTCAAAGTCAAATTGAGGCAACTTTAAACAAAATATCTTGTTTGTCTGTTTCTAGGAAACGGAGGTACCACAGTAGGCTTCGTGGATCGGGAGCCCACAACGACGACAACAACTGAACTCCCCATCATTCGCAATCGTCCAAGAAGAGGTAAAATAAAATTCAGGTACTCGATAGTAATTTATTATATTTCATTATTATTGTTCTTAGTCGACTGTGAGTGGAGCTCCTATGGTGAGTGGAGCCCTTGTTCCAAGTCTTGTGGAAGAGGAATACAATTTAGAACACGGAGAGTGATAAAGGCACCACAAAACGGTGGAGCAAACTGTGTTGGCTCCAACAAGGACACTCGATCCTGCAATGTAAAATCTTGCAGTCTCTTTACAACAACGACTACTCGGCCTCCAACCACGAGTCAATTTGCTCCTTCTATACCAAAATCCAAACCCATCGACCCTAACCGTCGTGTCAAATGTTTTGCCTGTGGGAGTCTCTTCTCCACGGATGCTCCTGAGTGCAATGAGTTTGACGTATCTGATCCTAATCAGCAAACCACATGTGCACGAGGCGAGGCCTGTCTATGGTATTCCTACCACAAGTCCGCTGGAGACGTGGCAATCATCCGAGAGTGCTTTTCCACTTCCATTCTTCTTGGAAGCATCGAGAACCCTATAGCACCCAGTCACGAATGTCTTCCCCGCCCTGTAGAAAACGACGACTCAATCATGGCCTGTATCTGCGCCACAGACTTTTGCAATGGTTATGACGGAGGGAAACCCGTTAATCTACAGACCACGACCACACCCAGTCCATTTAGACTCCCTCAGTCTCAAACAGAGAGACCCCGCAGTCAGGTCGGACGCCCACAAGCACCCTCGCCCAATCAAATAGATCGAAATTCTGTGCGACCCACACAAGGAAGAGGTAATGTGACGAACTAAATCAACACGGTGCCTATTTCTTCTAATTCTATATTACTTTCTTATTATATGTGAGTGTAGTTAGCTCGTCTTGTTCCTTAGACTAATATCCATCTTCTTACTCTATGATCCATTGGCACAACAATTTTTTGAAATTATTTATATATGTTCTTTTAGAGAAAGGCGCTGGGAAATCATAATACCTCAACTTTACACTCGTTTCAGTTTTATGTCATCAATGCGGTAGTTTATTCTCTGGAAGCGGAAATCCACCTTGTGAAGATGGCAATGCTGGTAAAACAGAGTACTGTAAGGACGGTGAGGCCTGTCTTTGGTACTCTTGGAAGAAGTCCAACATTGAGACCTCCATCATTCGTGAATGCTTCTCCAAATCTATCCTCCTTGGATCCATCGACAAACCTCTTCAACTAAGACGGGAATGCAACCCTCAGGATATTTCGGAGACTCGTGGATCGAAAATTTTGCTTGTCTCTGTGATACAGAGAGGTGTAACGCCAACGGGGAGCCAGGCGAGGATTCTCCTGGCCAGCCCGATAACGGTCGCTTTCAATTACAGCAGCAAAACAATCAAGAACGGACCCAACAAAATAGCCGTATTCAAACAACCACGCGACACCCTACTTCTTCCTTCTCTCAAACTCCAAAGCCCACACAATTCAATCCACCCCCTACTCAACCTCCACAAAGAGCACAAAACACGTTTTCAGGAGGGCCAGGTCTTCAATGCTATAGCTGCGGAAGTTTACTGAACCCCGACGCTAAATGCGACAAGTTTAATCCAAGCGATCCTTCGCAAATTCAAACCTGCGAAAGCGGTGAAGCCTGTCTCTTATACAAGTGGAAAAAGTCCGACGTTGAAACGGGTTTGTACTTTTAATTAAAAAATAAATGAACGTCATTATGAAATAATATACTCTTATCATGATTTCTTTAGCTGTTCTCCGAGAGTGTTTTTCCAAGTCGGTTCTCCTGGGCTCCATCGATAATCCTTACTACCAACTTCTGGTTGTAATATTCGTGACATTTCTGAGCCCCAATCTTCCTCAATTGAGGCCTGTCTATGTACTACTGATTTTTGTAATGATGACCTTGGTCGAGGACCAGGCGGTGAGGCAACCTCTGATCTGAAAGAGAGACAAACAACGAGAAGTAGATTCGCAGACACAACAGCAACCACGATCCCTGCACGAGGCCGCTTTACAGACACCACAAGATCATCCAACTTGTTTGAGAGAACCACCAAATCCTCTACTTTCTTCGATCAAAACTCCAGGGCCAGCACACCGTTCCGACCTAATTTTGATGACCTCCCCGACAAACTAAACTTCAACAAGGGTGAAAAATCTTCAAGTAAGTTGGTCAAACGCAGTTTCTTTGAAGAATAATATCTTAAAATATCATGCAGCCAATTTTTGAAGTCATAGAAATATCTCATTAAAATGCAAAAGAAGAAAATTGGATTTTTAAAATAATAACACCACAGTGAATCTAATTCAAAAATATTTAAACAAGTGTGATAGCGTTATTATCATTAGAAGTCTATCTAATAATGAAAAATTGTGAGTTTGATAGACTTTCATCTATTATCCTTTCCAAACAAATATAGGGTTTTTTCTTTTAATATCGTAAAAGAAAAATCCAATTTGTGGATATCCTATTCTGAACTTGTTATTAAGGCAATGAATACTCCAACACCTTTGAAAGAATCAGTCTACTACATTCACTCATCTTGATGCAAGACGTATGTTGTGTCACTTCTGACAAAAGTAATACTAGTCGTGATAAAATGTTGCTTATTGTAATACTGGAAAACCCCAACATGCTACGAAGGAAGCATATTTGTTCAGTGGAAGCATTTTGAGGTTTAGAATCTCCATTAGAGGAAGGGTCTTTTTATAAGCCCAAATAAATATTATATTATGTTACTTAAATATATTTTTTCCAGCTATGCACCAGCTCAAATTTTTTTTTAATGTTGATTCATTTTCAAAATTGTGTGACTAATTAATGATACCAAAAATGGATGCTAATTATTCCTGTAAATCTAAATATATGAATACAAATTTTATTAAGTGGACTGTATATTTATGGTGCTTTTCGTTTCTTTGTTTCAAGAAACCAGCTGCCCACGAGGCTACACACTCACAAACACGGGATGCTACAAGATATCCCAGCGCCGAATGGGCTGGATCGAGGCCAAGAAGCGATGCGAGTCCGAGAACGGAAACCTCGTGGCTATTGACTCCGAGGAGGAAAAAGATGCTTTGTTGGAGCTTATTTCCGAGTCTTCACCCCGGACTCGCCTCGAGTACTGGCTCGGAGGCAACGACATCGAGATAGAGAACCGATGGGTCTGGAGCGGCTTTGGGAACACAAAACTAGTGCCGGACTTTGGTTGGTTGGATCGCCCTGTGCCCTCGGACGAGGAGAACTGCCTCACATGGAGCATCACACTCTCCAGAAAGGGATCACGAAGGAGGCCCACTGAGGGCTGGCACTCAGACTCTTGTTGCAACGACATTCGATTCATATGTGAGCTAAAATGAAGCCAGCTCCGAAGCTCAAAAAAGATTACGGACTTCTCACGGGTGATCTCTTTTTCAGAAGAAAACATTCTTAAAACTATTATTATTATTTTTATTTTTATTAATAATCTATGTCTGTGCCAAGGTGGCGATTTACAGAAATAACAATAATTGAATCGGATATTTGGTTGATTGATATTTATTAAAAGCGACTACAGCGATGCCACTATGGAAAAGTATTTAAAAGAATAAATTAAATCCGCGTCGGAGTTAATATATGCTATGAGATATCGACAAGGACTGTAGCTGAGACTAGTTCATACATTATTCGGAGAAAACTACAGACTAATCTTGAACTGTCAAATAATGAAGCGAAAAACATGACCTCCAGCAATAAAAGAATACCAGAGGAATTTTAAATTCCCATTGACATTTTGCTCCCCATAAATGCATCAGTCAAGCATTGAACATGTTAAATTTGTTACAAGTCTCTTATTTATACTAATCTATTTTAACAGATTCTAGTTCTTATTAATTTTTACTCTCGAATAGTGATGTCACTTCACTTTTTAGCCGATATTCATAGATCAATTATCAAATTGAATTATAGTTACATCTGATGCCATTCACCTTGATCTGTGCTCTCATACCAACTTCAAATTGCATTTAAATGTCATGGTGTTTGATGGGTTACTTTCTCTCTCTCTCTCTCTCTTTCTTTCTTTTGAAAATCATGCAAAAATAGTGTTGAATATTTGTCCTCAAACCTATTTTATTTTACTTCTAGTATTTTGTTGCAAGACATTTTTACTAAGTTGCCATAAACAAAATATTATAAATTCCTCCTTGCATACTTCAATCTTGCCAAAATTTGTTTGATTACTCCTTGCCTGTACATATGTAAACTATTATATTATATCCATATATATATATCTATGATCCACGTTAATAGACAATCAGTATGCCAATCCCATATTGTGTTTTTATTCTTTCGCTTGCATTATACGACGCCGGGTAAGTTGGGTGCCCATTATGAAGCACCAAGTCAAACCAAAACGCCACATCAGAAGGCAGACATGAACTTCTTTTTGTCCACATCATAGAGTCAAAAAGTTTCAACGCATCATTTGATTAACATTTGAAACCCTTATATATTTCCCTCCCTTTTTTGGTTCGCAGAGTTACCGATAGGGTGCCGAAGTAGTGACTGGGGGTCAATGAATATCAGGGCATTTGTTCGCTCTCTGTTGTTGGGGGAAATGCAGCGACACAAAGAACTTAGGAAAGAATGAGACTTCATATTTTTAGTCATGAAGTAATGTGACAAACATGTGATGAAATAAACATTAAAGCTTTTTGTAAAGACAGAACATAGCGTGACATCACTGGCATTTTTTTGAAGGATTTCCCTTCCTCTTTTTCTTAGTATTATGTAGATCATATTTTATTATTTACAACCTTGTCTGGCAGCCATTTTAACTATATTTATGACGTCAAGGCAGTTGAATGTTTTTTGAGTATCCAGTTATTATATAGGTTGGCGGGCACAGTTGATATAACGTCAGAGGGGTACATAATAAGAGTGACGTCAGGAACATAACATATGGAAAAAAGGAACCTTTGGAGAAACTTTCTTAGACACTACTAACGTTAGTAAATTAGTAAAACGTCAATACATTACACGTACATATATTTTGATATAACCAGAGACGTGCAGTCAGGTGAGGCAGGCTAGGCCATAGAAGACTCTTAAAGTAAAGTAGCGTATCGGGGCAGATAGCTTGGAAAGTTTTTCATTGAGTCTCTTTTTTCTTTTTGTCCAGCAGATGTCGCTTTGGGATTTAAAAAGTATGACGTCATACCGGGTTGTGTTCGATCTCATTCATCACATCCATTTAAATAATTGCATTCACTACTTCTATTTTTTAACTTATTTTCACAACGATAATTAATATTTCATTGTATAGGGCAACTGCATCAGAAAAAGTTTACTTCAATGTTCTATAGATAATTTAGGAGGTGAAGTTTCATGTGGAGTATCGAGTGCAAAGTTCCACGGAGCAAAAAAATAAATGAGACGACAATGTTATTGAGTCAATTGATTAAGTCTACGTCACTAATACGTTACAAGGGCATTTGATATATCCCAAAATTCCTACATATTAATTTTCTTAGCTGCATCAGCATCAAAGCCTCTAGCGGATAAATAAAACGAAAGGAAGCCAAGAAATAATCAAAAATAAGAACAAAAAAGCTCTTGATGCTCCACTTTCCTTTAAAGCTTTAATTTGAACTACCTACTTTTCAAGGTAAAGAAAGGAAAAAAGAAAAGGAGGAGGAGGAGTTAGAGAAATAGAAAAAGAAAAAAAGCATCTCATGTGACTTAAAACATATTTTTTGTACAAAGTCAAACTTTTATGAGGAATGTTTGTACAAAACAGAAAATTATTTTCTCTCTCCTCTCTTATATTCTTTAAGGTCTGTTTCACTCACAAACTGGCTCCAAAACCTACCATACCCGAAGGGCGAACATATGGGCGCCGTAGGCGGCCAAATATGCAAGTTTGTTAAATGTAACAAAGCCTAAAATGTGGAGTGAGAGGAGTAAACAATCTCATCATATTCCATTAATAACTTAATAATGACGTCACTGGATGTTTGCTATTGTTTAACAATACATACTTTTATTTTATCATGCAAATAAACAACTACAGTTTGAAAGGTGATTTAGTTGGGTTGTCAGTTTTAATTATGAGCTCTCCCCCTACAATACATTTTTTTTTACTCACAATGAGATTTATTATCTTACTGCCTACCCATCCGCACGCTACTGGATATAAGCAAACCAGATTTAATCAAGAGAGTCCCCCCTTTTATAATTGAAAGTATAATAGTAAAAATATATACGTAAGAACTTTATCCCCACCTGCCCTAGAAATTAACTTGAAAGCCATCTCTAAAAATGATACAAATTAAAATCAATGAAACAAGTATTATAATGATATAATTACATTGTTATGCCTGATGGTCGAGTCACTCAAACGAAAAAAATATGACTTAAATACACACACACAGACACACACAAATGTTAATTAACCACACATTTATAATCATATACCTATTTAATCCCCAGGGGTTCCTCCAAGAAACTTAATTAATCGCATTAAAAGTTTTCCTTTAAAGAGTTAATTAAGGGATAACCTGAATAGGGCCCTCACCTACTTTCTTTAAGTATTATTATCGTTAAATACATCACTCACAAAATAGAATGTGTACAAATCTGGCAACAGAAGCCATGTTTAACTATAGAGGGGTGTGAACATCATACACATGTTGAGTAATTCAGAGCTCTACATGCCTACAAAGATTAGGACTTTCCTACTGTAAGTTTAGCAAGTTTGTTGATCAGAGTTTTTTTGATGGGTGGTCCATAGCGATGTAGTGATAACACTATGTAACAAAATTAAGGTCTTTGTTTGTCCTTGAGTTGAAACTGTTATTTCCTATCTGCCTATGTACAGAAAACATGAAAAAATACTTTAATCATTTCTAATTTTGCTTTTGTGTCCAGGATAAGAATATTTGTGAAATTTACAATTTTCAATATTTCTAATGGTTCAGGCCCAGTTATCTTCGTGCAAAGTACGAATAACCACAAATGTCAATGTATTGACATATACGAAAAATATGTTATATATAAGTTATAGTCAATAAACTTGAAACAAAAAAATATATACCCGCTTAAATAGAACACTAAAAAATGATCAACTTTTTGAAATATGAAGCCGATTTTTTCGAATAGTACGAAAGATATTGAAATTATAAAAACTGATTTGAAATGCATTGACATACTTGAAAAATAAATACTACTGACATTTGTGGTTATTCGTACTTTGCACGAAGATAACTGGGCCTGAACCATTAGAAATGTTGAAGATTGTAAATTTCACAAATATTCTTATCCTGGACACAAAAGCCAAATTAGAAATGATTAAAAGTATTTTTTCTGTTTTCTGGACATAAGCAAATAGGAAATAACAGTTTCAACTCAAGGACAAAAACTTTGTTACACGGTGTGTAATTGATCACCGATCGGAGTATCGGAAACAGTCCTGATTGTTGATCTTTTGGTCGATAGAAATCATTTAAAATAATAATCTGTATAAAATAATATCATACTAAAAGAAGCGTCATTTAAAGGATGCAATTCAATTATAGAGATATAAAGACATAGAGGACTATTGAATTATTCAGAGAAAAACGTTTTTGTGCCCAATATAAACAAATCTTTCTATCTCTATGATCAGCTAACGATGACGTAGTACAAATTACTTTGTTTATATTGGACAAAGAATACAGCTGACGATGTTTCTCTGCTATTGAAGGGAATAAGCTCTCTATATCTTATATCTCAATGGATTCAAATAGCAGTCGTCATTTCAATGCCCGCCGATCCAGTGGGTTTGTAGATATTCAACCAATGGGTTGGATGCTGCCCTACCAATCTAAATGAGGGGGAATCAGGGTTCCTCCAAATCCTTCACTATGAGCAGGCTTGTGAGCGATCAGGAAAAAAATAGCGATCCGATCCAAAATAGCGATCAGAAATTATTTGCGATATAGCGATATAACGATCAGGGATTTTTCCGATCAGCGATCCGATCAATTTATTTGCGATCAAAAAAAAATTACCTATGTAATACTAATTTTAAGTAAAAATTTATATGTATATACAGTCTAATCTTTATAAGTACTCATCTTATATGGCAGTCCTAAGCACCCACCAAAATTTACCCTCAGATAAATTAAGTAATAAACCGATATAAACCTTTTAAATGAGCAATTGACACACCTTGTTTAACAATTTTCTTTATTTACAAAATTGTATCGAAAATAAGTACATTATATAAAGTTTGCAGAGATCATTTTTCATTTGCATCTTTATTAGACATAGAAGCTGCTTCTATTGCAGTCTATGTCTAGTCCTCCTCAGAATCCGCTGTCTGTATATTTTAGGACAAAAATATCAGAATGATTTTTTCTCATAGACTATGAGCTCCAACACTCTGGCTCCACAATTGACAAATGATTGCATATTTTAAGACAGGAGATGCTGGAATAAATGTTGTCTCATAGTCTATGAGCTCCAAAACATTGACTTCTTAATAGACGCTGTCGATACCGACAGTGTAAAATATACATTTTAGGACAAAAAATATATCAGGATAGCGCAAACTGGCTTTTCCCATAGGTGGCTGTCTGTATTTTGTGTTTTCTAAACAAATATTAGTCGTGGAATGGATTTTCGTCAATGAGACAGCTAGTTAAGTTTTAAGAAATGTAGGGTTTTTCTTTTTTAGTTATTTTATACAAATTGATCGGATCGCTATTTTTTAGTGATTTTCTTACGATCATAAGATATAAGATCAGGACCTTTTACGATACAAAGTAAAAAAAATGAATTTCCGGTTGGCTGTTGAAGATTTCTCGACGATTCATGGTTTTTTTTTCTTCAAAAAATAAAATTATTCTGTTCTTTCTTATTGTCTACACAAATTTCATACATGGTGTGTCTCAGTAGGGACACGACTTTCACTCGCACTACTAGCTCCATAGGTTACGAAGTGATTTCCCCGAGTCTATTTTATGGCAACTAACGGCCACCGCAACGCCCTGCATCCGAACGGACATTCTACATCATCTAAAAATGAAGTCTCCAAAATGGTTTATCTCTCCTTCAATAGACATAAATTGGACTATGAGGTCCAACCAGGAAATCCATCCAAAACTGCTATGCTGCCCTTCCCGTGGACTGTTACCGTGAAATGGCTATTAAGCTGCCTTGCTCCAAGGGTGAAATAATGGACATTGTTCATATGAAGGAGCTTTAATACAAGAGCTACGAGGAGGAACTTATCCAGAGCCAGAGCTTTTTGGACCAACGGTTGAGTTATTGGAGGATAAGGAATGCGCTGCATTTCTAAATAGCGAGAAGAAAGGGACTCTGGGGATTTTTCGTATTTTACCTCGAACATCGAGTCTATTGGTGGATGGATGTCCAAGTCAAAGTAAGAGTTTCTAACTATCATCAAAAATAAAAAGTACCTTTTTTATCTTAAAGCAATTAAAATATGAATGATTTAAAAGATATATATATATATATACCTATATATATATATAATATATATATATATATATATATATATATATATATATATATATATATATATATAATATATATAATATATATATATATATATATATATATATATATATATATATATATATATTATATATACCTATATATATATTAATCATAAATTTCATTTAATGAAATAGATTTTTACTTTATCACAATATTAGCCAATAAATAAGTAAATAAGTATTAACTAAACATTAAATATATTGAGTGCATTGTCCAATTCTAATAGTTTTGTAGCTATACGTAGCTTTTATTCTGTTATTGACTTTGTTTTTTTTTGTAATGAAATGCATATTGCATAATCTGTTTTTAATTAAATGATGTTAAGGTAGTTATAAAACAGGATAGAGTTACGCTATGACGTTAAATTTAATATCACCTATATGTTTATAATTAATTCTTCATATTGTAATAGGGGCGGAAGAGGCAAATACTTGGGGTCGCTGTGGCAGAATGTTATCTTTACGTGGATGAAAAAAGTCTGGCTCGACCTCAAGCCGAACCGGAACGCCCTCAAACGCAACACCAGCCCGCTAAAAACCTCCTCAAGATCCTCTGATTTGAAACTCATGGCACCTCCGAAAACTAGAAGTTTAATGAGGCTGTGTCGTTTCAGAGAAACAAAGATCGTCAGATATGAAATTTAATTTGATTTTTTTTCTTAATTACAGTCTATTTCACAATAAAAAACATATAATATTGAATTACTTGTTTGTAACTGTTAAACTATGTATCGTTTGTAAATAATATTATATTTACTATTGTGGAAACTATTGTTGATAAATAAAAAGTATTAAAATATATATCACACTCGCTATTCATTTTTTTAAAATATAATACCTACTTGATTGATCGTTGAATTATAAATTATTGAAGTGAAAATGACTCATTTAGCTTAAAAAATACATATAAAACTTTTAATTTATTGCTATGTTAATCAACGTATCATGGCCTTAACTTGGAAGCTACAATTTTCCTTTCCTTTCCAGTTGTTTCTAGTATTCCTTGTACATAGCTAGATCTGTGCATAATGCGTAGATATAGAAAAGCGAAGGATATTTTGGGCGTGTGAAAGGTAGAATGTGTGAATGGTACAATTGAGTTCAGGCTCTTGTTATCACTATGATCTTTCCTCTTTTGAGGAAAAAACAGAGACTCAAATATAAAATAAATACCTTCCGTTCCGGCAAACTTGGCCTACTTCATAAATGAAATAAATATTCCTCAAAAGAGGAAAGAGAATACTGATAACAAGAGCCTGAACTCAATTGTACCATTCACCACATTCTCCCTTTCACAAGCCCAAATATCCCTTGATTTTCTATGTCTAATTATGAAATAAATGTAGTAAGTCAGACAAAATTCAGTTTACATTTAGATCTTTATTTTTTTTAAGCATAATGCTGTGGCCAGTGGCGTAGGGCAGTGACTACGGGCCCCAATGCAAATTATGTAGGACGGGCCCTATCACAGCTCAAGCAAAAAAAAATTAAAATAAGTTTTGGGCGATTTTTTGAGGTATTAATCTTTGAAGGGAAATTATTTATCATTGAGTAATTTATTCAGTGGGTTCTTTTCATAAATGAAATGCATATTTAAATTAATCTCTTTTTTATATATATATATATATATATTATTAAGTCGCTGTTTGGGCGCTTGCATTTTTCCTTTCCAGTAGGCCTACTTTTCCTTGTTATAATGGCACACGGCGAGCCTTGCGTTGTGCGAAGTCCTCGATGATTTCTTTAATGTCCAACTCCTGTGCTCGTATGTTTTCAATGGACAGAATAGCCAGTCCACTAAGCCTCTCCTGGGTCATAGTACTCCTCAGATAGTTCTTAATAATTTTTAATTTTGAAAAGGATCGCTCAGCTGAGGCCACTGTTACAGGTATTGTCAAGAACAACAGCAAGGCAGTACATACATCGGAGAACGTGGATGTTATAGACTGATTATCCAAAAGTAGCATTTTAGCAAGCTGTAACACAGTCATGGAGGAAGACTCCTTTGCAATCTTCTCTCTGAAACAGGTCCTAAATGACACGAGCTGAGCTGGAAAAGCCTTTCCTATGTCCCTGTTGTAGTGTTCAGAGATACGTTTTGCCTTGTCATGAAGCTCATCGTCGCCTGCCAGCTGTAGGGTGGTGGGGTGCAGCGCCTCGAACATGTGTGAAACTGCACGCATAGATTTAAATCTCTGGGTCATTTGGTTGATTATTATATCCAAATTGGCATAGAAAATGCTCACTCTGAAATAACTTTCTGGATTTGATAGGCGTTCATCTTCAGCGAGCTCGTCAAAATGACGTTTAACTCTCCTTGTTCTGACATTTTCAAAAGTGAGCTGGATCGGATTATGAGCTCTCCCTCCCCATTTAGTTGCGAGAGTCTGTGTCGTTATTTTTGCCTCCTCGAAAGCATTTCGATACTCGGACATAGTCTTTATGGCATTCTCCAGCAGACCCACTGCCCTCATAATGTCCATTTTAGTGTCTTGGAGCAGTTTGGAGACGACATTCACACTCTCCAATATCTTGGTCTGGAGAACCACAAGAAAAATGAAATTAAATTTCTCCATCTCTTTCTTCAATCCCGCTGCTACTGTACGCTCATCCTTTGTATCACTTGTTAGCGATATTTTTGTTAGCGTCTTCATGACGTCAACATATCTGTAGCGCAGAGCTGCAAGAGAATCATAACGAGATGACCAGCGGGTAGGGCACAGTCGCTTCAACGTGACACCAGGGTGAGATGAACCATCGGATGAAATAATCCCATCCAGCATGGCCCACCGTTTAATACTGTGGCCAAAGAACGAGTAAATATTTTCAACAGTGCCATAAAACTTCTTGAGCTCAGTAATGTCATTCACAGCATCATTAAGGACTAGATTTAAATTGTGGGCTGCACAATGTACATAAGTGGCAAGTGGTTCCTTTTCTTTAATTCTCGCCTGTACACCAGAATAAATCCCACTCATGTTAGCTGCTCCGTCATAGCCTTGCCCACGACACTTAGAAAAATCAAGACCATTTGCTTCAATGCTCTTTATTATTGCTTTTTCAAGCTCACTAGCAGACGTATCCGTTGTCTCCTTGAAGCCCAAAAAAGCTTCTGTTATTTTTACATCAACAGCTACATCCATTTTATTCCTGACTATGGTTACATACCTATATACTTGGCTTAACTGGTCGTGCCTAGACAGATCCTGTGTGGTATCCATAATCACCGAATAAAACGGTGCTTCGTTTATTTCAGCTGTTATGTCCTGTTTAACTCGCTGTGCCAATATATATATGATCTCGTTCTGGATATCGGGGCTAAGGTACTTAACTGAGCCTTCAGGTCGACTTATCAGCTCTTTAAGCACAGGGTCGTAGGTTGCCAGCAGATGGATAATGGAGAGAAAATTCCCGCTGTTTGCCTGTCCCGAACGTTCCCTGTGCCCCCGGAATGAGAGGTTGCAAGTAGCCAGCATTAGTGTCACATTGACAATGCGTTCTAGCACTTGTCTCCAAAACGCAGCAGCGTTACGCACATCCCTCTCCATTTCCGCATCAATTGTAACGTTCAGTTTCCACTGCTCGTACACGTTACAGGCTATACAATGCATTTGGGAGGATTCATGGATATTTATCTTTTGAGCTAAATTCCCCCAATCTCTAACTCCATTCACCCATGCCTCCTTAAAGAATGGTGAACTACGGTCTCCAAACAGCCAACATGGCTCGCAGTACGCACGGTCCAATATAAGGGAGTAGCAAAGCCACCTACGAGGGAGTTTTATACCAGCCTTTGTTCTGGTATGGTAATGTGCCACATTAAAGGAACGCCTTTTTCCTTCATCCATTGGGAATGGACCGCTGGGTTTACAAGGCCCTGTAACTATAATATACCGTTTTAAATCGGCAGAGATGTTTTCGTCATATAGCCCCCTGTCTGTGGGGTACTTCGGCGGAGGCACAAGGGGGCGCTGCGAGTGATGTGTTGTTACCACTGTGTTCCCATTCTCTTGTGTCGCGTTAGCGGCCCACGAGGTACTCGGTCCAGGTTCTTCTGATCCTCCTGTGGCTGTGACTGTGTTTGACACGGAAGCCGCGACTGTCCCCAAGCCTAGGGTCTCGTTAGTCCTGCATTAATACAAATAAAATGAATATGTTTATCTACCTATTTGTAATATATGTCCTTCAAAGTTACCTGCTTGACAGTTCAGGGTGTTTTGGTTCCTCATGTACCGCCGAGAGCGAGTAACACGGGCCTAAGCTAGACGAGCATAACACTGATTCATCGGCAGCAGCAGCTAGGGAGTGCCGGTCCCCGGGTTCAATGACAGCGGTTTGTCTGCCTTTAAAAAATGCATTTAATTTGGGCAACTTTGCAATTTTGTCAGCCTCTTCTTTCTTTTGTTTTCTTTTCTGACTGCCGCTTTTGTGCTTATACGCTCCTCCTGGGCTAGGCATGATGAATAATAAAGGACTTGTCAGCTCAGATTATTTTTGTTTGCAGAACATAATTTCCTAACTAGTTAAACATGCAGTGAGAATTTTGTACCAAGTAAATTGTCTCATCAGGGCAGGGAGGGCTGGCCCCTTCACGTCGTGGGAGAGGTGCAAGTGCATTGCAGGAGCAATCAAAGTCTAAATACCAAGCCTTATGTAGTAGCTAAAGAAAAAAAAGAAAAAACCCAGTGACGCAATCGTAATGAAATAAATAGTAAAAAAATATTCTAAAGAATTAACATGACGTCACTGGTATTTATTGTACTACTTTCCTTCTTCGGCTGGGGTTTATTTTATCCATAGAGATATAAATATATAGAGTGCTAACCTACTTCATAAAGAGGGGGGGGGGGGCGAGCTGAAGGTACTGTCAGCTGTTGTCTTTTATGCTCCGGGGATCATAACTTTAGATACTTATGTAGTGTTATCCTTATTAAATATTTTAATTGCTTATTATTCATTATTTTATTAAGAGAAAATGTTTTTAAATTTGTTTTTCAATCACATCATTCCATAACGCGCAATAATGTTTTTCTAACTTTTATTATAACCTCTTAATATAAAAATAGTTCTTAATTTTATTAATTTATCCCTAACAGTAGAGGTTTGAAACGACGTGCAATCGAAATTGATAAAATATGGGGGTAATTTTAATTATGGTTATCATAAATAACATTCATAAAGGGTACATATCAATATTTATCTAACGATTTTTTACAGAAGGAATTTTGACAGAAATGAATTTTTCACGCTAGGAATTTTTGCAAAGCGGAATTTTTACCGAAAATATGTAGAATTTTTATTTACTGAAATGATTATGCATTGGAGAAGGTGGAATGGCCGTGAACCCTAGCATATATTAACCCTAAAGAATCCCCCTTCAAAACGCAAATACTCCCGACGCCTTCGGGTTCCGGAATGGGGTTCGGAATTGGAGTATCTCGAATCTGATGACTTAAATATCCCGTGGAACCCCAAGGAATATGATTTCTTTTAAATATTCTTCCCTTACTTATTCCAAGTTCTTCAATGTTTTGATCCCCACCTTTCTTTAAAATGTTCACAATCGACACCTTCATTATTTTCCAACTGTAAGCACTCTATATATCTATATGTATATCTATGAAATGAGTATCCTGTTATTATATAGGTCGGTAACTCAGCTAGTCAGAAACATTATAGCCAGCAAAAAAATGACAGAGATAGTGAGACTCAGACACTAGACCGGTCATTGAATTGAAAAAATATATTTATTCTCATTATGAATTTCATGTTGATTTTTTTTCTCTTTCCTTCTTATTTTTCTTTCTTTTTCTCCCGTTGGCTCGGGCCCCTCATCCCTCGGGCCCCAATGCATATGCATCGGCTGCATTACTGGATGCTACGCGCCTGGCTGTGGCAGTGCTTAGAGGTAGGAGAGTCTGGACATATTCAGCTATTTATTTGTCATGAAAGTGTGAATTAGTATTGTAAAGAGACTCTAGTATTTTTATTGATAAAGTGAATATTTCTGCAAAAATGCCTTCATGTTCAGCAATTGGATGCAAAAATCGACACACAACTGATAAGGATATATCGTTTTTTCGATTTCCAAAAGACTTCCAGCTACGAAAAAATTGGGAACGCAGCTTGAGGAGGAAAAATTATCAGGCTAAAGACTCGCATGTATTGTGTTCGGAGCACTTTTAAAAAGTGATATAACTTTTGAAAGGAATCGAAACAGGAAGTGTCTCAAACAAGGTGCTATTCCATGTAAGTTCATCTTTTCAAAAGTGGCAAAACCGAGAACTACGATGACTTCAATCAAGTCCAGTGAACCTTTAATACTTGGTTCATCTATAACCGTCAATAGACCATTAGTGATGACGATAATGTTCCCAAACCAACCTTGTGAAGACGTCACGATGATCAATTGTCTCTTTGACTAATAAGAGTAGGTGCTGCAAATGGTCGCCATCAACAATAAAAAAAGCTATTCAACTTCAAATTGCCTGTGTTACTACGGGGTATGAGTTGTTACTTCAAAAAAGATTTCCTCTACCCAGCCTGAGAACATTGAGGCGACGATTGGAATCTCTAGAATTCAACCCTGGCATTTTAGAAGATGTTATGGAATTGATGAAGGTACATACTCATTTTATATTTTAAAATTCGATTTATATGTGAGTTCATTTTCAGGTGAAAGTTCAGTCATTTCCAGACAATGAGCGTCACTGCTCATTAGTTTTCGACGAAATGGCAATTAAACCCGGACTTGAATTCGATGGTCAATCTGTTGTAGGCTATTCAACCATTGACAGCACCAATGTCCCAGCAACTCATGCATTATGTTTCATGCTCGTGGGCATACAGACGAGATGGAAACAGGTGATAGCCTTCACCCAACGGGAAATTCTTTCGACCCCAAGAAGATTGTTTCTATCTTAAATCAAATAATTTGCTCCTCACACGAAGTTGGTCTCAAAGTGGCTTCTATTACCAGCGATATGGGTCCATGTAATCAAGCTATTTAGAAGGAGCTTGGAATAGTGTTAACAAAAGGACAAATTATTAACACTTTTCCTAGTCCCCTCTCTTCAAGCGAATCCATATGTGTGATGGCTGATATCCCACACTTAATAAAAAGCTTACGTAATCATATCATTAGATGACAAATCATCAAGATTCCATCGAAATTTGTTGAAGAACATAATCTTCCCTGTGACTTTGTGAATCTTGAACCCTTCAAGGCTCTGATTTCGTATCAAGATATCTTGTCCATAAACTTCAGCCGCAATTGTCTCCGAAGTCGATTTATCCTGGCCAATTTCAAAAAATGAAAGTCAATCTTGCTTCACATCTTCTAATCGACAAACAGCTGCAGCTATTCGGATACTTGTATCGACAGGAAAATACAGCCAGCATTATTTGACAACGGCATGGTTTTGCGATCAATTGGACGCTGGTTCGATATCACAACTTCGAGAAAACGTTCGGTTGCTTTAAGCAAATGTGTAGCCGCCAAATTGAACGAAACATTGAATTTTCTACATAATTTAAGAATTTGTTTGAGAATTTGAGCATTAATCAAAGTCGGGGATGGAAGCCCATTCAGCGCGGAATTGTGCTTAGCACAACATCATTGATAATATTACAAAATAAATTCTCAATGACCACATGTTCAGTTTCCTGTTGTGCAGCCGCTTCACTCAAGATTGTGTAGAGAATCTTTTTTCATCTATTCGTGCAAAAAATCCTACTCCTAACGCAAAGGAGTTTAAAAGGTGTTTGAAATTGGTTGCTATGTCACAAATATTTCAGGAAAAGATTCACATAGCTATCACACGGACTATGTTTCTAACCGATCTTGGAGATACATCATCCCAGCGTCCGGAAGAATCAGAAGAAATTGTCTATGAGGATATTTCTTTAGAAATAAGTAAGATAAGTTTCCTTGAAAAAACCTCTCTTATTCATTTAGGAGGTATTGTATACATAAGGAATTCAATCGTCGTAAACCCTGTAAAGAATGTTCAAGCTTTTTTACAATTGACTTTGATACATATTCACCTCTTAATTTATATCTAAAGAGAAATCATTTTCTGAAAATTCATTAATATATTGTTCAGAGGCTTCAATTTCTTTGTTTGAAGTTGCAAACCTTGTTTTCGAAAGATTTGAGAATAATATTTGTAAATTGAATAAACAATAGATGTAATTTCTTCCGCTATAATGGTAAGACTATCCGAAATCATATTCCATCATGTCATCCGGAAATAGTTACAAACATAGTGAGAAGATTTTGTAACTGTAAATTGTACTTCTATTGTAAAGATAAGAACATGCTTCTTAGAAAGTGAAAAAAGTGTATTTCAGCTATTAATGCCAAAAAGTAAAAAATGAGGGCTCTCATTAATTGATATGTTATTTATATGTGTGGTATCAAAGTTTAAGTTTGGAAAATATACATTAATTTCAAAATAATGATTTTATTTATTGTTTTATAGATATGTATTCTAAAGGCTTTTTGGGTTCATATTATTAGTCATCAGTTTTATCATTACGTGGCGCGCAGGGTGTCCAGACTCTCCTACTCAAAGGCACTGTGCTGTGGGTAGGGAGGCTAATGGGGGGGGGGGGTGGATGGGAGGGGGTGCGGCCGCACCCCCGCACCCCTAGTTCCGACGTCTATGACTCAGATACATTGGTACACAATTGTTTCGGTCTCAGAATAAAGTATAAATATTATATGCCATATGAAATGAACGCACAAGGTTTAGGAGATTTGGACGTGCGTTGAGTTGAAATATGTACAACTTGTGATGACAACATTCGCTTTACGTATCTATTGATCATACTAAACTATTAGATTTTCCTTAAATTGCTAAAAACAACAATTTTCTTTTTTATGCTTATAGCAAAAAATTAGTTATCAAATCATTTTTTTAAGTAGAGTTATTAGAATTCTTCAAAAATATTACGTACTTGTTTATAATTGTCTGGGGAGGAACTGGAGGGGAGGCAGTGTCTGCCCTGCCTTAAAGCGTTAAGTAAAGTAGCGCAAGTAAGGAAAAAGTATACAAAAAAAATTGGCCAAAATTTTGGTTATTTTCTTTAACGTTAGATGTCACTCGTCCTTGAAATTATGTCACAATCCTATTTAAAACAGCTTTAAAAGGATTAGGTTTGATGATTTGAA
>CP045895.1:19340276-19359268 GCA_013387185.1 Caligus rogercresseyi
TGTCATCAATGCGGTAGTTTATTCTCTGGAAGCGGAAATCCACCTTGTGAAGATGGCAATGCTGGTAAAACAGAGTACTGTAAGGACGGTGAGGCCTGTCTTTGGTACTCTTGGAAGAAGTCCAACATTGAGACCTCCATCATTCGTGAATGCTTCTCCAAATCTATCCTCCTTGGATCCATCGACAAACCTCTTCAACTAAGACGGGAATGCAACCCTCAGGATATTTCGGAGACTCGTGGATCGAAAATTTTGCTTGTCTCTGTGATACAGAGAGGTGTAACGCCAACGGGGAGCCAGGCGAGGATTCTCCTGGCCAGCCCGATAACGGTCGCTTTCAATTACAGCAGCAAAACAATCAAGAACGGACCCAACAAAATAGCCGTATTCAAACAACCACGCGACACCCTACTTCTTCCTTCTCTCAAACTCCAAAGCCCACACAATTCAATCCACCCCCTACTCAACCTCCACAAAGAGCACAAAACACGTTTTCAGGAGGGCCAGGTCTTCAATGCTATAGCTGCGGAAGTTTACTGAACCCCGACGCTAAATGCGACAAGTTTAATCCAAGCGATCCTTCGCAAATTCAAACCTGCGAAAGCGGTGAAGCCTGTCTCTTATACAAGTGGAAAAAGTCAGACGTTGAAACGGGTTTGTACTTTTAATTAAAAAATAAATGAACGTCATTATGAAATAATATACTCTTATCATGATTTCTTTAGCTGTTCTCCGAGAGTGTTTTTCCAAGTCGGTTCTCCTGGGCTCCATCGATAATCCTTACTACCAACTTCTGGTTGTAATATCGTGACATTTCTGAGCCCCAATCTTCCTCAATTGAGGCCTGTCTATGTACTACTGATTTTTGTAATGATGACCTTGGTCGAGGACCAGGCGGTGAGGCAACCTCTGATCTGAAAGAGAGACAAACAACGAGAAGTAGATTCGCAGACACAACAGCAACCACGATCCCTGCACGAGGCCGCTTTACAGACACCACAAGATCATCCAACTTGTTTGAGAGAACCACCAAATCCTCTACTTTCTTCGATCAAAACTCCAGGGCCAGCACACCGTTCCGACCTAATTTTGATGACCTCCCCGACAAACTAAACTTCAACAAGGGTGAAAAATCTTCAAGTAAGTTGGTCAAACGCAGTTTCTTTGAAGAATAATATCTTAAAATATCATGCAGCCAATTTTTGAAGTCATAGAAATATCTCATTAAAATGCAAAAGAAGAAAATGGATTTTTAAAATAATAACACCACAGTGAATCTAATTCAAAAATATTTAAACAAGTGTGATAGCGTTATTATCATTAGAAGTCTATCTAATAATGAAAAATTGTGAGTTTGATAGACTTTCATCTATTATCCTTTCCAAACAAATATAGGGTTTTTTCTTTAATATCGTAAAAGAAAAATCCAATTTGTGGATATCCTATTCTGAACTTGTTATTAAGGCAATGAATACTCCAACACCTTTGAAAGAATCAGTCTACTACATTCACTCATCTTGATGCAAGACGTATGTTGTGTCACTTCTGACAAAAGTAATACTAGTCGTGATAAAATGTTGCTTATTGTAATACTGGAAAACCCCAACATGCTACGAAGGAAGCATATTTGTTCAGTGGAAGCATTTTGAGGTTTTAGAATCTCCATTAGAGGAAGGGTCTTTTTATAAGCCCAAATAAATATTATATTATGTTACTTAAATATATTTTTTCCAGCTATGCACCAGCTCAAATTTTTTTTTAATGTTGATTCATTTTCAAAATTGTGTGACTAATTAATGATACCAAAAATGGATGCTAATTATTCCTGTAAATCTAAATATATGAATACAAATTTTATTAAGTGGACTGTATATTTATGGTGCTTTTCGTTTCTTTGTTTCAAGAAACCAGCTGCCCACGAGGCTACACACTCACAAAACACGGGATGCTACAAGATATCCCAGCGCCGAATGGGCTGGATCGAGGCCAAGAAGCGATGCGAGTCCGAGAACGGAAACCTCGTGGCTATTGACTCCGAGGAGGAAAAAGATGCTTTGTTGGAGCTTATTTCCGAGTCTTCACCCCGGACTCGCCTCGAGTACTGGCTCGGAGGCAACGACATCGAGATAGAGAACCGATGGGTCTGGAGCGGCTTTGGGAACACAAAACTAGTGCCGGACTTTGGTTGGTTGGATCGCCCTGTGCCCTCGGACGAGGAGAACTGCCTCACATGGAGCATCACACTCTCCAGAAAGGGATCACGAAGGAGGCCCACTGAGGGCTGGCACTCAGACTCTTGTTGCAACGACATTCGATTCATATGTGAGCTAAAATGAAGCCAGCTCCGAAGCTCAAAAAAGATTACGGACTTCTCACGGGTGATCTCTTTTTCAGAAGAAAACATTCTTAAAACTATTATTATTATTTTTATTTTTATTAATAATCTATGTCTGTGCCAAGGTGGCGATTTACAGAAATAACAATAATTGAATCGGATATTTGGTTGATTGATATTTATTAAAAAGCGACTACAGCGATGCCACTATGGAAAAGTATTTAAAAGAATAAATTAAATCCGCGTCGGAGTTAATATATGCTATGAGATATCGACAAGGACTGTAGCTGAGACTAGTTCATACATTATTCGGAGAAAACTACAGACTAATCTTGAACTGTCAAATAATGAAGCGAAAAACATGACCTCCAGCAATAAAAGAATACCAGAGGAATTTTAAATTCCCATTGACATTTTGCTCCCCATAAATGCATCAGTCAAGCATTGAACATGTTAAATTTGTTACAAGTCTCTTATTTATACTAATCTATTTTAACAGATTCTAGTTCTTATTAATTTTTACTCTCGAATAGTGATGTCACTTCACTTTTTAGCCGATATTCATAGATCAATTATCAAATTGAATTATAGTTACATCTGATGCCATTCACCTTGATCTGTGCTCTCATACCAACTTCAAATTGCATTTAAATGTCATGGTGTTTGATGGGTTACTTTCTCTCTCTCTCTCTCTCTTTCTTTCTTTTGAAAATCATGCAAAAATAGTGTTGAATATTTGTCCTCAAACCTATTTTATTTTACTTCTAGTATTTTGTTGCAAGACATTTTTACTAAGTTGCCATAAACAAAATATTATAATTCCTCCTTGCATACTTCAATCTTGCCAAAATTTGTTTGATTACTCCTTGCCTGTACATATGTAAACTATTATATTATCCATATATATATATATCTATGATCCACGTTAATAGACAATCAGTATGCCAATCCCATATTGTGTTTTTATTCTTTCGCTTGCATTATACGACGCCGGGTAAGTTGGGTGCCCATTATGAAGCACCAAACCAAAGCACCAAGTCAAACCAAAACGCCACATCAGAAGGCAGACATGAACTTCTTTTTGTCCAATCATAGAGTCAAAAAGTTTCAACGCATCATTTGATTAACATTTGAAACCCTTATATATTTCCCTCCCTTTTTGGTTCGCAGAGTTACCGATAGGGTGCCGAAGTAGTGACTGGGGGTCAATGAATATCAGGGCATTTGTTCGCTCTCTGTTGTTGGGGGAAATGCAGCGACACAAAGAACTTAGGAAAGAATGAGACTTCATATTTTTAGTCATGAAGTAATGTGACAAACATGTGATGAAATAAACATTAAAGCTTTTTGTAAAGACAGAACATAGCGTGACATCACTGGCATTTTTTTGAAGGATTTCCCTTCCTCTTTTTCTTAGTATTATGTAGATCATATTTTATTATTTACAACCTGTCTGGCAGCCATTTTAACTATATTTATGACGTCAAGGCAGTTGAATGTTTTTTGAGTATCCAGTTATTATATAGGTTGGCGGGCCACAGTTGATATAACGTCAGAGGGGTACATAATAAGAGTGACGTCAGGAACATAACATATGGAAAAAAGGAACCTTTGGAGAAACCTTTCTTAGACACTACTAACGTTAGTAAATTAGTAAAACGTCAATACATTACACGTACATATATTTGATATAACCAGAGACGTGCAGTCAGGTGAGGCAGGCTAGGCCATAGAAGACTCTTAAAGTAAAGTAGCGTATCGGGGCAGATAGCTTGGAAAGTTTTTCATTGAGTCTCTTTTTTCTTTTTGTCCAGCAGATGTCGCTTTGGGATTTAAAAAGTATGACGTCATACCGGGTTGTGTTCGATCTCATTCATCACATCCATTTAAATAATTGCATTCACTACTTCTATTTTTTAACTTATTTTCACAACGATAATTAATTTTCATTGTATAGGGCAACTGCATCAGAAAAAGTTTACTTCAATGTTCTATAGATAATTTAGGAGGTGAAGTTTCATGTGGAGTATCGAGTGCAAAGTTCCACGGAGCAAAAAAATAAATGAGACGACAATGTTATTGAGTCAATTGATTAAGTCTACGTCACTAATACGTTACAAGGGCATTTGATATATCCCAAAATTCCTACATATTAATTTTCTTAGCTGCATCAGCATCAAAGCCTCTAGCGGATAAATAAAACGAAAGGAAGCCAAGAATAATCAAAATAAGAACAAAAAGCTCTTGATGCTCCACTTTCCTTTAAAGCTTTAATTTGAACTACCTACTTTCAAGGTAAAGAAAGGAAAAAAGAAAAGGAGGAGGAGGAGTTAGAGAAATAGAAAAAGAAAAAAGCATCTCATGTGACTTAAAACATATTTTTTGTACAAAGTCAAACTTTTTATGAGGAATGTTTGTACAAAACAGAAAATTATTTTCTCTCTCCTCTCTATATTCTTTAAGGTCTGTTTCACTCACAAACTGGCTCCAAAACCTACCCATACCCGAAGGGCGAACATATGGGCGCGTAGGCGGCCAAATATGCAAGTTTGTTAAATGTAACAAAGCCTAAAATGTGGAGTGAGAGGAGTAAAACAATCTCATCATATTCCATTAATAACTTAATAATGACGTCACTGGATGTTTGCTATTGTTTAACAATACATACTTTTATTTTATCATGCAAATAAACAACTACAGTTTGAAAGGTGATTTAGTTGGGTTGTCAGTTTTAATTATGAGCTCTCCCCCTACAATAATTTTTTTTTACTCACAATGAGATTTATTATCTTACTGCCTACCCATCCGCACGCTACTGGATATAAGCAAACCAGATTTAATCAAGAGAGTCCCCCCTTTTTATAATTGAAAGTATAATAGTAAAAATATATACGTAAGAACTTTATCCCCACCTGCCCTAGAAATTAACTTGAAAGCCATCTCTAAAAATGATACAAATTAAAATCAATGAAACAAGTATTATAATGATATAATTACATTGTTATGCCTGATGGTCGAGTCACTCAAACGAAAAAAAATATGACTTAAATACACACACACAGACACACACAAATGTTAATTAACCACACATTTATAATCATATACCTATTTAATCCCCAGGGTTCCTCCAAGAAACCTAATTAATCGCATTAAAAGTTTCCCTTTAAAGAGTTAATTAAGGGATAACCTGAATAGGGCCCTCACCTACTTTCTTTAAGTATTATTATCGTTAAATACATCACTCACAAAATAGAATGTGTACAAATCTGGCAACAGAAGCCATGTTTAACTATAGAGGGGTGTGAACATCATACACATGTTGAGTAATTCAGAGCTCTACATGCCTACTAAGATGTGGACTTTCCTACTGTAAGTTTAGCAAGTTTGTGATCAGAGTTTTTTTGATGGGTGGTCCATAGCGATGTAGTGATAACACTATGTAACAAAATTAAGGTCTTTGTTGTCCTTGAGTTGAAACTGTTATTTCCTATCTGCCTATGTACAGAAAACATGAAAAAATACTTTAATCATTTCTAATTTTGCTTTTGTGTCCAGGATAAGAATATTTGTGAAATTTACAATTTTCAATATTTCTAATGGTTCAGGCCCAGTTATCTTCGTGCAAAGTACGAATAACCACAAATGTCAATGTATTGACATATACGAAAAATATGTTATATATAAGTTATAGTCAATAAACTTGAAACACAAAAAATATATACCCGCTTAAATAGAACCACTAAAAAAATGATCAACTTTTTGAAATATGAAGCCGATTTTTTCGAATAGTACGAAAGATATTGAAATTATAAAAACTGATTTGAAATGCATTGACATACTTGAAAAATAAAAACTACTGACATTTGTGGTTATTCGTACTTTGCACGAAGATAACTGGGCCTGAACCATTAGAAATGTTGAAGATTGTAAATTTCACAAATATTCTTATCCTGGACACAAAACCAAATTAGAAATGATTAAAAGTATTTTTTCATGTTTTCTGGACATAAGCAAATAGGAAATAACAGTTTCAACTCAAGGACAAAAACTTGTTACACGGTGTAATTGATCACCGATCGGAGTATCGGAAACAGTCCTGATTGTTGATCTTTGGTCGATAGAAATCATTTAAAATAATAATCTGTATAAAATAATAACATAATAAAAGAAGCGTCATTAAAGGATGCAATTCAATTATAGAGATATAGAAGACTATTGAATTATTCAGAGGAAAACGTTTTTGTGCCCAATATAAACAATCTTTCTATCTCTATGATCAGCTAACGATGACGTAGTACAAATTACTTTGTTTATATTGGACAAAGAATACAGCTGACAATGTTTCTCTGCTATTGAAGGGAATAAGCTCTCTATATCTTTATATCTCAATGGATTCAAATAGCAGTCGTCATTTCAATGCCCGCCGATCCAGTGGGTTTGTAGATATTCAACCAATGGGTTGGATGCTGCCCTACCAATCTAAATGAGGGGAATCAGGGTTCCTCCAAATCCTTCACTTATGAGTAGGCTTGTGAGCGATCAGGGAAAAAATAGCGATCCGATCCAAAATAGCGATCAGAAATTATTTGCGATATAGCGATATAACGATCAGGGATTTTTCCGATCAGCGATCCGATCAATTTATTTGCGATCAAAAAAAAATTACTATGTAATACTAATTTTAAGTAAAAAATTTTAATGTATTACAGTAGGGTTGTTCTTATTTTTCAAATGTTAGCAACTTTGTGGATTTTCTGTTCTTGGTGATAAAAGAAGGCGACATACAAGTTTGAACAAAATCGGTCAACATTACGAGGTCGCGCAACGAGGTCAAAGTTTAAAAATTTAGTAAAAATATAGTTTTCCACAAATTTCTTCAAAATGGTGGACGTTACAGACTTCAATAATAATTATTAATTTAAAGGAAATCTAATTTACTACCAGACGTATGTTTGATGTTTTTTAATAAAACAAAGTTTTCAGTAAAAACAAAGCAAGAAAGGGAGTGTGTACTGTTAGCTTATTTCATAGCTTTTTTGTATCAATTAACTTCACTCGCCTGTAGAAGATGACTTGTTCGCTTCAGAGTAAAATAGTACTTTTAAGTTTAGTAAAACTTTAGATGATAAATCCAAAAATGACATTGGTTGCATTCTATCAATTCAGAATTCAGTACAATCTGAGTTTACATCATATGATTCAGAACCTGTAATGACCTATAAGAAATCGATTATGAAAAAAATAAATCATAATGTGTTTCTTAGATGTGCGTCAAGGTATCCTCTCAAAATTTTACTTTGTCTCTGACGCATTATAATCCATTATATGCGTCATTTTGTACGCGAGATAGGCTTTTTAAATTACATATAACTCTCTACTTATTAAATTGACATGATTTAGTATACCAAAATATAAAGCTGGTTAACCAAGCTTTCTTTTGGTATATTTGTGTTCTAAAAATCGCTATACTTTAAGAGATATAAGCAAATACGTACTCTCCCCCAAAATTGATCTTTTGATATGAGAATATACGATTACCATTTGGTAACGGCAGTTAGTGTACCTGGATAGGAAGAAAAAAGAAGGGAGAGAAGTGAGGCAAAATACTCCCTCCCTTCTCTTTCTCTAAGGTAACACTAAAGACCAGATGGTAATCGTATATTCTCATATCAAAGATCAATTTTTGGAGAGTACGTATTTGCTTATATCTCTTAAGTATAGCGATTTTTAGAACACAAATATATCAAATGAAAGCTTGGTTAACCAGCTTTATATTTTTGTATACTAAATCATATCAATTTAATAAGTAGAGAGTTATATGTACATTAAAAAAAGCCTATCTCGCGTACAAAATGACGCATATAATGGATTATAAATGCGTCAGAGACAAAGTAAAAATTTGAGAGGATACCTTGACGCACATCTAAGAAACACATTATTATTTATTTTTCATAATCGATTTCTTATAGGTCAATACAGGCTCTGAATCATATGATGTAAACTCAGATTGTACTGAATTCTGAATTGATAGAATGCAACCAAGGTCATTTTTGGATTTATCATCTAAAGTTTTACTAAACTTAAAAGTTCTATTTTACTTTGAAGCGAACAAGTCATCTTCTACAGGCGAGTGAAGTTAATTGATACAAAAAAGCCATGAAATAAGCTAACAGTACACACTCCCTTTCTTGCTTTGTTTTTACTGAAAACTTTGTTTTATTAAAAAACATCAAACATACGTCTGGTAGTAAATTAGATTTCCTTTAAATTAATATTATTATTGAAGTCTGTAACGTCCACCATTTTGAAGAAATTTGTGGAAAACTATATTTTTACTAAATTTTTAAAACTTTGACCTCGTTGTGCGACCTCGTAATGTTGACCGATTTTGTTCAAACATTGTATGCCGTCTTCTTTTATCACCAAGAAACAGAAAATCCACAAAATCGCTAACATTTCAAACATTTGAAAAATAAGAACAACCCTAATATACAGTCTACCTTTATAAGTATTCATCTTTATATGGCAGTCCAAAGCACCCACCAAAATTTACCTCAGATAAATTAAGTAATAAACCGATATAAACCTTTTTTAATGAGCAATTGACACACCTTGTTTAACAATTTTCTTTATTTACAATATCCGAATATATCGAAAATAAGTACATATATATAAAGTTTGCACAGATCATTTTTCATTTGCATCTTTATTGACATAGAAGCTGCTCTATTGCAGTCTATGTCTAGTCCTCCTCAGAATCCGCTGTCTGTATATTTTAGGACAAAAATATCAGAATGATTTTTTTTTCTCATCAACAAGGTCTTTATTAAAACAAATTATATATACAAATAGAACAAAAAAGTACACTATATGTAATATATAAAAGGAAAATATAAAAGGAAAAATTGTGTTTTATAAAAACATAAAAAACATTATAGTTTAAAATTAATTTCCTTTTTAAGACCTAAAACTTCAAAATCATATAATTCATCTAAAAAAGACAATCATAAAAACAACTAAATCAATCCCACAGAAATAAATAAACATATATTAAACTTAAAACACATATCAGATAAATCTAAATTGTCTTTGAAGTCTTGAATTTCTTATATTTTTTTATAATAAACTGTAGAGATTTGGCGTAGATGGGCGAGAGGTGTGGAACATATTTATTACTGCAGCTGCTGGGGTCCATTCTGGCTGTTGACATTGGGGATCCTCAAAGATAATGCCAAATATCTGGCAGCCGCTCCAATAAAGATAGCTCTCAGCTTATGTTCTTGAGTTAACGCGTTATCTGAAAGGTTTTGAGCTGTATAGGCCTTGCAGTTCCTCAATGCGGCGTTTATTGCACGTTCTTCAACTTGACAATTACTTTCATGCGTTGTAATGCCAAAGAGAATGTATCCTCTTAGTATTCGGCTTAAAGTTAGTGATTATGTACATTCATCTCTAAAAAATTTATTTATATAATCAAAGCTGGACAGTCACTAAATGCATGGCTAATGTGTTGTACATACGTCCGCAATCCTTGCAATGTGATGAGAATGTAATTAAGCTTGCCGATATTGTAATTGGGCTGTAAAAATTTTTCCGTCGTTGATGCCCATCATGGACAGCAGAATTCTTGTTTTCCATTCTTGCGGTAACTTCAAGCTCTTGAGATGTTCATCCGCTATCAAATTTGCAGAGTGTGAATTAAAATCTTGATCACAGAATTTTAAAAACCATGGTAAAAGAGGCATATGTCTTTTAGCATCTCTTTGGAGAGGGAATAAAAAGCGGCCAGTTTTAAAAACAGAGTCATCGCCAAATCATGCAAAGTATAAATATTATCTCGAAGAGCCATACTCTCCAATTCTTCAGGCGGACAAAGGTTTTAAAAAAAGGTTCCTTGCCCCTGTTTTGGTGAATAATATCCAAAGTGCTGTTATTATTGTATATTGGAGCCTGTTTCCATAATATTCTTTGTTGCAGCGACCCAATCTCTCGAAAAAAAATTCTCATAGGACTATGAGCTCCAACACTCTGGCTCCACAATGACAAATGTTGCATATTTTAAGACAGAGATGCTGGAATAAATGTTTCTCATAGTCTATGAGCTCCAAAACATTGACTTCTCTATAGACGCCTGTCGATACCGACAGTGTAAAAATACATTTTAGGACAAAAAATATATCAGGATAGCGCAAACTGGCTTTTCCATTGGTGGCTGTCTGTATTTTGTGTTTTCTAAACAAATATTAGTCGTGGGAATGGATTTTCATCAATGAGACAGCTAGTAAGTTTAAGAAATGTAGGGTTTTTTTTTTAAAGTTATTTTATACAAATTGATCGGATCACTATTTTTTAGTGATTTTCTTACGATAAAAGATCAGGACCTTTTACGATACTTAGATCAGCGATCAAATATCGCTATATCATTATTGATCGCCGATCAGAAAAAACTCCGATCAACAAGCCTGCTTATGAGTCATCGGGTCCAGCAGGTTACAATAACAGAAATCAGGTGAATATTTGGAATCCCAAATTCCTCGTCATTATAACTGCCAATGGCATGCAGTCGGATAAGGCACTATATCTATTTTTTATTGCACGTTTACAATAAAGCACTTGTTATAACTTAAACAAATGTAAGAAAGCCTGAGTAGTCGAAGGGAATGAAGCAACAACAATATGTATCTGCAGTTTTGCAAGATATGAAAAGCCATTGAGAAGTTTAAGAAGTCTTTTCGGGATATGAATATATAAACAATGGGACAAATAAATTTCCAAATAGATCTTATATTTATTTATCTGTGTTTGGGCAGTATATATTGTAATATATACATGGTGTACGCGCAAATCATGCACAAATGACCTAGAGTATGATATTTACTAATGTATTCAAACGAACGAATCCATAGTAATATTATTTTTAGGCCTTGACTGTGTAAGCAAGGCGTCTTGAGCAGCCTTCCATGTCCACGATAACTGGCACCAGGAAATTCGCCTCCAAGAGAGCAGCAATCCTAATACATTGTGCTTCCATATTTCCAAAGCAAGAGGAGATAGAGAAAATACAAAGTTTGTTTACTTTTTTCCCTTCTATTTATCGGATCAAAAACTATAGAACTTTTATTTAAAAAAAATATTCAAAAATATTGAAACCTCTCTTATGCAGTAAAATTAATGTAGTTATGACCTTTTTTAATCCAGTATATTATATTTTGTGCTGAAACCTTCAAATAAACATAATCACTTTATAGTTTAATCGTCTATAATACTACTCAGATCATGGACGTCGGAACTATTTTCTGGAGGGGGGGCAGGATTTTTTTGGAGGATCGGGGGAGAGACGCACACTTACAGTATCAATGATTAACGAACTATAATGCAGCATCTAATTGTTAGAAAATGAAACGAAATAAATGATGAATAATAAAGCCTTTATTAAAACACATAACACTAGGCTATAAAAACAGCATTCAGAAAAGGAACAGTTTGCGCTCCAAAGGGCTTTCACACTTTTCCAAAAGTGGACCTTCTCTCAGTTGACCTGCTGATGAATTCTTCAAGTAGGGCCGAAACATCGCATTCATCAAGAAGGTCATTATGCGCATTCATAATGGCCAAATGCGTAAGTCTTTCCTGCTTCATGATATTGCGCAGCCAGGTTTTCAATATGCACAAGGCAGAGAAAGAGCGCTCGGATGATATGGGCAGGGCTAGACAGAGCTTTATGAGCCTCTCCACCTCCGACAGCATGGAGCGGGGTTGGGGCTGCAAGGTGTGCAGGATGGACACAACATCCTGAATGGTGAAAACTTCTCGCCCCCTACACACGTCCCTCAGTATGTCCAGCTCAATGCTAAGCTGCTCTCGTGAGAAGGGGCTCAGTTCGGGGAACTCACATCAACCCGTTTCCCTTGGGCCGCCTCAAGGACTGCCTGCTCTCGCCCTGCAGCTATGCGGGTCCCTCCTGATCAAAACGCCGCTCCACTCTGAGCGCACCACGTCCAGAGCCTCAAACATTCCCTCTTCCACAGGCTTGGATATTCTGCAATATTAAATATAACATCAATTAAATAACAACCAACCAATAGTTTACACATGGGCTGCTTATTTAAGCTGGGTCAAACCTTTTTTAAATTAATTAATTTCAAGTTCATTCATTAACTTCAATTCATGAATTTGGTTTGTTATGAAAATGAAAAATACACAAACCGTTGTTTGTGTAATATTATTACAGCTCATCTCTCAAATAGGCGTACGTGGATGTACAGTATTATTGAACTATTGTATCGTTTTTTATGTCATAATCTATGAATAGATACATAATATCTGTCTGTCTATGTGTGCGTATTTCTTGCATTATTTCAACATATAAAATTACAGACTGATGAATTAAGGTATGTGTATTAAAAATACTGTTGGCATTATATTATTTATTTATTTACCCTCAATGTTCCCCAACTCCCCTTCCTCCTCCTCCGCTGTATGGCGGAAAACGCGCTGGGGTCTTGCTCGTGCGCGCTGGATGAGGAGGCTTTAAGTTGTAGCGCTCTGCGTACTGCTTGGTCTGTCGCAAGGTCAGCGAAGGTGTCATCCTGTCGTAGTGAGTTGAGTCGCTGGCAAAGAGTTTGCACCACCGAGTTGGACACAGGACAAGCAGGTTTATCACTTCTCCACATCCAAAAGAGATTGATATAATGTTTTTCTCTTTGCTGATCATTAATAACAACAGTGACTTCTCGAACGAAGTTTAGTGTATCAGCAACAAGGCGCATTCTTTTGCCACTCTCTTGTAACACTAAATCCAGAGAGTGATTTGCGCAGTGAACAAACACGGAGTCAGGACATGCTTCCTTTAATCTTGCCTGCACTCCCGTGAACCTCCCAGACATGTTGCGGCTCCTTCAAAGCAGTAGCCTTTCAGCTTCTCCTTGGTAATTGAGCCGAACAAGGACATCTTTAATGCTCAAAAACAGCATCTCTGCTGTTGTGTCTGGGGGGTTGTAAAAGCCTAGAAATAAATTATGAATGTCCAGATTGTGATCAGCAAACTGTAGGTATGTTAAAACGAAGGTGCTGCCACTTTTGTTTTTCTCCCAAAGTAAAAAAAATGAATTTCCGGTTGGCTGTTGAAGATTTCTCGACGATTCATGGGTTTTTTTTTCTTCAAAAAATAAAATTGTTCTGTTCTTTCTTATTGTCTACGCAAATTTCATACATGGCCATAAAATTTCATCTTTTTACTACCCTTTGCAATAATTCAACTCTTTAGCACCCGTTTTCATAGTTAACTAGCCTTTTGAATATAACTATGCACAAATCAAAAATGGCGTCATCACACAATTTATTTGCTATTACTCGGTTGTTTATGAGTGTCCACTCAAATTTCATACTTGGCCAGAAAATTTCATCTTTTTACTACTCTTAGCAACTAAATTCAACTCTTTAGCACCCGTTTTTCATAGTTAACTAGCCTTTTGAATATAACTATGCACAAATCAAAAATGACGTCATCACACAATTTATTTGCTGTTACTCGGTCGTTTATCAGTGTCCACTCAAATTTCATACTTGGCCAGAAAATTTCATCTTTTTACTACTTAGCAACTAAATTCAACTCTTAGCACCCGTTTTTCATAGTTAACTAGCCTTTTGAAAATAATTATGCACAAATCCAAAATGACGTCATCACACAATTTCTTTGCTATTACTCGGTTGTTTATGAGTGTTCACTCAAATTTCATTTGCGGTTGGCTGTTTTAAAGATATCTCGACGAATTTTTGATAAAAGATTATATATATTAATAAATTACTTAAAAGCTAAATAGTATAATGCAAAATTTTGATGATTTTCATATTTTTCATATTTTTTTCTTTGCTTTTATTTTTGTATTATTTATTACTCTGTTATCTATGGACAACCATTTTTTAAACATGTCTGTACTGTAAATTTAATCATTTTACTACCTTTTTCAATATGTTTAAACTCTCTAGTCTTTAATGGAGAACGAATCTTCTACAAATTTATATGCAAAAAACTTAATTTACTTTTTTTTTTTTTTTTTTTGTACACGCGTACAACAAGTTTATTCATTTTAAAACACTCAACAAATCATTCAACTATAAATATATCAAAAAATAAAAAACCCAAAACAGATTCCACTGACCTGAGGTCAACGTTGTTGGTAAGGAAATATCAGCAGATAATCCCTCCAAAAATGTCTTGACAAATAATTGAAATTTTTTGGGAGGGTGTTCGTGTACATCGTGTAATCATGCATTATTTTATCATTACATTACATATAAATATATTAAATTAGGTAGAAATAGCTGATACATTTACCACCTAAGAAGAAATGGCCTAAGAAAAAAAAAAACTCGCAAATGTTTAGAAGAGATTTTTATTTACAAGGAATATTCAATTTTCAAAACTAGTTGTCTTTAATCATTCGTTAAGTTTGTAGTTAAGCAAAACGTATAACTGTGAAAAAATAGAAAAGAAAATCAAGTCCAAGAGCCTCGAGGATGCATTGGCTTTGGTAAACCATACCAATATCAACAAATCATTGGCAAATGATATCCTGTCTGGAAAGATCGTTGGGAGGAAAGGGAGTCATTTATGGATGGAAGAACATGAGTTGATATTGTTTAAGTATAAAATCGAGTCCTTCGATTCATCCACGAATGAATAACCTTGCCTATTGGTATCCAACGGTACCTATGAAGATGCAACAGACTACCAATTTCTCCAATTTCCATGTGTGCTGATATTCTAGTAGGAGACCTGAATATGTTTTAATAAATTTATTTTTTTATTATACCCTTGAATAAAGTCAATTTTTAGTCCAATCAGTAGTCAATTTAATTGTCCGATTATTACGTGTATGGGGAACTTTAATTATGAAAAAAAATATTAAAAAAATACAATTTATATTAAAAATATCTAAAAGAGGTTGCGCGATAAGAATTTAAAAGGAGGGTTTAGTGATTTAATTGAGAGAAGGTATGGTTTATTAAGTCTACGCCAGCAGAACGTAGAATCAGTTGACTTATAAATGTGCATCGCAAAAGAGAAAAGGAGGAATTTTTTCGAGACGAAAAAAGACGATTACGGCCAATCCGTCAAACAAAATTCCGTGATTATCCTCGAAAGCGTTTCCATCGACCATTTCTCAACAGTTTAATCCAAAATAAGGTAAGAAATATGTTTTTTTTTAATTTGTGTAACATACCTACAAACTGTATATTGCATGAAAACTGTTTCTTTGCCACTGAGGTCGGTGGTCCCATCAGTTAGTTTAAGCCAAAAAAAAGGACTTTGGGATGCTTTAGCTCCGATTTCTCTGAATGTCATGCGCAAACAGCTCCAGAATTTCATTTTGGATGCTGCCAGACATCCAATTATCTCATTTTTTCATCCAGTTCTCCAGGTTCGGATCAGTGCGTACCCTTTCCACTATTAGCTGCATAACACTCCATCCCGATTTGCAGGCCCCTCTCAGAGGGGTCCCTGGCGCCCCAGGAATCTTACGCAGCTGAAAATGAGCTCCAGTATTTTCCGCGCTGTTCTCTGCTCTTTAGCAGCGGCCTCAGAGAGTAGTGCATTAATTGGCGTTGTTTTCTATACAGCCAATCTTTGCATCGCATCTAAATGAATGCGAGTCTTCTCGTGTCTCTGATCTTCTCCGTTGCTTTTCTCCAATTTGAAAAGCCTTTATCTTTCAAAACAGACTGTCAGTGTCTGACCCGACCAACTTGCGGCCGCAGCACCCTAGTTTCGACGTCTATGACTCAGATACATTGGTACACATTGTTTCGGTCTCAGAATAAAGTATAAATTTTATATGCCATATGAAATGAACGCACAAGTTTAGGAGATTTGGACGTGCGTTGAATTGAATATGTACGACTTGTGATGACAACATTCGCTTTACGCATCTATTTGATCATACTAAACTATTAGATTTTCCTTAAATTGCTAAAACAACAAATTTCTTTTTTATGCTTATAGCAAAAAATTAGTTACAAATCATTTTTTTAAAGTAGAGTTATTAGAATTCTTAAAAATATTACGTACTTGTTTACAATTGTCTAGGGGAGGAACTGGAGGGAGGCAGTGTCTGCCTGCCTTAAGCGTTAAAGTAGAGTAGCGCAAGTAAGGAAAAAGTATACAAAAAAATTGGCCAAATTTTGGTTATTTTCTTTAACGTTAGATGTCGCTCGTCCATGAAATTATGTCACATCCTATTTAAAACAGCTTTAAAAGGATTAGTTTGTGATTTGAACATAGAGATATAAAGATATAGAGTGCTGATTCCCCATTGCAGAGAAACAGCGTTCTGTTGTTTCTGTGTGTTCAAAATAAACAAAGTAATTTGTACTACGTATTCGTAAGCTGATCATAGAGATAGATTCTATCTCTATGATCAGCTTATGAGGACGTAGTACAAATTACTTTGTTTATTTTGAACACACAGAAACAACAGAACACTGTTTCTCTGCTATTGAAGAGAATCAGCTTTCTATATCTTTATATCTCTATGGATTTAAAATATCACTTTTTCAGATAAAAAACGTCTCCAAATAAAAATAATAAAAGGACTCTGTTATTATTTTCAAGAGCTCTAGCATCAAAGCGCCCCTTACGGACTAAAGAAGACTAAAATTTTGGCCAATTCCTTTTGGGGAAAAAGAAGAATTTTATGTTATGCATGCGCTACTTACTTTAACGCTTACCCTGCCTCACTGACTGACGTCACTGAGTAGGATATAAATATTACATAAACCCCAATTAATAATTAAATACAATTTTCCTAAGCTGTGATTCTAGTGAGTATTTTAAATTCAACAAACTTAAAGGTGCAGAATAATCAATAGAAATATGTCTATTTTTGTGCTAATTTATTTGTGAAGCTGTTTTTGCTACTCTCTAAATAATAGAAGTCTTACAACAATAATTAATTTTTTATTATATAATTAAGTGACGTCACTCAATTTTTACTCTGGTATTATCAATTTCGTTATAGTAATACTTGTATATAGTCATTCTACATTCCACTAGGTACAAAAAAAATGAAAAAACTCATCAATAAATATATTTTTTTATATTTGGTCTCACTGTTTTCTTTTTTTTACTCCGATAATGATCAGAGTGGATGATCCATTTAGCGATAGATATGACGACGCATAATCAATATTATTACTACATTAATATTAGTAGATGGAGTAGGAGGAATTATTCGAAGGGTTCGTAAATGAAATTGAATGGGCGTCATGATGAGAAACAATCATTTACCTTTCTTTTAACCTAGAGCCCAAAGTTTATAGGCTCTGTTTTAACAGAGAGAAGAAGAGAATGATTTTCGACGTCGTTTCCTTTTCTTGACTCATAGTTACAGCTAAACTCCTTAATATCGACTGCTGTTGAAATTCGAGTCCGGAAGAAAGTGCTGATGAAAGAAAGAGGACCACAGTTTCGTCTTGAGCAATACAATTTGCTGCTACACGCCCAATACATTTTTTCTGCTTTCACCAGCAATTTCTTGAAAGCCCAGCCTGAATTGTTTAGGTGTAGGATTGAAGGCCCAACCGTTCTTAAAACCGGATGGATGAGAAAAAGGTCTCCAAATGGTCTTGACTGAACTTGTAGCAAGATAGCGATCGAGATAGCCGCCTTTAAAACAGTTTCTTGGTAAAGTGTCTTCACAGATTGAATACAAGTCAGCAATCCCAAGAAGCCGCATTTACGACGGTGACATGATCACTTTTTTTTCCATCGAGTGTAGTGAGATTTTTATACATAGCTATAACTTTAGAAAACACATCTTCACAAGCATAAAATTACAAGCCCTCAAGAGATTTCAACGATGTGCCCAAGCCATTCCTTTGAATTTAAAATATCAAATAGCTTATCATGCAATCAATGAAAATTTGCAGTTGCCATACATCTTCGTTGTCAAATCCATCAATAGAGTTTTCCATGAAGCCACTAAAGATTTGAAACGCTGTTGCTAGCTATTGCCTGTACAGTGAAAACAACTTTCATCTTATTTCTTTAATATCGTAAGTGCTTTCTCCTAATTTGTTGCACAATCTAACTCCATGCTTGTCTTGGAGCATGTGCCATCTTTCCAGGAATTCCCATCTCACACTCCTCTTCCAATCACACCAGGCTCCGTAGTCATGAATAGTAGATCTCAAGAGCTTAATCATGGGGGGGGGGGGGGGATCAAGATAGCATTGTCGAATTCTCAAGCTCCTTTAGAGACATCCATCAACTAAAAGGCAGCATCCTTGTAATAGCCTTAGAATCTTCTTTCCTCATTCTATTTAATTCAAAGCTTTATATTGAAAACCCGGAAGACAGGAAATGAACTTACCAAGTTCGGAGAGATGAGGGTGATGGCAGTACAAAAGTTTTCGTAGAAAATCATAAGTCCACTTTGGAGAATGAAAATTTACATTAAAGACAAACTTTCTTCGGAATAAGCTGAGGGACTTAGATTTCTAGTAAGCATTGCAAAATGAGGTCTCGGTACCATCGAATTTTTCAAGAGCCAGCAAGCTTCCATATTTATCAAGCTTCTTCTCTTAGTCCATTGATGGTGTCCATAAGCTTATGGTTCCTCTTTGCTGATCTCTGCGTCTGCTTTGCTAGTCTCAT
>CP045895.1:19359368-19386522 GCA_013387185.1 Caligus rogercresseyi
GCCCGTTGCTCCGTCCTGTTGAAACCAAATCTGCCATAGGTCTAATTCTTCAATTTGCGGGAGAAAAAATCTTAGCATTTTAACATACCGCTCTGAATTTACTTGTGACTGTCAATCCATTGTCTTCAAAAAACCAGGGGCCAATAATTCCATTGGACAAAATTGCACACCACACAGTAACTTAGGGGAATGCAACGGCTTTTGATGTAACTTTTGGGGATTGGATCAGACCAGTAGCGCATGTTTTGTCTGTTGACACTTCCTGATTAAACGAAAATGAGCTTCATCACTAAAGTAAACATTGAATCTTCTCAATGTTTTCGAGTAGAGCTGAACATGCATTCCTCTGATTGTGAAATCAGCAACAGAAAGTTCCTGGAACAATTGTTATCTTGTATGGGTGGAAGTTAAGATCTTCATGGAGAATTCGCCTCACTGAGCGAGCTGATAGTGCAAGAGCGGATGCATGTTGCGGGCAGAACATTGTGGAGATTGCAAAATGAAGTCCTCACAGCCTCGATGTTTTCAGGTGTTCTGACGCGCCTAGCTATACGAATTCTTTGTTGTGTTGTACTCCGGTTTCTCTGAACGTTTTGACCCATGCAATGATTGACTTCCGGTCCGGAACAGGGCCTCTAGGTGCAACATTAAAATGATGCGAAAAGAGCGCTGGGTTGTAATCACAGATGATGGTTGAAAAATACGCCTCCACGGCAAACGCACGCTCCTCTCTGCTCCAACGCATGATAGTGACTGACTGTATTTCCAAGAAAACTTTACGCCTGCCTCTTTGAAATGAGTCCACGCTCACTTCTCCACTACAACTACACACCAAATGCCACAAATTTTAAAAAGGAAGTTAGTTTGCCCCACCTTATATATATATATATACTATATACTAAACACTATTTGAATACAGGACTAATAGTATTTTTCATTTACTCTTCTCCATTTTTGTACTTGTATTTTTTTTAATTACCTCTAATTGATGCAAATTTAAGGAATAATGGCGATGAAGAAGCTAATCAAATAAAAAATTAGCCAGGAATATTGGCATCATCTTGCACGCTCTTGTGTTTTTAACCAATCATATTACGTTGTTATAGTTCATGTACGTTTTCTAATATATTTAAATACAGTTGGCAGTAGTCTCCCTTTTTACATGTATTGTTTTGAATTTAGATCCCCCCTTCTTTTCTCTTTCTCTCTCTCTTCAAAGCATAAATCTAGCCATTGTTTTGTTGGAGCATGTGATTGGTTAGGCTTCATGTCGATGCGCAGGGATACCAACATAAATATTTTGTAATGATTCCACGACAAATTACGGCTTCCATCGTTGGAAGGATATTGTGCGAAAAACCTTGAAAACCTTTGTAATAAACAATCGACATAAAACAAACTCACAAACACATCCGACTAATTGATCGAAAGTCAGTATATTTTGTTTTTTTGATATAAACGTAATATTTCAAATCATAAAAAATGAAAGCATCATCGTATGAAGTAAATATAGCCCAAAATACGTATAGTATTTTTCTCCTTTTCTTATATTTCGTTCTGTATTCAAATAGTCTTTTCACGTCACATACATACTATATATATATATAACGAGGTGTGATCAAATGTATCCGACCTTAATTTATATTGGTCAAACGAACACAGCTATGGGGCGGGGACTGCTGGTGGGTGGGAGCATGACTACTGCGCATGCTCATATTTTTTCTACAGCTCCAATACAAGTCAGTCGGCGGCGTCAGGCCATTATGAATGAACAGGTGCAAGTGAGTGTCGTCGGATTTATTTTCTTTAAAATGTCAGAAAAAGTCGAACAGCGTTATTGCATAAAATATTGTTTTAATCTTGGTGATTCGCAAGTGGAAACAATTCGCAAGATTAAAAAAGTGTTTTGGAAATAAGCGATGGGCACCACACAGATAAAGGAGTGGACAACCGCTTCAAAGATGGCCGCTTGTCAGTTTAAATGAACCACGCTCAGGGAGGCCCTCAACATCGAAAAAACGATGCCTCCATTGATCAGTGAGGAAACTGGTGATGCAGAACCGCCGAATCACGATCAGAGAACTTGTAGACGAGGGAATATTAGTTTTGGTTCCATTCAATCAATTTTTGCTGTCTGTTCGACTTTTTCTGACATTTTAAAGAAAATAAAATCCGACACGACACTCACTTGCACCTGTTCAATCATGAATGGCCTGACGCCGACTGGATTGTATTGGAGCTCTAGAAAAAAATGAGCATGCGCAGTAGTCATGCTCCCAACCACACAGCAAGTCCGCCCCCATAGCTGTGTTCGTTTGACCAATAAAACCAAAAGTCGGATACTTTTTGATCACACCCTCGACGTATATTATATAGATTATATATATATATATGAATATTTAAAACTAAATACTTCCATATGATATAAGAGAACTGACTTTTCTCTTACTTATAAGTTTTATACCGTCATGGCCAAAAGCAGGAAGCATAGAGAGTATAACATTTTGTAATGTCATTATTTCGCCTACGTCATTAAAACGTCTATTGCTACATTTTATTTTTGTACGTGACAATAAAATAAGATTTGTGACATTTTAATATCTCTGAAAACATGAAATAATCGTTTCGATTATTCTAAATAACTTGGAATATACATGGCTGATTTCTCCACTGGAGCCTGAAAATATCCAAGGAAAACACATGTTATTTAAGCCAGAAAAACGTTACGTAATAACAGCATTTGATTCCTTAGATCGGTAGATGATCTACTGAATTACTAAGGTTTGGTTATGTCAAAATATAATTAAAGAAATTATCAATGTGATCAAACGACGGGTTTTTCTTTAGGGCATGTGTTTGTTTTTGATGGATAACAAATAAAAATAGCATTTAATAAATCAAATTACATTAATTTGTAGTAGATTTTTTAAGTCGATAGGATCTAAGGTACTCTCAAGCTCTCTAATCTATTTTTTCGCCTTTTTGGGACAATATAAATTTGGATTATCATTAATTTTGAAATAAAGTTGCCTCGAGCTTTCAAGGGTGTTTATCAATTGATTCGTTAATTGAAAATACTTGGTCTAGAACAAGATGAATGGTTTACTCTACTTATATAATAATTCCTCTTGCATTTTGAAATAAATAAGCACCTCCTGGGGTTGCCTTTAGATTATTCGAATAACTGATTTGGATAATAAAGATATTATTTTTCAAATAATATTGTTCAATTTTTTTTGGTATTTTTATATGTCAAATCAGTGTTCTGAAATAATATTAAATATATAGTATTTAATAAATTCGACTTTAGATACATTTTCAATTAGTTAAGAATTACTTGAAGAGCCTAAAGATATGCCAGCACTTAACTGAGTAATTTTCGGCGTCTCATTTACCTATATGTACTTATATGTCATATATTTTACGATACTACTAAAAAAGCGATGAATATTGATGGAAGATGTCATTGTGGTGAAAAAGGCCTATGACCTCGTCGTTATCAATCTTAGTCTGATATGTACCTTCTCTCATCATTATTTTTTCATTTGCCAAATTTATTATTCAATTCTTTGAATAAGAAGACACATCTCCTCTTCATTATGGGATATTCAATAATAGCTCTTTGTTCAGTAAAATGAAGATGCTTAAATGATAAAAGAGTAAATGATATGAATTTTAATTCACCAAACTTTATAGTAGCTGGATATGTACAAAAAATGTTCAATACATCAGCTGATGTTTGATATATTTTTCAATAATGGCTGCCCTAGAGGCTGAATGAGGCAAAGAATGTAGACATATGAATCGAAAAAGGGAATTCCTACATAGGTAAATGTCCTTTGATGTTGCCATCTATTTATGTTTTAGATAAAGTTTTTGTGTTTACTTCTAAACAATGACGTCACTGGAAATTTGATTACCATTCTCAATTCTCTCTCCTTATACCTAGGTATGTAAACTTGACTGCTCAAGGGATAGACCATAGAGATAAAAATATATAGAGAGTTTTTCCCTTTAATAGCAGAGAAATATCGATCAGCTATCGCCTGTTTCCAATATAAACAAAGTATTTGTACTACGTCATCGTGGTAGGAACATAGCCAGGACCTTAATTCAAATCCAGGATATTTTATTGTTAAGGTGATATTAAGTTATTTCTATGTACTGGGACCAAATTTAAAATCTATATCTGTGGATTAGAATATCGTTAAACATTGGTAAATGTATATTTGAAATGATGATATATTTAAATTTAAATTAAAATGTTTGAGAGCATATATTTTAGTTAAAAAAATAACAACGATTTTTTAACTCAACTTATCTTAATTTTATATGCAACGGGGTTTTTACATTATTTGTTCAATTCTTGAGCGTCCTTGAATAAAATTGCACAAAACTGCTCCAAAATACAATACAAAGGGCAAAAGTGTTCTACTAATTAGACCCTAAGTTATCCTTTTCTTTCTTTATGCGAAAACTTACTCTCATAAATAATCATAGATATATAAATACTTGTTTATAATGGGCACAATGATGTGTTTCTCTGAAGAATCCAATAAGCTCTTTATGTCTTTATATGGAATGGACACACAGAAAATGGCTCCCACAAATTGCTTTTGAATATGTTTCTTTCCGACTTTAATTGAGTGCATTGTTCATCCACTTCTTTTATAGAACGATGGTTTAAATCCGCAAAGTTTGCGCATATATATAGCAATATATCATGAGAGGAAGTCATTTGAGCTTATATATATTGTATACAAAGTACGTTTATTTCATACTTTCAAGGATACTCCCGTAATCTTATTGTTTTTCACGTCATCAAAACTATATTGTAACGTTCTTCTTCCCACTTGTTTGTGGGTTTTTTATGATGTCAGTCCGGTAAGTGAAAGTCTGGTCTCTTGGCAATATGGACATACTGTATATCAATATATCTTGATTGGAACCTTAATAGTCCAGGAAGGAAATGAAGTGTATTAAACGTTAAAAACGCTACAACAACATCTAAGATACTCGATCAGCACATTTATTTCACTAAAAAAGTATTTAATGCTTATATATAAACAAGGTCATTCCAAAAACGTAATTGCATTTTTGTAATGACCACATTCATTAAGTTTGATGCTTGTGGCTTCCAAGGTTTGTATTTAATCTGTGGTGGTGGAGAATACAAATTTAAGTAAACTTTTTGCAATTAACTTAGTATTAATCAAATTAGGAAGTGAGTTTAATAAGGCGACCTTTATTAACAAATAATTAGTTTAATTCACAAATAATTTTAAGAAGACAATTGAATCTACCTTTTTGACATCAATAAGTTAAGGGATAACCAATCATTGCGCACTTTACCTTTATATGTACGATAAAATGGTCACTTACTTAAGACAGCGTAACTTTGCGTCATTATATTATTACTACCCTTTATTATCTCAAGGCATTAGTAAGGAGTCTTTAAATAAAACTTTTAACACAAGTAGTTTTTACAACTTATGTTCTATACCCAGTCAAAGCAATAAGCCCTTATTTCCGCATCCCTGTATAATCCTGAGGGTCAACTGATCCAAAATATAGGGTATACATGAAAATTTAGAGTTCCCTTAACCAAAAACAAGCTATGGAATTCAAATATAAAAATGCACATAAGAATGTGAAAAAATAAAACTGAATAAAATGAAACTTTAATAAAAAAATCAAGAACCCAAAAGTAGAAATATATAAATATCAAAAATGAACTAATTCTTATTATATTTCAAAAGAAATGCGGCTTTCCAAGTTTTTTATGCTTCCTTGCATTTTCATAATAAAATAAAACTCAGACACTATTTGGATACTCTTTCTACCTAATGCATTTCAGGTATTCACTTGATGTATCCCACGATGATAAAAGTACAAAAATACTACTGATGCTATGATTACCAGTCATGGAGATCCATCACTTTTCTTTGGTACATGATCGTACAATATCTTTTGCATAATTCCTTTGATATTTTAATGAACTTGCATTTGTGTGTTCATGCATGCTACTATTGGAGGCATCAAAAATTCCATTGGTGTCATTTTTACTCAGTAATACAAAAGATAAAGACCTTTTCAAGAGAGATACTCTTTTTTATTCCACAGTTTATAAAAATGTATACACATTAAACAGAATGTATATAAATCTGTTGATGAATATTAACGATATATATATATATATATATATATGTATATATATATGATCAATAGACAACTATTTACGTATCAAGAAAGAGATCAATCCATGTCTTTTGTATAAATATAAATTTTTGTGGATCCACTATTTGTGGATGTGTTCTTACTTAAGTATAATTAAACCTATTTATAGCGGCACTTCAAAAGAAGTGTAAAGAGTGACAATTACAGACAGGTGGCCGCTCAACACATAGAGTTTTTATTTTATTTTTTCCACTGCGGTAAAAATTGGGTGGCCGCTATGTACCATTGATCAATTTACAAAAATGACCGCTAACACAGGCTTGATATAATAATATCAATTATGATGTTATTGTCTACGGTTAACAGTTAATAAAATTTAAATTAATTAAATATATATATATATTCCATGGCAAAGGTCTTTATTTTGTTCATATAATACAATAATAAATTTAAAAATCGACATAAAAAAGAGGGAGATTTGTGTTTGGTTAAAACATAAATTAATTTTTTAAATAATCAATCTGATGGCCTTTGAGTAGTGTAAAGAAGTTGATGGGATATATTGTGGAGTTCGGATGCGTTATCACACGATCCTCCACCGAAATTTTTAGAGCAAAAGCCGTATACCGAGCTGCCACTGATTTAGGATTACTCGGAACTTGCTGCTTTCGATATATATATATATATATATATATATATATATATATATATATATATATATATATATATATATATATATATATATATAAGAGCTACAATGAAATCGATTTGTATGATCATTTTTTTCCCTACACCCTCGTTTAGGAATCAGATAAAAATATAATATCCACTTTACAAATTACACTTCACATTTTTTTAAAGAAGAGTAAAACTTGTGAATCCGAAAGATTTTTTTTTATTGCTTAATTTTTGAAAGGGTGTTGTTATACGTTGTACAAAAAAAATGAAGTAACCATTGTCCTCTAACTGAAATTAAGTATTTGTATTTGGACAAATTCTCCTTCAGAAACTAAAGTCGAATAAAATAATATTAATTTTATGAACAATAAAAAAGTTAATTAAACGCAATCTGATTCATAGTAATTAAATTATTCAGTAGGCAAATAATATTTTTCAAATCATGCACACAATGTTCTCAAAATTTTAGGAGGACATATTTGAATCCTTTGAATTTTCAATCATACTACTGTCTCTTTTATTCTTATTTTTAGAACTCTTTTTTTGCCAATCTAATTCGATAGAATTGCATTCGTTTGGATATAAATACGCATTATAGCGCGTAAAATGGTTCATCAAATCTAGGATCTTATCAATGAGGTTGACCAAAATTGACCTTCCCCTCTCTAGATTCGAACCCATCCCCTGAATATGAGAGTTGAACCCGCCTAGACACATTTAACTATCACACTCCCTCATTCTCATTATACATCATTTTTTAAATACTGTCTCAGTTACGTCCTTCAACTGTATATAATTATTTTACTATATGAAAAACAAATTGTTTAAATAAATATTGAGTATACATATTTTATGTGACAGAACGGAAAAGTATTTATAAAAGTAATTAGTCATTTAAATTTTGATTCGCGTCAGCAAATATTTATAGTACTTAGCAAAGACTCATGACTATTTTTCATTATGATCTAACTTTCTTAGGTAAAAGTTACGTAATAAGAAGTCGGCTAAAATGAAAGCATTATTCATATTGTGAAAAAATCTCGTGATGATTATATCATGCATAGAAATGTAAATAAATCATAGACTTTTACATATATAGATTAATTAGATTGTCAACACCGTATACTATAAGTCGCGTTATTTTGAGGGCAAAACTGTCATTTCTACTCTTTAGAAATGATAGTCAATTTATTATATGCAATTATAAAAAAGTAATGGCAAAAATTAAAATAAGAGTGGGCGATAGCCATGTGCGTTAAGGCGTGTTCAACTCTCAATGTTTGGTGCAAAGTTTCGAATCTCGACAGGTCATTTTTGGTCTAACTCATTAATAAGGTCAAAAGTTCGAGAGATTAATTATACGCTATAATTCTTATTTATATCCAGTCGGATGCAATTATGTTGAACTAAATAGGCAAAAAATGGCGAACACCACCATTGTAGTATCATGTTCAATTTAATTCTTATTATAATTGGAATTTTATGCAAAATACTTAAATCTAATATATATATATATATATATTATATATATATATATATATATATATATATATATATATATACTGAAAATAGGCTTCAAAAAGTTTTTTGAAGGTCTTGTTCTTGGATATGAGTATCTTGTTTCCGTGATAAAAAAGTCTAGATTCGCCTGCACACCCCTGTATATTACGAAAGTGCCTTGTTTATTGATTTTCAAGAGTATGGTTTCTAATCAAGTCTAACTTGATATTTGTGAACTCTATTCTACATTGTGTATATAAAAATATGAAACAATTTGACAATTATTTTACTCAAACCGTTTTTATTATTTGTATTTCATTAAAAATAACCCAAATAAGTTTAAAATATAGGTTTCATTGAACTAATACCGTTTAAAAGTGATAATTGCGTACTTACTTATATTACATGGAATCTTATATTGTTGATTTTTAATAAGAGTTGCTTATATTCTATCAATTTTTTTTGCCTATATGGTTCGATAGAATTGCATCCGACAGGATATAAATAAGCGTTATAGCATTAAAATTAGTCCCTCGAACCTAGGATCTTATCAATGAGGTAGACCAAAAATGACCATCCCTCTCGGGATTCGAACCTGCGCCCTAACATTGACAGTTGAACATGCCTTAACGCACTCAGCTATCGCTTTCCTATATATTCTATCATTATTTAACTAAAGTAGTTTTTACTGTTCCGTTAATGTTTTAATTTTTGTAATGTTGTACGGAAATATATTAAAATTATACCTAATTTAGCAATCTATATACAAAAAATAGTTGGATTAGTTTTTCAAATACGTTTTGTTTTGGAATATGATTCACCGAAAAGCAAGTCCTTTATTTCGTCAAGTAATAATTAATAAAAACATTAATAATGTTTTCTTAATGAAGGAAATTTTATTTAACTTGTCACAGGTAAGGTACATTAAAAAATAGAAAGTAAATTATTAATATTTTCATTACTTTCACATCATCAAACAGCTTATTATAGCAATGGATTTTTCATTAGAGGGAGTATTAACAATTTTACTCTCCCTCCTTGCCGATGTGACGACATTTAAAAACACTGTCAAATGATATGGCAGCTTTCTTGGCAATATAGACATACCTCAATATACCTTGCTTGCAAGTGCCCAAGAGAACGTATAGATTGTTAGTTTCTTAGCAAAAATGTTATAATCCTTGTTGTAGCTTGAAGATGATTTGTACCAGATGATTATATTTGTTATTGAAGAAGTCATCCTTTTACCTGAAGAAGGAGAAACAATCTTAAACATGTATAAGGCCTGTATGCCAAGACTTCCAAATTTCCAAATCATTAAAACATAACTTCAATTCTTTGACAATAATGAATCAATCTTTCTAGATATATATTTTTTAAATCCTCCTTGAAGTCTAAACTATTATTTTTTTCACATAAAATTTGTTAGTTTTCGATAAGAAATTTCACTTATTTCGAGTTGTCATTATTGTAAATATTATAAGAAATCAAATCTACTTATAAAAACCTCTTATTAAATTATGTTACAAAATTGACTAATTTTAATTTGTTTTAATAGAAAAAAAAATATCTGAATAAAAATTCCAATAAAATTCAAGCTATTGAATTTAAATTGTCAAACTCCAAATCGTACATAGCGAGTTGTTTGACGAAAAAGAAATTGTAAAACCATCTATTCTTCGATATGTGATGCTCTCAGCTGCCGCCCGATACACCGCCCTCTCCCTCAAGATCCCCTTAGACACTGAGGACTCATGGGTCCATGCGAGGAAAGTCATCAAATTTTATCCATCCAAATCAAAAGAATATTTCAAAAAATATTGAAATAATTTGAATAGATACCCATTTGATATTTTGTTTATTGTTTTACTTCTTGTTTAGATTTTTATTATAAACTCTAATGTTTATTTTTATTATATATTATTTGTATATAACTTTATATAACATCTAAACATAAAGGAGAAAAAAATATCCTAATAAGAAGACCAAATTATTTATAAATTTCCGTCATGCGTTAACTCATCAGAACGCATTTCACTTTCAAAGTAGATACAAATTGCATTGAGTTGGAAAATGACACAACTGTGACAGAAAGGAATGTAGTTTCGACTTTAATTAGACTGCAAGTTCTAAAGCAATCGATTTTGTAATCCAAATACTTTGTTGGATAATATATGAGTATAATTTCTCCCATTGTAATCATGTTTTAGATTATATTCCAACTTTTTGTGAGTTATGCATATACAACAAGACTTTTTTTTTCGACAATGGGATATCTATGGTAACAAAGGTAAATAAAAACGGAGGAGACTTTTTTTTTTTTTTTTTTTCTAAAATTGTTATTTGATGATTTTTTTAATATACAATTACGGAGTAAGGATTTTATTTACTTTTATAATGGACCATACCAAGAAGAAATTAATTTTATTACCACTAAAACCCAATATTTTATGTATAAATTGAGATCTACTCGAGTTCCTTTACCTAAAATATTACTTCTCTGGTTGATCATATTGTTAATAACACGACGTTTTAATGTATTTTTATGAATATTATAAGATATAATCTAATGTGAATAAAGTTTTACCTTGGTAAAAAAAAAAAAAAAAAGTTTTACCTTGGTAAAAAAAAAAAAAAAAAAACGGAGGAGACAATTGTTTGTATAAACGAACAATGCAGTAAACTGATTTTCGTGAGTAATGTAATTTTAGTTTTCATTCTGCGACCATCTTAGTTAATTCTATTTCATTGAATTACTGAGATTTACTGTCTAATTCATGTTTGTAATATTATTTTATAATATAAGTATATTTATATATGTATATATATATATATCAAATTACCGTATATTTTTCGTATGAAATATAAACCAGTCCATTCAAGCTGAATATAGTTTTTTAAACAGATATACTCGATTACAATCGCATTTCGTCAATATTCCTTTAAGTAATATGTCCTTTAAAATCGTCTTTGCAAAAAAATATTTGAATAGTGCTTTTTTACGATTGTTAACTGTTTTAGCAAGAAAAAAATCCTTAATATTTCATTATCTTCAATTAGAAACTAAGAATCCGTCTTTAAGACATTTGTGTATGAACTAGCATAGTATCAAAGTTATGAAAAGTTCATAATTTGTAAGGATAAGGAAGTTGAATTGATATTGAATATTAAGAAAAGGTACTATTTTACGAAAAATTTAAACAATTGACTTTGCCTGCAGAGAGTTACATCATTCACAAATATGTAAGTATACATTTAAAGAAAGGAATTTTCATTCGTAAATGACAAATATCTTAAAGAAGGGTATATATTTTTTGGCATTTATCACAATATCGATAGCTTCATATTTATATTGCTAAAGAGAGAATAGATTCACAATTCGCCCTTTTTATTCACATTATTATTTATGGTCCATGATTGAAGGTGTGATAAGCATTGATTCCAGTTTGATGATTGTTATTAAGTAGTGGCTCTACAACGCTGCACATACCTGCTCCTATGAGCATAAAATCTATGTTTATCCTACCTATGAACACTTATCATGATAGCCGACACCTAGCTACTCACACACACACACACATACTCAAATTCCTTGGAACTTCTCCAAAACAAAGCTTATAATTAGTCGGAGGTATTTGTTTCACTTTTAATACGTAGTTTGTTTTTGAATAACATATTATTTATATGCTTACTTAGAACTACGCAGCCTAATAAAGGCACCCTTCAAACCAGAAACACACAAAGATGCTTTCAAGATAGTAAGTCTCACCAATAAAATTCATATTTCTTAAGCTTTTACAGGAGAAAAAAAATTCTGATAAATTGTATTAATTTATTTTTGTTTGCATATAAGCTTTCCAATATTGCAAATAAATATTATATGCTTATTGAGGAAAGTATTGGCCCGCAGGAGGAGTACCAGTAGGTTGGTCATAGCAATATGGCAATTACGCCTTTGTATTTGTATATTCATGTAAATATTATCAACTTAATGTCAGTTATGTACAAGTTAGATCTAGTAGAACATTATTTTAATCTCTTTATTTAAACTTAAACTTATTCACCTATTAAATTCAGTTATATTGAACAATAAAAGTCGGGATGTGGTGTGGTCAGAGCATATATAAAGCCTTAAACCTAAACCCCTCCCTTTACTCTTTCTCACTATCCATCTCTACCCATTCGATGTATCTTATTAATATACATGCTTTTTTGTTTACATAATATTATTAGACTATATTAGATTAGATTCTTGTCATGCTTTTACCTAGTCTATCTTCAGATTGAGGGTACCTGCATGAAATTAAAAATTATTTCCTTAGTTCCGGTGAATACATGATTTTTTTAGACGTTAAATAAAATAGGTATCACTTCGGGTTTTTTTTTGAAGTTCATTACCGAAAGTCTGATCTTATTTTAAATAACAATCTGGGGAGTTATTCTAAATTTCTAAGGTCCTGGTTGTAACCCCAAATGCAGTTTTCGGTTCGTTTTGTGTACAATATATTTTAGTATAGATGTAACTTTTTATTTATTTGTTGCACTCTTTCATAACAAAAAGCTTGTTTTTTAATATTTGGATTTGTAGATTACATTGGATATTCAATAAGTATCTTTTTATATTCAATTAGTATATATATATTCAAATAGTAATATAAAATTCCTTTTCTAAAACAAACGTCGTCAATTTTTTTCAGAATGACGAACGACAAAAAACGATTCAATTTAAAATCGTTTTTTTCTGAAAAAAAAACTATCAATAATATATAGGCTCTAAAATTCTACTGTCGGTCAACCTATAATCTATACTCCTTAATCTATAATTACGTCATTTGTAAAGATATAATTGGTTCAAAAAGTAGTTCATTTTATAAATAAAAAATAAGTCAATAAATACAAATGTGATTTGAATCATCATGAAATGATAGTTACAAATAAATTTTAGGAACTGATGATAATTATTATATGTTTGTTACTGTGCGACTTGAGTTTTTTTATTTAAATTGTTTTATTTCCATCGCATGCTCTACGTTCGTTAAACCTCTGTTTTAGTTCGAACCAAAAATTAGATTTCAAGCTTTAAATTTATTTTTATGTTGCTTCCGCATCGTTATTAGGTTTTTTTACATTATATAAAAAATTAAAAGAATAACAATAAAAACGAGGCGGATTTTTCACGACTGGGGCGGCGTAGAGGGCGGGGGAGGGTTCCCCTCGACGGGAATTCCGAGAGGAAGACGCTCCCGGCACCCGATTTCACAGCACAGCGACATCTATGGCAGAGTAGGCTAACTTGAAATATTTATGAGTATTTAGCTCATTTTGCATCTTAATTCTGCACTCAGAGATGCCAAAATTAATCACTTGTTCCTTTTGGCACTTCTAACAACTCCACAAAGTTTCATCCGAATCTGTTCGGTACTTTTTGAGTTATCCTGCTGACAAACCAAACAAACAACAAACCAACGCAAGTGAAAACAATACCTCCTTCGGCGGAGGTAATAAAGCCTCCTTATGACAGCATGGCATTTTGTCCTACAGAGTTCAATAATTTAGGTTCTCAAAGTCCAATGGATGTTACATAAAGCTGTGTACATGCCATGTAAAATATAAAATGTTTCTAAAAATAAGATGAGGGAAATAATTTGAAAAAACTTTCAAGGGACGAATCTTTATGCATGATCACCATAGTACTCTTTGTACTGTGCATGTAGATATTAAATCAAAGTTCAAATGTCAGTGATACACACATACAAGGAATATATCAATCTCATCATGACATTTCTTATACAAGTGCATTTACTTTATGACTGAAGGGAATAAAACTGACAGTTCTAGGAGGGCTAACATAAATTATATAAAGCATTATATTGTAAAATTAAATCTCTATATTAAATTTGAACAGCAATATCAACTGAAGTTAGTTAAAATAACTCTCAAGAAACAAAATCGTAATCAAAAATACAAACATCATAAACAATGTCCCAAATAATAAATAAATTAACAAAGATTAAAAACAATTTTTTGTTTGTCTTTTGGCAAATTTCCGGTACTGTCTCATAATCCATTGTAGAAATTGGAGATGTCCAGCGGAGCAAGACGGATAAAATCGAACCAGATCCCCCATATGATTCTAGGGCAATCACCCCCCAGACAATCACCCCCCGGACTAGCACCCCCCGACAATCACCCCCTGGACTAGCACCCCCCGGGCATTTACCCCGCATTAATAATATTTCTTATCTCTTAAAGTCCACTTATGAAGTTAACTATGTTTTCTAGTTATTAACAAAGATGACGTCACTGGTTAGTACGCAGTCCCAGTCCTTTAGAATGTGAATCTGTATAAATTAAACGTGCATAAATTTGCAAATTTCGTGTACCTTAGACCTTATGTCTGGGCTATTACGTACAACTAGACAATCATACAGTTTGTAACCTATCAACTCAAGATATCTTATTTATCTCATATAGGTCCTAAGCTATTTTCTAAGATTTCATGAAGGAACCACTTGTCCTAAATCGAAGACTATGATCAAAAACTCATCCACTCAAATAAGTTGACATTTAAATTTTATTCTCAATCTATTATATTCATTTCATCACACCCGAAAACGTGTTCCTGTGGCTTTTTTAAGATAACCAAGTCCCCATTACTCTTCGCAAGCAGCGGAAAAGGAGATCAAGAAAGTGGTTCCCCAGTGACGTCACCTTTGTTAATAGCTGGAAAACATAGTTAACTTCATAAGTGGACTTTAAGAGAAAAAAATATTACTAACGGGGGGTAAATGTCCAGGGGTGATTGTCGGGGGGTGCTAGTCCGGGGGGTGATTGTCTGGGGGGTGCTAGTCCTGTTACGCCCCCATATATTTTTCACGGAATGGTATTGATAGTAGGGATCTTCATTGTAAGGCCAGGTATCGCGCTGCCGTCGAAATCATGATGGTCCGAATGTCTTCAATGTTAATTATTTTGTCCTGAGTTATTATATAGTTGCGAATACTCGATAAAATTAGCTCCATAGCTAGTGTTTTCATTGGTGCTTTTAGGAATTCGAACTTAGTCCAAATTAATTATGACCTGTCATTTTTTTTTTCAATTCCTTTAACGTTGACTTTGACAAAACAGTTGGCAAACGCATGGACATACGAATTTTTTACCTATTTTGTTCTATGAAATGACATCCTTGAATATAAATGAATAAGTAACTTTTCCTTTACCTAAAATTATTTAATTCGTAATTCCTTTATTTCCGAAAGTTCTTCGATGGATCAATCTTTAATCACCTTCAAAATTGATTATATTTTTTATACGCTTAGCTATACAATATAAATAAGTAAAACGGGATACATAATAATGGTTTACTCCCGATATGAATCCAATTAGGGAGATGTCAGAAGTTCAGTTTAGTAGATTATTATTACCTTCTTTCGCTTTGAACAAGTAAGGAGTAGGCTGCTATTCAATGAAGAGGTAGAATGAACCCATGTTTTGGCAATGGGTTACTAAGTTGAACTGATGCTTATTATTTGGGGCTACGGAAAAACGATTCCTACACCATAAAAATAAACCCAAACAAGGAAACACCTTCTTAGGAATTCTTATATCTTTTATTACCATTGAAGTATTTTTTTCTTGATTCCTTTCATTATACTCTTATATAAAGACTACCGAGGTGGAAGGAAAATTCCAAACTTATTAAATCTATGAGGATCTTCAATTATATTGCTAAAAAAAGTAAGGATAGCAATGGGTAAAATTTCTTTTATAGCAAGGATATATCCATAATATAATAAGGGGGAAATATCGCCTTATTGTACATGAAATATTATTTAATGGTATCAATATTTTTTGGGCTATTTTTTTTTTTTGGGGGGGGGGTCAATATTAAACTCTGTTCCATATAATGGTAATTAACGATTTACTTATGAAACACATAAGTTTAATATACGAGTATCAATATATATATATATATATACATATAATACAATAGTACATATAAAATAGTAATGAGACACAGGTCACCTTATTGTTCGGACCCCGGGCAATTAACCGACTTTATACATTAGAAAAGATCTCGTAAGAAGAAATAATTAGATTTTTTCTATTCTTTGGAGTCCATCGTAACTATTTACTGCCTGCATTCTCCTTTTTACTATAATTCTGGTCAATATTTCAAAATTATATATTTGCACCAATGGGCATTCATACCTAAATATATACGAGTATATACCAATAAGGGCATTTCCCCATTTAACTCTCTGACCCAGTTTGTATGCTCACTAAGGCCTCATTATAAAAATATGTATGAAGAGGAGGGCATGAACTGATTGCCAAGTGACTCAGGAATGTGAGGATTGTCAATCAGTCAATCAATGTGTATTAGTCTATGGATATTTGAGCACATTGGTAGGGTAGCAGACTTAAAAGTAGAGAGACTAAAAAAAATATTGCTACCAAGAATGAAGAAGGACAGTTACTTGGCCTCAATCAGAGTAACGGGGTCATTTCATTGTGGTGTACTAATAATCATATTGTCAAGTTCGGAACAAATTATGCGAATTAAAGGAGTCGGTATATTACTTATTCTATGTTAGTTACTTTTTTATGTCTCTAATAGGGGCATGATCTAGGGCAGGGATGCCAGGGTGAAATCGGTCAGGGGGCCGGACTGTTTTCAAGTGGGACCTCGGGGGCCAAATTACCGGTACATTTTTGGCCTTGCAACACTAAACACTAAACAAAAGTAGATTTAAATTTGTTGATATTGTATCATAATATTATTTATTTATAAAAACACTTCTCGACCACTAACGTAACGGGCCAAATGAGATGTCCATTCGGGCCGGTTCCGGCCCGCGGGCCGCCACCATGGCACCACTGATCTAGGGGATATATGTAGACTGCTTAAAACGCAAATGAAGGTTTGTTTATGTTCTCTGTAATACGATTCATCTTTTAAACATTTTCACATACTACATATAATCCATATAAAGATCTTTGCTTGTGGAGAGAAAAAATGAAGATACACATTTTACAGCTTTTTAACTAGAAGTCAAATATAAATGGATTTAACAAGTGTAATGTAATATAGAAGTCGTACTCCAACTGCGACAAGATTGAAGGTTTGAATATTAATGTACATCTATTACAACGGGGAAATAAATATTCCTATAATAACTAATGTTTGATTTAAGTAAGATTGTTTTAAACAACAAATGACTAGAAAGTATAGCTTATAATTGTTATTCATTCGGATTCCATTAAAGAAAGGCCGATTCGAATCAAATAATAATGCTTACGTAAGGGGATAAGGCCAACACAAATATACAAAATCAACAATCCTCTTCGGTCTCCTAAAGAAAAAAGAACTCAATTCCCATAAAAGTCAGGCTATTGAATTTGCTCTCTCAAACTCCAAATCGAACATAGCGAATTGTTAGACGAAAAAAGAAATGGTAAAACAATATATTCTTTGATCTGTGATGCTCTCTGCTGCCGCGTGATACACCACCTCTCCCTCAAGATCCCCTCCGACACCGAGGGTTCATGAAGGGGACGTCATCTAATATAATCCATCCGAATCAAAAGAATATTTTAAAATTATGCAAAATATTGAAATATTTTAAATATATACCCATTTCATATTTTGTTTATTGTTTTACCTCTTGTTTAGATTTTAATATAAGCTATCATGTTTATTTTACTTATAGAATATTTTTAATATAATTTTATATAACATATCATCAAAACAATGATGGAGATAAAAAAAATGGTTCAAAGTATTTGGTTGATGAGTGATTATTAGGTGAAATATTTAAAGCCCTAATATGTTCCTATAAAATGAATAGAACGAGTAGAGTTGAAGAATGAGTTATTCAAATAAATATTTTAAAAGCAGATGATTTCATAGCAAAAAAAACTACTGAAAAGCACCCTATAATTTATTTTGTAAAGCTTAAAAACAACGAATGAAAGATAATCTGGAACTTATGATTTAATTATAGTTAAAATGCTGGCGCCTTTTATAGTTGAAGAAGGGAAAAAGTAACCGTTTGTAAATGTGCTATCAATTGAGCCCTTAGCTCTTTTATTCCTTATTTAGGTCTGAGGTGTCATTGACGACACACTCATAAATTCAACCTTAGATAAACGTGGTACAAACAAACTGAATAATATTTCTTTAAAAAACTGTAACCGCAACTGCTCTACTAAAAACATACAAGAGAGTCATTGCAGTTATTTTAGGGCCTTTTCCACACTCCTTCCCTCAAGAAAAACAACAAGAGCAACATGGTGGCACAATAATGGTGTGATGTACACATTTGAAGCAACCACCCCAGGAATTCCATTTCCGTAGTCTATTACCCCAGACATTGCAAGAGTTGTGTCTTCGTCTGCGTACACATATACACGAAGCACGACTGCTATACATAAAAAATAACCAAACAAATACAATTACTCTAATGTTTTAATAGGCTCAAGGAGTGTGCGGCTTCACCAAATAGAGGCATATAAAAACGTGATATCATGTTGAAGGTACATCAATCTCCAAACTATAACAATAAAATCTCAATAATAAGACTTCATTGAATCAAACATACAACAAGGTGAATAAGATTACGAGGCAGTCAGATACTACAGGTATGTACTATAAAAACACTAAAAATGTGTCTTGTACAGCCGAAGCAATTGGGTTATATTCGCCTTGTTTATATTAATAAATAAATAATAATTTCTGTTATTTTGTATTAAGACAGGGAAGGTATCAGTGTTGGAATGGATTGCACGATATGGTTTGATATACATACATATTAGAGTTCCCATTAGCATTCATGGGTATCATAGGACACACATTTTCGACCACAAGACAAATTATGAGGCAATTTTTTTTGAAAAACTGAGAAAATATTCTTATTTCAAAAGTAATATTAATTAATATATATCATATCAAAATGCTGTCGTTCTTTGGCACAATAAGTAAAGGAAAAGCTAGTTGCACTATGCATTTTTAAGTAACAACGCCTTTTATGAATTAGGAGGCTTATTAGGAAAAAAATGTTATTACATAATTTTTGAACTTAAAACAATTTTTCCATGAAACTTACGTTACAAAATAGGATCACCATAAATAAAACAATGCACTTTACATACATATCACTTCCAGGTCTATGAATAAAGTTCCAGTTTTTGTTATAAAAAACCACTTTGAATAGTCAAATCATATTTAGCATCATGGAGCTACTTTTAGTCAAGAATTTGAAAAACAAAGTTCGTGCATATTGTCAGGAGAGCTGACTTTTTGCTAGTAGGTGGTTTTAATGACGTCACACTTGCAACCAAGAAAATAACATTCATCATGTACTTCTTTCCGCTTACGTCATTAGAATAAGGTGAAGATAATAGTAAGATTTTTGACGTTTTACTTTAAATAAAGACATGAATTAACATAACTGGTATTCTATATACCTTGCTCTTAGGCATATTTAAAAAGGAAAGTATCTCATCAAAAGTGTCGAGGAGTAACATTTTATCATATTTTAGGAATGAATGATGCCGGAAGAAGGAGTTATTATAGTTGAAAGATAAGAGTTTTGTGGTGAGCTTAAGAGCCTTTATACACTTTAAACATGACACAATCCTTAAAAAGTATGTTGATGACAAGGCTAGCAACCATACTCTTATTTGTAAGGATCTTCTTTATTTGTCCATATAATAACAGGGGGGTCCTCCTCACAATAAAAAACACATTATTCCTTAATACACACACATATATATATATATATATACATATTTTGTTATCAATTCCATAAGGAAAAATGTATTTTTGTCATAGCATCTTTGTATTTTAATTACATACTTGATAAACCACTAATTATACATGAGTTCCTAAGTGTAAATTGTGGTTTCTAGGATGAGAAGTATACATAAATAAGACTTATTTGATTTAATTGCACATATTTGGTAAATGTGGGCATACTAAAGTAAAAAAAAAGAATAGTGCAACACAAAATATGCATGAAAATTGTGAACAAATAAGTGTAGGATTTTATTATCATTTCTTCTTTGTGTATTAACACTCAACTTTTAATATACGGAAACAAGAATATTTCTTCATTGATATTTCGATAACTTTGTAAAATTCTCTCTCTCTCTATATATATATATATATATATATATATATATACAAGGTTTGTATAATAAGTCTGTGCAATACAAAACAAACATGTAGTAGTGAGACTCCTCAGTGACGTCATTAGAGAACGAATATATATCTATATTAATATATATATATATATATGTAATTATGCAATGATATATATTAATTTGCAGTACTTTTGAAATAATAACTTTTTCTCAGTTTTATGCTTAATTAAAAAAATGTTAAAATTTGTTTGTTCATGTAATTACGTATGAACCTCAATCTAAGAAAAACTAGATCATTACCTTATTCACATGAGTTCCTAAAAATTGAAAATACACATTTTCAGGTACCGATGAAGTAGAATTGATATATTCATATTATGCCTTGGATTCATATATTTATTGTATTTAATCCATGTTAGTGGGACAAGGATATAAGACAAAAAATATATATACATATGTTTTATTGTACTTTCTCCAAACAAACAAAAGAGATCCCTGTTTTTACCCTAATTATTCATTAATCAATCATTCAATTTTGTTCATGACATATAATACATAAGTATATTATATTTGCGAAAAGAACAATTTTCTCTACACAAGCACAGCTTTATTTCATTACAAATTTTATATTAACAAATACACTGAATATAATTATTTCTTCCAAAAGAACTGTCAATTAGCACCTTCTCTGCAATTAAACTTTTACAAATTGGCATTTATAATTTTTATAATCTAAGCCAATTGTCATGAAGATAAACTCATGAAAAGGTTGTATTGTTTCTAAAAAGGAAACGAGCACGTATGATATTACATTTATCAGAATAATATGTAATAGAGACATATCCAAATCCATTTCATATTAAATTAAAAGACTGCTTTTTCTCTACCTCTTAATTTAAATCAATAAATTTGAGTTAAGTAAGACATGCAATTATGCAATTGTAGAGATTAGTAGACGAATAATAAAGTGAGTTATGTAAAGTTAAAATAAATTGAATTGAGTCTTATATTAAGCAGAAAAATTTATGCAATATGAAGATTAGCATGTTTTAAAAGACCATCAAGGGATGAGATATATATGTTGAAGATGATTTTTTTTATAAAAGTGTCCATGTTAGTTTTTTTTCTTTTAATCCGTGAATAATATGAGTTAAATAATTATATAATTTAAATAATATTTTTAAAAAACAGTTCCTCTAGGTTTTATCTTTCAATATACCTGAGAAATTGTACTAAATGCTAGTATTGCATACTATATTTTATATCGCTTTATTATGAGGAAAACAATATTATTTTGAATACATCTATCCAAATGTTCAATATTATACACATACTAGCATGACAGAGTCAAAATGCGCAACCAGGGATTAGGTATAATCGTTTCAAGCATCGGCTTATAAAGTTCACAATCGAATCTTGTTGAGGGTCAAAAACCAATGCCAAGGAACAACCTTATGGGCACACTGACCACAACTATAGCATACCTATATGAATTATAATTGTTTTCCCCCGGCTCTACATGTCCTCAGCTTGACGGCTTAGGAGCACAAATCAAACTCAAATTGAACATCAGCTTACGGGTGTAAGTATTATGGCATACCGGAGTTTGAAACCAATCGGGTTGTAATGTCATCTGAAAAACAGATAAAAGAAAAATACTTGAAGAGTCCATTGAAAGAATGTGGAATTTTGAGTCACTCTGATTTAAACTCTTTCTGAAATCGTATACACTCTTTTCTTTGCTAAACTTTCAGTATACAAGGGTTATTTTGTATTTTCACGTATGATTATAGATTTTAGTTTATATATTTTCAATATATAGAATTAAGAGTTCACAAAGTCGTCAGAACAAACATAATTCACTGTCAAATAGCTCTTTCATTGTTGATATCATTTATGTTCTTTTAAGGAAGAAGCAAACCCTAAACTAATTCTTCGGGTTTGCAAAATTACTGTATTTTGAACTAACTAATAGTCGAACTATAATAATGTCAGAAGAGCATAGCCCCAATGAGATACATTTATGTAATATTAAAAACACTATTTTAAAGAGTGCTTAAAAGTATCTTTCAGACCAAAAGCTTGTCATCTCTTGAGGAACTAAATTACAAGTACCTTCTTTGGCATCGAACTTGAGGAACCAGGTCATCTTTAATATAGTTTTCGGAGCTTCCATTTGCTTTATTCCATGACTTGGCCTTCAACATTAAAAACATATGGAAAAGCTTCCTTCATCATTCTACTGACAAACATTAAAATATACACGTATATAGTTGTAGAATATATGTTTTGGAAACAGAATATCAACTCTTTGTACAAACTGAAAAAGTACCTATTAAAGTAAATACATAAAGTATCTAATTTAAATGATTTAAATACTTTTATTTTTTTGTAAGACAACCCCTTTAATGGAATTTGTAAGTGTTTTGTGGCTTGCTTTTTTAATGTACAGTGTTCATCATATATATATATATATATATATAGTTTTCTCTAATATTATGCACGAGTTTTTGTTTAGCCTCATACTATGATTTCCTTCAATTGTTGAAATATATATACTGAATTCTAAAAAAAAATGTTACGATTGAGAATTAGAACACGTGTATTACATAATTGCAAAATATGACTTATTTACTAAATGAAACCCAGGAATTCTATTGCATTTGAGGTTACTTGAATACCAAACAACTATTATGCGAGTGAATACCAAGGAATTGATTGAACCATGTTTTAAAACAACACTTTAATTAGTTGCTTTTTAAAATTAACCATTTTTTGGCAAACAAAAGCAGATAAGAACTACTAATATATTTGTATTTTATAGGAATTCTCCTTCATATAAAACTCCAAAAAAATAAAATAATGTAAAACTAATGATTTAGTTGAAATTGCAGTATTTATAAGATTAGCAATGAAGTATTAAAAGTGTATATTTTCCATACACTGAACGATTTTCTATGGAATGCCTAACACAAAACAATCACATAAAACGCCAATCAACACGGATGAATTGGTATTATGAATATAAAAAACTAATTATCCCCATATAAAATTATTCATTAAATGATATATATATATAATTAATTGAAAAACAAACATTTTGTTATGGTTTTTGTACTTTGACAATATGATGGATTCCAGACATAATTGTTATGAGCCATCCATCATTCAATTGTTTTAAATGGTCAATCCTCTTAGTGGTTAGTAAGCGGTCAGAATTTTAATTCAGCTAAATATTCATGGACACAAGGTCATATTATAAGATAATTTATCATTAGAGAATTATTTTTAATAGAGTCCTTAGGAGGTCCATGTAATAAATTATATAGAACACAGAGTTATATATTTGGTGAAGTGCTATATTTATATTTACTATGGTGGGTATGGTATACTAATATCCTATAATATTAGTAAAATGAATAAAAACCGTCTCAAATAACTTTCAATAATCAAACAGCATTGTCAGCAATTATTAAGAACGTCATATTCTTTATTAAATATTCAAAAATATGAAACATAAAAGTGGGAACCCAAAAATATTTTTTTACAATTTGTAATATCATAAGATTTACTTAATTTGTTTAAAACAATGATTAAATTGGCATATTCTGCGTACTATTTATTAAAAGGTATTAACATACAATGTTAAACATATTATAATCAACGGTAAACAGTTTCTGTAATTTTTAGGGTTATTATACAGTCATGTAATTTAAAGTTGGACATACAACAAATTTCACATAATATTATCAGCAGATATAGATAGATAATAGATATAGATATAATAGATATAGATAGATAGATAGATAGATAGATAGATAGATAGATAGATAGATAGATAGATAGATAGAGATAGATAGATAGATAGATAGATAGATAGATAGATAAACATACATGAATCTACAGCTAAGGAACTTTGTTATTTAATTAATGTACAATTATCTTGCATTGTAAGGCGACAAACATCATTTTCAATTATAGAGTTCTCATCTTTCTAAGCGGGTCCAGAGTTCAAACTAAAGATAATACATGTAAACCCGCCAATATTTTTTTATTTCTGTATATGTTGTACTATAACGCTCTACTTATTTTTTGTTTTGTTTTTTCCCCTTCAAATCTTTATTATTTTGGAATATTTAACACAAAAAAGACAAGTCTCATGTTTTACTCATTAATAATAAGGATCACATCTAAGATATCCAAGCACAAGAAGATCAAAAGCGCATCTGGTAGTGAATCAACTTTTCTTCCACTAACTTAAGATAGGAAAGATTTTTAATTCTCATATATGAGAGATATTGTAGAAATAAAAATCACTGGGATGAATTATTAAACAAATGAACAGTCTCTTCGCAAATGACTTAAACAATAATAATAACCAAATTAACTCTGGGCTCCTTTTCATTTTGGATTATACATAAACAATAATGCTTGATTAACCTCGCACAGGTTAATGTCCAATTAAATCATCATTGGACTAATCCTCTCATCTCTCAGGTATCTTATTTACTCACAGTTAACTTGGCCTCTTGAGATTATTTGATGCATTATTTTCTACTCTTTTCTCCTAACTTTTAAGGTATGATCAACGCAGATGGTAATTTTTGAACAATATATATATATATATTAATATAATATATATACATATTTATATATATGTTTATATATATATATATATATATATCTTGTGGTTTTGCACAAATGCACCCTTTTTAAGGAGTTGATGTTTTTACTCTGATGTTTTGAGCGATGATCAATTAATTTAGTATTTAAGTTCATCATATTATATATATATATATATAATAGTTTTTTATGCAAATTGTTAAAATCATTTTGATATGAAATTACAAGAGTTTTTAAAAGTACATCATCACCCAGTATGTATGAATAGAAATTAAATTAATCAATTCGTTAATACTGCCATATCATGATCTTGATACTAATTTTGCGAAACAGATTTTTGTTTCATTTCTTATTTAAAATATTTGTGTAACATATGTAAAACTTGAACTGATCCGTAAAAATACTAAATCAAACCTTTTATTATAAAACTTATTCCTATGCAACGAATTATTGATAAAAATATTAAAATGGGTTATAACAAATAAAAATATATGGAGTCAAGTCACTAAAAGTAATGAAAAATACAATAAATTGAGTTTAAATATATTTGTGACTTTTTGACCTTGATGACCTTTTATACTTTTTCTTGGATATTGCCAACCCACTTAAACTTATTTTTGGGATTCATATAGAGGGAGTAAAATATTGAACTGAAACAACGATGATAATGAACCTCAACTCCTTAGCGTCGCCTTCTTATTACATCCTAAACTTGTGGCTATTTTGAAAATGCATCCTTAAAAATATTAAGTGTCTCCTTTTCATGGGTGTTCATGGCTCATTTATGAATCCTTTAAATGAAATCCTCCTATTCCACTTATTCATATTAATTGAATAAGATAGCTACTTTACGCCGCGAGAAGCAGGAACCGCCCCATGCCCACACATATGGCTTCAATAATTTACAGAGAGGTGGAAGCCCTTCTCCAAGTCCTAACATTGTTAGAATTGAATTGATTCCTGTTTTAAGACATTCCTGTTTTTTATATTAACTGTCTAATATTTTTTACAATATTACTGCACTTACCTGTATTTTAAAGTATTTATTAATACCCCCACCATTATTTTATTGTTACACTCCTTTCTCACTCGTATATTACATCATTGTCAATGAATATTTTGAGATGAGTGTCATGAAATACATAAAAAAAATAAAAAATAAGATAGCTACTCAAGCTTAAGTGAAAAAAAGAATCTTTATTTTGTTTTTAAAATTAAAAATGACTAATGGCCGATGTTATGAAAAGAATAGAGTATTTTAGAAAAATCATTTGGGTAATGTCAGAACTAAAGTTAAAGATATCTAACATATAAGTTGCGTCTTGGCTAAGGGAATGATCGGAGATAGATGGATTTTGCCTCCTCCCCACCAATTTTGCATTTTTGTTTTGACAAATTTTATTACGGACTATTTAGAAAAACTTTTGAAATATAAGAATCGAAAGCCAATACCTTTTTATTTAATACTAGGCCAACATTTCTGACTTTTTATTTTTCTGAAAATAGACGCAAAGTCATTTTCCAGTAAAAGCCTTTTATATAAAATAATGTTTTTATGTTATGTTTTTAACACAATTTTTATATCTTCTATTTGGTATACATATAGTACATTCAAGCTAAATAACCTCTTACCGAAGAAAAGAAAAATCCGTGACCCTCACATAAGATAATAGCTAATTACAATTTAATTTAAATTATATAAAAATGTCCCTTCCTACTTAGGAAAAACTTAAATAGAAGGGCTAAACTTGTACACTGCAAAACTACGGCAGCACAGAGTACGATTCTAATCGCGACGGTACGCTGCGTTGGATATTAAATTTTCTCGTCTAAATGACAAGTCATTGACACTGCCAGCAAGGAAGTGAAATACTTTTCATTTATGATCCATAATGTACGCTAATATTATTAAAAGAATTATAAAGGTTTTTCATGACAAAGTTCATCATAAAAGTAATGATGATGTTGTCTTCTTTTTTAAATAACATATAAAATATTATCTATAAGTATATTTAACATTAAAGTTTAT